>JAGXJF010005204.1:0-600000 GCA_019208055.1 Stipa capillata | reverse complement strand
TCTGTGCCAACACACAAGGCCCATCCCGAAAATTCAGCCCAGCCCATTCCATTTTCTTTCGTATAAATAAAACTTGCGTTTTCTCTCAAAACAAAAAACAAAAAACTTGCGTTTGACGCTGTGTCACTGGCAAGCGCAAAGATCGAGCCCAGGTGGCCGACGACGACCTCGCCTCGCCTTGCTTTCCCCGAGCAGCAAAGCATCGCGGGGCGCGTGCGACAAGGCTGAGCCCGGACCAAACAAACTCCGGACGAACCCGACGACAGCGCAACCGCCGGATCCCCCCACCCCACTCCCGCGCCGGTCGCCACCGCTCGCCGCCTCCGCTCTCCAGCGCGTTTCCCCCGACGCCGGCGGGAAGCGCCGGCCATGGGTTGCTCCTCCTCCGTGCCAGGTTCGCGCCTCCATCTCCAGAAAAAGCCTCGCCCCCTTTTGGATTTCCTTCTTAATCCATTATGTTTTGCTGCGGGTGGTAGTCTTCAGCGTTAGGTCGGGGGGCTGTTACTCTGGAAGGTTTAGTTCGGGCCTCGATTAGCGCTTGGATACCTGGAGGACGCAGCTTAATGCTGATCCCGCTGGGATGCATAATTGGATATCTCCGGTCACGGTGTTGTTCGGTCTGCAAAATTTCTCAATTTGTAGGGTCCTAGTTCTGTTTAGTAGTGAATCTGTAAGATTCATTGGAAGGGTGTGTCTGCGTGGTCTCTGCGAACGGAAGGACTGCCACTGTGTTATGGATGCATGATTGGGGAATGGGGATTAGGGAGAGTTTGCAGCTGGAGCAGAAGAATTAGTCACGCTCGTCGGCTAGTGTCATTTGTTAACATGCAAGATTTTTTTTTGTCATCCAGCTAGAAGTACCGGAGGTCTGAACAATATCAACAACGATAATTCTTCAGCTGCTGATTCGAACGACTTGCGTGCTAAGGTTTGCCACGCAATTTTTCTGTTTATTATTGACATTTATGGTGGTAGATACTGTGAAATACATTAGAATATGTGAAATTTAGTGCTTAGGCAACTTTCCATATGTACTATGAAATACTTCTGTTGAGTAAATAGTGTTAAATACACTACCAATATGTGTATAATCATGTTTGTCTACACATGCCTGCTTTAATATTTATACAGTTTTGCATCTTTCATATCAACAAAGAAATCATTTTTATTGTGAACAAGCTCTGTTGTACAAGGTGTGGACTGTGCAATAGCTCAGCTCTATATTACATGTTAAACTCGTTTATATGTTACTCTACATGAGATGTAAACCATACCGACATGTTTTAACACCTTCTAGAGAGTCACATTATATGCAACGTTTTTCTCACTTGTCAAAAAAATATACTACAATGGTCTTGTTGCTACAAAAGACTCCTATTTTGTTCATTCTGTGAATGTGATTCTGTCCTGATAGTGTGATAACCCACATGATAGAAGCAGACACATATTTGTGCACAAGAATGATTGAGACTCTATTTTCCTTGAGTTAACGCATTTATTGCAATGGCTGGCCCTTATGACCACATCATATTGTCTCTAATGATATCTAATTAGTGGCTTTGTTCGATGTTTTCATCTTCATGTTGCAGTTGGTATTGCTGGGAGACTCTGGTGTTGGGAAAAGCTGCATCGTTCTTCGTTTTGTTCGTGGTCAGTTTGATCCCACTTCCAAGGTGACTTACTGTTTTGAGCCTCCTGAGCTGCAGATGAAAATGTTATCCTCCACCTAACCACCTTAGATTCATTACTCCTCCTTCAGAAGTTCCATTGTTTTCAGTTCTTTTCTCAAATAATTTTAGGTTACCGTTGGTGCATCATTTTTATCACAAACATTGGCATTGGAGGATTCAACGATAGTGAAGTTTGAAATATGGGATACTGCTGGACAAGAGAGGTACATATCTGGTGCTCTAGTTAGCTTCTAATGTTAGGTAAAAAAACATGTCGTTGATGAATTAAAGCATTGATTTTTTCCTGCAATATTCTTGTAATCTGTGCCACTGATTTTGACACAATTCTAGGCTATGCCAAAAAAAAATGAATCAATAAAGATGTCATGAGATAATTTGTCAATTTCAGGTACGCTGCTTTGGCACCTCTTTACTATAGAGGAGCTGCTGCTGCACTTGTTGTCTATGACATAACTAGTCCAGAGTCATTTAAGAAAGCACAATACTGGGTGAAGGTACACTATAATACTTTTCTTCTGATTTTTTGTTGGCTGGTTTTGTTGTCCTTTCCTTCAGTATTGGATTTGTTCATCTGCTCAAAACTCAGCTCTAATAAGGTTCTATTATACTGTAAGACTGCTGAAAGATTACAAATATGTTGGAGATACCATCTTCTATTCAAATAATTACCGCTGAATTATAAGTGAACTTAATCTAAGTGCTTGCGATTTAGTTATACGTGTACCTTACAAATTCATTTTCATAAATATCAACTGATTCAGTGATGATATAATGAATCTAGTGTTGTGAAGTCTGTTATGTTCCCTACTTTTTTTTTGCTTGTTTCAGATTAAGGGGGTGTTTGGTTGGGCTTTTCAGCAGCTTTTCGCTCGAAAAAGCTGCAGCCCAACCAAACGGCCAGCTTTTCAACAGCTTTTGCTAACGGTAGCTGTGGGCTTTGCAGTGCAAATTCAGCTGTTTGGAAAAGCTGCCTTCTGCCAGCTTTTTGCAATGTGCTGAAACTTCAATGCTCAATTTTTAAAATGCTGTAGATGGTTTGGATCAACCAAAAGCCATATGTTCACTTTCCCACAACCACAGCAGTTTTTCTAGACAGCCAGCTAACAACAGCTTTGTCAATAGCCACAGCCCAACCAAACAGGCCCTAAATGGAGTGTATTCAGTATTTCCTTTTTTATTTCCTATCCTGCAGGAACTTCAAAAACATGGTAGTCCTGGTATTATCATGGTTTTGGTTGGTAATAAAGCTGATCTACATGAAAATCGAAGTGTACCTTCTGAGGTAAAAATTTACACTTCAGTGCAAATTTGCAATACATAGTTAATGTGCTGTTTAATGATTTTTGATGATATGGTGCACTTTCTGAAGGAAGCACAAGAGTATGCAGAGAAGAATAGTATGCTTTTCATGGAGACGTCAGCAAAAACAGCTGATAATATAAATAAACTATTTGAGGTATGCCCCCTGAGTAAATTAGGATGATGACAAGCCCTTGAGCTCCTGAAATTTTTACTAGTAACTTCATTTGGGTTCCCTGAAAAAAAATCATTTAAGTATTGATCATCAAATGGACATGAATGCATCATTCCATCATTATGATCCATAACCATCTCATTTTGATATATATGTTCTCAATTGATTCTCCACAAACAGTAGCACTTACATACATTTTTTCAAATGCTTCTCTCATTTTTATTTTTTCGTTTACACTTAATAGCTGTATTAGTGCCCGTTGAAAAACTTTGTCAACAGCCTCCTAACAAGATCATGTTCATGTGACAGGAAATTGCAAAGAGGTTGCCCAGGCCAACGGCGTCTTGATAAATAGCTGTGGTGTATATTGAAGAGTGATACACATACAAGTTTGTACCATGCATTGCGTGTTATGATTGAGGTCAATCCATATGTATGGAATTGTTTGAAAACTGAGGATAATGTAAAGCTTATTCATTGTGTTAAGCGTATTGCATAAATAAGTTGTGTTAATTGTGGTAATCATTGTTGGCCCGATCATTGTTTTGCTTATCCGGGGATGCTACAACTACTATCCATATCTAACGATGAAGTCGCTGTGCATATGAACTATTTCTTTAGATCAAGCATATGAACAACTAGTCAACTATCCATAATGCAAACGAACCAATTCCTTCTGAACAGAACACCTCACATGGAAAAAATATCCCATAGGGTTGATGTTGTTTATGATGGTTAATAGAATTAGTGATCCACACGAGTTGTCTGTAAAGAACATTAAAAAAAAAGAACAGGTCGATTCCATGAACAGCACCGGATCTCCATCGGGTGAAGGCATCATCGAGATACCAAACCTCTAACCGGAGATCATCTTCCATCCAAGAACAGTTTCCTCGCGAACCACATCTGCACGCCCTTCCGACTCTTCCATGTGGCCCCGCCTGACCCGATGCCACTGGACCAAGCCACCAAGGTCGGCACGCGCCCCACTCCGAGTCCTCCATGGCAGGTGGGTCTCGCACAGTCCGGACCCCACATGTAATCGATTCCGAGTAGCTCTCCAGAGCACAGCACGTAGCAAAATCCCGAACCCCTGCTCCAAGAAAGAAGCTATAAATGAAGGTAAACTAATCCCCTCAGCTTCTTCCTCACTTCGCCCGGCGGAAGAGAATATCTCACCGCTCACAACAACGACAACACAGACCCCGGCGAAACCTAGCGCCGCCGACTCGAATCCGCCTGCCATGGCTACCCCCCAGGGCGAGCCCTCCTCCTCCGATCCGTAAGATCCCGCCTCCGATCTAGCCCCCGCCTCCCCTAGGGCTTCCGATCTGGTCGATCGTGGAATTTTTGGGGGATTTGTGTGAATTTTTTTTTGGGGGTTCGGTGCAGGAAGGGGAAGAAGGACTACTCGACGGCGATCCTCGAGAGGAAGAAGTCGCCAAATCGGCTGGTGGTCGACGAGGCCACCAATGACGACAACTCCGTCGTCGCGCTGCACCCCGACACCATGGAGAGGCTCCAGCTCTTCCGCGGCGACACCGTCCTGCTCAAGGTATGCGAATCTGTGAAAATCTTCTGGTTATGTTGAATTCTGAGGGCTTCAGTTGTCAATTAGAATGCTGATCTGTGTTGGATGCGTTGGAGACTAGGAATTTTGGTTTCATTGCGAGTGACGAAGCTGGTTAGACTGGTTAGAGTTTAGAATACGAATCCGTCGGCAAAACTGTAGCTTTCTCGATTTAATTTTTTTCTGTAAGCTTATCTGTGGGGGCAATTTACTGTTTGGGGATATTAAGGGATCTAGTGGGCGAGCTGCTTCCTTAATTATACTTTCATCAGCACAACTTGAACGGGTACAGCCTCCAACCTGCAACTACCTGCTTTTCTACTGGTTAGACCGAGTATTCAATCTAACTAGCTGTTTTAACCGTATGAATTCTTTTGGGATTGCTGTTTACCATCTAAGCTGTGATAGCTACTACACTATGTGATTTCACAATGAGACAAACTTCTGTCATGCAATGAGGCTGACTGGTGCGATTAGATAACCTAGGCCAGTGGGAGTTAATAACCGTGGGCACCTGGGAGTCGAAAACTTCAGCTTTCTCGTTTATCTTATTTCCTTAATTGTGCCTTTAACTGATGTTGTTGAACTCCCTCCAGTTTGGAACTATAGTACTTGATTTGTGTTGTTACCGTGCAGATATTCATTTTACTATGATTTTTTGAAGGGATTTCAGTTATTTCAGTTTATCATGTAGACAGTGATGCATATTGCAGTACGTAAGTTCATAATTTGAGATCTTATATGATGCATGAGACTGAGCTATGGAATGGGACATATTTGTTGAATTATGGATGCTTCGCTATGTGATAATTATTCTGTCAGCATACTGGCTAGTACTTAATTCTTGGCTGCTGACATTTTGGGTTTCTGCATTGCAGGGTAAGAAGAGAAAGGACACTATCTGCATTGTGCTTGCAGATGACACGTGTGAGGAGCCAAAGGTCAGAATGAACAAAACCATCAGGAAGAACTTGAGAGTGCGACTTGGTGATGTGGTTTCTGTTCATCAATGCCCAGATGTCAAATATGGGAAGCGTGTGCACATTCTTCCAATTGATGACACGGTTGAAGGCATTACTGGAAACTTATTTGATGCCTTCCTGAAACGTGAGATTTCTTTATCATTGAAGTATACTTTTATAAATGCTTTTGGGCAGAGAAATTTCTACTTTTATTTTGCCATGGTCTAAAGTAGTTAGACTAGTATTTTTGCCTAGCATTAACCGTATCATCTGTGTTATTCAAGTGAGGCTGTTTATCAGTTTATTTGATAGAATTATGTATGTGGAAAGATAGCTTTCTGGGCGCTCACATATTCTGTTCTGAGTTGTCCAAACGCTAATACTTATAATTTTTCCGTGATGCGGTATTGTGGCCTATCCTTTGAACTATCATCACAGTAAATAAATTCATAGCACCTTACGCTGCGCATTTAATTGAATTGCTGCTATGTCCTATAGGATACTTTGATATGTCTGGCCAATTTGGCGATGATTTTGTGTGATACACTACACTTTCTGCAATCCTCTAGTCTCTGCTTAATTGCATCCTGTTCTTTTACTAATATTGCTGTTTTCTGGATCCTTTCAGCGTACTTCCTTGAAGCTTATCGTCCTTTGAGGAAAGGAGACCTTTTCCTTGTGAGGGGTGGAATGAGAAGTGTGGAATTCAAAGTTATAGAGACTGACCCTGCAGAGTATTGCATTGTTGCACCAGACACAGAGATATTCTGTGATGGTGAGCCTATTAAAAGGGAGGACGAGGAACGGCTAGACGATGTTGGCTATGATGACGTTGGTGGAGTTAGAAAGCAAATGGCCCAAATCAGAGAACTGGTTGAACTCCCACTGCGCCATCCCCAACTTTTCAAGTCTATCGGTGTGAAGCCTCCAAAGGGCATATTGCTGTATGGACCACCTGGGTCTGGCAAGACCCTTATTGCTAGAGCAGTAGCTAATGAAACAGGTGCCTTTTTTTTCCTGATTAATGGCCCAGAAATTATGTCAAAGCTAGCAGGAGAAAGTGAGAGTAATCTCAGAAAGGCATTTGAAGAAGCTGAGAAGAATGCACCAGCTATCATTTTCATTGATGAGATTGATTCAATAGCCCCTAAGAGAGAAAAGACCAATGGAGAAGTTGAAAGGCGTATTGTTTCACAGCTGTTGACTCTTATGGATGGGCTTAAATCCCGTGCACATGTTATTGTCATGGGCGCTACAAACCGCCCGAACAGTATTGATCCTGCTCTTAGAAGATTTGGTAGGTTCGACCGGGAGATTGACATTGGAGTCCCTGATGAAGTTGGGCGACTTGAGGTTCTACGGATTCACACTAAAAACATGAAATTGGCTGAAGATGTGAGTGGTTTTCTTTGATAATCTTTTTATTCCGATGATTTTCTGGATGATTAGTCATTTGATGGAATCCTTTCTTGATTGCACTTTTTAATTTTATTGCAGGTTGAATTGGAACATATTTCAAAAGACACTCATGGGTATGTTGGTGCTGATCTTGCTGCCCTTTGCACTGAGGCTGCCCTCCAATGCATTCGTGAGAAGATGGATATTATTGATCTCGAGGATGAGACCATAGATGCTGAGATACTGAACTCTATGGCTGTCACGAACGACCATTTCAAGACTGCACTAACGACAAGCAATCCATCTGCTCTCCGTGAAACTGTGAGTATCTCCAGAGTAATCCTTTTTGTTAATTTTGTATATTGTATGGTTAGCTTTACACTTGTTTTGGAGGCTTACCATCTAGCTGTCTTTTGAATTCAGGTTGTTGAAGTTCCAAATGTCTCTTGGGAAGATATTGGTGGTCTGGAGAATGTCAAGAGGGAGCTGCAGGAGGTATTATGTTGCTCTTTAGTTTATCACCACTCTTAAATTGTTATTTTCTTGCTATAACTTGCTAACGTACTTGAAATTCTTGCAGACTGTCCAATATCCAGTGGAGCATCCAGAGAAATTCGAGAAGTTTGGCATGTCTCCTTCCAAAGGTGTTCTGTTCTATGGCCCTCCTGGCTGTGGTAAGACCTTGTTGGCCAAGGCAATTGCTAATGAGTGCCAGGCTAACTTTATTAGTGTCAAGGGACCTGAGCTGCTTACTATGTGGTTTGGTGAGAGTGAGGCCAATGTGCGTGAGATTTTTGACAAGGCTAGGGGGTCCGCTCCATGTGTTCTCTTCTTTGATGAGCTTGACTCCATTGCTACCCAGGTGGGTCTCTCTCTCTCTCTCTCTCTCTCTGTCTCTCTCTCTGTCTCTCTCTCTCTCGGGTGTGTGCAGCTGTGCAGACACAGCTGACATATATCCATGGCTGACAACTTTGAACCATATTTCAGAGAGGAAGCAGTGTTGGTGATGCCGGAGGTGCTGCTGATAGAGTGTTGAATCAGCTACTGACCGAGATGGATGGCATGAATGCCAAGAAAACCGTGTTCATTATCGGTGCCACTAACAGGCCAGACATCATAGACCCTGCCTTGCTCAGGCCAGGGCGTCTTGATCAGCTTATCTACATCCCTCTTCCTGATGTTGAGTCTAGGCTCCAGATCTTCAAAGCCTGCCTCAGGAAGTCTCCTGTGGCCAAGGATGTTGACTTGAATGCTCTTGCCAAATACACTCAAGGGTTCAGTGGTGCAGATATCACAGAAATTTGTCAACGTGCTTGCAAATATGCCATCAGAGAGAACATTGAGAAGGTATTATTATTATTCTGTTAAGAATAGTCTTCTGGTTTTATACTTTGTGTTCTAATGAAACATGATTTCAGGACATCGAAAGGGAGAGGCGGAGGAAGGACAACCCTGAAGCCATGGAGGAAGATGAGGCGGATGAGATCGCTGAGATCAGGGCTGCTCACTTCGAGGAGTCGATGAAGTATGCGCGCCGGAGTGTGAGCGACGCTGACATTCGCAAGTACCAGGCCTTTGCGCAGACGCTGCAGCAGTCTCGTGGATTTGGCAGTGAGTTCCGGTTCCCTGATCAGCCGGCTGCTGGTGCTGCTGCTGCGGCGGACCCTTTTGCATCCGCTGCTGCAGCAGCTGAAGATGATGATCTATACAGTTAAATCCTCTTCTTGTGCCATTTAACTTACCGTGATTTCCTTCGATAAACTCATTATGTTAATGCTGTGTCACATGCAAGACAAGGGAAAACTATGTACTTGTTTTTAAGTTAATATTGGGATATACTGGTAATCGTATTATCTGCCTATTGTATGCAACTGTGGTAACTTGGTTTTCATTTGTCGTCCTGTTTTACTGGGCAACCACAAAGAACAAAATTCTCTGAGGCAACATCGGTTGCTACGTCTTATTTTTTTGCGAAGTGACCCTTTCTTCTGGAGACCAGGATCTGAACATGTCTTTGAGCAACCAGCGACCAACGCGTTGGACCTTGCTGATTATTTGAATTTATATTTAGATTCGTTGCAATTTGAGTTCATATTTAAATTCGTTACTATTTGAATTCAGATTTATATTTGAAAAATAAGATTTGACAAATAAACAAGCACGGCATATTAGAGTGCATTTTTGGCACCGGGCGCTATATGACCAGGACATCTGGGCCATTCTTCCCCGTTTCGTGATCTCTGCTGGAGTTATGGCACTGCGAATACTACGTGAATACGTTAAATATACATGTTCGTCGTATTCATCTCTAGTAGGCTTCTTGGACCACTAGATGCGTACTGAATCTGACACCGATCGCGTGGACGTGGTGGACAACGGTCCTAGCATTTAGCCGGCCATTGCAGTTTCGTTTTCAAACTGGACCTCTGTTTTATTTCCTGGCCCATGGTACACATGCTAAGATGTTCTGTGTTGCACTGATTGGCGTATTGTAATTGATATACTCATGTTGGGCTGGGCAGATACTTGGAATTGCTGTAATCTTGTGAACGATATTGTAATCATATGATTTATTCTGTTACGTTCTTAAATGCTAAATCTTCGTATAATATTATAAACACTTAAAATCACTGTATGTGCATTCTCATGACGGGACACCATCGTGAGCTGTACTTATGTTGCAGGGCGAGGAGAGTAAAGATTCCGGAGGAACATAAAATAATTGTAGGGCGAATAAGTGCACTGGAGAAGGCTCTTACAAGATCTGCACGCTACACCATGAACTTGACGGATACAGTTATCAATATTACAATGCAGATGTCCATCAGATTCTTGGTTGCATCATGTGTTTCCTGAATACGGGCGCGGAGATCATCGATGCTTGATGCTGAAGCAGCTCCTGGTAGCTCGTCGTTCGCGAAAACAAGCCAGCGCCTCGTTCATCAAGAATGTGGCGTATTCCTCTTCCCAAATAAATAAATGACAGGCACCGGGAAGTTTCTGTATGGAATTTAGTACATTCAGATGAAGGACAGAAAAAAGGCGAGCAGATGCATGAAGAACAGAAGAACTCTCGTTCTGAAGCTCGCACTTGTAGGAACAGTTGTTCGGATTCTTGGTGGTGGTGGAGGTGCGGCATACAACTCGGGACCCACCATATTCGGGGCACATTAGTAGCGGGAAACGAGACACATATGGAGGGTTGCGCGAGGAAGAAGATCGGCAAGACGTCGGAGTGGTGAGTAAAAATGGAAAATGGCAAATGAAGAGAGGTGGCGAGAGGATGAAGATGTGTCGGTGCGTGCTCTCTTCTTATTAACAGAGTACAGGAGTGTGAGTAACGAATATGTTGGAAAGAAAGTTCAACAAGCATTAGTTCATAGGTATTGTCAAGTCATAGATGTTAATAAGATTGGTGCGTGAGAATACATGAAATACTAGCAATATAGATATAGAACTGCAAAACTAATACATTCTATATACCGGCCCATGAACCATATCTAAAAGCAGCGAGATGATCCAGATGTCGCGATCATATGGCGCCCGACCCAAAGCGTATTTTCCCACGGCATATAGCTTTCCGTCCAATGTGTTGCCAATCAGCTCAATCTGTTGCATCGCGTCGAACCAACAAAATCTTGTCAATTTATGAGCCTATTATAGTGGTTGGTAAGTATTCTAATTCTAAAAAAGAAAAAGGTCCAGTCCAGTGGCCACTGCACGGCCCAGCGCACTACCAATTCCTCGCTCACTACTGCCAAAAGAAACGGTAACGCAGATGTATTGCCCCTAACGCACGAACTGCATTAACATCGTTTGGATTCGTCATTTCACGATCAATCTCGAAGGCGCATTCTGATTTTACACTCCTCTTTCAAAATCCTGCCGTGCTCATGACAGCAGGAAATGAACACGCTAGCAAAAACAAACAAATTCTTGCTTTGCAGTAGCCCAAGGCTCAGCGGGAAACGATCGTTTGGGTTTCGGGTTCATCAGCTCTCGATACCTAAACCATCCTCTCCATGAACACTCGGTGTCTGTGCGAACGCCGACACCCACCGAGGCACGGCTAGCATCAGCACACCGGCCGTCATGCTGTCTAGCGTCGAGTCCCTGCGGCAGTCCAGAGGCCGCGCCGCCGGGCGCCCACCCATCCTCTGCTCGTCCACACCTTTGGCATCGGACCATCTGCCGCTGTCGTACAACTCAAGTGAACAAGACCCGGCCAATGCCGCCACATCCAAATTCAGGCCCGTGAGAGTTGAGTAATGAGACAAACGACTTTCTCTATTCTGCTATCCCATCCCTGATCAGAACAACCCAGTGTGCCTCAGGTTCCTCCACCTCTCCGTCGGCCGTCAAGAACGGCTTCCACCTGGATATCTTATAAGCCATCAGTCTGTCGAAATCACTCGCCATAAGGAAAGCAGGGCCAGCTCTGGGCTAGGGCAATAACAGCTCCCGTTTAGGGCCCCTTACTTATAGAGGCCCACCTGTACATATTAAAATTGTACAGGTAGTTGAAATCCTATAATAACCTTAGAAAAGTTAAAATTCTATCATAAGTCACGAGGATTGCAAAATTAAATATAATAGAGAGTGTTATCACTGCTTCTTTTTTCGCCACTCGATTTAAAATCTGACGAACACAATTTCACTTAAGCTGCATAATCATAAAATAAAGCACACGAGAGAACATCACATATCAAAATTTTCTTCTCCATTCAATGTCAAATTTAAAGGGCAGAGTTGCACCTAAACTAGTACCTCTTTGCTCTATAATTCCTTATTTATTGACCTTTAGTATCCTCAGCAAATCACGTGCCCACCAAAGCGGACACGCACAGACAAATTTACAAAAGAAACGACCACACGCTAAAACAGAGATAGTTTTGGTGCTCGGCCTCTTGGCTCGCCCCTTTTTTTTGTTGATTCAAAAGACACGTTACAACCGTTATAAAGATGCCCCACGAACTAGACTTTACAACTAAGAATTCAATAGAACTGCTCTAGGACACGTGCTACAATTTGTATGCTAACAAACTATGGGACCAACTCATACTCATCTACACATAAGATTCCGTGAGGACACAGCCAAGTCATGATTATTTCCAACACTACTAAGTTACACCTAGCCTACATACTAATCTAGTATAAAAAATTTATCAACCTATTTCTTTGCTACTCGTACATTCAAGAGGCCCTAACAGATATTTGCTGAACTATATACTCCTGAACCGTCTAATATGATATATACATAGTATGGATACATGTAAAGGGTGCGGACCAATATCGGAAGAAAGCAACTATATCCCAATTATTAGCTTGGTTTAGGGAACATTCTGTTCATTAAATGAATTTTTTACACAAAAAAATTTCTAATTGACATGAGAAAGTACGGGTTTTGCTTATCATATGTACATTTTCAATGATAAGCATTATAGTCGTATTAGAAAAGACACTTGTATCTTGATATTTCAACACGTAATTGTTGGGTAATTCTAGAAATTACAATACGTAGTATTTGTTAAAACAATGTTTTAAAATCTGCACCAATACAAATCAATGTGCTAATTAGAATTTGAATGATGTATTTTTTTTAAGTTTATGTACATTAGGAACTTTGATTTTAGCTTTCCAGCCCCATAAAAATGGGAACGGTGAAAGGATATAGGCTATTGACTAGAGATGATTGGATAGGAGATCATTGAAAACTTCTACCAAAAGTAAATCATACACTTGTAGTTTTAAAACTCTAAGTAAAACCTAACATGGTAGTCAACAAGCTATGCAAGGAAACAAATATAGAAGTATAGAGAGTTACAACCACGGGAGACAAATGATTTGTTGCCAAAGTTCGAGCCTTTGGCAAGGCTCTATGTCTCCGTTGATGAAACTTGATCCAAAGATCAAAGCCCCCTCTCACTTGTGGCAGCTCTTCACTTTCAATAGGTGAGCTCTAAACCCTCACAAACTTCTTGGGGCTCTTCACAAGCTGCTCGAAGGATCCCAAATGACTGCTAGCGTCTAGGAGACGCTATTCTCCAAGAGTAATAGATTTCGATCAGTTCGGCTTAGAGATGAACTCTTGCTTGATGCTCAACTATGGACCAATCGCTCAGTCAAAGATTCCCTCATAAAGATCTCATTTTGGGCTTGAGGAAAGGTGGAGTAGCACTCATGAGAGCAGGAGCTTAGATTAGCAAAAAGTTATATGTGCAAAGAGGCTTGGGAGTATGTATAGCCAACCCCAAAAAACTAGCCGTTATAAAAAATCAGAGAAACTCGAAGGTTCAGACTTGAACCCGGAAGTTCCGACTTTTTCAGAACAACGGCTATATCATGTAGACAACAACAGATCCCGGAGGCTCTGGCAAAAGCCTAGAAATTTGAATTTTCAAACAACGACTGTAAATCGAGTCCAAAAATCGATCTCAGAGGCTCCAACAAAAAGCTAGAGACTCCAACTTCTAGAGCACAACAGACATGAGCAAATGTTGGCAGTTCCGACTTGGAACCCATACCCTCCGGAAAATAGGATAGCCTTGAGCAAGGCAAAGTCAGAGTGACTTCCGAAAGTTCCAACATGCACTCAGAGCTTCAGAGATTTCGAAGCGCTCAACCAAACGAGATCAATACGTGAACTCGAAGGTTCCGACATGCTAACTTGGATATTTCGAGGTTTCAAAGGATTCATCAGAGTGTGATCAGCACGTGAACTCAGAGGTTTCGATATACTGACTTAGACATTCTGAGATTTCAAAGGATAAGTCCACAAAGGATCTCAGACACTCTAGAAACTTCTAGAAGTTCTGACTCTGAAGCTCAAAGGACTTAGGCATGAACAAAACCAGAACTCAGAGGTTCTAGGAAATACTCTGATGGTTCGATATCGTGAAAATTGGACAGAGGGCAACTCGGAGGCTCCGAGCCCCCAGATTCTCCACACATATATGGAACCCAGATATTTTGACTTTAATCTCGAAGGTTCTGACTTTTGCTGAAAGTGTGAGAATTGAAGGTTTCAAATACCTCTTGGATATTAAAAAGTTGATGCCTAGCTGAGCATTAGCAAGAAACTCTCACCAGCTTCTAAATATCAGCCCCTTAATAGTACAACTTTCTCTAAACTCAAAGTGATTCTTTGAATGACTAACAAAGCTAGAAAAGGGTCCTTAACCTTCGTTTCCTCAGGTCGTCCTTCATCAGAACTTTTTAGAGGTCATCAACACTGGTTATATCATTGTTTTTGGGACTAAAACACCTTATCTCACTTGATGTATACATTATTTCCTTAATCATTTATCACTAATATTCAAAACCGACTTTGATTTTGGATATAAAATAATTTTTTTTGGGTCCTAGGATATAAAGTGAGCTCCCACTAAATATGTGCATTATTTGAAATTTTCTTTTAATGCAAATGCACATGTTGAGGTAATAATGTGAAGAGCTCCCCCTATATCTCAGGATCCGTAGGCGTATATAGTGTTCAATAAAGCATAAGGGATAAAGAATTATGCACAAGGTGAGCATAGCGAGAAGTCTTGTAACTGAACTCAAAATACCTAGCTACCCACTCTCCAAAAAGTGATCCTAAACTATCATTCTCCCTTTGGCATCAAGACACCAGAAAGGAAGGACGCGAAGAAGCTAGGCTATCAGATCCTGCCCTGGTGATGAAGGAGGCGCCCAAGCAGCGACGGTCGGTGTAGCGGTCGTTGAGGCAGGTGGAGGTAAAGTAGCCAAAGGTGTACAAGCACGTGGAGTAGCTAAAGGTGACGATGGAGCAGGAGGTGAAGGTGTCGAGGTAGCCGTGTCGGGATTGGTGACTGCTCACCATGAGTCGACCTGGAGGGAATTAGAGAAGAGATGGGTGTGCCGACGTCCGGAGTGAACTCTGACAACTTATCTGATAGCTGCTGGTCGTCGAGATCCTCAAGTGCATCTGCTTTTGATTCTAAAAAACCTCTTCCAATGGTGTAGATAGTCTTGATTCTCGACTTGAGGTTAGCTAAAGCAGTGTTTTGCCGATGAAGATGATGGATAATATCATAAAAAGTGTTCTTCATCTCAGCCAACGTATTGCCGACTTGGGGATCCTCAGTCATCATGTCCTCAATAGCAGCATCACTCTCCTCAGCTTGTGCATCAGCTCTGCTCCTCTTGTTTGAAGTGCCAACATCCTCGGCAACCTTCTTGCCTTTGTCTTGGGGAGCAGGCTCAACTCTCCTTCGCTCTGGTTTGTATGCCAAGTGCTTTGTCTCACAATAAAATATTTTGTTAGATGTTTGATTGTTGAGAATTTGGATGTATGGTAAAAAACTACTGGGAGCGGTTGTGATTGGTAGTAGTGATCCTCATGATCTAGAAGATGTAACCTGAGACGAGGAAGTTCTCGCCCTTCACCATATGCAGATCTCTCTTGAAGCTGTGAATATAGTTAGCATCGCCCACCTTTGGCGTGATGGTGTGGTGGAACATCTTGTTCAACGCCTTCACAAAGAATGTGAGGTTGGTGGTCTTCCCAAGCTCAAAATCGGTCCTAGGCTCATACAGAGGCTCAAGCTGATTGGCCTTGAGGGCCCACCTGGAATCATGACTGCAGGGTTTGGGAGAATCCATCCCTTCAAGACCAAGTGCCTCAACAAACTCATAAAAGGAGCAGTTGAAGTGAGTCCCACAAGTCATCCAATGAATCCTCCTCAACTTGCACTCAGCGAAGAAGGTGGCATAGAACTGCATAATGAGTTCTTCATTCCAATCCAGGCGCAGACTCAGCAACTGTATCAAACGATGCGCATCACACGCTTCGATAACTTTCCTAAAGCAGGCATGTTACCGAATGTACTGAAAATTCACAAAGCGCTAGTGTATCTCTACATCCTTCTGGAATTAGATAACAGATTTGTAGTAGTCCTGCTGTACCAAAGACCAGAAGCGAGGACATCTGGCATCTCGTGCATACTCATAAGGTTGGTCTTCCACCAGATCTTATGAAGATCTTCATTTTGAAAGTCTTATATTTGATTGTTACTCTCAAAACCTTGCCCTACTTGGGAAGGTGGTGGCTAGGGCAGTGGTGATTGAGGGAGCAAGCTCTTAACCTTTCGAGTCCAGGTGCACCTTAGACTTGCACACCGTTAGAGCTAGTTGACTCCCAAGGCTGAGGTGGAAGTTTTTCTTTGCCCTTCCTGACGGTTGCTGGCTTCTTGACTAGAGGAGAAGGTGATCTCTGAGCCATCCTCTTTGTGTTCCACCAAGGTGGAGAAGGAGAAGATGGCTCTACTGCTGGTGGTGCACCGGCTATCTTAGTTGCCTCTGTAGCCTGTGCCTTGATTGCTTCGGCTTTGGTAGCCTCTGCTCTGGCTACCTCTATTTCTGCAACCTCGGCTTTGGCAACCTCTTCTGCCGTTGCTTTGGCTGCAACTTCCTTCTTCGTTGCTCACTGTTCGTGATTTAGGCGAGCCTTCCGTACCCTTGGAGACTTCGGTTCCTCATCGTCATCATAATCAATGTCCATAGGAAATGGACAATGGAGAACACCCTTGAGACATTTATATCATGTGGATGGATACTTTAGACGGTTGAGAGCCTCGATAATCTCCGGAGGCAATTCCACCTATGCAGCATGAGCACTAGTAGCCACCTGTGGAGAAGGCCTCGGTCTTGCCTGCCTCACAAACCTCCTTCTCTTCAGTGAGGAATCAGTCATCTACCATGAGGGAGACAAGCTCACACGGAATCTTCGTTGCTCCGACATCAAATTCAAAAGCTCAGGCCGATATCAAAGTCAAAAGCTCCATAAACTGCCTCTAGACACATTTCTCAAAGAACATAGAAGTTCTAAAATTTTCTCAAAGGATCCGATTTTGCATTCTATCGGACACTTTAGGAAAATCTCGGATTCTCTGAGATCCAAAAAGTTGTGGTCATAACTGATTTTGGGAGGTTCTGAACTTTTCTCGGGGCTTCTGACTTCCTTCTTCTTAGAGAGCAAATAGAAAGTCGAAGGCTCCAGGAAAAAATCTGGAAGTTTCGAGTTGTGTTGAAATCTAGGGTTTCTAAGCCTAATCGCACGAAGGATTTTGAGCTATTTTGCACAATTTTCTATATGAGTTTGATCAAATCTAATGTGATACAAACAAAGAGGTTGAGATTAACTGTTGCGAAGGAGTCGTGACACAAAAAACAGTGGTGGAGGTCATGGATCCAGCGGTCATGCCCTAACTTCGCAGCGACGACACTGCTACAGCGACAGTGGGAGGTGAGGAGTCTCGACATCGATGGAGATCCGCACTTGACCGGCGAGGTCTAGGCGGTGAATAACAGCAATGGGAGGTGGAGCGAGAGCGATGGTGGCGCTAGAATCGCGAGACCTGGAAAGTTCAAGACTGGAAGTCCGATGTTCTGAGTTAGGTTTAGGGTTTGATCGTGCTAAGCACTTAAGTGAACGTTTCAGTGCAGAACTCGAAGGTTTCAAGATTCTCGGATAACCACAAGATAAAACTCAAAAGGTCTAGTTTTGAGCATACAAGAAATCTCGGAAGCTCCGAGAGAAATCTTGGAAATTTCGGGATCGCATACTGATATTGATCAATATGACCTTGAAAGCTCTAGGAAAAGTCAAAGACTCTGGAAACCCTAAGTGGCAAAGATAGTGGTGATTCTCAGACACTCTAGGAAAAGTTCGTAGGTACTGAGTTTTTCTACTGGAAGCACAAACTTGAATCTCGGAAGCTCTGAGAGAAGTTGGAAGCTCCGAGTTTCAGATCAAAAGCTCATATGCGTAGATTTGAAAGAATTTTGCTAGGGAAGTTTAGATAGACCAAGTCTAGGGGTTTCTTATGGGTCCATTACGCATCCAATTGGAAAACAACCAATCAATCAAAGCAATAATTTGGATGGGTATTGGAAAAAACCAACTGAAATTTTTGGTAGAATAGAGCAAAGATACTTAGAATTCACCAAAGACCTGAGTAAGCAAGTAAGTCATAATGAACCAAATATGGTGACAATTTGCATGTTGCCACCATGCATGAGCTGGAGTTATGCACTAAGACTTCTATGTATTGAAAACATGGGATCCTATGATGTGCTCACCATTTTGCTTATCCATCACCCTAAAAATAATACACACAAATTTTTGTTTTGTTCACACTTTATGGTGTTTGTTTGCTCATTGAGAGAATAATTCTTCCTCTTAGTGTGTTCACACATCTTAAATTTCAAAAATCAAACAATGCAAACACATGAGAGAGGCTTCAAGCAATGTTGTGAGAATCTAAGATATTTAGCTTACTTCTCAACTCACAAAATCTATGCCCATTAAAGGGCCTTGTGAAAATATCAGCTAATTATTTTTCCGTCCTTTCATGGCTTAATGTTATATCTTCTTCTAAGAACGTGGTATCAGATATCTATGTGCTTGGTTCGAGAGTGTTGGATGGGGTTGTTGGCTATCTTGGTTTTACTTTTTTTTATCACACAAAAGAGGTACTTGATTCAAATTGACACCATGATCCTTCAAATTTTGCCTCATCCACAGCAACTGAGCACAACAACTACCCACGAAGATGTACACCACTTTGGCGGTGGATAGGACAATTGAGTTTTTTTTTCTTAAGTGACCATGAATTAAAGATCTATCGAAATTGGCATGTGTCAGAAGTGGACTTCCTATCAACACTGCAATCTGCATAATCCAAATCGAAGTATCCAACAAGACTGAAAATAACACTCTTGGGATACTAAAAACCTAGGTTGGGTGTATGAACTAGATATCGAAGGATTCTCTTGACAGCCACTAAGTGACACTCCTTAGAAGCAGTTTGAAATCTTGCACATGTGCACACACTTAGCATGACGTCGCGTCTAGATGTACAAAGATAGAGATATGAGCCAATCATGGATCGATATACCTTTTGATCCACATGTTTACTTTCCACATTAAGGTCGAGGTGGCCATTGATTTGCATGGGAATATTGATAGGCTTGGCTTTATCCATGTCAAAATGCTTGGACATGTCCTTGATGAACTTGCCTTCACTTATGGAAGTCTCATCCCAGAGTTGCACGACTTGTAATCTAAGGAAAAACTTTAGCTCCCCTATCATGGACATCTCAAACATATTGGCCATCATATTGCCAAATGTTTCACTAAATGCATTGTTAGTAGACCCAAATATGATATGATATCATCCACATATATTTAGCAAACAAATAGGTCATCATCAAAACCTAGTAAACAATGTGGAATCAATCTTCTTGATTTTGAATCTCTTTTGAGTAGGAACTCCTTAAGGCACTCATACCAAGCTTAATGAGCTTGTTGGAGACTATATAGTGCCTTATGGAGCTTGTATATGTCATTGCGAAATTTTGGGTATTCAAACGAGGGAGTTGTTTGACAAAGACTAATTCACTTATTTTGCCATTAAGAAATGCACTCTTCATGTCCATTTGATAAATCATGATATTGTGATGATTAGCATATGTAAGCAAGATTCTAATAGCCTCTAAACGAGCAACCGGGGCATTAAGTCTCCCTGAAATCCAAACTTTCTACTTGTGTGTATCCCTGGGCCACAAGTCTAGCCTTATTCCTTACGACTTGTCCGCCCTCATCTTGTTTGTTGCGGAAGACCCACTTGATTTCAATGATATTTTGATTTGGTCTTTCCATAAGCGTCCACACCTCGTTCCAGGTGAAGTTGTTCAACTCTTTGTGCATGGCGATCCGGATCTTCGAGAACATCATCTACCTTGTTAGGTTCCAAAGAGGAAACAAACGAATAAGTTCACAAAAAACTGCAACACGGGAGCGAGTTTGAGTTCATTTACGCATGTCGCTAAGATTGGTCGACCGGATGCTCCCGTTGCAAGTTTCTATTGAGGTATTCGTGGAAGATTTCATGTACCGTGGCATCCATGTCAACACATTTTGCCACCCAATTATGCATTATGCGGTAGGCCCCACAAGTCAAAGCCTGAAAACATTACAAACCCTGTTTTCTCCCTCTCCTCTCCTCTTCCTCTTCTCTATGTTCCCTTTCCTCCTGCTTGCCACCATCGTGACACCGCACCCATGCTCCATCCGCTCACCGCCTCTGCATTGCCAGAACTGCACTACCCATTCCCACCATTGCTACAACACACTTGTGCTTGGCGACGCAAGCGGGTGGAGTCGAAGGGCGTGGCTGTCGAGAGGAGCACCCGCCATGGGGATGTTGCACAAGGTGGACAAGCTCGCGACGGAGGAGGCACTGATCATCTCCAATTTCGTGGGCATCGCTGGTGCGGTGCCCATCTTCAAGTTCATGGAAATGGAATGGGGTCTAGCGGGATGTTGATTTGGTGCCAAAAAGAGGCAAAGCGGGCAGTAGGAAGAGAAAATGGTGAGTGCGATGGCTATTTTTACGGTTGCATGTTCCTGTCCAGAGGTAGGAGAACCATTTGATGAGTGGGCCCCAGGTGAAAGTGCTAGAGAGATATGGACACAGTTGTGAACCTTACACTTTGGTGTATGAGGTGGAGAGTGAGGTGACAAAGTTGCTGATTTAACGGCCAAATCACTAAATACTACTCATGGAACCATCTTTCGGACTTAATTTAAACGGTTTTGACAATTAAGGGTGCAAATTAGACAGTTTTGAAGTTCATTGCTGTAAATTAAATCGAGACAATAGTTAAGATACCAAAAATAGATTTTTTTTCCATTTGAATACGAGCATCACATAGAGTTTCCCACTCAATGCAAGATGGGATTTTTCTTTTCGCATCAAATGCGTTCCCTATAGTACTCGTATTCAAATCCGGTGGCCGATAGTTCCATAAGATGGGATTTTACTTTTCTCTAGGCGAGATTGGTAGCAATGGTCCATCCACCTTCGGTAGACCACTATTTGGATCCGATAGAAATAGTTGAGATAAGAGCGAGTATAAATGATCTAATATAGTATAAACTATAGTATAATTTTTTTAAATATATAGTATATTTTCTTTAATCCGTAGCAGCACATGAACACTATGCTAGTATGTTTCTCAAAAACGAAAGGTAACAACCACAAAATCTTCCTATCACTGGCCGTGGCACTACCAATTCCTCGTTCACTTTTGCGAGAAGAGTAACGTCAGATAATCAGATGCATCACCTCGACATGGAAGTTCATTAACATCGTTGGGATTCATTCAGTTTCACGATAGCACACGTAGTCTCGGAGCGAAGGCGCATTATGATTTTACACTCATCTGACAAAATTCTGCTGTGTTCATGACAGCAAGCAGGAAATGAACACGTTGATATAGTGTATGTATGCTACAACATTAGAGTAAAAACAAACAAAATGCTTTGCACTAGCTCAGGGTTCAGCTCTGTATAGACGCTTTCGGCTTCTTCTTTTTCCTTCTCTCGGCGCCGTCCGACCTATCTGATCGCTTCGATTGCTCTTGCCTGATCTCCATGAGCTTTGCCTTTGCATCTCGGAATGGGGCATCTGATCTCATGGCCAACAATTCCTGAAATACGTAGATACAACAAACCTCAACAAAAAGTTAAGGCCTAGTTACATGCACGAAAATGTTGAAACAAAAGGCAGATCTTACTTTTATATGATCCATTGCAGCGAGATTAAAACCTATAGTATCCTTGCAGTCCTGGAGGATGGAACATTGAAAATCAAGTAAGTGCATGATCAGATTGCTTCAAGCTATTTGTTTAAAGAGGATTGCAATCCATTTACCTTTACTCTACTATAAAGAATATCCTTTAGTTCTGTCAATATGGATCTTGCAGCCGGTGTAGTAGTTAATTGGTTATGATGTGTTTGAAGCAGTACTAGGCAAACCCTACAAACAAGCTCAACCTGCGAGGTTATGGAAGACATCAGGATTTGTGCACATCAAGTCATTGAAAGAAGGACAACAAAGAATATTGAGCGACAACGAGAAACATGTGGAACTTTGGAAGAAGGATTGGAGGTTATTTGTTGAACGTCTACAGTAGGTTACGCAACCTTCAGACAGCAGTGTAACAACGAATTTCATATTTAACTAGTTTAAAACTTAGCAATTGTGCACTACACAAAATCATACTATGTCAGATGTGCCCTGCACTCTTAACATGAAATGACAACTCAAACTTCAAGAGGACAGCAGGAATATGAAATAGCATGTGTAAAGTTACAATCAACAGAAATAGAAAGTATTTGAGATGTAAATGAGAGGATCAGTAACTGAGCACGCGCACAGGGAATTTTGCGACATAATATAGCATCAAGATGCAGATCAAAGTAGCAATATCATTTTACCTTCAAAGGGATCAGAGACCACTCCTTCAAGTAAGCCATGAGCTTTAGTGCATCTGAGAATGGCAATGACTGTTCCAAGGGTAAAAAGAAAAACATAAATATGTTATCAACTGACAAATGATTATAAAAAAAAACCATTTTCTTAGAGTTAATAAAATTGATTAATCATAATTTATAAGCATCTCTGTTGACAGTATTATTTTAATCTCAAATTTAAAGTCAATTAAATATGTCATCTGGACACATCATGAAAAATTGAATTCCCAACTGGAAGGCTATGAAGCACATAATGAGAACTTGAAGTTCCAACTGAAAGACTCAATTGAATATCATGCATGAATTGCCATTTCTTTTATACATTTGACATCTCAACTTTAATTTCAACAAGATCACAAACCCACAGGAGGGAGAAGCTTTCTGAAGTCATAAAGGTCACACTAAAGTTGTTGTATTATAGACAAGTCTACTTCACAACGAACTACTGTTTCGGTAAATCAAATAACTGGTGAAGACTTTAAGAAAATAACACACCACGAATTCAGGCAAGATAAACTAAAGAAATTACACAGGTCATTACTAAAGAACAAAAACAACTTACCAGGAGGGCTTGTTCCAAGTCATTTGGGCGGACATTTGAAACAGCATTCAGAACATAATCTGATGGTGAATGACCTTGCATTATAACATTAGGTTGAGATTTAGCTCGCTCCACATTGTTTTGTTCTTCCTGACAGTCGGAAAACATTCAGCTGAAGTTAATGTTTGATTTGGTGACTCAATGTTTGTTAATGCACTCAAGTACTACCTTGTGCTCATTAAGACGTTTTTCTTCTTCCTCAGCAGTGTCAAGTGCGTCAATAATTGCATCAGCAGCAGTTACGGTCTCTTTGGTTTTCTTACCAGGAACACCCACAGAACCCTCATCAGGAGCATCATCTTTCTGCCCATATCTATGTTCAACCGCATTGTCTAAATCAGCCTCAAAAGTTTCCTCCAATCTTTTCTCCCTCTCTTCCTGCATTTTTTTGTGGTGGGGGTGGGAGTGGATACTGAGAACTAAAGGACAAATCTCTGGCATGATAGGTAAGAGTGTACTGGCATATGGAGCGGATATTCAGCAAGGGAACTAAGCATACCTCGATGAAAAGTTGTTCTTCAGTACGATCCCAACGCCGAATAGAGCGATCATGAGAGCCTGTTACAATAAAATCACCACGACTGCTAATTGCAAGGCACCAAACTTCAGCATGGTGCCCTTCAAGTGTTAACAATAACTCGAATTTATCAGCATCCCAGTACTTCACAGTGCGATCTTTCCCCACACTGAACATATAGTGAGTTTTATAAACAAACTTAACATCCATCACGCTGCAAGCGGAAACATCCAAAAAAGGTGTAAGGATTCTGCTGCTACTGAAAGCATAAGATAAAACCAAAAAGGCGAGAAAGGACCTGTCTGTATGGGCAAAGATAGACTTATGGCAGTCACCAAAATCCATTCCCCAAATCTTCAGATTTTTGTCTGCGGAACCAGTAACTATTAGAGTTCCATCGGATGATATGTCCATGCAGAGAACTGGAAGCTTGTGCCCGTAAAGGGAAAGACAGAACTTTAGCGTGTCCACAAAGAAGACCTGCATACACACATGAAATATTAGGGGCAAGCAATGATTGAAGTCAGTATTTGTTTCTAGATTGCTTTTCTATTGCTACAAGTTCGCAGGATGTGTGCTTAACATTTTGCATTCATGGACCATAGCCTTGATAAGACCAATGCTAACACAAAAGAACTGATACACGCATTTTCCTAGCCAACAACTGCACTAGCAGTAGAAACTAGCTACAATAAACCACATAGCAATCTTTCAAATCCAAAGCACAATTTAGCTGTTCAGGTAGAACAATTGACATGGAAACCTTGCTACAATGTCTCCCTTCTCATGCTCGTAGCTAATGTAGAGGTTGTGCTCTAAACAGTAAATACATACACCATAAAGTTAGCAGTATATTTTAATCATGTATCTTATCATTTACATTTCCTTTCTTTCTTACATTGTCAGGAGAAATGATTGACGGTACATACACATGACATAAATATAGAGAAAACAAAGACAGCTACCCGCGCTCTTTTTCGAAAAGAATAATGTTACAAAGTATTATTTAGAATAGAACAATGAATTGCCTCACGCAAGCATGGAAATGTTTGTGCTAAAATGTATTGGCACAATGAAAAGCACAAGACAACAAATATTCACTGATGTGTACATTGACTTGATGCCATGCTCTCGAACTAGTTACTATCTATGGTCAAAATACATTGGTTATATGAAGTTACAGATTCCCAGTCACATGATATTCTTTACTAAAGAAAAATCAGCTTCTTTCTAGGGAGAAGCTCAAAACCATGATCATAACGAGTGTAGGAATACAACCTTCACTGTGCAATCCAAAAGAGCAACAGCAATATGTTTCCCGGTTGGACCAATGGACACCGCAAGGACATCGTCATTCATTTTCAAGGTCCTCACATTTGTTACACTCAGCTGCTTAGAGTCCTGGAAAAAAATAACAACATTACAAATCTATGCAGATAAATTTTAAGACCTGTTTGGAACGCAAGAATTTCACAGGAAACTGTTCAATCCACGAGCTGTTTAACAGAGTTGTGGGGTATAGTCGAAAATTTGCAAATATTTTGAAAATCAATAGAAACAATGAATATGCACATTACCATTGCAATTAATACAAATAAGAACAAAGTCAGGAACAAGGCAATACAAGAATTTATTTTGGCGTGGAACTTATCTTCTATGCTTTTATGAAGCTACTCAAGATAGGGAAGCCTTCAATTCAATTAGTTCATGGATTGAAGCCAAGAACCTATCAGCAAATAGAGGGAGAAGGAAACACATGGCTATATCTTTTAGCAACTAAGTTAGAAGTTTAGTAATGACATGTTCATGTGGACAACTGATTTCATAAAACTGGAGGTGAAAAAATAAGCATAATCAAAGAAGAGTAAAATATCAAAATGTTCTTCTTGGAAGGTAACTCATGGGGAAGGTGCACAATTACTTGAATAGACTCCAGAAAGAATAGACATAAAGACTCACCGTATCAGATTTCTGCACCAACTGGTACTCCCAGAACTTGACATCATGATCAGCACTCCCGGTGACAAAACCCCGTGCATTAACAGTTCCATCCTCATCTGGAATGAGTACAATTGATCGTATGGAACCAGCATGAGCTTCTATTACATCAATCGAGTTCCCACTATTAATATCAATAATCTCCAAAGTACCACTCTTTGTACCGACAAGGGCATACCGATTCCCAGGAACAAATGCACTGCACAACCCATATCCAGAGTCAATGGTCCGAAGACAGTCCCCGGTACTAGGATTCCAAATTTTAACCGCATTGTGACTTGTTGACATCAGGAGGTTGTCCTCTGAGTTAAGCGCAAGACTCCTAATATCAGAACGATGCCCGTGCATCTCAATTGAGTGCATTTTAGAGACCTTTTCGCTATCCACTGAGTATGTCTCAAGTACGTTATTATTCAGAGATAAAGACAAGGTGGCAAGGCAGCCTTTTGGTGGATTGCTTGGAGAAAATGCAACAGAGCAAATTTTCTTGCTGGTCCGCAAAACTTGGAGAAGCTTAAACACATCGGTGACCACAACAGTGGGATTCTGTGAGTCTTGAGCTGGCAAAGGATCTATAACAGTACCATTCCCTTCCACAGCCATAGCTTTTGCCGAAGCCTTCTCCTTCTTCCTGTGCATCCGCCTCTTGGCCTTCCGTATTGCCTCTGTTTCATCAAGAATCCTATATATATCTGCAGTTTTCCCTGCCACCTGGCATGCCACAAGACTGCCATTCTTATTAAACCTAATGGTTTCCACCCTTTCTTTGCTTTGCTTCGGTATCTCACCAAATAGCTTCAGCACATCCCACTTGTTCCAATCTTTCCCATCCTCAGCTGATTGGCGGATTCTAAACACCCGCAGCTCTGGATCGGCCGACCCAGACACCAAAAACTTCTCACTGGGATCAACATCCATCGACCATATCTCGCTGCGGTGGCCGCCAACAATCTGAAGACAGTGCTGCGTGTCGAGGTCCCAGACCCGGATAAACTTGTCCTTGGAGCAGGTCACAAGCTTCTTACCCGAATCCAGGAATACTACATCCGTTACCTACAGTAAGTAATCCCCAATTCAGCATTATTGGGCTTATGCCAGCGAATGGAGACAGAGAAGCATGAAACCATAACATACCTGATCACGGTGGCCACGGAGTCGGAAGAGGCCGGCCTGTGCAACGACGTCCCAGAGGATGACATCGCAGTCCTTGCTGCCGGAGGCGAGGACGGCGCCTGAGGGACTGAAGCGGAGCGCGGAAGCAGCAGAACGGTGGCCGTGTAGCGTCGCCTCGCAGGCGCCTGTCTCTGCATCCCACAGCCTGATGCTTCCATCCGCGTGGCCACTCGCAATCTGAACAAACCAATACAGCACAAAAAATCAAGCCAACTCTGAACGTGGGAAGCCGCAAAAGAGCACGAATTTGAAGGCGAGGCGGGAGTTGGGGGCGCAGCAGTAGTACCGATGAGGCTGAGGCTGAGGCAGCGGAGGGGGAGGACGCGATGCAGGAGATGGCGAGGGAGGGGGAGGAGGACGAGGGGGTGAAGGTGGCGGAGGGGAGGCCGCGCTTGAGGTCCCAGGCGGCGAAGCGGTCGAGGGCGGCGGCGAGGAGGCGGCGGCCGGAGGGGTCGTAGACGACGTTCGACTCCGGGGAGGCGACCACGCCGAAGGAGAGCGCCGGCTCGTAGCGGAGGTAGGCCTTCACCATGGCGCCGGCCGCCGGCGGCGTGGGGTGGAGGGTAGAGTGGGTAAATTGGGGAGTTAGGGTTTTTGGGGCGGGTAGGATGGTGCCGGGGGTTTAAAGGACCTCGCACTTTTAAATTTCGCTTATTCGATGCTATGTAGCTAGGCTAAATTGTAAATTAGAGCTTATAAGTTATTTTTTAAAGAAATTTATTAACTAACCAACAGATTTTTAACATACTTGTAAGATTTAACCAAATACATAAGGTATCATCAGTTGTATAGAAAAGTCGATTCATACCGAACAGTCAAGACTAGGAAGAATTTCCACACTAGAATCTCTCAGTTGCATCAACGGACCAAAAGGACATACCAAGGTTTACTCGGTAATGAGCTAGCCTTATCTCTGGCTTAGCGCAAGTACCTTCACAGTTGCAATCAAAGGGAATATATTACTCAACCAGAACGAGTACAATCGCACTCAACCAAATGTTCAATGTTATCTGGGCAACTACCTAGCCAGCAAGCAGTACGATCTGAACGTTTACCTAGCATTGCCAATTCATGACTCACCCTATTCTAGTCTCAAGAAATCTTAACCAGTTGCACCTCCCTTTCACCGTGAAGCAGCAGTTGCACCTCCTGAATCCTATGAGTCAAAATGGAGCGATCCCGGCATCCGGCCAAGTAACGTAACTGCCTCCGCGCAGTCTAACTCCATCAATATAGGACCATTCGTCCACTGGTGTGCCAAAGCAATTCCTTCGCTGCATGTCGCCAATTCCGCATCCAATGCACCCGAACAGTTCCTCAATGATCTGCATGCGGCAAACACGACCGCCCCCATATGATCGCGAAGTACCATACCCGCACCAGCCCGATTACTCCCTGCATCATATGCTCCATCAACATTTAACTTCGTCCATCCAGCCGCCGGGGGAATCCAACTAAGCCGCTCCGCTTGAGAAAGTGCTGCACAAACACGAGAGTGAGAAGAGTAATCTGAAAGATTCACAACTTGCTTACTTTTAGCAAAGTCTACAGTAGGAAACTGATGAATAGAAACCAGAGATTCCACATAGCTGAGAAGAAAATGCTTTGAGGACTCAATAGGGGCCGGCTGCTTATCATGAGTAATTTCATTGTGAGTATGCCATATTCGCCATAAAAGCATCAGCACCCTCAAACGCTGGCCTTCGCTCATATCAGAAATTAAGGTGAGGATCCAATCGGTCCCCTGAATACGAAGTGAATCCTCTGGCGGCATTTGCCATTCGCTACGCATGGCATTCCATAGGGCACGAGCGTGAGTACATCGTAACAAAGCATGGTAGGTATCTTCATCTTCCCACCCATAGACATGGCACACGCCTGTGGCCACCAGCCCCCTGCGCATTTTATTAACCTGTGTGGCCAGGGAATTAGTGGCAACTTTCCAAACAAAAATGCGAACCTTATGAGGGATTGGGCATTTCCAAATAAGACTCCAAACCGGGTGAGATCCATCCGAACGGCCACTCGAAGCACCTGTATCCGACCTCCTCTGCTGCTCGGACAGGCCAAGTTTGTACGCACTGCGAACAGAAAAAACTCCCCGTTTATCCGGATGCCAAGCAATGAAGTCCTCATCATTCCGATGAGAGGGAATAATCCTATTGATAGCCATCACATCAGCAGGGCAGAAATATAACTGAAGCAGGTCCTGATTCCACGCACCCTCTCGAGTGAGAAGATCCGCCACCCATTTTAAACGACAGCGCCTACGCAGCGATATTGGTCGCAACAGTAAATCCCAAGGAATCCACGGATCCCTCCAGATCCGCACCTGTGTCCCATTGCCGATCCGCCAGATTAACCCTTTCCGGAGCAACTCCAAGCCGTGTACAATAGCATGCCATGTTACTGAGCCGCTCCCTGAAAAAACAGTATCAAGTAGATTGCCATTAGGATAATAGCGAGCTCTGAGCACTCGGCCGCATAAGCTTTCTGGATACTGGATAAGACGCCAAGCTTGACGCGCAAGGAGTGCCTGGTTAAACACCCACATGTCCCAAAACCCAATACCTCCTTGCGACTTCGGCCGTGTTATAGTATCCCAAGCTATCCAATGCGTTCGTCGTTTGCCATTCTCCGCTCCCCACCAAAAGTTTCGTATCAATCTTGTGAGATCATCGCACAGCCCCGCTGGTAGCTTAAAAACACCCATCACATAGGTAGGAATCGCTTGCGCCACGGCTTTAATTAAAATTTCCTTGCCTCCTTGAGAAAGATGGGAGTCCATCCAGGCCATAAGTCACTTGCTTAACTTTGATTGGAGACTTTGAAATTTCCCTTTAGACATGCGACCTTCGGGCGTCGGAAGACCCAAATACTTAGCCTCAAACGAAGATTGAACCACCTGTAAGATACTTCTAACATCCGACTGAACAGTCTGCGCATAGGAAGAGCTAAAAAGGATAGAGCATTTCTGAGGATTAATCTGTTGACCGGTACCTGCAGCATATTCACCCAATACAACCCGTATACGCTCAGATTGGGCTGTCTCGGCTTGAAAGAACAAGAGACTGTCGTAGCTACGGGACTATGCAGTGTACTTGAGGTACCCCCGATCGGTTACGTCGACCTCCGGGAGTACTAGAGAAGTACGAGCAAGTGTATTGTCTGTTGAGGGGGGGGGGCGCGGCGACTTTACCGGCGAGACGGAACGTGGAACACTCGCGTCGAGGATAAATATAAACTCTCGTATTGATTTCAGGAATTACAGTTTATATGGGGAAAAATCCATCCCCTTCTCTCTACCCCCTGGGTCCTATTTATAGGGGTTGGGAGAAGGGTGTGCGAGATTACAATTATACCCTTTGGGTCATAACACATCATCGAGGGTATTTTGGTCTTTTTACATGAATATTTACAAAAATGCTTAAATATTTAAATACCCTAATACCCTCCGCTATGACGACGTGTTGTTCTTGGCGACGGGGCGAGGCCTCGACGTCCGCCGGGCGGGGGCACGGCCCTGACGTTCACCGGGACGGGACGTAGCCCTGACGCCGTCAGCGGTGCCAGCGGAGTTTGTTGATGCTGAGTGAAACAGGCCGACGCCGGAAAGGGGATCCCAACTGTCGTCAGGGAGAAGCTCGTCGGTTCGGGGTAACGCGGGGACCCTTCCTCCAACAGTAGCCCCTTGCCGGTTTGGGCGATCGGATGACGCTCGTCCGAGCCGGCGCACCAATTCCGAGGGGTTGGCGCGCAGGCCGGACCGACGACTTCTCTCTCCCTCCTCCTTTTTCCTTCTCTTATTTCTTTTTATCTTTTTTCTCTTCTTTCTTTCTATTTTTTCTCTTCTTTCTTTTTCTCCTTCCTCCATTTCCTTCTTTTTCTTCCCCTTCCTTTCTTCTCTCTTTTTTTCTTTTTTTCTTTTCTCCCCATTTTTTTAGGCCGGTGGAGGGCGGCACAAAAAATCCACCGCACCCCCTACCCTCTCTTCCTTATTTAACTCACTCCCCTCACTCCCTCTCTCTCTCTCTCCCCAAAATATCTCCCTTTTCTCTCTCCTTTCTTTTCTCCACGCACTCACTGCCTCCGCCCCCTCCTGTGGCCACTGCCCTGCCGCCGTCGGCCGCCCCCAGCGCCGAGCCGCCCTCCCCGCGCCGGCGGCCCCCGCCTCCATCCGACGCTCCGGGCCTGCCCCGGCCGGGCCCTGCCGCGCCGAGCCGCCCTCAGCAGCCCCGCCTCTGGCTTGCCTCGGGCCGGCGCCGCGCCACCAGCCGCTCCGGGCCCCGTCGCGCCGAGCCGCCCTCAGCAGCTCCGCCTCCGGCTTGCCTCGGGCCGGCACCGCACCACCAGCCGCTCCGGGCCTGCCTTTTTTTTCCAGAGCTCCGCATTGGAACAGCTTACACGGTCCAATCCCTGAGAACTAATCCCTTCAGAGGTTGGCGAGCTCATTCATCTCACAATCTTGTAGGTTCTTGGCATCATCACACCCTCTTTGACTGACTGCTTACCCTGTTGTTTTATTCCAATGGTTTGTTGGTCTGATGTGTGCTGAATGCAGGAACTTGTCCAGCAATCTGTTGAGGGGCACGATACCAGCATCGATCGGAAGCCTAACCCATTTGCGTTTCCTGTAAGTGTTTGGGTGCAATCTTCTTGACAGTGCTTACAACTTTGAACCAACAAAATGCTGATGCAACACTGGATCTTTTTCCCCCAGGAATCTGTCAACCAATTTCTTAACTGGAGAAATCCCAGATGTGGCTGTCCTCGGAACCTTCAAAAGCAGCTCGTAAGCTTAGCTCTCACCCAATCTCCCTTCCTCCTTTCTTTAGTGCGTGTGCTCTTCTTCTCCTTTATGATGCATGACAGTGTATTTCAAACCATTGCATTAACATTGGATTTCAAATGTCAACCTCAATTGCAGACTGTAGCCCACTAATCACTTGCTGGAGATATTGACTATTGCACACTAAAGCAGTGAGATTGGTTTTTTGAGGTATGAGTGCATAACTCGCATTCACTTGTTCTTTAACCTTTTCTTATACAGTACAATAACTGGACACTAAAGGGAAGCAGTCTTTACATTTACTTGACCAATATGAAAGAGTTTTGTTGATTACCAAGATGGTTCATGATTCACGTAGTTTTTGTTCTCTAGTATATTTGACATTTATAGTTTCAGAAATGTCTCATTTAAATTCATCTGGTGCTGGAACTCGCTTGGATGTACATGCCGACGGAGGCGACACTGCGGGTTTCGGAGCACCGGGGTATTCCTTCATCCTACGGGACGGTCAGCTTTGGTCGGCGTCGCGGGCGCTATGCCGCGGACTACCCTGCGTTTTCCCTGAAGAAGGTTTGGAAAGACTGGCATAGGGCGTGGTTTTACTACCGCGATTCCTCCTTATAGCGACTGAGAGGGGTGATAGCACCGTTCTTTGGGCAGCCTCGCCTTAGCGAGCGGGACGACGAGGGCGTGACTATGTTTCGACGCATGGCACATGAGCTGAGCGTGCGCGACTTGGTGGAGGAGTACTGTTTGCTAGGCATTGCTCCGCTCGCTCAGGGTTGGACCCTGTCCTTGGCCCCTCCGAGCTCGTCGCGCTTCCTGCGTGTCCCGCGAGGGTACACGCCCACGACGTGTGAGTATCTCTTACTTTTACCTGCAGTTTGTTTGTGTTGATCTTGGCTTTCACTGAACCTCGTGTGCTTTTGTGTCGCAGGTTCCACGTTGGAGGATGGAGAGCTGTGCGCTCACGAGCTGTTGGGCCGCTTGACCCTTGTGGAAGCCAAGGAAGTAAGCCGATTGATCAAGAGGGCCCGGCGCAATCGAGCTTGCGAGGACTTCGGGTGGGAGGTGCCTGCCCGGCCGTTCCCTGTGGCTGTCAAGGCCCTTACCGCGAGCAAGCGGGGTCGGTCGCTTTCTCCATCTTCGTCGGAGCGGGCGATTCGAGCGCGTGGAGCCTCCGGGGGTGTTTCCTCCAGCCCAACCCCGAAGATGCCGCGACGTCGCCTTGGGGCTGGGAAGGGCCCGATGACGGCGTCGTTCGTGCAGGAGGTCAAGTCGCGCTCGCAGGACTACGAGGACGACGTCGAGGTGTCCGCTGAGGCGGACTCGCTAGCACAGCGTAACCTTGGGCCGACAGAGTTACTTGACTTATCGTCGTCTTCGAGTGAGTTTGACCTGCGGGTCATTGGAGACGACGAGGCTGCTTCCCGCTCTCCTGCGGCGGCTCCCGCAGCGAGCCCTGAAGCAAGGGCCCCGTTGTCTTCCAGGGGCCACCCAGCGCCGACCCCAGCAGCCTTTGCCGACGACGGTGCTGAGGAGGGTAGGGCCGGTGGGCCACACCCTTTCTCAGTCGCGGGCCGGCTGCTTCCGGCTCACTTTGTCGACCCCGAGGCTGAGGCGGGCTTTTACCAGGACGCTGCCGCGCAGAGCCGACCTTGAGACGGCGTTTGAGGGTTTGTCTTTGCGACAGATTCATGCCGCCTATAAGTCTGCCATGCTCAAGGTACGGTCAGTGTGTTACTTATATGAGGCTTTGTGACGTGATTACTGCGGTTGTGCCTTTACTATGTCTCCTCCTTGCAGGCCTTCTTTGCAGCAGAGCTGGCGTGGGAGATGCGTGACAATATAGCTGAGTCCCAGCGAGCTCGTCTTCGTGAAGAGAAGAAGAATGTTTCGGAGGCCCGAGGGGAGGCTGCCTCAGCCAAGGAGTTGCTGAGCCAACATGAGGAGGTGGTCTCTCAGCTTCGCGCTAGCCTCCATGCTGCACAGACTCGGCAGGAACAACATGAGGGGGAGCTCTCTCAGCTTCGTGCTACCCTTCAGGCCGCACAGACTAGGCAGGGAGGGTTAGCCACTCTGGCAGACACGGCGTGCGCGGCTGCTCGCGAGCTCGGAGGAGTGCTCGGCGTTGAGCTCGACCTTCACACTGGTACTAATGAGGACAAGGTTGCGGGTCAGCTCCAGTGGATGGCGGCGGTTTGCACTACCGTACGGGAGGCGGTGCCAGACCACGGGCAGGATTGCGCTCGGGCCTCCCTTGAGTTGTCTCTTGCTTGCCTTCGCTTGGCTGGCTGCGACCCCGTGGGCAGATTTCGGACGGAGGGCTATGAGGTACCGAGCCGGGCTGACATCCAGCGGGCCCAGGCTCCCTTGAGGTCTGACGCAGAGGCCTTCCTTTCAGGTGTGTGGAAGAAGCACGGTGAGAAGTACCTTCGCGGGATACAGAGAGCCCGTCTTGATGGAGGGCCTTCCGCTATTGTGCTTGATAGACCTCCCGGTGGATCCGACCCGCCTTTTCAGGTGTGAGACCTGTTACTTGTTCCTGGGCTTTTTGCTTAAGTCGGCGCGCCAGGATGTCTTGTTTTGCTTGTAGGTTTACTTTCATGTTGTAGTTTTTTAGGTGATACTTTCAGCTCGTCCTAGCTCACAGGCTAGGCCGTCGCGGCGTCGACGTGAGCCCCTTGCGCTCTAGGCGTTTTGGGAGCTTCTTTTGGTAGGTTTACTGAGGTTAGAGCCTTCTTTTGATAGGTTTTAATGAGGTCAGAGCTTTCTTTTGTAGCCCTCATGTAACTTTGTTGGTTAATGAAAATCAGAAAATTGGTGCAGCCATGCCTTGCCTCTAGTGATCATCTCTTCTTTTTGTATTGTTTACAGGTTGTTGCTTCGAGGCAAAAGGCCATGGTTAGGCGGTACGGCACTCAGCCCCTAGCACGGATGTCGTACAAGCATTGCTCGCCTGGCGGTTTGACAAAGGCCGAACGGCGTGATGACAACATACGTTTTTCGACAAGCGAGGAGATTGCGTCGTTTGTCGAGAGGGATGTATAGCGATTTGTGCGGGTTTTTATGTTATTGTCAGCGTATTACGTGTACCTTGTACCTAGATTTGTTGTGACGAGTACTTACCCCACAACCATAAAAACTAGCGTCCGAGACGTCTGTCGAGGGCGGTTATATCGTTCTGAGGGCGTGGCCCCAAAACTTGCGTGGTAGTGGGTGGACTTGGTGCCGCGGTAGAGCTAATGTACCCCCGACACGGCGACAGAGTTGTTGCTTATGTGGCGGTGAGAGGATTCTCTACGCCGCGGTGGGGCATGCTCTACGTCACGGGGGAGACAAAGCTGTCCCAACACGGCGATGGAGTCGTTGCTCACGTGGCCGTGAGGGGACCCTCTACCCCGCGTCGGAGCGTGTTCTACGGCGGAGCCAATTTAATCCCGACACGGCGACGGAGTCGTTGCTCACGTGGCAGTGAGAGGATTCTCTACGCCGCGGTGGGGCGTGCTCTACGTCACGGGGGAGACAAAGTTGTCCCAACACGGCGACGGAGTCGTTGCTCACGTGGCCACGAGGGGACCCTCTACCCTGCGTCGGAGCGTGTTCTACACCACGGCGGAGCCAATGCAATCCTGACACGGCGATGGAGTCGTTGCTCACGTGGCGGTGAGAGGATTCTGTACGCCGCGGTGGGGCGTGCTCTACGTCACGGGGGAGACAAAGTTGTCCCAACACGGCGACGGAGTCGTTGCTCACGTGGCCACGAGGGGACCCTCTACCCTGCGTCGGAGCGTGTTCTACACCACGGCGGAGCCAATGCAATCCTGACACGGCGACGGAGTCGTTGCTCACGTGGCAGCGAGGGGACCCTCTACCCCGCGTCGGAGCGTGTTCTACACCACGGCGGAGCCAATGCAATCCCGACACGGCGACGGAGTCGTTGCTCACGTGGCGGTGAGAGGATTCTCTACGCCGCGGTGGGGCGTGCTCTACGTCACGGGGGAGACAAAGTTGTCCCAACACGGCGACGGAGTCGTTGCTCACGTGGCAGCGAGGGGACCCTCTACCCCGTGTCGGAGCGTGTTCTACACCACGGCGGAGCGTTACCATGCCTCCTCATGATGGAGGGATAGTCGTCATCATCCTTGTTGGGCCGGCCACAGGCCGGCCGTTTTTTCTTTGCTTATATAAACAACACTGCGGCTCGCAGGCCTGTTACATAGTTGTGGCAGAGGCAGTCGCAGCCGCCTAGGGTGAAGCCCTTTACAAAAGACGGTACCAACCGGCGCAGCAGCTTGCTGATAAAACTAGAAACGAAACACATGAGGGCTATGAGAAAAGTGCCGAGGCTTACTCGGCATCATACGATGATGCTTCCGCACGTGAGCTACACATAGTACTTGCGGAGGTTGTCGGCATTCCAGCTATGCTTCAGATTGCTCCTTCAAGGGTTTTTAAACGGAATGACGATGGGCGCGTGACGCAGATAACTTCATACAGTCCTTCCCACTTTGAGCTTAGCTTTCCATTGGCCTCAGGGTTGGCCTTCTTCTTGAGCACGAGGTCACCCACTTGAATGGGTCGTGGGCGAACGGTCTTGTTGTAAGCCTTCGCCATCGAGGCTTGATATCGTTCGATGTTGAAGGCGGCTTCTTGCCTCACGGCGTCAAGGTCATCCAGTGATGTTTGACGGGCTTCATCGTCCAGTGATGACGCAGTGCGGAGTGACCCTAGCCTGACTTCCTCGGGGGTTACCGCTTCGTCCCCAAACAAGAGCTTGAACGGGGTGAAACCGGTCGCACGACTTGCCGCTGAACGGGTGGACCACAGCACACTGGGGAGCTCGTCCGCCCAACCCCCTTTGGGTATGTCGAAGAGGCGTGTGCGCAGGCCGGAGAGCACGATACCATTGGCACGTTCCACTGCACCGTTCGCCTTTGGATTGGCGACTGACGCGAAGCACAAGTTAATGCCAAGGCCGATGCAGAACTTGCGGAACGGGGCTGCGTCGAACTGAGTGCCATTATCGACAGTTAGCTCGCGTGGCACTCCAAAGCGGCAGATGATGTTCTTCCAAATAAACTTTTGAACGGCGAGCGATGTTATGCTGGCCAACGGTTCGGCTTCGATCCACTTGGAGAAATAGTCAACCGCAACGACCACAAATTTGTGGCCATGACTTTTGACCTTGAACGGGCCGACGAGGTCGGCCCCCCAACGCGCGAGTGGCCACGAGGGGGGAATCGGTTGCAAGTTGTGGGCAGGGAGATTTGTTCCCCGAGCCATCCACTGGCATGCCGGGCATGTCTTGACTAGGCCTTGCGCGTCACGAAGGGCAGTTGGCCAATAGAAACCTTGGCGAAAGGCCTTGCCCATTAGGGCGCGCGCGAGGTGGGAGCCGCACAGCCCCTGGTGGATTTCTCGCACGAGATCGGCTCCTTCTTCCTTGGAGATGCACCGAAGGTACGGCGCACACACCCCACGCTTGTAAAGGGCTTCTTGGTGAATAATAAATCCCCTGGCCCGGCTCTTCAGCTTCCGCGCTTCTACGGGGTCATCGGGCTCTGTTTCATCTGTGAGGTAGCGGAGGATTAGCGTTCTCCAGTCTTGCTCTTCAATATGGTGCACCTCCGGGAGGTCCTTTGTTGCTGGCGCCGCGATGACCTCGTAAAAGACGCCTGACGGGACCTCAGCTCGCGTGCTCGCAGCGCGCGCTAGGCCGTCGGCGTCGGCATTCTCCGAGCGCGGGATGCTGCGCACGGTGATACCGACGAAGTGTTTCTCGGTGGCCCGCGCTAGGGCGAGGTACTTGATCATCTCGGGGTCCTTGGCCTGATAACTCTTATCAACATGCCTGGCTATGAGCTGGGAGTCGCTCTTGACCATCACCCTCCGTGCCCCCAAGGCTCGTGCCTTGCGCAGGCCGAGCAACAGCGCCTCGTACTCGGCGATGTTGTTAGTGGCCTTAAACTCGAGGCGCGCGGAGTACGAGGTGCGTGACCCCTCAGGTGATTCCAGGACAGCCCCTGCGCCAGCACCATCGGAGCACCAGGAGCCATCCACGTATATTGTCCACAGCAAGTCAGCATGACCTTGGGTGACAGGATGTTCCGACGGGACCCATTCCGCCACAAAGTCTGCCAGCACCTGCGACTTGATCGCCGTCCGAGGGAGAAAGTCGATGACGAATGGGGCGAGCTCAGCCGCCCACTTCCCGATGCGTCCGGAGGCCTCTTTGTTGCGGAGCATCTCTCCAAGGGGAAAAGAGGACGGCACTCGAATAGAGTGAGCGAGGAAGTAGTATCGCAGTTTACGGGACGCCATCAGCAACGCATATGCGAGCTTTTCTAGCTCGGTATATCGCGCCCTGGCACCTTGAAGTGCTTCTGAAACATAGTATACCGGGTGCTGGATTGTGTTTTCTTCTTTGGCTAAGACGGCGCTCACTGCTGCCGGGGTGGCTGCTAGATACAACAACAGGCTCTCCCCTTGGGTGGGGCTTTGCAGCAGCGGTGGCGACGTGAGGTACCTTTTTAGATCATCCAAGGCTGCTTGGCTGTCCACCGTCCACTCGAAGTTGGTGGACCCTCGCAAAGCTTTGAAGAAGGGGAGGCCCTTCTCAGCAGATCTGGAGACAAACCTCCCAAGCGCCGCGAGGCGTCCGGTAAGCTTTTGTACCTCCTTGACGTTCTCAGGCGGGCGCATGTCGAGAATGACTTTTATTTTTGAAGGGTTAGCTTCGATTCCCCTTCTCGACACGAGGAAGCCGAGCAGCTTCCCTGCCTGGACACCGAACACACATTTCTCTGGATTGAGTTTCATGCCGGCTTGACGGAGGTTGTCGAATGTCTCCTGTAAGTCCGCCGCATGGGCGGCGGCCATCATGCTCTTGACAATGACGTCATCGACATAGGCCTCGACGTTGCGCCCCACTTGGCTAGAGAGGGCCTTATGCACGAGCCTGGAGAAGGTAGCTCCGGCATTCTTCAATCCAAACGCCATCCGGACATAACAAAATGTCCCGGAAGGCGTGATGAAGCTAGTCTTCTCCTCGTCTTCCCGCGCCATCCACACCTGGTGATACCCTGAGTAGGTGTCGAGGAAGCTCATAAGTTCACACCCGAATGTAGCATCGACGAGTTGATCGATTCGTGGCAACGGAAAGTTGTCTTTCGGGCATGCGCGGTTGAGGTTGGTGTAGTCCACGCACATGCGCCACTTGCTGTTGGCCTTCTTGACTAGGACAGGATTGGCCAACCATTCGGGATGCATGACCTCGCGGATGACTCCTGCCTTGTGGAGCTTATCCACCTGCTCCCGGGCCGCGATCTGACGCTCCATCGACATCTTTCGCAGTTTCTGCTTGACAGGACGCACATCGGGGTTGACGAGCAATCTGTGCTCGATGATCTCCCGGGAGACACCGGGGAGGTCCTCGTGCTCCCATGCGAACATGTCTCCGTTGGTCCGCAACGTGTTAAGGATGGCCTCCTCATTGATTGGGTCGAGGTTGACCCCGATGAGCACTGTCTTGGTCAAATCGCCCTCTGAGAGCGGCATGGCACGCGTCTCGCCATCGGGTTTAGGTTTTGGCACCCACCACCCTGAGGTTGGCGGATCAGGAGCCCCTTGTGCAGCCTTGTCACCTTCAGACTGGACAGTGTGGACGTACCGGATGGCCGCTTGGATGTCACTGTCGATCTTACTGGACAAGTCTTGGTTGCCCCGCACGGTGATGATCCCTGAGGAGGCTGGTATCTTCATGCAGAGAAAGGCGTGGTGTGGAACCGCGCCAAATTTGTTCAGCGTGACCCGGCCAAGGATGACGTTGTATTGGTAAGGGATGTCGACAACATCGAAGACAATGCTCTCCCTACGGACGCAATCGCCGACCCCGAATTCCACTGGAAGCTCAATCTTGCCGAGGGCTGGGACTGGCTCGCCCCCGAATCCCAGGAGTGGTACCCCCGCGGGGGTGAGGCACACGCGAGGGATTCCCATCTCGGCAAGTGTAGACGCGAAGAGGATGTCCGCTGAGCTACCCCCGTCAATGAAGACGCGGCGCACTTCACAGCTGTTGATGACCGCCGAGATGACGAGAGCGTCATGGTGAGGAAAGGTAATTCTGGCGGCGTCCGTCGGGCCGAAGGTCACAGTGGCGTCGACCCACGCGGGTGGTTCGGTGGGTGGGAAGGAACCAATGTGGTTGACTTGACGAGTGTAGGCTCGGCGTTGCTGCTTGGATGCGTAGGTGTGAGCGTTGCCCCCAGTGATGGCGTGGATGATTCGCTGGGCACCAATAGCTTGCACCGGTGCTCTGCCGCCTGGCGGTAGCGGTGGTGGTGGTGGGTAACTGTACGGCAGGCTCTCCTTGCCCCCGAGCATGGCCTGTTGGCTCCGCGATGCCCCTTCCGCCGGGGCGCCGCGGTTGTCGGCCCCGCCGGGCCGCGATGACAACCTCGCACTCCGCCGTGGAGTGAGTGCTTACGCGGTGTACTTCACAGAACTTGCCTTGTGACCTGCCGCCTCCGCTACCTCTGTGATAACCGTGCCCAGCTTGGCTATTGCTTTCGCGATCGCGGCGGTCATCGCGCCTCCAACCCTGGTGATCCGGGCGTGGGTGGTCTCGTTCTTCACTGCGTGCTTGGTTCTGCTGACCGCCTCGCCACTGGCCTTGGCTTTGGTACGGTGTTTGCGGGGCGGGAACCTCGCGCTCCTCCACGTGGTGTACTCCCCGTTGGCGTGGCCGATGCTTGTCATGATTCTCCACATCAGGCGCGAACTGTGCAGCTGAGGCCAAGGCTTCGGCTCTTCTCTGCTCTCTCCCTTCCTCGGCTCGGGAGTATGTATCCATGATTTCATAGAGCTCCCTAATCGTCCTCGGCTGCTTCCTGTCGAGCTTGGCTACCAGGTCCTCATCACGTATTGCACGACGTGCAGCGTCACACACGCTTTGGTCGGTGATGTCACGGACTTGGCATTGGAGGTTGGAGAAGCGTTTGTGGAATGCCCGGATGGACTCGCCCGGTGCTTGCTTGAGGGTGTTTAGATCCGAAGAGGTGACTTGTTTGTTTATGCTTTCCTGGAAGCGACCGTGCATCTGCTCGCGGAGGTGCTCCCACGAGTACACCGAGCTAGGAGGCAATGAGAGGTACCACGTGCGAGCTAATCCGGTGAGTACAAGCAGCAGACTTTTTGCCATCACCGCCTCGCCTCCTCCGGCAGCTGATACGGCAGCTTCGTACACACGAGTGTACTCAGTGGGGTCCGTCTCACCATTATACTTGGGAAGATCCGCTGGGCGAAACTTGCTTGGCGATGGGTTAGCCGCGAGCCCTGCACTGAGCGGGCTGAGCATGTCTGCGAGGCTGACGACCTCCGGCCGTGGCAGTCGAGCAGCAGGTACGGCGGCCGGAGCTGGGATGCTGACGTCAGGTGGGGCAGCAGGGTATACGTGTTCTTTGCCCGGGCGTTGACCTAGGTCTTGCGTTCCTTGGTTGCTAGTGCCAGCCCCGGCGTCGCGGAGGATTGCCTGCGCTGTTTGTTGATTTCGCGCTATCTCTTCACGGAGTGGTTCGGCGCGTGCTTGCGCGTTTGCCAAGTCTTGGAGGAGTTCGTCGGCTGCTTGGTGATTGCGCCGGACGTTCTCCCGTACTTCCGCTATGGCTTCTTCTTGTGGCCGACGAACAGCATCGGCTCCGCCTTGGGCAGCCGCAAGCTGTGCCCGGAGCTCGACAGTCTCTCGAGCTAATGTCGCCACGCGGAGGGCCTCGACTTGGGCCGCCTCCAGCTGGGCCCGGAACTGCTCTGCCCGTTGGGCTGCGGCCGCTACCTGCTGCTTCAATGCCTCCATCTCTCGCTCAGCGTAAGCGAGGGCCCCCGAGGTGTCTGGCCCAGCGGCTTGGGCATTGATGATGGGGGCGATGTCGTCGTTCGTCGCAGGGGTGGCTGCACGTGTTGTCGTCCTTGCGGTGGCCTGGGGGGCACGCGCCGGGGTGCTCGGAACCAGGTCGGCGATGCTCGCGACCTTTCGCTTGGTTCCCTTCTTTGCCTTCGTCTTGGGAGGCATGCCTTCTTACTTTGCGAAGGAGCACGCGTGTGGTGTGGAAGACCAACACGCGCGTGTTACGGTCGTCAGTGTCGTCTCCGGGCCTCCTCTCGACAGTGTCTCAGATGACACAACTTCTTGCTCGTTTCCCACAGACGGCGCCAACTGTCGTAGCTACGGGACTAGGCAGTGTACTTGAGGTACCCCCGATCGGTTACATCGACCTCCGGGAGTACTAGAGAAGTACGAGCAAGTGTATTGTCTGTTGAGGGGGGCGCACGGCGACTTTACCGGCGAGACGGAACGTGGAACACTCGCGTCGAGGATAAATGGAAACTCTCGTATTGATTTCAGGAATTACAGTTTATATGGGGAAAAATTCATCCCCTTCTCTCTACCCCCTGGGTCCTATTTATAGGGGTTGGGAGAAGGGTGTGCGAGATTACAATTATACCCTTTGGGTCATAACACATCATCGAGGGTATTTTGGTCTTTTTACATGAATATTTACAAAAATGCTTAAATATTTAAATACCCTAATACCCTCCGCTATGACGACGTGTTGTTCTTGGCGACGGGGCGAGGCCTCGACGTCCGCCGGGCGGGGGCACGGCCCTGACGTTCGCCGGGACGGGACGTAGCCCTGACGCCGTCAGCGGTGCCAGCGGAGTTTGTTGATGCTGAGTGAAACAGGCCGACGCCGGAAAGGGGATCCCAACTGTCGTCAGGGAGAAGCTCGTCGGTTCGGGGTAACGCGGGGACCCTTCCCCCAACAGAGACTATCATTGGCAAACAAAAGATGAGAGACACCAGGAGCTCTTCTGCAAACTTTTAAAGGCATTATTCTCCTCTCCTGTACTTCCCTCCTTAAAAGGGCCGATAGACCGTCAGCAACAAAAAGGAACAAGAAAGGAGACAACGGGTCACCCTGACAAAGGCCTCGGGACGGACTGAACGTCTCCAGAAGAGTACCATTCAATTTTACTGCGTATTTAACTGTAGTAACACACGCAATGATCCAGTTCACCCATTGGACTGCAAAGCCCAGCTTGACCATCACACCTTTTAAAAAGTCCCAGTCCACTCTGTCATACGCTTTGGATAGATCCAGCTTGTAAGCACAAAAATTATTCTGCGGTGGAAGATTTGTCTATGAAGTGCAAACATTCGAACGCCACCAGAGCATTATCCGTTATCAGACGCCCTGGCACGAACGCAGTTTGATTGCAAGAAATGATATCCCCCAACAGTGGCCGTAAGCAGTTCACCAAACATTTTGCCACAATTTTGTAGAGAACAGAGCAAAGACTGATGGGTCGGAATTCCTTAAGATCAGAGAGATTAACAATTTTCGGGATGAGCACAATCGAGGTATTATTTACTCCTTCAGGCATAACATTAGTATGAAAGAATTTACGTACTGCCGTCGTTACCTGGTGCTTCAAGGTGTCCCAGTTCCTCTGATAAAAGCGAGCTAGAAATCCGTATGGTCCTGGCGCTTTCAATGGTCCAATTTGAAATAGCGCATCCGAGATCTCCTCATCCGTAAAATCCTTACACAGCTGCTCATTCATGTCTGCCGTAACCTGTGCATCAAACAAACTAACCACACCATCAGGACAGATCGATTGATCTTTGCGGAATAGATCCCGGAAAAAGGATGTAATCAAATTTCCTAACTCGGCAGAATTCGCCACCCATCTGCCTGCCGCGTCCTTGAGTTTCTTAATATGATTTTTCTTCGCTCGCCACACCGCCCAGCGATGAAAGAATTTGGTATTCCGGTCTCCCTCCCGCAACCAATTTACACGTGAGCGTTGCATCCAAAGCATTTCTTCCCTGTATAACAGCTCGTTCATACGGTCTGTGATTTGCCGAATTTCCACCTGGGATGCATTATCTAACATGAGCTGCTTTAAAACGCGCCCTGGCCTTCTCAAGCTCGCGGGTGACATTGCCAAACTTTTTCTTGCTCCAGGAATGCAAAACCTGCATCACATGAGCCAACCCAGTATTGATTGCTGCAAGATCATCCTTCTCCCCTAAGTTCTGCCAGGCCGCTTGAATAATCTCCGGGAGTTCACTGGCCTGTTCCCAGCACACTTCGTACTGCCGGCCATGTCTATGGGGACCATCCTGTGCCAGCACCTCCATCCTGAGAAAAATGGGACAATGGTCAGAGCACGGCGATACCAAGTGAACAACCGAGGCATTAGAGAAAATATCACGCCATTCATCACTGGCTACAACCCTATCTAAATGGACTTTAACATTAAAAGGAGGACGACGCTTATTGTCATAAGTAAACGGCACTCCCTCAAAACCAATGTCACGGAGCTCGCATAAAGATAGCGTGTCGCGAAACGCAGCCATTAGACGTTCTGATCGCATAACATTAGACATGTGCTCAAACTGCCACATAGCCTCATTAAAATCTCCCATAACCATCCAAGGCAACGACGACTGAGATCGGAGGGAGACAAGAAGCTCCCACATACGGTGCCGGTTCTCCGCTCGTGGCTCACCATAGACACAGGGTAGTCACCACAAAGGATCAGCAGGAGAAAAACGGACATACGCATCAATGTATCTTTCATTCATAGATTGGATATCCAGGTACAGACTATCGTCCCAAAAAAGAGCAAGACCACCACTCAGACCCTCACAACTAACACCTGCAAATCCATTCAAACCTAAACGACGTTTAAGACGACAAACCTTCTCAATTGTCTGACAAGTTTCACACAAGAAAAACAATACGGGGATTCCGTCCTTTCGCCAAAGCGACAAGGTCATGAACTGTCCGGGGTTTTCCAATTCCCCGGCTGTTCTAGCTTAAGCAATACATTACTCTTGACGAGGCGCCCCAATTGGCCCCGTCAGTTGACCAGCAGCCCCAGAGCTGGTTGCTTCTAGATTATCGTCCCACACCCGAGTGTCCCGCCATCCATCCTTTGCTTTGACTTGTACACGTCCCTTTTTAAGAACGCCACCACGAACAGCATCCCCATGTACTACCAATGCAAGCGAATTAATCTCCACTGGTACAGGGTCTTCCTTATACTCTGCCGAACGCTTCCCCAACACCGTAGTATCTCCGGACATAAACGAGTGGCCTTGTGATTCCAAGTCAGAACCCAATTCACGCAGAGCATCAATCATCTCAGAACTATGCATAGCGCCTGGACTTAGCAGTACTGGTGCCCTCGTGATGCGATTTCCAGTAGCCTCCAGCGCCAAATGCTCACTTGTCGGACGCCCTACAATACCTTGGCCTCCCGGAGCTACAGGTTCCTAGTTTTGCCTCAACGATTTTACCAGGCTACCATTTTCACAGTTAGTTTTGTATCACTAGTAATTGTGCACGTGTGCACGTCTTTTACATAAATGCTTAAAGCATATAAGAACAAGTTCAAATTTAGAAAAATATATCTATTTTATTTAAATGACACAAAATCACTCTCAAACGGATCATTAGGGCTGTTGTGTCTAGTGTGCATGATTTGCTACAGATAAATAAAATGAAGTATGGTACATGTGATACACTTTGGATCGATACTCATTAATCAGTCTACAAGTAGTAGTGGGCCGAAGACAAAACATATTGAGGAAAAAAATTTAAAAGGTTTGTAAGGAAAAGTCGAATAAGTAATTATACTATTGCACTTTTGTATAGACGAAGAAGATGAACAACGAGCAGTTGCATGGAAACGCTCTCAAAATCCTTATTCGCTCTCTCTGATGCAAGATTTCAAGGACAGGGCTTCGGAGGCCCGCTCTCTTGTATGTCTGTGCATGCAAACGTCGAGATGGAGTAACCTTGACAAGCAGCGACAAAACAGTGGATGTGGAGACTATGTGTGCGAGAGGAGAAGAGAGCATATGTGTTCTTAGCTCTGTCCCAAGGAGATTCTTATATAGGCTCGCGGTTTAGAAGCTGAAGCGCTTCATCTCCCTATAGAGGTGACGCCATCATTATGATCGGAGATGAAACAAACAGGCACTTTCGTAATTAATTCTAGCAAGCGAGTGAGCGGGCACATTGTGTTGTTCCTTTTTAATACCACAAAAAGTGCAAGATATACACCTATTTAAGTTGAAGTACTTTTATTTTAACCAGCAATACGAGACTAAAGGTTTTACACCTCAATGTAAATAATGGGTGTTAGAATTTGGTGAAAAGACTTAAAATGGGTCAAACAGCTCATGATACCAGGGTCATATAGCTGCGACGAAAACGTAGTAAGGCGGGCGTTTTTTTTAGCATGATGCGAAGATTATTCTGAAGATGAACTTGTCCGTGAGTGGGGCGGATGATTTCTTGGCCTGGCACTTCGAACGATCGGGGATTTTTTGGGTTAACAGCACTCATCGGTTAGCGATGCAATTGCGAGAGGCTGGAGAAGGCGGTACGGCCTGGTCAGGTGACCCGGCGGGAGAATGAATGCTTTGGAAGAATCTCCGGCAAGCAGAGGTCCCACAAAACAAACTCAAAACGCAGAATGGAAACCCAGCGGACATGCCAGGCTTGCAGAGCTGCAGATGAGACCTCTTTTCATGCTTTGTTAGGTGGCCCTCATGCGATGGCCTTACGACAAGCTATGAAAGATAAGTGGCCTGTTCCCCAGGATACTGATCTAAGTGATCATGGACCGCAAATGGTTTCTAATGCTGCTGTATAGGCTATCAAAGGAGGAACGTATCTGCACTCTCTTGCTTTTCTAGAGCGTGGTGTATCTGTAATGCCATCACACATGATTCAGGGGGTGCATCGATCACGGGTTCAATCAAGTTCCTCAAAGATTACAGAGTCACTATCCCTCGTCCGACAAGAAAGCATACCTGTTGATCCGAAAGGTAAAAATCCAGTTGCCAGATATAGCTCATATGACCGGGCGTCTTGTATGCAGGTCAGACACTCCACCCCATGGAATGCCCCACCGGCTGACTAGACCAAGATCAATGTGGAAGGGGCGTATGACTTTGATTCCGGACTTCCGGTGCGGCAGGTGTTGGTGTCATCATCCGGGACGACGCCGACGCTGTTCTCCTATCGTCCTGGAGATTCTTCCAAAAAGTAGCTAGCACAGAACAGGTAGAAGCGTTGGCGTGCCTGGAGGGGATAAAACTGACTGCAGAATGGGTTCAGAGGCCAGTTAGAGTCAGACTGTAGCAACGTCGTGAAGGAGCTAAATGTCAACTTACTAACCCGCTCAAAGGATGCATTCCTCCTGAGGGAGACGGTTTCGGTGGGGAGGGACCTGCCAGGTTTAAAGATAGTTCACTCGAAGAGAGAGCAAAACAAGATGACGCACGAGCTTATGCAGCATGCAAGACGTACATCGCATAGCGCTGTTTGGTGCTTCGCTTCCTCAAGCTGTATTGAGAACTTGATTACTCGTGGTTGTAATAAACGTGAGTAATCAATAAAGCTTCTCTCTTCCTCGCAATTTTATTTCTTTTCAGAAAATCGATTCCTGTTGAATACGAGAAAAATCCCTTTTCCATCTTATGAAGTTATTTCAGAAATGTTTAAGTAAGAAAAACTTAAAATGAAATTAGTAAAGAAAAAACCTGCATTCCACCAGTCGCCTCATCACAAAACAGGGAGACCAGCAGCAGGTCGTATCCGCAACTCTGCTCATCCCCCACGCTCCCATCTCTCCCTTTCACCGGACGAGCCCTTCCTTCACCAAGATGGCGGCGCCGACCAACTCCACCACCTTCTCCGGCGAGGTGTGGGCAGAGCTCCGCCTGGCCGACGCCCGCGACGTGCCCCACATCCACAGCCTTATCCACCAGATGGCGGAGTTCGAGCTCCTCACCGACCTCTTCGCCGCCACCCACGACCTCCTCACCTCCACGCTCTTCCCCACGCCCCAGCCCCCTCCCTTCACCTCCTTCACCGCCCTCATCCTCGACCTCTCCCCGTCCCCCATCGCCGCCTCCGCCGCCGCCACCATCGCCTGCCGCCGCCTCGACCTTTCCGCGTCCCCGCTCGCCGACCCGGAGGCCGCCGCCTTCGCCTCCCCGCGCGGCGGCGGACGCGTCACGGCGGGTTTCGTGATCTGCTTCCCTAACTACTCCACCTTCCTCGCCAAGCCCGGGCTGTACGTGGAGGACATCTTCGTGCGCGCGCCGTGGCGCCGCCGCGGGCTCGGCCGGATGATGCTGTCCGCCGTGGCCGGAAGGGCGGCCGAGATCGGGATGGGGCGGGTGGAGTGGTGCGTGCTCGACTGGAACAAGAACGCCATCGACTTCTACGAGGGCATGGGCGCGGAGGTGTTCCAGCAGTGGCGCATCTGCCGGCTCACCGGCGCCGCGCTCGACAAGTACAAGGGCAACCAGGAGGAGGACGCCGGGAAGGCCGAGTAGGTCAGTAGGAGAGGAAAGATTGGGACTCCGGAGATTTGGTAATAAAGGTGGTACATTTTGCCTCCACTACTCTGCTGTCTGCTCAACTTGGTGATGTAGTTCTTGCTACTGATTTACTGCATTGATCTGTTCTTCATTGAGATGCATTAGGGCGATGTGTCAGATGTAGGGACTTGTTCTTGCCTATGCTGTGTTCAACCTTGGAATATATCTTGAATTGGATCTGAAACTGGAATTATTCCCCTTTACTATCCTATTCTATATAGGAATACATACATAGGAACTGGGAGCTGCTTTGTTAGATAAAATTAGAGTAGGCAACATACTCTTGATGTCCAAACTCTGAAGGGGTTCATCACAGAGTTTAACTTTACATGCAGAGGCAATGGGCTTCTGTGGCCACCATGCCATATCTAAGTGACTTCCATTTGTCCCATTTGTTGGCGACATTGATCCCCAATCTTGCATACATCAATTTTGCAAGCAAAAATGTATTTTATTCATAATACATTACCATAAAGGCCAAATGCCCGAGTGTGGATTTTGTGCACATGGAGCCATATGCATTTTGAAATATTCCAAAAGCACAATTTAAAGTTTTGAAAAAATCTGAAAAAATTCAATGATGTACATTATGGGATGAAGTATGCACATGTAAACTTTGGTTGAAAAATATGACTATTTGTGACTTGTAAAAAACACAAGGGATGATACCATATAGTATTGAACAGTAACATCTGAAAAAGAACGCACATTTTTTTTTCGCACGGCTCGCAAATGATAATTTTTTTAAAATTAAAATTTACAAGTGTATACTTAATTTCATAATATACATATGTGTTCTTTTCCAGATTTTCTCAGAACTTGTGAATGTGATTGGTAGTGAACAAACTCTAATGGATGTACTTGCCTGCATGTGCACAGTGCACCTTGTTATTTTCTTATCTCCACCTAATAATATCATCGCTTTTATGAGAACTGAATCGACAGTGTTTCTGGGAAACACGATAATGTATTTTTCCTCCCAGTTTTAGTTTTTAAAGTTCTGTTATTGATTGGTACCACATTCATCAATAGAATAACCTGTTTGGTCAAATTGTATTGTATTTTCCGGATTACAAGTCAATGTTGCGGGCCTAAGCTAGCTGTTTTTCCTGTACAAATTTCCAAGTTTGTCAATACGTGAAGCGTCCAAAATGCAACACTGATGATACATGGACATGTGTATGTAAAGTGGTTAGCATAAATACTAACGCTAAAGCATGCTATACAGAGTCCAACAAAAGTTCAATCACAGAATTCCAGATGGCATTATAAGAGGTTATCACAAAATTAAAATATCGGCACAGCAACAATTGGTGTCTGCAAAGAACTGCTTCTATCCATGAACTTGGCAGGTTTGGGACAGCAGTAGCCATTGCACTGCCAAAAGGAGCTCCAGGTTGCAAATCGAAGTTATACTGTGTTCCATGTTTAATGCTTCCTTCGTCATTTTCCCTCGTCACTCTGGTTTGATGGCATTGGTGGCCGACAAAGATCTGGAGTTTTTTCCTTTCGTCGCAGAAGATAAAAGAAACTGGAGTTTTTATTCTGTCATTCAATTCAGGGAAAGGAAAACTGATGAAGGAATATATGAGCTCTGTTATCATCTTGGTGGCATAAACTAATTGCAACGATGTTGTGCTAACACATGATCAACGGCTAATTCTTCAACACGGAAGACCTGGAGTAATTAGCAACTATATTGTGCTAATACAGGATCAACGGCTAATTCTTCAACTCTGAAGACCTGAACTAATTAGCAACGATAAAAACCTTTAGTAATGAATAACGTCGGCCACCCACGCCTACTAGTATCCCAAAGATTTTACACTGGCTTTCCTCGAGCATCAAAAATGATCAACAATGGTCTTGATGGCGCCGATGTCGGGCTCGCCGAACATGGAGATGCCCTGGCGGATCCTGAGGGTCGCGTACTCGCCGCCGGCACGGACCTTGTTCTTGAGGCAGGCCCAGTGCTCCACCGCCGGCGCGTCCTTGAACTGCCGGAGCCGGTCCCTAGCGCTCTCCGTGAACGTCGCCTCCTCGCCCGCCGTCTTCCGGAAGCACGCCGCGGCCGCCGCCTCCTTTTTCTCCAGCGTCGCCGTCTGCACGCCGTCCGCTCCCTTGTTCTCCATCAAGACCCAACGCTCTCCTGAGATTGAGAACTTGTGTAGAGAAGAGGTCAAGAAGATGCTAAGGAATCGAGAAGAGATGTTGCTGCTGCTGTTGTTGCTATGGTGGGCGAGGAGGGGCGGGCTCGTGTGCATTTATAGGGGTGTTTTCTTGAGAAGAAAGCTGGGCGCCGGGCGTGCAGGGAAAGGAGAGGGCTCGCAGCTTGGACTTGGAGCAGGGGAGAAGAAACGAAAGAGGAAAATAAAGAGAACGCGAAAGGCTTCCCGTTTTCACTTCAGAAAAATGAAAATACGAAACGCAAGTCCAGCTCCAACCCAGGCCAAGAAGCTGGATTTATTATTACTCCTTCGGTAATACAATTCCTTCCGTAATGAGTAAAATTATTATCCAAAGTTTAACGGGATGCTGTTCGTTCTCTGCCATATCTTCGTCCCCTTTCTTTTCCCCTGCTCCGAGCTGCAACTTCCCTGGTTTTCTTTCCCTCCACGCCTGGCGCCCGGCTTTCTCCTCAAGACAACACCCCCTATAAGTACACACGAGCATTGGCCCTCGCCATCATAGCAACAAAATCACGTAGCATCTTCTCCAACAAAGTTTTCAATCTCAGGCGAGCGTTGGGTACGTGATGGAGAACGAGGAGCGGAGGGCGTGGCGGCGGCCGCCGCGGCGTGCTTCCGCAGGACGGTGGGCGAGGACGCGACGTTCATGGAGAGCGCCAAGGACCGGCTCCGGGCAGTTCAAGGACGCGCCGGCGGTGAAGCATTGAGCCTGCCTAAGGAACAAGGTCCAAGACCGGCTCCTCCGTGGTCGAAGGAGGCGTCAAGGATGGCTCCAAGTAGATGGCATATGGATGGTTATGACTATATAAGTAGAGCTGTTGATTTTCAGTTCGCTAAATAGTAGTAGTTCAGGTCTTCAAAGTTGAGGATTTTGAGTTAGAATGCGCATGAATGAATAGTTATTATTAATTATTTTGTGAAAACGTACGAGCTGCCTTTATTTAAAGTATGTAGTTCTTTAATGTGGTAAATATTCTGTTTTCTTATGCGTTGTTGAAGGCATGAGATATGTGTTGACGACCAAATTGGGCAGTACCCCCGGATGGGCCGAGTGCGTCGGGCAAGATCTGCAATGCTACCGAATCGTGGCCCAGGCCGAGTGGTGCGGCGTCCCCGAATCCCGAGTACCCGTTTCCGAGTACCCGCGGTCCCGAGTTCTGGCGCCCCCGAGCACTCGCGCCCCCGAGCACTCGTCCCCGAGCACTCGTGCCCCCGAGTATTCGTGTTCCCGAGTGCTCGCCCCCGAGTGTTCGAACTCCCGAGTACTTGCGCTCCCGAGCGCTCGTATTATTGAGTACTCGGGACTCCCGAGCATTCGCGGTCCCGAGTAGATCCAAGGCGGGTTTTGCGTAGCGCGACCGAGTTCCAACAACGCCAGGTCGGTGAATGATTTGTGACGCTCCCGCTGGGTTTTCAAGGTGAAGTCTTTTGCGTTCAAAGCCTTAACAACTTGGGGCGCAAGGAACAGTGGCGGATCATGGCGTTTAAAGGAAAGTCCGAGATTTGGAAGGACTCCCGGATAATATGGAAAGATATCTCGTATGCAAGATGGAGTCCAGATCACGGCGGTTAAGATAATCAGAAGATACGGGAAATCCCTCGGTTTAATTAGAGGAAATCTCGTGCGCAAGGCAGAGTCCTGATCGTATCAATCAGGGTAACGATAGCTTTAGGAAACAACTCAATTTGTATGGAAAACCATATCGTGTACGATACCAAGTTGTATTCCTGCCCTAAGACCGGGCGTACCCTATAAATATGAAGGGTGCACGGCCGATTGAGGTGGAACTCTCCCAATCGACGCACTCAATACATTATCTTTTCATCTACTATTTTCTCCCTTTGTCTTATGCTTCTCGTTCTTCGTTGTTCTTCGTGTTTCACGGCAACGAGACTCGAGGCCCTGGGGGCGATCAGGTCGACCTAGGGCAGCCCATAGCCGCCGCACCTCCTGACGGGGGTCCCTCCCGGGGGTGTGGGGTTTCGGGTTCCAAAAGCACCCGCCGGCGTGTCTTGCGTATCGCGCTCCCGGCGGGTCTCCCCCGATTCCGTGTCCCGCGCATCGCGCTCGGCCTCGGGGGTACACGGTGACGTGTTCGTGTGCGAACACACTTTTTGGCGACTCCGCTGGGGACGAAATCATCATGTCTAACAATCAGATTCCACAACTCGGCGAGATCAGCACCGATAACATCATCAAGCCCGACTACAATGAGCTATCGGAGGAACATCGCCAAGCTTTCGAAGCGTACAAGAAAAAGCGGGAGGAGGAAGATCTGCAGACGTTCCTCGCGAACTTCAAGAAGGATCGTCAAGGGAACATTACTCCGGTTGGAGAAATCAAATTCCCTCCTCTATACGGCAAGAAGGCTGACACCCCGGTAAGTAGCACGTTTTCCCCAGAACAGATAGCCGAAATACAAGGTTATATTTCGGAAGGCAATACTCTTGTTTACAACACGTTCATGGAAAACACAAGTGTTAAGGGGAGCACAGCGCCCAACATCTAGTGGTATTGCCGGTACGGCTGTAGGTGTGTTAAACTCTGATCCGACCTCGGTAGTAGGTTCATCGGCGCTTCCCGTGCCATTGAATTTACGCCCTAGTCAGACCAACCAACTCGTAGCCGTACCCGCCAGCCCTAGTCCGATCACGAGCATACCCGGTTCGGCGGTAGCGCCGAACCAGAGCCTGATTACACCTTCCATGAACACAACCATGGTTAAGCCGATGCCGAGTCACGACTCGGCGCATGGATTACAGGCCGCACTCATGGCCAGTCGTCCCACGGCGACTTCGCCCGCTACGGACGAAATTTTAGCCAAGCTCCAGGAAGACATGAAAAGGATGTTTACCGAATCCGGACTCGAGCCGAAGTTTAGAAGTCGGATGTACCAGAAGCCATATCCTGACTACTATGATGCTATCCTATATCCTCCGGGTTACAAGGTTCCCGACTTCGCTAAATTTAGCGGTGAAGGAACGAAAACTACATGGGAACATGTCAGTCAGTATCTAGCACAGTTAGGTGAAGCGAACTCTATAAACGAGTTGAAAGTGCGCCTATTTCCCTTGTCACTGACTGGCACAGCTTTTTCATGGTTCTCCGCTTTGCAGCCTGGCACTATACTCTTGTGGTCGCAGTTAGAGCAGAAGTTCCATGATCACTTTTATAGCGGCGACAATGAACTCAAGTTGACGCATCTTACATCGGTCAAGCAGAAGCACGACGAGTCGGTCACCGACTACGTCAAAAGATTTAGGGACACAAAGAACCGATGCTACAGCTTGGTAATAACCGAGAGAGATTTGGCCGACTTGGTACTGGCCGGGTTGAAGACCCACATCCGAGAAAGGATAGAAAATTATGAGCTCTTAAGTGTCAACCAAGTCTTGCAAAAAGCTTTGGCTCAAGAAAGCCGAAGCATAGAAGTCAAAGAGATTCATAGGTCCAAACCCGATCGCCCTAGGATGCACATGGTCGAGTACGACAGCTCGGGCGATGAGGGTAACATATACGCTGCCGAGTTCGTTTGGTCCTCCAAGACCAAACCATATACTTGTGATGCCCTCAAGCCGACTCGCAAGAATCATGAAGAGCAGATAAAATTTACCTTTGATGTAGCTAAGTGTGATAAAATATTTGATTCTTTGTTACAAGATAGGATCATTAGAATATCTCATTCTTTACCGCCGTTTGAAGAGCTGAAACGGCGAGCTTATTGCAAGTATCATAATTCTTTTTCTCATGCGACTAATGACTGCAATGTTTTTCGGCGACAGATACAATCGGCCATTAATGAGGGACGATTGAATTTCGCCGATATGCAAATCGATAAACAACCATTCCCAATGAATGCTATGGACTTAGAAGGGAAGAAAGTTTTGATTCGGCCCGACATAGCCGAATCAGCTAACAAAGACAATGTGGTCCTCGGGGAACCTCGGAAGAAAGAAGTCGGCCAAGCCCCGGGAAGGGAAGTCGTGCTCGAGAAACAACCCGGCGGCAAAGAGACATTGAAAATCACTATCAGAAATCACGCACTCGGGGGGCAATCCCGAGTACAGGAAGACCACACCAGTGCACTCGGGGGGCAGCCACCGACTCCAGAAAGTACCCGGGGCAAGTTCATCAAACCCAAGAGTCCGGAAGTCGGCAAGTGGAAGACCAATGAAGCCAGAGCTCAGCATAAAAGAGTAAAGCCGACTTTCGATAGGTTGCTTTCCAAATACACCAACCAGGCGGCCGGTGTCATCCCTAACCGGCCATCGCGCTTAAAACGCCCAAGGTCACCTCCAAGGCCAGAGTTCCAGTATCAGGCCGGACTACAGGGGCCATGGATGCCGACTCCGTGGATGGTGCCACCTCCATGCACGCCCTACATGAACGACTGCAGCGGAAGATGGGGGCAGCACCCAATGGTCCCTTACGCTTTTCATCCAGGATGGTCGGCATTGAGGAGACCCGTCCGTGAGAGGCTCACTCATCCTACTCGGGGCCGACTAGGCGGGGATGCCAGTCGGCCAACACAGAAGGTCAGCCACCCCACTCAAGACCGACTCGTTGGCGATACCAGTCGGTCCTCACCAACTTCTCCGGGTCAACCAGCCAAGAAGATATGGCGTGCCAAGTCACCAAGTGCTGATGCTCCAACGAACAACGGACCAAGAATGGAGATCAATCAACTCGGCAAAGGGCCGATTACTATCGGTAATCTGGTCAACTCTAACGATAATGTGATCACTGTTCAGCAGGGGTCTATGGCCAATGACCATGAAGCCGGTACAAGCAAGAGCAGGCCCAGAGACCCCAAGTACACTCAGCCTACCTGGTGTCCTCCCGGGTTGACCAAAACCCAGAAAAGAAGGCTGCAGCGCATGAGGAACCAGGAGAAGGTTGAGCGAGAGGCTGAGACGCTGAGGGACGAATCTTTTAACGAGATTCGGCCCATGATACCCGCGAAGCAGGTCTGGAAGCCTAAGCGAGCAGAGGACACGACGACTCCCGAAGACATGTCTCCTCTACTCGGCAAGTCGCCGAAGTCGGTAGCTACCACGGAAGATAGCGAAGAGGAAATGGTGGACTACGAGTCTACACCGGTTCACGCAGGTATGGACATAAACATGGTATATTACTTACCTGCCGAGTTCCGTGCTGTAGATGAGAATGGGGAGGTAGCCCAGTTCGACTTCGGCCCCAAGAACGCCATCTTCGAGAAGCCGACAGAGCCGGTGAGGCACTTAAAACCGCTATATGTCAAGGGCCATATTAATGGAACACCGGTGGCGAGGATGCTCGTGGATGGCGGTGCCGTGGTGAATCTTATGCCATACTCGGTCTTCAAGAGGTTAGGTCTGCGTGATAACGAGTTGATGAAGACCAATATGGTGCTCAATGGGTTTGAAGGCAAAGAGAGCACAGAGGCCAAAGGCGTGATGTACGTAGAGCTCACCATCGGAAGCAAGACTTTGGCCACTGCCTTCTTCGTCGCCGAGGTGCAAGGAAATTACAACGTCATACTGGGCCGCGATTGGGTTCACGCCAACCAATGCGTGCCGTCCACAATGCACCAATGCCTTATACAATGGATTGATGAAGAAGTCGAAGTCATTCACGCAGACAACTCGGCTTGTGTCGCCTTAGCCGATGCGTTGGTGGACTGGCAGCACCCCAATGCGACGTGTCTGTCTGGACGAGACCTTTCCGGGTTCGATTTCCTTAGCGCCACAAAGAACGGATTCGTACCCGTATCTTTAAAGCCAGTCAGTGCCGACCGGCTTCAGGCCAACTCGGTTTTAACTGCCTTGGTTGATGTGCTGGCAAGTCGGCAACAACCCGGCAACTCTTCGGCGACCGACTTCCCTAGTACTAAAGGAGATAGCCGAGTACCCGTACCCTCAAAGCCGGTTGATGGCAATCGGCTCCAAAACAAGAAGCAATCAGATGGATCCTAACTCGAAATGGCTACAAAAGCGACTCGCAGAGTATCGGTCTTGTAAGAACGATATGCACGAGTCTATAGAAGAGTTAGATGATATGGATAAGTTAGGGCAAGGTTTCACATCGGCCGATCCATTAGAGGAAGTAGACATAGGGGATGGATCGAGTTCTAGGCCGACCTTTGTAAACAAGAACTTGAAAGCCGACTGCAAATTTAAGCTAGTCGGCTTGCTAAAAGAATACGTTTGCTGCTTTGCATGGGAATACCATGAGATGCCCGGGTTAAGCCGAGAGCTAGTAGAGCATCGGTTGCCTATCAAGGCCGGTTTCAGACCTTTCAAACAACCGGCCAGGAGATTCAACCCTGAGATGTATGACCGGATCAAGGAAGAGATCGGTCGGCTGCTCAAAGCTAACTTTATTAGACCTTGCAGGTATGCCGACTGGATTTCTAACATTGTGCCCGTAGAAAAGAAAGGGTCCGGCAAGTTGAGGGTGTGCATCGACTTCAGAGATTTGAACAGAGCCTCACCAAAGACGAGTACCCTATGCCTATAGCCGATATGCTTATTGACAGTGCTTCTGGACACGAGGTCATCAGCTTCCTCGACGGTAACGCGGGGTACAATCAAATCTTCATGGCCGAAGAGGACATGTCCAAAACGGCTTTTCGTTGCCCCGGGTTCCTTGGCCTATTCGAGTGGACAGTGATGACCTTTGGATTGAAGAACGCTGGGGCGACGTATCAAAGAGCTATGAATCTAATCTTCCATGATCTACTCGGCGTCATACTAGAAGTCTACATTGATGACATCGTTGTCAAGTCGGACGCCTTTGAATCTCATCTGGCCGACTTGCGCTTAGCTTTTGAGAGGATGAAGAGGTACGGCCTGAAGATGAACCCTTCGAAGTGCGTTTTTGGTGTATCGGCTGGGAAGTTCTTAGGCTTCATCATACATCAGCATGGCATAGAAATTGATCCTAAAAAGATAGAAGCTATTCAGAAGTTACAAGCTCCGACATGCAAAAGGGACGTGCAAAGACTCCTTGGTAAAATCAATTATCTGAGGAGATTCATAGCCAACTTGTCGGGAAAGGTCACCGCATTTACTCCTATCCTTCGGTTGAAGAATGACGTCGATTTCACTTGGGGGGCAAGGCAACAGGAGGCGTTCGAGTTAATCAAAGGCTATTTATCTACCCCTCCGGTGTTGAAAGCGCCTAGGCATGGGGAACCCTTCCGACTTTACATCGCAGCAGAGGAAGGCGTAATTGGAGCTGTGTTAACCCAAGAAGCCGAAGGAAAGGAACATGCTATCACTTATTTGAGTCGGCGACTACTCGACGCCGAGACAAGGTACTCTTTCGTTGAGAAGTTATGCTTATGCCTATATTACGCTTGCACGAAGTCGAGACACTATTTGTTGTCTAGTACTTGCATTGTAGCCTGTCAAACCGATGTCATCAAGTATATGTTGCATAGGCCAATTCTTAGTGGCCGAGTCGGCAAGTGGGCTTACGCGCTGACCGAATACGATTTGGCTTATGAACCCTTGAAATCTATGAAGGGCCAAATCATTGCCGACTTCATTGTTGAACATCGGGTTGACAAGCATAGCATTGACGTTGATCTTGTCTCGCTAGTACCATGGAGATTGTACTTTGATAGTTCAGTCTGTAGCAATGGCCAAGGTGTCGGTGTTGTTTACATATCTCCATATGGTACTACCCACGAAGCCTCATGCCGCTTAGAATATTTTTGCACAAATAATCAAGCTGAGTATGAAGCTTTGCTACTCGGCTTAGAGTTTCTGATTGCAATAGGTGCCACACATATTGAGGCTTTCGGTGATTCGTTATTAGTAGTCCAACAAGTGTCCAAAGTTTATCAATGTCTTGATGAATCACTTAATGTTTATCTCGATAAGTGTCTAGATATAATCTCTACCTTGGATTATTTTAGTATTGCTCATATACCTAGACAAGAAAATTGGGTTGCAAACGAGTTGGCGCAGCAAGCATCCGGCTACCATGTTAGTCGTGGTGTCTTTCATATTTCTCAAGAGCCGATGCTTGGGCCCAACTCGGTAGGAAAGGCCGAGTCAGAAATCACCGACTCGGTCGCCAGCGGAAAACCAAGTATGAATAACAGAGAAGACTGGAGGAAGTCGATCATTGATTACTTACAAGATCCGACTAAGAGGGTAGACCGAATTGTTCGGCGGATGGCCTTCAAATACACTTTGATCGACGATGATCTTTATCGCCGAACGGTCGACGGAGTTCTTTTGAAATGCTTGGACGAGGATCAAGCAAGAGTTGCAATGGGAGAGGTACATGAAGGCATCTGTGGCACTCATCAGTCGGCTCACAAGATGAAATGGTTATTACGGCGTGCCGGGTTCTATTGGCCGACTATGATCAATGATTGTTTCAGATATTACAAGGGGTGTGAAGCCTGTCAGAAGTTTGGTGATATTCAACTCGCTCCTGCTGCCATACTACATCCTATTATCAAGCCGTGGCCATTCAGAGGTTGGGGACTAGACTTCATTGGACAAATCTATCCTTCTTCCTCGAAAGGGCATCGGTTCGTATTGGTAGCAACTGATTATTTCACCAAGTGGTCTGAAGCAGTGCCTCTCAAGAACATGACACATGTGGAAGTGATTCTATTTATAACCGAGCACATTATACATAGATTCGGCGTCCCTCAAGCTCTGACGACGGATCAAGGTACCTCTTTTATGGCGGGACAAGTAAAGGAGTTTGCCGAGTCCTATAAAATAAAGCTGCTCAATTCTTCTCCATATTATGCCCAAGCCAATGGACAAGCCGAGTCCAGCAATAAAGTGCTAATCAAGCTTATCAAGAAGAAGATCGAAGACAACCCAAGGAGATGGCATGAGGTGTTGTCCGAGGCGTTGTGGGCGCATAGGATTTCAAGACACAGTGCTACCAAGGTGACTCCCTATGAGCTCGTGTATGGACAAGAGGCCGTTTTACCCGTAGAGGTAAATCTGAGTGCTTTAAGATTAGCCAAACAGAATGATTTATCGGCGGTCGACTTTTACAATCTGATGATGGATGGTCTTGATGAAGTCGCCGATAAGCGTTTGGTTGCTTTAAAGGCCATAGAAAGGGACAAGCTAAGGGTAGCCAGAGCATACAACAAAAAGGTCAAGTCGAAGAACTTTCAAGTCGGTGAACTAGTATGGAAGGTCATCCTACCAATCGGCTCGAAGGATAATAAGTTTGGCAAATGGTCGCCGAGTTGGGAAGGTCCTTTCAGAATTGCGAGAGTGGTTCCTGGGAACTCATACTTAGTAGAATCCGTGCAGGGCACTCTGCTGCCGCGAGCTCTCAATGGCAGATATCTGAAGAAGTTCCACCCGAGCGTGTGGCAAGAAGCATAACAAGTGCTGTGGCCGATATATCATATCGCCCTAAGAGAAGAAATGGCCGATGAGATGGTCCGCATCGCCCTAAGAACAGGACTTATTATTTTCGGTAAAAGTACATCTTTATACCGAAAACAGGGGGGCATGTGTTGACGACCAAATTGGGCAGTACCCCCGGATGGGCCGAGTGCGTCGGGCAAGATCTGCAATGCTACCGAATCGTGGCCCAGGCCGAGTGGTGCGGCGTCCCCGAATCCCGAGTACCCGTTTCCGAGTACCCGCGGTCCCGAGTTCTGGCGCCCCCGAGCACTCGCGCCCCCGAGCACTCGTCCCCGAGCACTCATGCCCCCGAGTATTCGTGTTCCCGAGTGCTCGCCCCCGAGTGTTCGAACTCCCGAGTACTTGCGCTCCCGAGCGCTCGTATTATTGAGTACTCGGGACTCCCGAGCATTCGCGGTCCCGAGTAGATCCAAGGCGGGTTTTGCGTAGCGCGACCGAGTTCCAACAACGCCAGGTCGGTGAATGATTTGTGACGCTCCCGCTGGGTTTTCAAGGTGAAGTCTTTTGCGTTCAAAGCCTTAACAACTTAGGGCGCAAGGAACAGTGGCGGATCATGGCGTTTAAAGGAAAGTCCGAGATTTGGAAGGACTCCCGGATAATATGGAAAGATATCTCGTATGCAAGATGGAGTCCAGATCACGGCGGTTAAGATAATCAGAAGATACGGGAAATCCCTCGGTTTAATTAGAGGAAATCTCGTGCGCAAGGCAGAGTCCTGATCGTATCAATCAGGGTAACGATAGCTTTAGGAAACAACTCAATTTGTATGGAAAACCATATCGTGTACGATACCAAGTTGTATTCCTGCCCTAAGACCGGGCGTACCCTATAAATATGAAGGGTGCACGGCCGATTGAGGTGGAACTCTCCCAATCGACGCACTCAATACATTATCTTTTCATCTACTATTTTCTCCCTTTGTCTTATGCTTCTCGTTCTTCGTTGTTCTTCGTGTTTCACGGCAACGAGACTCGAGGCCCTGGGGGCGATCAGGTCGACCTAGGGCAGCCCATAGCCGCCGCACCTCCTGACGGGGTCCCTCCCGGGGGTGTGGGGTTTCGGGTTCCAAAAGCACCCGCCGGCGTGTCTTGCGTATCGCGCTCCCGGCGGGTCTCCCCCGATTCCGTGTCCCGCGCATCGCGCTCGGCCTCGGGGGTACACGGTGACGTGTTCGTGTGCGAACAATATGTTTGGTTCGTATACTAAATATCAGTGCATCGTAGATCGATATAAAGTGGTTAGCAGGAACTATAGTGCTCAATCATAGAATTCAATCATAGAGGAGGAGTACAGGACCTAAAAAAATCATGCTATGGAGAGTCTAGCGGAAGTTCAATCATAGAATTCCGATTGTATTTCGAGCGGCTATCACAAAGTTAAAATATCTGCACACCCTTTCCAGCAGCACATCAACAGATGATGTCTCCAAGAAGTGCTTCTATACATGATTTTGACAGGTTTGGGGCAGCAGTAGCCATTGCTTGCTAAAAGGTGCTCCAGGTGCAAATCAAGGTTACACTATCTATACCAATATAAAAGACATGTATTAGGCTTGATTCAATTAATTTAGATCATCTAAAAAATATTGATCCAATAGACAAGAAATAAGTTAGAATCTTGCACTCTATAATCACTCACGAACGTATTACCTTTTTAATTACATAACTACTCTCTTAATTGTTATCAAACAATTGCCCTCACCTTGATGTTTTAAATTCCATCATATTCTTCATATTCCATTTGCAGCATGCGCTATTGCGCATGACCCCCTGACCCCTTATGTTGGTTACATTGTTAGTAAATATTTTGTGTAATTATATATCTCTCCTCTTGGTTGTATATATTAATAGAAATTTTATATAATAGATATTGTGTAAAACATATATTACATATACACGGTTGCTAGTGTATTTTATGTGTCATGTATGTGAGATACCATTCATTAGAATATATTGTCCGTTGTGTTTCAGAAAAGTAGAAAGAGCTTGCAATTACGAGGTGGCACTTCTAAAATTTATTCTGGAATGAACAGCTTGTCACTAAACCAAAACTGTGACTAGTCTAGAGTTTGGACACGGGATATTGCCTTTGTCATGTTTTCTACTTTTACCTAAAATGCCCGCACTTTGTTACAGATAAAAAAATATATATAACTCATTATGTTAAGCCATTATCGTCGTGCTCGGCTTACGATCTTACCGTAAACTCGGCTCCATAACCACACACATAATTTACTCCATTCTCATTAGATATTTTTTTTAGTAAGGTGGTTAAGTTAGTTTGTTATGGAGGAGCTTCATTGTATTTTGGTTGTTAGTTTATTGTTTTTGTTAGAGATTTATAGAGAGGTGACAACCACACACGCTTTACTCCATTCTCATTACAGACTTTTTAGGGAGGGGGCTAAGTTAGTTTGTTAGGGAGAAGCTTTATTATGTTTCAATTGTTAGTTTGTTGGTTTCACTAGAGACTTTATAGGAAAATAAAAAGGGATATGAGAGGTATAGATGAATCACCACCGTCACCAACTCTTATATTTATATAACAATAAAGATAAGATAGACGCACATGTATACTGTGTACACACATGTGAGCAAGCACGTCCATAAGCATGATTAGAACAAATAGAGACCGAAGAACAATCTAACAAAGAGACGTGCTTACGTGTGTACAAGTAGACACCAGAATCCTGTGCACTCTTATAACTCAACCATCCCACCAAAGTGGATACCATAGTTCCTAGTGGACAGGGGCGGAACTACACGTAGAGCAACTTGGGTCATAGCCCTACTCTTGACCCAAATAGTATACTACAGCCCACTAATAATTTCTTGAAAAATTCAGCTCCAAACAGTCAGCTTAGGATAGAAATTAGCGTTTATTTTTTGACATTCATTTCTAAATCCCAAGTCCACCACTACTAGTGGATGCACCTATTTGAAAACGGTCGGCAAAAGGAGTTTCCAATGGGAAACAGCTCTGCGTGTCCAGTGACTGCTCAAATCTACCAGTACTAATTTAATATGTTTGCTTAACTGCCATTGCATCATGCATGCCTTCCCATCAGTGTGCTAATAATTGATGATCGATCGCATGAATTGGATTGGAGTTGGACGTGCGTTTTGTACTGTCAAGCAGCAGGCATGCAGTGCAGCTAGTATTGCATTGAAGCACAAGAATTAAGCTGATGTGGCGGGCTCTGGATTATCTCTTCTTTCTTCTCCCCTACTCCAAGCTGCAACTCCTCTCCTCTCCGCGCCCGGCGCGAGCTCAGCTTTTTTCTCAAGAAAAGAAAAGACCCCTATAAGTGCACACGACTTCCCATCACAGCAACATCAGCAAAATCTCTTCTTGATTCCTCGTAATCTTTTTCCAGACAAGTTTCCAATGTCTGTGAGCGTAGCGGTAGCGTTGGTGATGGAGAACAAGGGAGCGGAGAGGGTGCAGGAGGCGGCGCCGGAGAAGGAGGCCACGTACATGGGGGGCAACCGGCGCTGGTGACGGAGAACGAGAGGAATCGGAAGGAGTTGGAGATGAAACAGACCGGCGGAGAGGGTTGCTGCGGGTCTGTGGAGAGCACCAAAGGCCCGTTCCAGCGGCTCAAGGACGCGCCGGCGGTACTCAAGAGCAAGGCCCGCGCGGCCGGCGAGTACGCGGCCCTCAGGACTAAACAGGGCATCTCCATGTTCGGCGAGCCTAACATCGGCGCCATCAAGACCATTGTTGATCACTATGACGCTTGAGGCAAGTGTAGGTACTATATGGTTTTGTGAGGCATTGTGTAGTTCAGGTTTTTGTCATTGCTAAGTAGTTAAGGTCATCAAAGTTGAGGAACAGCTGTGCAGTTCTGTGATGGGTTTTGAGCTAGAGTACGCAGAAATTTAGATAAAATTGAGATAATGTGTTTCAACAAAACTGGAACACATTTTGACTTTTAAGTTTATTCTAGATGTACTCAAGGACTCTACACGCTACATTATCATGTATTTGAAACTTTTTATATATGTTGGTTTCTGCTCAAATCGGAAGTTTATTTCATGAACCATAAAGCGTGATTGCAGAGGTTTGTTGCCGACAATGAGTTGCTAGTCTTTACACAAACTCGACACTTCGACAGTGAGTGCTACATGTAACACTTCGGAAATTGACTCTTAAGTCTCGTAATGTACATTCAAATAAAATTTCTGGGTACAGGTCACCAGGATGAAACCACAATTCGTACTTCATCAATTTGAATTTAATTGAGTGACAGAATAACATCTCGAGAACTTCGCCGGCTGCCAATGTCAAGCCAGAATGACGGGCAAAATAACAAAGGAGATTAGACGTCAATTACATTATGCATTCTGCTCAGAGAGAGGGAGACGAAGAACAAATATACACTAGGCAGCAACTACATTCTGCTCACTGGGACATTGACGTACAGATTCGAAATAGTACTTGGAAATGAACCAAGATGACTTTGAAATTCGTATTGATAAACGTTAGCAGGGATTATCACTGGACTGAACTTTTTTAAATGAAGGACACCGTGTCAGTGGGGAGATCAGCTTATGCAAATCTACATTTTGATCCAGCAGGGGTAAAGCCTTTACCCCAACTATTTCTACTTTTCTATACTAAAATTGGCACTAACAGAAGGAATAATACTAGCCTACTAGGCCTATCAGCTGTCAGATGGTTAAATACGTGAGCTGCTACAACAAATAAGGCCCCAACACAAACAGCTGGAGCTTTGGCCCCGGCTGTTACCAATAACATGAAAGCTAGAACCAATCAATAATGATTAAACTTCTTTCTATGGCGACTGTAGTCCGACACATATCTAAATCTCTGCCCACAGTCAGGAACGGAGCACTTATACGGGCGCTCTCCTGTGTGAACTCTGTAATGTTCAGTCTGAGCCCACAACCACTTGAAAGTCATTCCACAACCATCCCAGGGGCATTTGAATGGCCTCTCATCGCTGTGGACACACTGATGACGCTTCAAGTACTTGTGCGAGCTGAAACGCTTGCCACATGATTCATCAGTGCAAATATTGCGCTGGTGAGCACGTAGTTCAGCTCTAGTCTCAAATGTCATGTCACAATATTCAATATCGCACTGAAACAATTCCACCACCTTTGTCCTCTTACCCTTATTTGCCGCTGAAACTTCTACAGTTTTTGTTTGTTTTGCCATCTCTTCAACTACTGCAGGCTTAGTCCTGGGTCTCAAGCTCTCACATGGGGAGCGGGCAAAGCTCCCACAACTTTGTGAACTATCAGTATTTAACTCAGATTCCCTCTTTCTTTTGCGCTTGCGTCTGGCATAACATATTATTTTTGTTCTACTTGAGCTCCCAATGCTTCTAGACACTACGTCTGGTCGATCAACATATTCATTCTGTTTTGATGAGCCTGATATTTCAACTGCAGGGTGGTCATTGGTAGCCAGTGTCATTAATGTCAAGGAAGCTTTGCCAACCTCATCCTTTACAGGAGCATGTGCTAGCTTCGACTCTTCAGCTAAAACACCAAGTAAAATATCAAAAGAATTCGATTCTGTATGAACTGATTCTCCATCTTCTCCAGAGATTGCTGTCGTTTAAAGCAGCTTGCACGTCTTCTGATCTTATTGAGCATGGACCAACTAAGTTTCTGTCAGCATTATCACAAATCCCCATGTTCTCCTGACCCTGTTGAACTTGCAGCTGTTTATCTTTGCACTCTGAAGTAACATTACGAGAACCTAAGTTTTCACGCTTGCTACTGCCTTCCTCAGAGATACTTTCATTAGCAAGGAACTGTTGAACAAAAACAGTTGTGGAAATACTCAACTCAGATGATTGGATATAGTGCTGTCCAATGGTAAATTCAGCTGATACCGCAGCAAGTGGGGGTGAATCCTGGGAACTTAGTGAACAAACAGAATCATCACAAGCGCTAACACTTACTGGACCCTCACAGACTTGATGCATCATAGGATATTCAGCAAGAGCAATGGGGATATCAGTAAGACAACGTCTGTCCTGATCATTTTCCCCAGAACGCATGCACATGTCTGCTACTTTGTCGGCTTCTTGCAGCCTACTTGATTGCACGAGGCCACCATGTTGAAGCGTTTGCCGGCTTTTGCCATTCTCATAAGCATGTCCAGAAGTGCACATCTTAGTCTTTGTAACTTCGGGGTTTCTTTTCTCAGGAGTTGCTACGACACTAGGGCTGGAAACATAACCAACAACCTTGTATGGAGTTCGTGTTTTCCTGCAGAGCCATTTGAGATTTGGAATAACAGAAATTGGTGAAGGAACATCTGTGCCGTCCAATCTCTTCCGAAAGGATAAAGGAGGTTGTTCTTGACTCCCTGGTGTTTCTTTCCTAAGCTTCGCAAAATACTTCATGTTTAGACCCATCTGTGATGTCCAATCTCTTCCATCTTCCTCATGCCCCTCGTCATCAATTGAAATGTTGATTAGATGTAAATCAGACTTGGATGCATTTGCAAGTGGAACATCTTTACAATCAAACTGGAACTCAATTTCATCAGCAATTGATATTGCAAGTGCTTTTAGTTTGATGTAATCTGCAAAATGAAGGGCAAAATTATAGGTTGGTTCACTATAAGAAATGCACTCATCATATATTGGCAGTTAACATGTCTACATTGATTCCAAACATGATTAAGAACAAGAGTTCACGTGAGAAATAAGCACAAGGAAAGAGCAATAGCCCGGACCATCCTACAAAAACGAAACGGTCCCTTCGTAACCAGTCGTCTATAGTATCAAATAGATCATTTTCTTCTTTAGGAACTCTACCAAGGGCTATAGTCATAGTGATCCTCCTATTCAATTACTTAACATCCTCCTATTCAATTACTTAACCATTTCCGAGCACCTCATATCACTTCCAAGGCATATGATAATTCTTGTGATCGTTCAATGCCCTTTTTCAATGGTCTCGAAGATAGAAAAAAATTCATTTTTATCTATGGAGTCACAACCGAGCTCGTGGTAAATCCATGAATTTGATTCGATTTATTTTTCTTATACTATAGAAATAGACAGAAATAAACATTTGAATTCAGCATTATTCCATGACTCCTATTTCAAAGCCTATCTTTTAAGGAAAAATGAAAATAAAAGTAACCCATTTTTTCCCATTCGCTCTCTATTGCATGGGTGGAAGAACAAGAATAGAGGATTCTGAAAAAAAAGGACTTTCGAAATCAATTTTTAGGTGTAGCGGAAAGGAGTTGGGATTTCTTCTTATTCCTGATATTCGGAAGGAGGCAAGTGCCCCAGCTAGGATCATTTCTACGCATCTATAAGTAGTTATTAGCGCACAAAATATGTAATTGTGTGCCATGTGCTCGCTGGATTGCTGTCTTGCAATATTGGGACTGATCCTTACTTGGTCCCATAAGCAGCACAGAGTAAAGGGAGGGATTGACTACTGACTATTATGCTCCCTCATTCTATTCCATCATTGTGTTATTCTAGACTGCTCTACAAAGGATCCAAAAGGCAGCACATTAAATAACTAGCATGAACAGGTGACTGGGTGAAACTCCTAGCACACATTCTTCATTAAGGCATAAACTGCAACGAACAAACAGAATCTAGAGTGATGTACCTTCCCTGTTTTTTCCCTTTAGACAACAAATAAAACATTCAGTATTCTAGCCAGCCAAAGACCAAGTTAAAAAGAGACAAATTTCGAAAGGCGCCAAGGGCATAGTTTCTTTCGAGAGAGAATTGCATAACAGTTTCATCTTTAAAGCAACATGAAGCATGTTTAAAAAAACTCCATGAGAAAGGACAGTGTATTAGGTTTGCAATTTGCAGAAGAAACTATTGGACTAGATGAAATTATAGACACATCTTCAATTTGCTAATTACCAAAAGGCCGAGAATTGTACCTTTTACACAGATCTCACATTGCGAGTCTAGTGATTACAGACTAACAGGTTGAACGGTCCTTTTCAATGATAAAAGTAGGATGGAGGATTGGATGTATGATACAATAAGAATAACCTACTCACATATAATCTGCCATTTACATGCATGCAAAGGAATGCAATTAATTGAAAGCACAGTCTAGCTGCGTAGCACCAACCACATCGAGCAAACACCAGAGTTCAACTAATAGGCTCTGTAGTCTAGCCTTAAATAAAATATTGAGTTTTTATAAATAATCCCAGTGAAGCTGATGCTCCATCGTAGCATAGGACTCCCTGGTCATAATTCAATTATAATCTACTGGTACAAATTGACACCAAGTCACTTACGTTCCATTTTCTTGCATTTGCTTTGTTGGGCTTTGCTACTTCAGAGATACCAAATAGATACATTGTTTTTCATCGCGCCGGCATATATTCTAGAGTTTAATGTTCATTACAAAGAAGCCATAAATTATTAATAATAAACAAATATTTTTCACAGAGAAGACAATTTAAATCAGTCTAGCCTGTATATGAAGGAAAAACAAAGCCTTTGCAAAACAAACAAGATAACCCAACACAAATGTCTCAAATGAGCAATCGTTAATGCTTCACATCCAGTATGCAGGATCAAGGCAACATCCATCAGGTATTTGATAGTCAAATAGAATATGAGAACAAAAGAGGTTAGCCTTATATCCTACCTGAATGGCAAATGATAAGGGCATGGGCACCACCTTTGCCCTCAAGCAACTCCTCAATCTCAAGGGCATGTTGCAAGCAAAAGATTCGGGGACGTACAAATGTATAGCTTGTATTCCAATTTATAGTGTCGGCACAACTTTTTACAGCTTGTGCATCAATGCCACCTCTGCCAGTTTGTTTAGTCAATTCTGTGCCACTTGATATTTTCTTCTCGGTTGTCTCTGTGTTAATGCACAGATTAAGGGTATTTTCACTGCTGCAAGAATGTGAACTATTACTATGCTCCAGTAGGGGTCCATCAAGTTCCTTCTCCAACAAAGGAACACCATCTTTATGTGATTTCACATTCTGATGACTGAAGTTAGCCTGTATCACAGTGCTGAAAGGTCCATTGGCAATAAATGGACATCCTGATAAATAGGCAGAAACCTTTGTCAAATTTTCACACATGAAAGGAAAATAAACCATATATTGCGGCTGAACCTGAAATACAGAAGATGGAAAGTACAAGAAAAGGTCTTTAAATAAACAAGCAACGCTACACATTTACAAATGGAAATCCGTGCATTTTAGTAATAGAAATAAGTAATCAGCTGGACAAAAGTACTGCTATGCGTACATGTATAACCAGCAAATCAGCAAAAGATAAAATTCTTGTTAAGAAGCAGGATTAGGATGGTAAAATTACTTGTGTACTAATTAGGTGACAATGCACAAAGTACAATAAGAAACGAACCCCAGATGAGATTAGTAGTAGAACTAACATAGACCAAGTTTTTAGAATCTCTATTGCTCGTACAATTTCTAGCCAGAATCTCTCTATTCATTCATACCCATTTAATTATAAGGCGCTAAAAGAAGCAGACATTCATGATCTCATATCATGTTCAATAAAAAATAAAATCGAGGATTCAAGGGTGCTAAAACAATCTCAATAAGGTTCATCATATTGGTATAAGAACAAATATTTGGCTACTTGCTGCTCGCCAAAAGCCACTAGAACAAGAACAAAGTGAAGTACTAACAACGAGAACACATAATACAAAAACAAAACCCTCAAGAAATGTCTACAGCAGTTCCTACACATGACAAAAATATGCATCCATCGATGATACTTTTCACTTATTTCCTGCATCCATAAGTAAGAGATTACAAAAGCTCGGAAACTAAGAAAAGGCATACCGGAATTGCTATCATCAGGAGAGTATGGAAGTACATTTGAACAGTTCTCTTTTTCACAATTCAGCTTGAATCTTTCTCTATCAACAAGGGACATCTCTTCCAATGCTTTTCTGGAAGGTTGCAAAATTGCCATGAATGGATAGCCAAGAATGCCACAAGCAACACAGGTCAATGAACCAGAATCAATGCTCAAATCAAAAGGCAGACCACCCTCATCATCATCAGCAGCATCAAGTTTTTGCTCCTCGGAAGCAGACATAGTATCAGATGATTTGCTATTCATTGACATGCATTTAGGTCGTGTCCCAGGCATACATGCAATAGTGCGACCATCATCAGACTTCTCGGGAGCTTTTGCGCCAGTGGGGCAGGAATGCAGAGCAGTAGAAGATGGCAGCAAGTCAGGCTCCCATAGAACAGCATTATCAATTGATTTCTTTTTCAGAAAAGAACACAAAAGTTCATTTTCACTAATCATATCATGTAAGAATTCCTGTTTGACCAGCAGTTCCCTTTCTTCTTTCTCCGATCTCTCAAGCGAGAAGTTCGAACTCCATACAGTAATTCTCTGGGGTTTCTGAAATTAAAATGAATCCACTAGATTCAAGGTGCAGAATATGATAAACATAATAAGCATTTGGAGCCCTCATGATTATAATATGGACAACAGAAGCACTAGAGGTAAGCATACTGAAATCCATAATTATAGCATGGACACCAAGAGAACTAGAGGTAAAGATTTAGTATATGACAATGACATGTGTGCTTCTTATCTTATGTTACAAATTTTTATCAAAAAATTGATGTCCAATACAGAAGACAATCATGATTTTGTCCAAGGTCATTATAACCAAATTTTTACAAACAGGAAATTAATATTAAAATTAAATATATAAAATTGTGTGGTAAATTTCAATAAATACAAACACATAAGGAGAATGCCATTGTTAGCTTCCCTTGGGAAGTTAGCTTCCCAAGAGAACCTGGCACGTTGAGAGTCCCTAAGGACGTTATTATTGAAAGCTTTCCTGCCATTCTCTTTTGATATGTATCAAAACACATTTTTGGGCCTCTTTGGCGTTCTTCTGAACTCTGAATAAGTAACAGAAGCTGTTTGGTTGCACCACAGGAAAAACTCAGAAATTTTCTTTAGGGATTAGGTGCATGCCATAGTTGTCAATTTGTCATAGACACAAAGGAAAATTTCCAAGAGGTCTAACCTCTTGCTAGGAATCATATGGGATTGGGGTGTAGGAAAACAATCCAAAGGAATTTTGGTGGCCCCATTTCTTTGATCGAAAGGGCCTCCGTAGGAAAAAAAAATTCGTATGGATTGAAATCCTAGAAAATTCCTTTAAAAATCCTTCAATCCAGAGGGGCCCTTAGTTCTGACAAGGTAGAGGCAAAGTGCATGGTTATTATATATTGATGGTTTCACTATGTATTGTTTTTATTCGTTTACTTAAATATAAAGTCTCTTTAAGAATTTTCTTGTCACATTTAAAACTATCTGAGTGTTACCTTCAACCATGTTATCACATCTACTACATTCCAAACAGTGAAATGTTATTGATAATTTAAACTATTGCCAAACTGACGAACTCAAAATAAAAATTGTAAAGTTCACTATGCCATACCAAGGCCATCTAGTATTTTATAAAAATGAACGTCAAAAACTTGCTAAATTTATCATAGGAAATGATTATTTATTATAAAATAACACAGGAAAGAAATCAATGCAAGATTCCTTAGGGACTCTAGCAACGAGAGCTTCCCGTGGGTAGTTGACACTTCGCTATGCTTGCTAAAATCCCAAGGGAAGCCAGAAATGTTGGTTCCCTTCCTACTTCACAAATATTCAGTCAGAGTTTTGTAGATTCTAATGGAGCTTAGCTGGGTTCCTATCAGTAAAACGTTCAGTAACTATAATCTCTAATGAAGGTATGACATTGGCGAATGTAAAATAGATTTAGTGTCGAAGGAAGGATCAGAAATGATCTTATTCACTCCATAGGTAATTACATAAGGGCCACTTAAACAGCACAGGCGCTAAGTTACAACATGTTAAATCACATTCTAGAAACCAGTGAATCTTGCTGCTATGAACTAGCTGGATGACGATTGGCAAGCCACATGTTAATGACACGCTACCTTCAACAAAATACACGCTTTGGGTAGTGAAATCATAGATTGATACTCTGCATGGAGGATCTTCTACTGTGGAACTTCTTTTATGTGTTCTGGTAGCAATACTCCTATCAAGCAATACGATCTGGTTTCCCAGTCACTGACCAGATATATTTGGTTCTGTACATCCAGATGATTTCGGTGTCTAGTGGCCCCAACATAAGTTCCAGCAGATGTCCAGATGCTTTTAAAAATTGTGCATAATCATTTCATTGACCAGACCAAACAAGAACATCTAACCCCAACAAGTGACTTTTTTCGAGCCAGGGGATATGTCCCTCCCAGCTTATGATAACTTTTAAGGTAAGAGGTTATGCAGAATCACTTTGCTATCCAGACCTAACAGGTAGTTCTAAGTACACGTTAGCTGTACCATTTGGCTTTTGCAGAAAGACAAAAAGTTGCCACTGTACTACCGCATTAGCCTGCAGAGGTGACTAAAAACAATATTGTCAGGAAAATGAACTCCAAACAGCCAAGTTTACCTGGATATAAAGGAAACTGCTAGCAAATACAGTAGCTGTTGATGCGAGAGCATTGGAAGATAATTCATCACAGCTCTTCGAACTGCAGCCTCTTTGGCAAACTTCAACCATTGGGGAGTTGCAAAGTTGGCAGCTTCTCCACAATTAAATCCTGTAACATATCGGTCAGACCATTTAGAATTACTAATTAGATGCACAGCAAAAAAGAAAATGGAAACATGCAGACCTTCAATTTCTACATTGTGGATTCTCTTTTGGTCCACCAAAATAAATTATTCTTGTAAATAGGTTCTTTGATCCCAAATATAAGTGGGGCCCTCAAGGGAATCTAAATTCATAGGTGAAGCCGCGAATGTAATTTTACAGGCATGCAAAGATACAATTATCCCGGTAGTCATTAACAAAACATTGAAGCAGCACTGAAGACTTAAACTCTTTGGATGTTTATCATAAAGTTAGGTAAAAATCAAACTTATCAAACCATTTAGTTAAGATAAAAAAAATCAAACATGGTCTTACTACAAACAAAAAAGTTTCATGAGTTCCTCATTATCACCATGGCACCATCTGTTATCTAAAATAGCACCGGTTGTCTAGATCCATGCAACCACAAGCAGTGCAATTGTAAAAAAATATATATTTGAGTTTACTGACAGTGCCATCATAAAATTAAGCATAGGTGGAATGGATAGTTTAACAATTAGCACATCATGATGAATTCTAAAGGCTGGACGATTTAACTCACCATGGCTAAACCCAACATGGTAGGCCCTTGGGAACGTCACCACAAACTCTCCAGGATATTGTACCAATCTGAAGCACAAATGCACAATCCATATCAATACAGAAATTAATAAACTCATGTAGTGACAAGAAAACATTGACTAATGACCATTTCAGATATTGTACCTACAGCAGGGCAGACCAGAGGCTACAAGGACCTCAGGGGACATCAATGTCGTTTTCTCCCCAAGCACCGCCAGCGACGCTGCACGAACCAACAATCAGATATCATGTCACACACAGGGCCACAACATACAGATCACGAACACAAGAAAAATGCAAATACCAAGGCGGTCAGGGCTGCCTCCATATCCATGCACACGGATAACTTCCTCAAGCTCAGCAGCTCGATCCCCAGGAACTGCATACCACGTCTTAGGCGCGCCGGTGTGGAGGAAGTTGAGACTATGGAGCTCATGATCCTCAATATGCCATGCAAACCAACTAAACAGCATCCCAATGTACACCATTGGAGAAGTCACCCCAGGAACATCGTCTGGCATGAATCGAGTGAGCGAGCCAGGAGCCCGTGCAATTGCCTGAAGGTTCCATGGGCTACTGGACAGCTTCCAGCCTGCAGTCTTCTCCTCTTCATCCATCGGGACACCCTCTCGTTTCCGCTTCTTCTGCCGCCGCGACTGCACTGAGGCAGCAAAGCCAGATCCCGGGACGTCATTGGCGTACTCAATGTAGATGGGGCAGTCCGCCGATGCCTTCCAGAAGAGCGATTCCACCGCAAGTGGGGTTGGGTCGCGGAGGCCAGAGAGGTGTGTCTTTGAGAAGGCACGGGACTTGGCCTCGAACTGCTCAAGCGTGTAGCGCTCCCCCGCTCTGCCACACCTGCTTCAGCACCTGCGGTGGCGGGCGCCCGCGCCGCGGGGTGCCGAGCTCCTGGTGCCGGGTCGTGAACACGGCAGAGGGCGGCGGCGGAGTGGAGGTAGGGTTGGAAGAGTCGGAGGTGGTGGTGCGATTGGGCGCGTCGGAGGAGACGAGGGAGCGGTTGAGGTGGGCGAATACGTAGCGGCGGGAGAGGCGCTGGTACGGCGGGATGACCTTGCAGATGCCGTAGGCGGCGGCCTCGCGCTCGACGCGGGAGAGGAAGGCGATGGGGGTCGGCGAACTCGGACTCCGTGGGGCGGTACTCCGGGGCGCGCGGGAGTCCGCGGAGCCACGCCGAGACGGGGGCGTTCGCGAGACTAGCCGTCGCCTGCGGTGGCGTCGGAGGCGGAGGCGACATCGGCGGCGCGGGGGCTAGGGTTTTAGGAGGCGGCCGGGAGCGGAGAGGAGCATTTGCGAGGGTTTGAGACTTTGAAGAGGGGATGAGCGTGGCGTGGGGGTGGAAATTGTGAAGACGGCGTGTGCGTGGGGATCGTGTGGGGGGGTGCCCGGGTGCGGGCGGCGTGGAACTGTGGACTCAAGGTTGGGCGGTTGCCGGGCAGGGAGGCGCGCGGTCGTCGGCCCGTGGGCTCGCGTCTCTGCGCTCATCAGAAGCTTTTGTGCCTTTTCGGTGACGAGACGGTTGGAGTTTCCTTCGCGACTGTTGGTTTTGCTTTTCGCTCCATCCGGCAACCGTTATTTTTCCAAAACTAGAAAACCAACCGTCGTGCAGAAAGAAAACAGGAGACCGTCTTCTTTAAAAGTTTACTAGTAAGCGTGCATGTGCAACACACGTATCGACCGATACAAATTACAACTATTGTAAGCCATAATAGTCATAGTACAATTTCACTAAATTGTTTAAAAAAACAATACTCGCAATGCAGTCGTATTGTTCAATATATACCACACCAATATGAGCTTCTTTCTAAATTCTAAAATTATATCTACTCTAATATAATTTCAATAAATTTTAAAATTATCTTCTCAGACGAATATATTTGTTTGAAAAGAATACTCAGACATGAGTATAGCATAGTAGTCAATACAAGTACATATCCAGGTTTACACAAACTAAAACTGCAGAGTTCAAACAAAGGTTCCTACCATCTTCTCGGATATCTGCGAGGCTATGCTCTTCCCTCCCATGACAGTTGCCGTAGTGCAATAAAACTTAAGGCGTGCATGAGATTTGCCCACCAGCTTTGCTTCCATTGTAGCCAATTCTTCCGACTCTCTGTAGTAGAAGTTAGTTAGTCTCTTAAGTGATTCGTTAAAATGCCATACATATAAAACAAGAGAGGGTAAAATGCACACCATAATGATCCGTAGCTCCCTTCATGAGCACATTGGTCCCTAACCAAGATAAATTCTGATTTTATGGTCTGGAAAAAAAAGAGATAAACTATGATTTCTCATCAGTCCTTTCTATGCTTTTGCCAGACTATAGTACAGAGATCATAATGTGCCCACCAAATAGACCAAAGAAAGAAAAGTGTTGAGAAAAGAAATAAAGTGCTATTAGGGGTTTACTAATTTCATTTTGGCAGTCTTGTAGTTGAAATGGAATCTTTGTGATTGAGGTGAGCAAAAGATGGAATTCACATGCCAACCAAATCGGTGATAGAATCCGCTTAAAAAAAATTGGTGATAGAAGTTGCTAAAGAACTTTTGGGATACAGTTAATCCCTTTTTCAAGTAGTTAGCTAACTGTATGAGCTACAAAGGCAATACTTTTGTAGTACACAATAGGCAGTTCCCTTCGTAAAGAATGTACAGGGTTCTTCAGAAGAGAAATTGCCAGACAAATAATTTGTTTAATCTTCCAGGGATGGGTTGAAAAGGAGTGGATGATGCGCATATCATTAGAATAGGTTATTACTTGCTTTTAGTACAAGGGATTATGATGACAGGAAAGAGCAGCGGCATGAAAAGGGGAAACTAATGTTGAGGGAAGAGGGAACTTTGGACAGCGAGGTCTGCAGAGGAACACCATGGGGGCATGTCTTTTTGACCTGCAGCTGCGGAGCACACTGAATTGGTGCTAGCAACTACCAAGAAAACTTGGCCCCTGCAACACGAACAAGAAAGCAAGGAACCATTGGGGTAGGTGATGATGTTTCTTTCCGCAATGCAGCATTCACCTGAATAGACATGCTAGAGTTTTCCTTTAGAACTTTGATATTTGGGTGATAGCTGTCCAGTACTAAATTTGTGAAAATTTTAAACTGGGGAGCTTTAAAGCACCGTGCAGCAACATTGTAAAATTTGCAGTAAGTGGTTGCATTTTAACATTGCACAGTTTTTGTGTGAAGAAGTCTGGTTTCATTTTAACATATTGATGACTTAAATGAAGTAGCAAATGAACTGAAGTCTAGGGATGTCATCAAAACTACCTTAAAAACCAAAGGCCACGCAAAAGGATCAAGTCATAACTGCAACAGTACTTACCCTATTCATTTGATCAAGGACAATCATCTTAATGAAAACACTCCTTAGTCCGAAAATGATTAAATAGACCTCCTTGGCTTAAAGTAATGTGTCTTTTCTCACCCGAAAACCATAGATGAATCTTCAGTGTATCTTTTGCTTTTGCTGTATCTCACAAAAGGGAAAGATAAAACTATAAGTAGAACTACAAGATAGAAAAAAGCACCTCTAAATCGTCTAAATCGAGATTGTTAAAATCTTTTGGTCTCAGCTTCGTACTTTGCCTGACTACCTACATGGTATAAGTAGAACATGCAGTCAGAAAATAACAGAAAAAACAAACAGTTCTTTCAGTTTTCTTGAAAGCGGATATACCTTGTGTAGAAATTCATCAGACGGTCATCTTTTCACATTCATTCTCAACAAGCTTTCCTAGTAAATTTACCTAACCAAGTTGGTCAGAATTTGCAAAATGCTTAGCACATCCCAATTAATCCAGCTTGCGCTAGCTGCAAGAAAAGAGAAACAAAGGAGACAATGGCATGAGAAGGACAAGCAATCGCATCAACTGGGCGAACAGTAGTCAAGGACGGAACAACCAATCGTATCAACTCGGTGGCAATATGAGCCAAAACCAAGTAGCTGATGCTCTCTGTTTGTACCAAAATATAGTCTTGCAAACAAGACCAAGCATATTCTCCACGACATCCTCGAGCTGGGAGCTAAGCACGGAGACGTAGCTCTCGGCCTGCTCGACCTCGGCGAAGTGGCGGTTCCAGCAGCTCCAATCTAATGCATAGGGACAACATAAACAATCTATACAAAGCATAAGAGAATTTCACATACCAAATCGTAAAGCATGTCGACAGTGGAACCTGTACCACATTCATGGGCCTTCAGTGCTTCAAGAATGACACATCTGGGAACATCAGCGAGAGAGATTCCACCACAGCAAGATAATTATCCACATCTCTTTCCTCATACTATGATGGACCAATCGCACTACCAGCAGCTTCTCCTTTTGATGAAGACTCGGCAGCAATATTGAGCTTTTCTAGGCTTTCACCATAGTCATCAAAAAGAAAGGGAGTCTGGGAGATCATAGCCAACAGGCTTGTCAGATGTCTCATTCTTTTCAGTTTCACCTACTTGCTTCTCAGGGTCCTTCCTTTCTTTCAAGCTTTCTGCAAACAAAGACTTGGAGGCAGGCACAAAATGAGCGGCATGTGGATTGAACTAAGAAGACCACTCCATCCTTCGTGATTCAGCAGACCTGCCAAATAAGCAAGGAAATATCAGTACAAATTTCTATGAGACGAATGACTTATCTGTCATCATATCCCCTACTACATTTTGCCTGTATATCAAATTATGTCTAGAACATCACAAGGAATACTCTTGATACAACTCAATCCGAGCATTTTAATCTAGAAAGCTTCAGCTAGCGTTCAATCATAATTGAGCCACATTTTTCTCTTTCGTGAATGCACAGCATAAGTTTCAAGACTAAACCACATGAAGAATAACTTGGCATAATCTAACGTGTACCATGTCGTTCAAAAGATACTATCTTAATTTAGATTAATCAAATTATGCCAAACCCAGACTCAATCGGGGCACCCTACCATATACTACCATATACTACATAGAACAAACAAAGCTCATACAAGGTCATCAGCAAGGATCAGGGCAGCAAAATCCAGCTCTTGGACCTTGCTAATGCCATATCTCTAGCTTGTGGGTGAGAGAGCACACTCTGACAGGTCCAAACAAGCCGCAGGAACGCATAGCATTATTAGATAGTGAAAAAAACGAAATGAACAAGACGGGAGGATTGCCAGACCTTCCAGATGACGGGCCGCACGCCGGCGTCCTCGGGCACGCCCTGGCACGTGAGCCTCCGCAGCTCTGCCAGATCCACCACCTTTCTCCTCGGCTGCACGCCCCGAAACCCAAACACACGAACAAAACATGTCAACAACGTGACAAACCAAAACCAACAACAGAGTCCCTAGCTCCATCGCCGGGAGGCCAACACTCACTGCGGCTTTGAACTCCACGACGAGGTGGGACCTGGACAAGGTGGCCGCGGCCTCGTCGCCACCACCGCCGTCGTCATCGGCCTTGTCGCCACCACCGCCGTCATCATCGGAGTAAGAAGGGAATGTTGTTTAGAGCATCGTATGTGGTTTCCTTTGCTTTTCCGCAATGACAAAAACAATGCCATTTATTGTAATACTTGCTTCTGTCATGTTAGTGGCAAGGACTACCTTCCGAGCATTAGGAGGTGCCTTCTCAAAAATTAACCTCTGGAGAAAACAAATAAAAAACATGATGTGAATAGCAATGGATTGATTATATGATGCACACAAGATGCTTACGGATATATGCACATCAATCAACTAAAAAACAAGGTGCATTTATGTGTATCAACAGAAGAAATGTTTCAGATCCAATGAAATAATTGGCATCACATAAGCAACGCCAATAAGAAATGCAAAAATTAGGATCAATTACCTGCTCAGAAGTAGCCATGGAACCATGTCATGAAAGCAGTAGAGCTCTATTTGGATCACCTAGCAACAAATGTGCTTTTAGTTGATCCCTCAAAGAACAAATGTCATCCCGTCCAGTCATGAAAACTAAAACTGCACCAGATCGCTCTTTACGACATATCTGGCACAGAATAGCCTCTATTAGATTGAACTCTATGCAATCAGGATTCCAATTTGCCAGAGAATTCACATGTCCTCGAGCCATAGGTCTCAAAGTTTTCATTTTGAAGGGCATCCTGGATAGTACAATAACAATATCTGAAGAGTACTGAGCCATAATTGCAACCGTTGATCTCTATACGGAAAAAGTACCTCAACAAGTGTAGTGATTTGATTTTTCCATTTTCTAAGCAATAGCTATCTCTAAGTCTTCCAGATTTTATCTTGGCCATAATCATCAAGTTGATTACTTGGGATAGCCTATCCTCTCTAATATGTCTTCCAAAAAATGTGCCCTCACTGGATCCCTGGATTAACATCATGGGAATAACACAATAGATGTAAGATCACGTATAGCTGTATCAAAGGTATACAAGCTAGCAGAAGAGGACTATGTCTATATGATATGAAATATTTTCGGTATGACAATATCAACTCATAGGAATGTGGATAGTTGGTGCTCCTCAGAAATAACTTGAGAACAGTTCCACATTAGAGTAGCACTCATCAATATCAACCTTAAATCTCGGCGCCGTGACAATAGGTCCTTTAGAATGATCAATAAGAAATCTGACAAACCAAAGCAATAATAACTTAACTTTTTTCATGAGTTGAATGAAGAATAGAATCTTAGTAAGGGTAAAAGGAAATAATGCAATCTTGAGAGCGAAACCTTCATTCATGCGTCTTTCACGTATTTCATTAAAAAATACATGAGACACTCCATTCAAGTTTCTGTCACTCAGCAATCGTCTTAATAAAATATCACTGGTGCAGAAAAGTAAATGTGTGTCTTTTCCTTTAATTCCCTCCAATCAAACTTTGTAGCCAACCTATTAAAAATGCTAGGGTTGTATGCCAAAAATTACAATGGAGAGAATTCTAGTAAAGACGTTTTGTCCTTAAGCATATGAGAGATGGGCTACAATAACAAAAGATAGCAAAAGAAAAGCTCTATATTACCAATTCACCAAGGTTCTCTCCTCTTTCCGTGGATACTCTTTCTGCAACAGCCACTACAGATATGGTTGTGTACAGATTATGTTATAGAAGGCCCCTCGACCAGATTCTATCTCTGAATCTAATACAAATTGAGACAACTGTGTTGTTTTGCCACACCCTATCTCTCTAGAAATAACTATAACCTGGCATTGCACGAGAATGTTCACATAAATAGGACACAAAGGAACTGCTAAACATGTTTCCACTAAGTGCACAAAGCTCACAAATTCCTCCCAAACATTGTATACCTGATTACGTGCAATGGCTGCTAGAAGCTTTTCCTTTTCCTTGTATGCTCGGAGTGATTTCTGGAATTCCACCATCCTAACACCTTCAGGTGATTCCTGTTATTACAAGCAGATTATGATGCAGCTTAGTAGTAGCATCTTGTGTAGTCCATTGGATTTTCCACTTCTTCTCCCAAGCTGAATACATATAAGGAGCATTAGTTTATTTCCTCAGCAAATGTGTTTACCTTGAGATAAACAAAGGTGTAAATATATGTGTTCACAGGCTAAAAAATATATGAGTTGTAAGTATAGAACATCTAGCATAATATCTACATAAATGAGTTGTTGCTAAACTGACCAGATATCATTCTGATCACTTCACAGTTCAAACTTCAGGTGCACATAGATTATCTAAGGCATCACGAACTCTCTCCTGGCTCATCAAGAGATGTATGCTTGTTCAGCTTGAGAGGTGCCGTGCTCAAATCTCATCTCTCAGAGTTGCTCCAGATCCTCCTAGATATCAAGATTCCTAAAATTTGAAAAAGACAGCCATGGATCAACATCGTTAGGCACAGGGCAAGCAATCAGAGCACTAAAACCAATTTTGACTCAATTAATCAACCCATTGACCAATCAACAAAACCACTAAAGTTTACAACTAACCAAATGCATGTTCACTAAACCAATTTTGACTCAATTAATCTTCTGAATCTCCATCCTGATTGACAGATGAATTGCTGTTTCTCAGATGAATGAAATAAAAAGTGGATTACATAATCAGTCTCAACTCTCACCAATGTATAATCCATTTCCGCTCTAGTGGGCCTCTTCGATGAAGAACCCTTATTGGGGTATTTTGTACAATTTCCTACAAAGCAGGCAAGAGAATATGCCATCATGTGTACTTCATAGGGAAAGTTGACTTAGTACATGAATAGCAACATATCAACTCGGATAAGGTCCGTAGTCCTAATAAATTTTTCCATATACTTGGTTTTACTGGTAAGCAAATGTGTAATAACACCATATCCTTAATAACAGAAATATTCTGCAACTCATCATCTGTCAGAGGAGAAGAAGTCCATATGAGTGCAGCATACTGCTTCTGTATACATAAAGTAAAATTAAGCCTTGATAATCATAAAAGTATAGTCTTTTTGCAACAAGGGAATGTGTTGCTTCAGGCAATTATTCGACATGGCAGAAAGTTTTAAGATAAGAACAAAAATAACACTTCAGCAAAATATATGTGGGTGATCTTAGGCAAGATATCACAAGATGGCAAGGTTTGAACACCTGAAGCAGGAATCAAGTAAGTTGATCTAAAAGAAGTAAATTATATGGCCAATTCTTGGAAAAATCAATATTATAATAGAACATTGGGCACCTTTTCAGGTGGCAATTGAAATAAACTGCAGAACTCTTGATCTTGAATACCCTCAAGGGTCTTGTGGATGAATGAATCTGATTCACTTAATATCTGTTTATCATCCGTTGAATTCCTTTTAGTACCATTTCTATCTCTTGACTCTGTTATAACATCAGAAAAATCATCATATGAATGAAAAATCTAATGCATCCAAAAGGATGACTAAAGTAGCATGTTAGAAAATGGCCATTCATAAGAAATACACTCCAATTCTTCAGTACGGTCATACCTGTTTTTCTTTTACGACTGCGATCATTTGGCAATAAACTTATAAGTTTTTTCGGAGCATCATCATGAGCATACGTTAAGCGAATTCGAAATGAATTGTTACCATGTTTAACATCCTGCATGTATTTAGTCAACCATGTTCAGATAAGTAAACAAGCAATTGTTGGTTGTAGGAGATATTAGCGCATTCCAGGCAGAAGCACTTACCAGTTTTTCTCGAGTGGTGGTACTATCAATAGTCTCAAGGCCTCCTTCACTGACATTGTTTGTTGAGAAAATAATTTGTCCCTGAACCAATCTTCATTGCTATATTTCTCTTTCAAATACAACCTGTTAAGAGGGAAAAGGCAAACACATTAATGAAATAACAGTGTAGAATTTCACAGATTTATTATAAGAACATGAACATTAGAATGAAATACAAAAGGAAATCCGTGTACATTCAAGAGCATACAAGACATAGTCTTAAATTGTAATTATCCAGTATCCACCAAGACTGAATGTAGCTCATTTCTTTGAAATATTTGCTAGTTAAACAAAGTTGTAGTTACTCACACCGTATGGTCGTGTCAAATATCACCATTTATGCAATTGATACCACATACATTTTTAGCTTTCTGATATGGTTAGTATAGACTACAAAGTGTCATCTCCTTGAATTGCCACTTATCACTTCAGAATTAAAGGTGCTACAGAAAAAACTGAGGAGAGTCTTAAGCAGAGATGGTCACTCTCTAAAGAAAACTCATCGACTTGGTAACTCTCTCTTTGGATTGTTTGAGATACCATTGAAGTAATGCTGTCAATAGGAGAAATGTCATGGAACGATACCACACCATCATCTTGATAGCAGGTTGGCAGCAATACTCTGAAGCAAACAGAGCAGTATGCCTCATCCGTTGACAAACATGTGCAAGATCCACTTTTTGCAGAATCATCATGCTCTTCAAGAAATGAATGCAAAACAGATGCCGTAAGAGGCGAGTGAGCAGGCATAGTCAAAGGCTCCAAACAGGCGAAAGATGCATCGCACACAGACCTGTAACATGACACAATGTTCATGATTTTTCTCCAGTTGTGAATATACGTATTAACAGGTAGGTCAGAGTTACACTGAACAATGCGACAATTGAAGAGCCACTGGACAAAATAAAAGCTCCATACCCAATCAACCTCTCAAGGATGCTTTTGTACGCACTAAGCAACAAATGTTTCTCTCTGCCAGTCAGAATATTCTTAGCGTTTCATATATTCATCCTTACATCTAGAAACAATTAATCGCGCAGAGATCAAACCAAGCGAGCGACACAATTATCTGAATTCAAGTCTCAATCACTGGCGTGCAGCCCAAATATCTTAGCAAAGTCGCTCAAACAATCGACCCTGTCCGTAGGAATTGCTGATTTAGGACAGGGGAAGCATTGAATCTATAAAAAAGAAAGTACTCCGCATGCATACACAAATCTCACTTAACAATTATTATACAAAACCAGAAAATTTGTGCTTAGATGAAATCGATATTGTTGGAGATAGCAAGTACGAAACACTGAATATGAGATGAGCGAGGATTCAGCAGCAAAGCTCGCACACCAGGGAAGTAGCGGCTTTGGTTAGACAATACATCTACCGAAGAAAACTGGGGGCCGATCCAGCAGTTGACACCCGCCAGAAACGATCTAAATTTTGGATTTTTATACTTTGATTCAAGTAGCTAAATCCTTTTGCTGTTCAAGCACGACATTAATCTACATAACCCCGTTTGATATCTCCCTTCTAATCGAAAGGCAGCGCTAATGCCGTAATTTCGAAAAGGAAAAAAAGAAGAAGAAGAAGATTAGTGAGGAGCCGAAGTCGAACTCGAACTCGGCGGTGGCAGCGGTGGGGAGGCGAAGGTCTCATCGCCGTTCTCCATTTTGAAACCGCGTCGGCAAGGACGGCAGGTCGGAGAGGGAGGGGAACGGGCCGGCGGCGGCGCTGGCGCGGAGGAAGTCACGCTGCACGCGCAGGCACGCCAGGGAGCGGGAGCGGGTGACGGCGGCGTCTACGTCTGCGCCGGCAGCGTCCAGAGTCGAGCAGAGGGAGCCCTCCTCCGACGCCGCATCCAACGCGTCACGCAGCTGCCGGAGGAACGACGACGGGTCGTCACGGTGGTCGTGGCCACCGCAGCACGGTGGTTCTTGTCGAGGAGGATGGCGGCACAATGGGGGAGCGGCTTCCATAGGGAGAGATGCATGGACCTCCCTTGAGTTCTTGGATCGATGCTTCCGAGGTGGAAAATCGCAGCTTTTCTTCGGCGGTTTGGATCAGGGAGAGGAGCGAAGCATGGAGTCGAGCTGGTGGAGCGGAAAACCCGAGATATTTGGGGAGGCGGAGGCTTGCGGGGCGGCGGAGGCGGGCGGGGCTGGCGTACGGGACGACCGGAAAAGGAGGGAGCGAAACATTGAGCCGATTTCGTACGTTGGATGGGATTAATCCGACGGCAGAGAAATGTCTGTATACAGTAACTGAGGTGACTCTAGAGAAGAAAAACTCGTCCTTTTAATAGTAGCGGAGATGGAGATGGAGATACATCCGACGGTATGTCAGTTTTTAAGAAAAAAATATAAGATAGTGAGAAAATAAATGTGTTATAAAACGAGACATCGACGCTAGCGAGCAGTAATAAATGGTAAAAGTAGCTACAGATAGAAAGAAATGGCAAAAAGGTATCTAAAAATCATGCTTGTACAATACAGTTTCAAAACATAATGCAAACATGTAAAATGCAGTTGTCTATGAGAGAATATTAATGTCTCCCAGTGAGCTATCTCAAAGTGTTAATTTGGATACTATAGCAATATCATTATATTTCTATTATAACTTATAGTTTTGTAACATCAATATTTCATTAACTTAACTTGTGAAAAGAACATGTATATTTTATAATAAACAAATTCCAAAGCAACCTAATGCAATAAAAAACTTCACAAAAATGAATAGGAGGCGTCATGGAGGAGAGCACCCGTTGCGTGACCCATCAACGAGCATGCTCCCACGAACCACGTGTCACGACTCGCAACCAAAGCCTATCTATTCAGTTTTCCCTTCGTCCCTCCTATGGTTTTTTTTGTTTCCCTTTTTTATTATTTTTGGGTTTTCGTCCGCATATGAGTTGATTTTATTTCATTTTTATCAAACGCGACATACGACATAGCTCTTGTTACCGGCTACCTGAGTCACGGCATCTTTAATGCATCAATTTTCATATAGATGATGAAAGAGGGACACAAGTAGAAGCATTGTGAAAAACAGCATATAGTGTAGCGCACACTACCGGCTACGCAGATTCACGGCACTTTCTATGTAAAAAGTAGATCCACTAAAAAATTAACATTCTAAAAATTTCAAAATATTATATCAAAGTGATGACAAATTTTGACAATCCCCTCACAAGAAATATAACCGTAAAAACAGATTGTAGTTTGAACGTATAATTTAAAAGCTATTACATTTTAAGTTTGATTCGAGTAAAAACACGCTCACGGAAGAAAAAGCCAAGAAAAACCACGATTAGCGATGACGTACGCATACGCACAGAAAGAAAAAAACCAGAAAAACCCCGATTCCACGTCCCAGTAGCTATTCCATCCTACGCTAGTTGCACGATACGTGACGGGCGCCCAACACATTCGTCTCCGTCTGGTCGCCCTCAAAAAACAAAAACAAAAATCGTCTCCGTCCGGTGGAACCCGGCCGTCCTACTCCAGCAGCATCCGCATCCGCATCGGCTGCATGCGGCTCTCAAATGTACCCAACTAGCGTACACACACACCCTGACACGATGGGCTAAACATGTAATCGTCCCACGCGTCCGTGAAACAACTGAATCCAATCGTGCGTCCAGAGAATTTCTGCAGACAGCAACAATTATCGGGGAAATTTAAAAGTGATCTAAATCTAAGCACGTTTCTCTCTCATCCCCTCCGCTCCGCCGCCTCGCCTCGATCCCCCAAACAACTCTCGCACCACTCACCTCACCTCCTCTCCTCCCCAGCTTCCACTTCGCGCGCGAACCTGTCGTCTCTCCCGTCTCCATGCCCTCGCGGCCCTGATCCGGCCGCTCCCCATGCAGCACCGCTCGCCGGCGGCCGCCTCGGCCTCTTCCTCCCCGGCGGTGGCGGAGGCGGCGCCGGCCATGGCGCCCGGCGTGGGCGGGGTGGAGCCGGCGGTGACGCTCGACCAGGTCCCGCGCTGGAGCGACCCCGACCAGCGCCTCTGCTCCTCCTCTCCCACCGCCGCCGGATCCGAGACCCCCGCCTCATCCTTCCTCTCCTTCTCCGACCCCCTCACGGGCGACGACGCGGCCGCCACGGCTGGTGGGCGCGGCGCGTCTCGCTTCCCCGTCGACCATGAGGTCAACTCGAAGATCTACCTCTGGAGGGGTCACCCGTGGAACCTCGAGGTCGACGCCGTTGTCAACTCGACCAACGAGGTCGGGACTCCTTCGCTTCTGACTTGTGGTGTTGCAAATGTTACAATCGAGATGCTGATGATTCGTGTTTTTTTGGTTGCTGTAGAGCTTGGACGAGGCGCATAGTAGCCCGGGTTTACATGCAGCGGCGGGGCCAGGGCTCGCCGAGGAGTGTGCCACCTTGGTACGGTTTTGTGATTGGTGTTCTAGGGGCGCATTTGGATTTTGAATGGTGATCATAAGGCGCTTTTGTTTTTATGAATGATTTGCAGGGTGGGTGCCGGACTGGGATGGCGAAGATGACCAATGCATATGATCTGCCTGCTAGGTTGGTGTGATTTGATATTGTCTTGATGGGCGCTGTAGTAGTTACACCATACACTTGTTATCTCAAAATGGAGAGACTAGAGAGGGTAGATAGCACGAGCCTGCTGAGTATTGAAATGTGGCTAGGCAACCAACGTTGAAGCTGCAACGTTTTGTGTATGCATTCTTAAACAAAGGGTGTCCACTGGGCATATACACAATGTTAGCTCACTAGAGAAGTGCATATGATCAATTGTCCTTTTGTACTTTGAGTTCTAGACAAACATATGCTTTTGCAATTGCTGATCTCACACCCTTTATGATTGTTTGTTTTGAAAAAACAGTCAAATCGACCATTACTGGAAGGAAATTTAGATAATTGTTCTTTTATCTGCGTTTGTTGTCCTATAATTATCTTTTTTAAGTTGCAAAGCAGTAGCTACCAGCAAAAGAGCAGTTGCAGGGATGGCAAAAGAAGTGCCCACGTAATGGGCAAAGCAACATTTCTATGACATATCCTTCTATGTGCATGAACTATGAGCAATTTTGTGGTCACAGTATATCACCCATAGACCCTGGATTCCACTCTTGAGACACACCCCGATCCATCCCTCTGAAAACATTACCAGTCAGTTGTGCTCTGAGCCCAACTAGGAGATTCTTTTTGCTCAGTAAGACTGTTTTGTGACACATTGTTAACATTAGAAATGCAGTGATCTTCTATATTTAGTTATTTACAGATGCAACAATTTAGTGGGAAGATCTATTTAGTCCATTACGCCCATTATGGTCTGACTAAATGGGCGTTTACTCTGGCTGTGCAGCGTCACACCAGTCATTTCAGCTGCAATGCTCACTATAGACCAGCCATAATGTGCTCAGGCTAGTTCTCTGCTTCCATGGCACATGCTGCATCTCGTTACCACGCCTATTACAGGCTGGCTGTAATTTGCTTGACTGCAATTTGAACGCTACATTTTCCATTTGAAGAAATGTTTGTTGTAAGCATATTAGAGCAGAGCATACCTGTTCTCCACTCAAGGACGATGTTTAATTCAATTATATTTGATCTTCTGCATGTTATAATGTTTATCAACTTGTTTTGCAGGAAAGTCATCCATACAGTGGGCCCTAAATATGCTGTCAAGTATCACACAGCTGCAGAGAATGCACTTAGCCACTGCTACAGGTCTTGTTTGGAAACTACTCGTTGAGAATGGTCTTGAAAGGTATAGTAAATGATTTAACTCCGAATGCTTACAGTATTTTGTTGGATTACATTTTGATGTCTTTCAATACCACATTTCACATCGTATGTTCTGCAACTTCTACAAGGTTAAGTTATTTATTTTTGCCTTTCATGTGATTAGCATTGCAATGGGTTGCATATACACAGAAGCCAAAAACTATCCTCGCGAACCAGCTGCTCATGTGGCAATAAGTGAGTTATCTTGTCAATATTTTCATTTTCCGCTATTGTTTGATTTGGTCTACGGCTGCGATTCTGTGGATAAAAACTGCAAAGAATGGATTTTATCTGTGTTAACGATTTATCTGTTCCACAGTTAACTTTTCCTAATTTGTAAGTCCCATCTTCTTTGGATGAGGTTGAGCAGGAACTGTGAGACGTTTTCTGGAGAAGCAAAAAGACAAAATAACTGCTGTTGTCTTTTGTACTACATCATCATCTGATACAGAAATATATAAGCGGTACTTAGACTGAAATCCTTTGCTGCTAGTTAAATGTGGTGATTTTCCTGCATAAGTTGACAATACTGCATTCTACAGATTGCTTCCTCTATATTTCCCTCGTAACAAACAGGAGGAGGAGATAGCTTCATTAAAACTTCCAGCCGATGTTGGGGATGAGAATGGTGAGCCAATAATAGATGAAAGGAAAATAAGAATAAAAACCTTACCCGCTGAGGCAGCAAATAGCAAATATACAGTTCCTGCGCCCGCAGATATTCCTCTTTCTGAATCTGGATTGACACGCAGAAGGTGAGATTCAAACATTTTCTTGATTTGATGATTGCCAGAAATGATAGTTTGTGCTACCTTCAAGATACTCACTATATGTTCACTTGTTCAGTTACCTCCTAGTTGGAGTTTATCTGATTATAACTTGTCTCCATACAGAAATTCCAAGTTGGATTCATATTTGGATCCTGCCTTTATGTCAATAATTAAAGATCCGGATCTCCGACGTAAGGAGCAATGGGAAAAGTCTGCTCAGGCAAACAAGGGATTTAATTGTGCTAGGTTGCTAGGATTTGGTGATCTTGATGGTCCTCCATTATCGGCTGCCGAAGAATATTCAATTCATTCACGATACCTTGCTAAAGCAAATTCCCTTAATCTTTCAGACATTGCTGAAATGAAAATATTGTATGTAAATTTATCGTATTTTTTAAAGATTTTCTTTAGTTTGCTTGATTTAGCTTTGCAATACTAATGAATGTCTATCCATGGTTGTTTTCCTTTTGCCATTGTATCATTTGCCTGTGTTTTGATGGTATCCATCATTTACAGTTACCGTGGCGGAGTTGATAGTGAAGGGCGTCCAGTTATGGTTGTTGTTGGTGCTCACTTTCTTCTTCGCTGTTTGGATCTTGAACGATTTGTTCTATATGTAGTAAAGGTAATTAATTGCTCCTTGATGTTGCTGAAACACTTGAATTGCATAAGATATATAGACAAAGGCCTGATTGCTCTTGTAAGAATTGGAACTTGACTAATCTTGCAAACATCCTCAAAGGTCACCTATGACTTTCTGAGAGCCACTTAGGGGTTTTCAACACTCGTATATGAGATTAATGGATTGCTCAGCTTGTCGAACCTTTTTTGTTCTCTCCTGACCACAAACTGATTATTCTTATCAGTTTACTGTGATTTTTTCTCGATAAAACCTTCAGTGCAATTTGTATTTCGTGTATCTTCTCATAATTCATTGTTGCATAAAACCTTAGAACTTTTTCCCTTGAAGAAGAGCTTTAGAATATTCATTTATGCTCCCTAGACTAAATGTTGATGTTGCATTTCTGATGCCTGAGGCTACTCATTAGTTGCCAATATCTTGTTTTCAGTGAAATCATATACTTTTGGAATGATTCGAAATAAGCAGGAATTGTGGAAGTTTTGAGAAAGGAAATTAGAAATATTTATATATGTATACTCCCAACGTTTTCAATTGTCTTGTGCCAAATATATGTTTTTCTGTTTACTTTGTCTATGAATCAGCCTGTACTTTCCCAAAATTAAGTATGTACTGAACAGCCAACTAAGTTCTTTAACTCCATCCAGCTGGTCCTGATATCATGAGCTTGTGGTATCAAATTCCTTTGCCTCAAAACACAGAAGTTTCTTGTGGTATCAAATTGGCCTAAAGGATCTAAATATACAATATTATTTTAGATATATATGCAATTTAACAAAATCGAGGGGTGGGGCTGCAACAAACAAATTCAAGCCAACACATGTAGCAATTAGCAATACAAAGAATATTTGAATGTCCGTAATGAAACAGGACTTGTTCAAGAACCGTATTGCTAGAATTCTTACATGAACTATGTAAATAGATCTTCGAATTCCTCTCTCAAGCTATTGCCTATACATGATTGTTGCTGTGGTCTCTTTTGATAATATCCATTCATCCTGTTTTGGGAAATTTGGACTGTAAATTCTGACAGGACCCTAATATGCTTTCTTTGCAGGAGTTTGAACCTTTGATTCAAAAGCCTTACACAATTGTCTATTTCCACTCAGCAGCGTCCTTACAAGTGTAAGTGTTGGATAAGTAGGCTGAGAAGGAAACTCCATCCCTTTCTGAACTTTAGCGCCACGTAACATTTTTTTAGGAAGTAGTGCATGTCATGAGTTCTTGTAATCGAATTTACAGACAACCAGATTTAGGATTCATGAAGCGGTTACAGCAAATGCTAGGTCGGAAGCATCAGCGAAATCTTCATGTTGGTACCTCATTTGATCTCATTGTACGTTTCTGTTTTTCTGTTTGAAGAATATTAAACTTGACCGTATCAATCTCCATAGGCTATATATTTACTCCACCCAACATTGGGATTGAGAACGGCGATTTTGGCGTTGCAGCTTTTCGTTGATGGAGATGTAAGTGCGATTGCAGCTAACTCCTCTTTTGATTATCTGGCATGTTTCTTGAAATTTCAGCATATTTTGTGTCAATAGGTCTGGAAGAAAGTTGTCTACGTTGACAGACTTATGCAGCTGTTCAGATATGTGCCACGCGAACAGCTAACCATTCCCGATTTTGTCTTTCAGTAAGCAATCTATACAATCTTGTCCAGCTTTTTGACAGGTCTCCTAGTTAAACTAGGTTCAGCAATGACGCCATTAATCACGTAGGCATGATCTCGAAGTGAATGGTGGGAAGGGCATAATTGTTGATCCCAGAACAAAGCATGTCTACCAAAGACCATCAGGTTGATACAGAATAACTCGTTATTCCCATCTCCTCCGTTACCACTCTGTACAATCTGTCCTCTGTAGAAGAGTTCCCTTCTAGATCTGTGCATCTTGTATCTAGTTGAGTTTGCGTTACCTTTTATTATATTCTTTCTTTTCTCTTAGGGAATGGTAATTATGCATATGTATCTTATACTGTATAACCAAATAAATGCTGTATCTTAATGTTTCTTAAGTTCTACCGCTGGGCTTAGCATTGTAGGTATTGAGTAATAAGGCTGCCCCGTTATTAATGTTCTGGACATCCTGGTGTAATAATCTTGTGAAGTCCCGTGCATCTTCTCAGACAGAATTCATACACCGTGTTGTGCCCAGATGTCTTCATTTTGACCAGGTAAGTTTTGTCCACACTGGTAAAATTTGCTAGTATCAAGTCTGATCTGTTTTAGTTTGAGTTTTGGTTAGCAGTATTAAGACAATGTGCTCAGAGGATAAGTCAACCGCCAATAAACAAAAAATGTCAACCCATTTGAAATCAATTTGGCTGATAAGTAATTTGCATAATTCAACCTATTACTTATAGCATACCCGCACAAAAAAATCTTATTACTTATAGCCCTGTCAAGCGTGATGATGATATGTACAGTGAGCTGTATCACGCCGTCATAGGCGGTTGCTTTCAAGAAATATACATTGCCTTGAGCCTGCAGCTAACAAGTAACAATGGTGGTTTAGATGGACATTGACATAATTTGCCTACTGTATATTGGTGGACATGCCCATGGGCCAAAAGTCTATCCTTTCCCAAAGTAGTTGACAAGCCTATTATATCAATCGTTATACAGAGGTCCCGATTTGTTACACATTATTGAACCACACCACGGTCATGCATTACACAAAATTATTCCTATCCGATCTGGCTTCCTCTCTCTAACCTGTAGTAAGTTGATTATAATTAGTACAACAGTACGTTTGGACGAATTATAGTGAGAATTACTCGCTTTGTTTCACTGTACATGTTCTCAGTCTACCGTGTTAGACCAAGAAAGCACTAATTTTGAGAAAAAATAAGTGAGAAATAACCATTCATACCACTACTAATAGTCCTTCCGTGTAGGTATATAAGTCGTATTTTGATTGGTTAAGACAAGATTTTGATCAATAATTACTCCATTAGTATGTGATTTATGTGATATAAAATTTGATGTCATTAGATTCGTATTTAAAATTACTTACTTATGATTGTGATTTTATATCACATAAATCACATATTAATTTGGCTGTGTGCATCCTCGATCTCAACTAGGCTCTTGACATCGTGTTGTTGCAGAGGCCGGGTGTATTTTGTATTATCTTGATACATTTATATAGTGCCCCTTATCTTAAAAAAAATAGCTCTTGAGTTAATTTGTGACATTTTATCCTAACCAAGCATTTTCTCTTTTAAGGGTGATTCTGATTGCTAGGTTCACGTGTTAACATAAATCTTCTGCTAAAAGAGTCATCAACTAAACAAATTGACACTATATTAGTTTTATCCTTCATACCTTCATAACTCTAAACCCAATCATCAAATCTGTTGTGAACAGGCGTCTCTTCAGAACAGACGCGATGGTAATCAATTAGCAACCGTCAATTAGCAACTGCTAATGATGATTTAAGCAAGCAACTGCCGTCCCTTGGGATTGTATATATATGTGTAATTTCATTCAAGATCAATAAGAGAATCACTTTGATCCTTGCCCAAAACTCTATCTCAATCTCTATTTACATTTCACACTGCAACAAAATCAACATTGATATGTTTTATGGTCCAAATTTATGTTAACATATAGACCCTATAAATCGGTCGGAGGTGTTGTTAAGAGAGGGAAAGAGCTCAGTTGGAGTGAAATTACCTCAGGAAAGGTAGTTATGTAAAAAAAATAAAAAATTATGATTTTCTATTACCACTACCTAAGAAAATGGGTTCTCTAAGACTAACCGGTCGTGAACCCTGCATCACCAGTAAACGAGGCGCTCGAGCAACCCGATTGGCCTGAGCCGGCTGCTCCCTCATTGTCCTGGGCTGTATAGATGCCCTGGCCTTCCCCTCGCGCGGTGTCGGTTCGCGATGAACCCACGCCTCCCTCGTGATCGTTGGTTGGTTCGCAAATGGCCGATGCATACCCGCGTCCCACCTCGGCGATCGCCCGCCGTGGCCAGATGCACGTTGTGGCCGGGTTGTTCTCTCATCTTTTTTCTTTCGACAATCAACCGTTTCCAAGGGATGCCGACAATGGGCCCCTTAGGCCATGTACAATGCAGGGTGCTTATAGCCCGGTGCTTAAAGAGATATAGTAGCGTGGTGTCTCAGACTTACAATGCAGAGTGCTTCATATGGGTGCTTAAGTTGCTTTAATATTCATGTAGCACCTACTCTAGCACTTGTTGTCTCCAATGCAGCGCTGCATTGTGTGGAGTACTATTTGTGCTTCTTGGAGTACTATTTGCTAGGCACCGGTTGAAGCACCTGTCACTTATGTTACCCTAAGCACCAGCCTAGCACCGGGTGCTTAACTTTGCTTCTGTCGCCCTTTCTAAGCACCTGTCTAAGCACCTCTCACAAAAAAATCAGATTTTTTTCCTGAGGCACCTGTCTAAGCACCTGCATTGTACAGGGTCTTAGAAGAAGCTTATGGTCTAGTTGATAGGTTAAAGTAAACCATAAGTCATTCCTAAAGACTAATATTAGACACCTCCTAATTTCTTCCCATATCGAGAAGCCTCATTTTAGGCTTTTTGAGCTTGTCAGGCCCTCCCACCTCTGCTATATGAACAATATTCTTTAAGTTCACTGAATTTAAAGAAAAAAAATGTCATTGTGTATATGAACTTAAATCTTGCGCCTTTTTCTCTCCTCCGCCCCTCCCATGCCGCGTTCCCCATCGTGACAGAGGACATCGTGCTAGGGTTTGCACCACCACCCTCTTCTTCTCACGCCGTCACTCGCCTCTCCCTGGAACTTGTGTGTTGCCGCCAAGCCCTTACGCGGCCTCGACCTCCCCGTCGTCAGTAGGTCCTCTCGCCGTGACCTCCCATCGTTGGCATGCCCTCTCGCCAGATCTGCTGAGCTCCGCCCTGGCCTCCTAGACTCCCTTATGCTTTATTGTATCTATTAGTCATACAATATATAATGCTCATTTCATCATAAATGTAGATAAACATTATCTTATTGACTTGGGATATCCAAAATTGAACTAGTTATCTAGCCCCATTCAAGAGATAGCGGTACCATCTACCGGAGGTTGGCATGGAGATCTTTAACCATGGACATTCATCTCTTTGAAATGTTATTGAACGATCATTCGATTGTCTCAAGATAAAATGGTGTATACTTTGTGGCATACAAAGTAACCATGTTGACAAGCAAAAGATGGTTTTTGCATGATAGCTTAATTTGCATAACTACATTTGTGATACTGCTCTACGTTATGAACATTTCGAGATGCTCCGAGGAGAAGAGTATGTTTAAGATGAAGAGGCAGGTGACGGAGTGGACAATGCTGCATTTAGCTATGATGATGGTACTATGAGCGTAATACGAGATGGTATTGCAGCGAGTTTGATAGCAGGGAGATGAATGACTAAGTGCAATCTAGTTATTATTATTTTCTTGGCAAAAATTTTTATAGAACTTGCAACATATTTAGAAAACTTGTAAACTTGTTCATAGTAAATATAGTGCTTAAAATTATCATATTATTTTCGAACTCATTACACAAACAAACCTAAAACTGAGCAGTAAGACTGGCTTTTGGCCTCTAGCTAAAACAAGATCAAGTTCAAGTAGAAGTACAGAAGCACTACAAAAACGGTAACCTACAAAAATCTCCTACATACAAGTATCTACTTAAAGATACAAAAACTCGTATGCACGCAAGTATATGCATGTGTTGTTGCGCTGTAAAGGATTAAACCATCTGATCTTCCGAAGGGTGGACAGTGTTGGCGCCGTCGCCGTTGCCTTCCTCGTCGTCGGCCTCGCCAGACATCTCCTCGAGCGACTTTCCTTTCGATTCCGGCACGAGGAAGGTGAAGCAGAACCCCAAAAGGTTGCACGCTGCGAGCACAAACAGTGCCTTCTGGACCCCGATCCCAGGCTTGCACCCCACGTCCACGTGAGCGCTGTCCGGCGACTGCGCCGCGTAGAGGAACCCAAAGGCCCCTATGATCGCGCCGGCCTTTCCGGCCGCGGCGGAGATGCCGTGGCAGGTGGACCGGAGCCGCGCGGGGAAGATCTCTGCCGGCACGATGAACGTGGTCGCGTTGGGCCCGAAGTTGGCGAAGAAAAACGTGAGCCCGTACATGACAATGAAGGCGACGTGGTTGCCGGGCGTGGTCCAGTGGTGGTACGGGATGGCGAGGCCGAGCATGAACGCCGTCATCCCCGCGAAGCCGACGAGCTGGATGGTGAAGCGGCCGATCCTGTCGATGAGGAACACGGTGAACCAGTAGCCCGGCACGGTGCCGCAGAGCGCGATGAGCGTCTGCGCGCGGGAGATGCTGAACAACTCCTCGAGGGCGTCCATGGTGCGCGCCTTGGGGATCCAGTGGATGCTGGCGAAGATGTCCTTCTGGAACAGGTTCTGGCTGTAGTACGCGACATCGACGAGGAACCACATCACGGCGGTGCCGATGAGGTGGGCGCCGTGGCGCTTGGCGAACCGCGACGAGAAGAGGCCGTAGTCCTTGCCCCTCGTGATGCCCTCCAGCTTCTCCGGCTCCGCCTCGATATCCGCCTGCAGCACCTTGGACATGTCCACCGAGGCCTGCTTCGCGTTCTTGGCCACCAGCGCCGTGTACCGCGCCGTCTCGGGCATCTTCGTCCGCCAGTAGTACGTCAGTATCGCCGGGGCCGCGCCGAGCATGAGGATGATGCGCCACACGTAGTCGGCCTGAGGCACGGTGGACGCAGCGGCATTGAGCTGGTACGACGGCGCCGGAAACGCGGTACGGAACACCGCCGAGAGGACTAGCGTGACGATGCCGCCGGCGAGGATGCCGAAGCCCTGCATGGCGAAGACGGCGGCGATGAAGGCACCACGCGTCTTCTTGTTGGCGTACTCCGACATGATGGTGGCGGACAGAGGGTAATCGCCGCCGATGCCGAACCCGAGCCAGAAGCGGAAGAAGCAGAGCGTGGTCATGACGCTCGTCGGGGTGTGCGAGAAGGAAAGCCCGGAGGCGACGGAGCAGATCACCATGAGCATCAGCGTCATGCCGTAGACGCTCTTCCGGCCGAGCTTGTCGCCGAGCCACCCGAAGAAGAGCTGGCCGGCGAGGGTGCCGCAGAGCGCGACGCCGTTCACGGCCGCCGCGACGTTGGGCGGCAGCGTGCCCGGGTCGGGCCTGGAGGGGTCGGTGTAATAGATGCGGCCGAGCAGCTTGGTTACGAGCGAGATGCAAAAGAGGTCGTACGCGTCGGTGAAGAACCCCATGCCGGTGACGACGATCGCCGTGAAGTGGTACCACTACGTCTTGGCCGCGTCCAGCGCGCTCAGCACCTGCAGCTGCTGGTCCCGCGGCCTCGCCATCGCGCCGCGCGTTCTAGCTTGGACGTGCCGTGCGTGCGTGCGTGCACGTGTGCTGCTTCTGCCGTCGCTGCGCTCCAGCGCGCTGCTTGTTATAGATAGATCGATCGGAAGAGGAAACCGATTCGAGCTCGAGTCTGTAATCTGTGTTAAGAGTATAACTAGACAATAAGATTGAGACAGTGATTTGGCGAATGATTGTATTTCTTCTTATTGATTCTCCGATACCGTTACATATATATACAAGTCTAAGAGACGGCAGTTGTTTGTTTGAAGTGTCATTAGCAACCTCACTGATCAACCGTCGCGTCCGTCCGTAGGGTCATGTCGGTTCACAATACCCTTAATCAATTGCATCTTGTATATAAAGAGCATATGGAAAACTTCTCTAAAACCCTGTGGGAAATATACGAGGAGAAATATATATAAAAGAATATGTCATGGAAAACTTCTTTTAAAACCTAATGGGAAAAATAAAGAGAAAATAATATGACATATAGTGCTTCTATTAATATTGCCTCATTAAAAACCTTTTATGAGGAACCATTTAGGAAAAACTCATAAAGAAAAAGAGTACATTATATATATATATATATATGATCTGATGATCATTATCAGGTTATATCTTAGGAGTTTACTCCCCTTGAACCTTGCAAATATCGAATTCGCCTTATACCAATTACATGAACATATTTCTGGAATAAAGATGTTGGTAGCGACTTTGTAAATAAATATGCGAGATTTTCACAAGACTTAGTTTGTAAGATTTCTATTTTCCTACTTTTCTGTAATTTATGGGGATACAATAATTTAGGAGCAATGTGCTTTGTAATATTGCTCTTTATATAGCCTGATTGCATTTGTCTAATACAAGCAGAATTATCTTCATAAATAATAGTTAGTGATTCTAAAAAACTAATTCCACAAGACCGTTGTATGTGGTTAATTATTCTGCGAAGCCATATGCATCCACGTGATGCTTCATATAAAGCAATTATTTCAAAATGATTAGTGGAAGTAGCCACTAAAGTCTGTTTTGATGAGTTCCAAGATATGGCTGTTCCACCGTGTAGAATTACAAATCCAGTCTATGATCTCGCGTTATGGGGATCAGATAGAAAGCCAGCATCGGCATATCCTACTATAGTCATATCCTGATTTTTCTGATAAAATAAACCAAGATCTTTTGTGCCCTGGAGATACCTGAGAATATTCCTGACACCTACCACATGCCTTTTAATAGGGAATGCACTATGTCTAGCCAATAGATTAACTGCAAATGAAATATCAGGCCTGGTACAGTTTTGTTAGATACATTAGTGCTTCGATGGCACTGAGATAAGGAACATCGGGTCCTAGTATCTCTTCGTCATCGGCTCTAAGTCTAAATGGATCTTTGTCTCTATCGAGAGATCGAACGACCATAGGAGTCTTGGATGGATATGATTTATCCATATTGCATTTCTCCAAGATCTTCTGGATATATGCAGACTGATGTACCAGAATTCTTGAGGGATGATGTTCAAGTTGTAAATCTAAACAAAATTTGGTTTTACCCAAATCTTTCATCTCAAATTCCGTCTTTAGATGATTACTTACCTCTTGTATGTCTTGTGTAGTTCCAATAATATTGAGATCATCGACGTACACTGAGATAATGCAAAATCCCTTTGAGGATTTCTTTATGAATACACAAGAGCAATCATTATTGTTTGAGTAACCCTTCTGAAGAAGGAATTCACTTAATCGGTTTGTACCACATTCTTCCCGATTGTTTTAAAGCCATAGAGTGACTTTTGTAATTTTACACAATACATGTTGCAATTTGCATTTGGATTCGGGATTTTAAGTCCATCAGGGACTTTCATATAAATGTCCGAATCGAATGACCCAATAAATATGCAGTCACTACGTCCATCAACTGCATGGATAATTTTATTTGTACTGCCAAAGATATTAAATACCGGAACGTTATTCCATTCATAACAGGATAGTAGGTTTCATCGTAATCGATGCCGGGTCTCTGCGTGAACCCTTGTGCTACAAGTCTCGTTTTGTATCTCACCACCTCATTGTTTTCATTTCTTTTCTGAACGAAAACTCATTTTGCTCCCACAAGAAAAACATTTTGAGGAGCTGGTATTACTGAAGTAAATACCTCTCTTTTCTTGAGCTAGCGCAATTCTGCCTCGATTGCCTCCTTCCATTTGGACCAGTCTGAGCACTTGAGGCACTCTGCCATGGACTTAGGTTCTGGATCCAATTGGAGGTTGTTAGCAATTTTTGAGGAGAAGTAAATGTCAACAACTGTATTCTTTCTGTTAAAAGACTCTCCTGAATCAATATAGTTTATGGAAATTTTATTATGATCTTCTAACTCATTGTGATTTCTCTCAATATTTGAGTTAGGTTGTTCCGATGACCCAGCACTTAAATTTATGTGCACATTTTTGCTGGGTTGTGGATGTTGAGCATCCGACAAATATTTCTCCTTTTGAGATTGATTTACATTTACTGTTTGAGGATTTAGAGTCCTCTGTTTCTACGGACGCTTTTGAGAAGCTGGATCCTTTGTGGCAGAAATTCTCCCCCTTTTGCTCTCATTAGGGAGTTGAGTGGTTTTATTAGGTACCTCCACTCTTTCTGGTACATTAACCGTCGGAATATGTGATTTTGTTACACCTTTATGGTCAGTAAATGCATCTAGCAGGTTATTTGCAATGTGTTGCAAATTTGTGATTCTCTAAACTTCAGATTCAGATTCTTTACTACGTGGGTCTAATGATTGAATGCCAGTGACATTCCAATTTATTTCTCGGTATTCTTTGTGGTACTTGTCTTTATCTCCCCCTAATGCCGGGAAATGATCTTCATCGAATATGCAATCAGCGTACCGGGCTGTAAATAAGTCCCGTGTTAGTGGCTCGAGTTATTTAATTATTACGGAGAATTATACCCCACATAGATCCCCAATTTTCTGTGAGGGTCCATTTGTGTACGCTGCGGTGGTGATATTGACACGTATACAGCGCAGCCAAATTGACGCAGATGGGAAATACTTGGTTGATTTTCACGTACTAACTGCAACGGGGAAGCCGTATGATATGCAGTTGGACGAATTTGAATTAATTTTGCGGCGTGTAAAACCGCATGACCCCAACAAGATGTTGGTAGATTTGAATTCTGTAAAAATGGTTGAGCGATTAATTTGACTCTTTTAATAAGAGATTCAGCCGGACCATTTTGGGTATGTACATAAGGTACAGAGTGGTCTAAATTTATGCCTAATGTTAGGCAATAATCATTAAATGCTCGCGAAGTGAATTCTGCGGCATTATCCATTCGAATGGTTTTTATCCTGTGTTTAGGGTAATTGGCTCTTGATAATTTGAGCGATTATTTTAGCGAAGACATGGTTCCTTGTGGATAATAGACACACATGCAACCATCTTGTAGATGGTCGATTAGAATCATGAAATATCTGAATGGTCCAGATAATAGCTGAATTGGACCATATATATCTCCTTGAATGTGTTCAAAGAAATTAAGTGGTTCATTTCGTATCTTAAGATGAGAGGGTCTTAAGATTAATTTCCCCGTAGCACATGTGGTGCATACAAAATCTGAGGATTTAGAAAATCTTACAATTTTTAAATTATAACCAACAAAATTTTCAATAATTTTTCTCATCATCCCTATGCCGGAATAGCCAAGGCGATCGTGCCAAACCTTAAATTTGTCAAGATTTTGAAAAATTACTTTATACGCAACATGTTTAATTGGCCTGATGTATGTGTAGTACAATCCAGTTTTCAAAGAAGAAATTTTCTCAAGTATTTGTTTTTCATATCCGTCATTTATAGTTATGAGGAGACTTTCATCATTGCTCTCAACGCTAGTTTCAACGTGGAAACCATTCTTTCGGATATCTTTAAAACTTAGAAGGGTACGAGTTGAATCGGGGTATAAGAGTGCATCCTCTATTGTTATTTTCGTGCCCATAGGGAGAATGATTGTGACTTGACCAGAGCCTATGATTATAGTATCGCGTCCAGCGATAGTCATAATATTCCCTACACTCCTTTTTAGAGTTTGGAAATATTTCATTTATCTTAAAATTGTGTTAGTGGTGCAACTATCCGCTAGACATATTTCCTCTTCCATTGGATTATCTTCAAAATTCTCTATAAAGTAAAATAAAATTCATTACAAACTTAAATTTATATAGAACACATACATCGTACATTTAACTATTATGTCTGAGGTACATAATAATACAATATATTTTTTAATAATTGACAATATGGTACGTTTTTTACTACTTAGTACGTATAATATAGGCTAATAACATAATTTATAGATAAATTGGAGACTAATTGAGATCTCCATACATGTCTTGAGAATTGAATTCCACAAGCATGTCGTCAATGTCCATAGGGTCATCATCTTTCTTGGTTTGTTATTGGTTCTCTTTTTGAGAAAAAGTTTGAGAACATCCTACCTCTAGGGTGATATCTGGTTGTTTATTGAAGTGAGCTTCGAATTTCGCCCCTTGGACTTGTTTGTCTTTGCCTTTGGATTGGAGATATAACTTGACCAGGTGCTTTGGAGTTCGATATTTCTTTGTATGATGATTCATACATCCATATTTTTGACAAACTTGAGAGTTATCTTTGGGATCATTTTTCTTAAAATAACCTTTACCCTTATCAAACTTGTTGTATTTTTACTTGTTGCTTTGTTTCCACTTTCCTTTGAACTCTTTACGGTACCTCTTACGACCATGAAATTGGTTCTGAGTATTGGCATGAACTTCAGGTATTACCATAGCGCCTGTTGGGCGACTTTGATGATTCTTCATAGGAAGCTCATCATGCTTCTTAGCTTGAAGAAGCGTGTAAATTAACTCAGAATGTTTGGTGTATTTTTATTGGCGATATTGATGTTGCAATATACGCATGGAGGGGTGGAAAGTGCACAAGGTCTTTTCAATCAGATCGGCATCTGAAACAGCCTTATTGCAGAATTTCAACTTAGCGTTGATCTAATGAATGGCGGAGTTGTAAGCCGCCACGGATTTGAAGTCCTGAAAACGAATGTTGGACCATTCGCGAATGTTGGACCATTCGCGTTGTGCTTCGGGTAGCATGACCGCTCTTTGTTGGTCATAACGCTCCTTGAGAGAGGTCTATAGGGCTCGTGGATCTTCCTCCACGAGATACTCAGTTTTGAGATCGGGATGGAGGTGATGCCGTATGAAATGCAAAGCTGCATATTTTGTTCTTTCTGGTAGAGCCTCCTCACTTTCTTGATGTAGATTTATGGTAGCACCAAGACCATGACCTAATGAATTTATTTTAAGGTCCATGGCCCATGTCAAATAGTTGCTCCCATCTAGGGTAAGTTCGGTAAAGTTCTTTTTGGATATGTCTGCCATTGTCCTGCATGAATGATCATGCTTGTATTAATTTACTTTGAGAGTAAATTTTAATGATGCAAAGGGTTGCGCAAAATTTTCGGTTAAGATGATTCTTTTAATGACCCAAGTGTAGATCTTCTATATAGTATAGGTGATAAAATCGATGCTAATATTTTTGGGCTTTATTTCTGAGGAAATGGGTGATACTACAATCATCGCCAAAAATATAGACTCTGTACTTTTGAATTTTGGTTTTGCACTTTGAAGGTAATCACCGCAGAACGGCGTAGACCTCGCAATAATGGGCAAAATAAATCGCTGCTATTATCATGGACTCCGTTGCAAAGAACGGGCGATGCTACAATCGCAGACAATGATATAGACTCCATTACCTTATGCTTTGCCAAAATTTTAGAAGATAATCACTTAAAACATGCACAAATTTGCATAATTTTTTCATAAATTTTAATGCAAAATGATGCTTAAATAGGAATTATAAGCGGAAAAGTATAAGATTTACAATAAAATATTGAATAAAGTAATTACAAATTGGTAAAGAATGGTGCATAATATAAAACTATAATATATTATAGTATTACGGAGGTAATACACACAATGCATGATTATATATTGATATATGCAAATACTAAGACCTGAGGGTCTGAAATGTAAGATTACATAAAGCCTGAGGGCTAGCATGCAATTTTAATAAGAGACTAGGGTTGATATGCAATTAACAGTAAACCTGAGGGTTCAAATGCAATATTTTTAACTAATGCTGAAAACTATGTAATTATACGAAAACTGGGGGGCTAAACTGCAAATATGGCTTTGCTGGCTCATTTGGCCCATTTCGGTGCACCGACCGATCGGCCCATTTGGTTGGCCTATTGGCCTGGCCATTGCTGCTGGGTGGCATGTGGGCTTCTCTGGCCCATTGGCTAACCGGCCAGCCCATGTGGCCCATGCGGAGCCCATGTGGCCGTCGCCGATGCCATCAGGTCATGGGGAGTGGCTCGAGCTCCTCCGAAAACGGTTGCGCCGATCGCCGGAGTGAAGTAAGTCGGCGGGAGCGCCGATTTCCGGAGCCGTGCCGTGGAGGTTTGGGCCCGCCGCCGGAGTGCCATTGAAGCCGGGCGAAGATGAAGCTGCTGCCACGGGAGGAAAGGGGCGGGCGCCACCGGCCGTTGGGGAGGCTCGGGCGGCGCCATCGCCGCCGTCGGTGGTTGGAGCCGGGTTGAGGCCGGTCGCCGCCGCGTCCGTGGCTCGCCGTCCTTAGAAGACGCCGGAGGGTGCCGCTGTGGCGGTCCAGCCAGTGCTGCTGCGACGGAGGAGAGGGACTGCCTCGGGCGCTGGGGAGTTGATGCGAGCGGGCGCGGCCGGTCTAGGGCTCCATGGACGCCAAGACGAGGACTTGCCGGTTGAAGGAGCCACGCTGGTTGCGGAGGACTCAGGTGACGGTTGGTGGAGGCTCCACGGACGCCGAGGTGGTGGACGCGAAGACCTTCCGGCGTCCGCCGCTGCCGTGAGGGCTAGTCGGCGTTAGCGCCTTGTGGTGGCAGTGTCCGTCTCCGTGAAGGACGCCATGGCTGTCGCCGTTGATGACATCATCGGCTTGGGTGCGGGTTGGCCACCGGTCACTAATGCAATCGATGAAGCCAACGGTACTGTGGCAAGGAGGCGACAAGGCGCCGAAATCCGGGTTGCCATTGTTGGTGGAAGAAGGGCGCGACGAGTACGGCGTCAACGAGAAGCACGGCGGCTTCGATGCTGTCTTGGTGGTGAAGACGGCAGAGGGAGGAGCCGAGAAATGACAACTTCAATTGTTGCCAAGATGGTGAGAATCTGCCGGACTACGATTTCAGCCATTGATGCTCACCTTTCTTTTTCTTCAAAGTTCTTCTCTGTTCTTGGCCGGTCTGCTCTTGTGGAAGATGCAGTGCTGATAACGTGTTAAGAGTATAACTAGAAAATAAGATTGAGACAGAGATTTGGCGAATGATTGTACTCTTTTTAATTGATTCTCTGATACTGTTACATATATATACAAGTCTAAGAGACGACAGTTGTTTGTTTGAAATGTCATTAACAATCGCTAATGACGATTGCTAATTGATCAACGTCCGTCCGTAGGGTCATATCGGTTCACATCAATCTGCACGGATTACAACTGTGGGAAACGAGTGAAACGGATTTCTAGGCGAATAATAAGCGGCTCTATCTTAATCCGGTCACGATGCTGACGGTCCATGATCTATGGCCTGGATGGAATCAGGCGACAATCTCGAGTTTCAGGGGCTCTCGTCTGGGGCCTAATTTGCAACATCGGCGGGTGAATCCGTGCCAGAGCCGTAGTTCGGAGTGGTCATGCAAAAAAAGAAAAAGAGGCCGGTGAATCCGTGCTCGAGGCGGGGCTTTTCACGGAGGGAGTTTTTCCACTGCGGCGGCGTTGCCAGGCCCGCCCACCACCGTGCTGCTCTCCCTCTCGTGGCTCGGCCCACACGTGACATGCCCAGGCCCAGTTCTTTTCTCGTTCACGGCCCATCCTGCGTCCCCGATGGAGCGCGCTCCTCAACCTCGTAGGGTTCGCGACCGCGCTTGGTTGGTTCCTAGGAACGCCCGGCTCGTGTGGCCGCACGTCCTGGGAACTGCCGATTCGCCCGGCCGGTGGGGGTCCGGCTGGGTTTGGCAACGCAGGATCACTTCTTTTTTTCTCGGGGCTCGGTTTGTGAGTGCTTGCTACTGTCGGGAATCAGCTTTGGTTCTCCCGAACTTCGACTAACGATGACCGGTAGTATGAGAGAACAAAAGTACAACTTTGATATTTTGCTGCCCGGGAGGATTTGCCGTGGTTGATGGAAGCCAATGAATCACAGAATCAAAGCACAATATGTGAGCCAGTCGAAATCGGTGAACTTTGTTTCCAAATTAATACCCTTTGTAGCCAAGAAAAAAAGAGAACATTTTCAGGCGGTCTGTAGAATGATAACATGAGAAAAATGCAAAGCGAGCACGGTATTTAGATCCACACATTGGATGCAACCACCCACCGCTGTACTACTACAGATATTACTTTCAAAAGATAATGTCTGCAATTTAGTTTTGAGATAGCATAGAAGGCCTATGTCTTTAAAAATGGAGAACTTGAGGGCGCCTTCTTCTCTAGCCGTGCTTTTCAACCATGCACGTTTCCCTTATGGATATATATAACGTGTATATGTTCAAAGAAATGGTGAAAATCGCTATTAGGTTTGTTGATATTACTTTGTTCCGCCTTCGTCGCAACAAAGCACGCTGCATGCGCTCGCTGGAACAATGACGTGTAAGTGGTTTCGCGTACACGTGTGTCCATGCAGATGCAGTCATGACTAGCGATGTCCTTGCTCTAGCCACCAAACGAACAGAGACTATTATTCTCGATCATTTTCTCCAAGCTTTGCGCGAGCACAGGTGACCCGGACCGGCCCATGTCTTATTCTTTCCGATCTGACGAATCAGTAGTTCTTCTTATTGCTGTAGTTATCCTCCGCGAGGAGCTCTTCCAAGATCTTGTCGTCAAGGTACTCCAGCTCCAACTTCTCCGTGTCAGCGACACGGCTCCTCCCCCTCCCTGCCCCCGATGACGACGGAGCCGACGCCGACGACGACGAAGACCCGCCGCTCATCCTGGCAGCCTCGCCGGGGAAGTTGAGCACGGCCGTGGCGCCTTTCATGGCGAATGCGGCACGGTCGTAGGCCCGCGCTGCCTCCTCCGCCGTGTCGAACGTGCCGAGCCAGACGCGGGAGCCGCCGCGCTCCGGGTCGCGGATCTCCGCCGCGAACTTGCCCCACGGGCGCTTCCGCACGCCCCGGTACTTGCCCTCCTTCTTGTCATCTTCCATGCTAGCTAGTGAGGTCAGTAGCTAGCTAGCACTCACTTAAGTAGCTCGCACGCAGTTTCTAGTAGTGTCTAGAGCTTGCTACCTAGCTAGATACAGTTTCTGCTGCATGTGTGTGCTGGTATATGCAACAGCTAGCTATTTATACACAATGGGCGGTGCAATTGCGTTTGCATCATGCAGGCGTATATTGCGATCACATCACCTGCCGTTATCAACAGCAGCTGCAGCCTGCAGGGCAGCTAGCACACATGCATACGGACGCACAGCAGGTGTTAAGTCTACATGGTTATCGCGCTTTGCACATGCACCGCTTCGGTCTCTGACCATTCTACCGCGACTATCGCGAGGATACAACCTTTTCACCTCTGCACCGGACACGGACATGTGAAGGGAAACGTACGAATAAGCTAGCAGCCTAGCAGTTGGGATGATTCCCCAGGAGTGAAATGTTACCCGGAGCCGCGCGACAGCAGTAGAGAATAGATAGGGTGGCTGCGTGTTTTGTGACGTGCGCCGCGATGCCGATCGATCGGTGCGCGCGCGCCGGAGTAGCAAATCAAGCCGACCGAGATCGAGGTTGGAAGTCGCTGCTGGGCAGTGGAATCTGGGGCAAGTGGGGGGACGCGCCCCCACGGCGGACTAAGGCGAGAAAAGAAAGAAAGTGCCCGGAATTTTCACCGCGCCGGCGCGAGCAGCTCGGTCGACAGGTGGTTCACATTATACCCCGGCCCGTACCCTATGTCGGTAGATGGATGGAGGTGGAGACGCACTGACAGGCCGACGGCGCTAGCTACCTCGATCGATCGCATCGGAGAATCAAGTTGCACCGTCCCTGTGGCCCAAGTGCGCCGTACGTGCTATCCGCACAGGCGCCGCTCGTCTTGGTCCTGAGCTCTCGATGCCACCAGTTTCCGCTCCATCTCTTTCTCCCGCGGATGCATCCGCCTCGGTACTTGCCGACTAGCTTGCCGTCGTGGACGCGTGCGGGGTTAGCAGGACCATGCGCTAGCCCTCAGAGTCTCAGTTACGTTCGGGGAATTCTCGGCCGGTCGTCGCACCAATACCGGCACAAGCCGCCTCTGTTGAGGCGTATGTCTACTAGCTTTCTTCGAAGAAAATTCTACCCTGTTGACGCGATCGGATGCGCACCTGGAAAAAGGACCAAGAAAAGGAAAGGAATTCGTTCATGTTACACAGATAGCTTTCGAATTTCAATTATTGCAAGACGTACGTCCGTGTGCAGAGAAATGAAGATAGAGCAGAATGTAACTAATCAGACCGGAAATACTGTGCGGTACAATGTACTATGGAATGTGAGACTAGCTAATCTACCGCAAGGCAAAGGCAATACGTCTCGTTAAATTGTATGTGGCTAGCTAGTAGCGACAGAGGCCTTCAGGAATCGTCATCTTTTTGTTAACAAACAGTTCCTTGGAGAACCAGGCTTGCAGCACATAGTTAAATTTATCTTCTTCTTTTTTTTTGCTATAAACATAATTTTTGCCACTTGCCAAATGCCGTATGCATTTCTTGCGATTTGCAATACCAAACCTCGTTGTCGTGGTAATCTGTCTCAGACACAGAAATAATCTCCAAGGCCAGCGAAACGACAGCAGAAAAGTGACGTGTGTACCGGAAATAGGATACGCACAGAGTACCGCCGATCGGCAAGGGTGGAAGGCTCGCAAGAAATGTTGAATAGTCCTGCAGGTTCATGCATGAACCATGGCGCAAACAGATGCACATTACATACTTGCACCTCACTCACGCACAAATGCATAACACTGTACAACATCTACATCGGTGATGGATGCACACATGAACATGAGAGGGCTTGAGGGGAGACGAATGTACAAGAGAGATTGTTGCATGCATATATAGTTGGTTACTATGCCCGGGCCCGTAAAATAAATGTTAGTAAAATATTCCAAACCTACGTACTAATCATGGATAGTCTCTGCGCACTAATGCAGGCACATTTGAGATGGATGGTGACTTGATGAGTACACCAAAGGCCAGACAGCGGTTGGTGTGATGCAAAATGTAGTTAGTTCAAAAAATCTCTACTAATTTTAGTAAGATCTGTTTTGTTGCCTAGCCTAAAAATGACGCTTTCAACGGAAACGAGAAGGTGCATTGCGACTTGTCCATTCATTTATTATCTCTCTCACTCTAAACTTTAGTTCTCACATATCTTCTCTCTTTATAACCATCCATTTAAATTGGATTCTGAAATTTGAAACCTTCAAAATTTTGAACCAGATGTCTGATTTACAATCGTGTCAGGGCCCCAGAATTACATATGACTTAAGGAACGGATTATCGCCAAAGCCTGAGCAATCATCCACTCGGTGACATGGTATCTGTGCCGTGCACACCGAAATGGCGTGATCCGACACCTGACCAATGCATCATACGATCACCTGAGCCGTATGCCCTCACCGTTGGTCAAGCCGGCCAGAAGCGATCAAACTTCTGAAAACCACATATGATTCACGAAGTCCTGTGAAGGGTTAAGGTCGTTCTCGAATCCATCAAGTATGACAAGGTCAGAGGAGCCCGGCGATCATACCCACACCCTAACCTGGCACTTAAGATCAGTGGGTCACCCAAAGGCCCGGTATGATCCACCCACACTCTGCCTAGCCGGCATCGCATCTCAGCTAGCGGGTCACTCGACCGAGTTCCTGCCCTACTGAGTGAAAATTAGAACCACAGCAAACCTTCACGGCAAACCCATACACTTCATTTCATTCACGCATTGTGTATGGGTAGCCATCGAAACAACTTTGAATATCATCACGAAACTCTACGAGAGCAGGATTTAAAGGTATTAACATCATCTATACAAAGGACAAGTTTCACTACTACATTACACGACTTAGAAGTCATTTTCAGCACACAACAACATTAAAAACAGCAGCGGAACACGGTATTAAACATGGAGAATGACTAACTAAGCCATCTTCCAAAAGCTATACAACCCACCAAAAGACCACGGTGAACAAACTTACAGAACTAAACGTCAGGAACATCATTTTCAGCATGGTAAAAGTCATCGATGCTAGGATCACCTGCAGGAATGGAATTCCCGAATGAGTACTTTCGTACTCGCAAGATGCAATTGCTTATTCCAAATTAATCTTAAGCATACTTGTTAATTAAATGGTAGTAGCAGGAATACAATTCAATTTCAGCAATTCAAGCTAAAGACTACCATCTCTAGCATCTAGTTCATGGATTGCAAGGTAATAAACCACTAAACATCATTCTCAGACCTGAAGCTACACCAATAGCATCATTGTAAGGCATCAAATTGCTACCAACAAGTGACAATTCATCAATATTAACACTAGAGATGAGCTACAACTCAAATGCTCTATTCAAATGTTAATATTGTTGGCTTCAACCAATTTGGGACTCCAATCACAGCCAAGCATCACCATCAACTTCGTTTTATTCCCTCTAAGACCTACAAGTCATTAGAGGGATTCCGGGACTACAATCCCGAATCAAGTTTAGTCGAGGGAAGTGGCTACAACCACTCTTACCTCGAACGAAGTTATCCCGATAAGGTTGAGGGTAAATGGTTGGCCGATCATTACCCTTCCTGACTCGTATCGGTCAGTGTCCATTAGGTTGATTTAAATAGCACACCAATGCTAGACATTTACATGAGCAACCTACTCATACTAGTAGAAAGATGTCACATACATCATTTCGAAATATTCGAACTACATGCTATTAATCAAGTAAGAAAGCATAAGATAACTGGAATCAATTCAACAAGCGTGCATGCTTGCCTTGCTGTTCAGGATAATCTTCCGGCTGGTGATCACCCTCGGCAAAACCCTCGATGCCCGACTCTAGCAAAGGGAACACCGAAACACCGAAAAGAAGCAAAAAGGAACAAATAAGTGATACTTAAATTTTCAGGGATGAGTGCATGTATGAAATGTATTCTATCATGTAGAGAAAGTAAAGATGAGACTAATGCAATTGGTTTCGCATTATTTGGAGTTGTAGATAATTAGTTATGAATTTTCCAGGTTTGAGTCATTTTCATTTGAATTTGAGGGTTGTTCATGCTTTTCAAAAAATTTCATATCAGAGATAGGAATGACATGTATATCAGTAAATAATACATAATAAGAGATGAATTTACACGCGAGAATCATTTAATTTGGAATTCGGATCAATTTACTATGAAATTTTGAAGGTTAAACTACTTTTAACACCTTTTTTGTATTTTTCTCAATAAAGCAAAGGATTTAAATATTTTCTTAAATTAGCTAGGTGGTGGGGCTAGAGGATGACATGTGGATCCATATTGACCTAGGTTTGACTGGTCAACATTGACCAGTCAATGGACTAGGGGTCCACAAGTCATACTCTAGTCCTCCCCCTTTATTCTTTTATTTCTATTCCAACCCTAGGTCTATTACAAGTGGGGTCCAGCAATCAAAATTTTCATTTGTATCTCTTTCATCAGTTCTGTTATAAGAATAAAGAAGGTTCACTATTATGTTCATACTCATTTTTAGACCTAAGTGAGACGATATTGAGTTGGTTCTTCAGGTCATAATATTTGAGGTTATGCTATCATATACTTTAAGATTAATTGGCAATAGTCTAACCTGATCCCACATGTCATAAGGAGAAGGTTAACATGTTTAATAAGTAATGTAAGAGATATACCTACTCTATACGGCACTCCAGATTGCATGGAGTTCATGACAACCTAGGTATAGCTGTGGTTATCTCAACATATATGTTATTGAATTAAGCAACATTCTTCGTTTATCTATTTAATTACAGCTGAATCGAAAGTAGGATTAATGTGATCACAACGTTTAAAGGGGTTGAACCAGATCCAGTGTACTCAAGAAGGTTAGTACATGTAATCACTCATCTAATAATGTTATCATAGTGTTAATTGGAGATGTATGTTTAACCATTTGATATGAATAGTGATTACCGGTTTGGGTTATTAATCCATTAGTAATCAATAAATAATGGTGTCTTGACCAAAATATTGAGCAAAGAAAATGATTAACACGTTAACCATGTCAGTTTATTAAACAACAATTTATCTTGGTCATTAGTTGTTAACCCATCTGATTAGCAGATAACAGAGGCTATTACATCAACTAAATGATCATTAGAACATATGAGGGAACGAAACAATTACTGGTTAACTAACTAACCAAATAACTAACTAACTAATTAACTAGTTAACCGCCTTTGTCTAACTGGTCTTTAGTGGCCTAGGGAACTTGCCGGTGGCCTTCCTTGGAACGTACTGGCGGCGCAAAAAGGAGAGCAAGGGAGGGGCATGCGCACTGGGGCCTCACCCCAATACCAACAGCGACGGTTGAGGACGTGGGTGTGGAGGAGCTCGGGCTTGCCGGAGTCCCGAGGTGGTCGCCGTCGGCAGGGCTCTCCGAAGACGGCGTAGAGGCGCTGGCGAAAGAGATGGGTCCAAGGCTCGCCGGTGCTGTTGAAGAAGCGGCCGGCAGGAGCTCCTTGGTGAGGGGAAGGTCGGTGGCGAGGGCGCCTAGAGGCGGCGACGGCCAGTGTTGGAGGAGATGTGGCCGGCGCAGCCTCCTCCTGGGATCCCTGGACACCACGGTAGCAGAGTGAGATAGGGGAAAGAAGCGGGAGCTCGGTAAAGAGGAGAGTAGGGGAAGGGGATAATCGTGCCGCCGGACTGCGTGCGCCGGTCGGAACTTCTCGCCGGAGCGGAGCACGGGATAGCGGCGTCTCTCGGAAATGGAGAAAAGGGGCAATGGAGCTCTCGACGGGGGCTTAAGTATTGCGCGGACGGGGAGGCTGAGAACAGGTCTTACGCCCGGAAGGAGAGAGAGAGGCGGGGGGCGCCCCGGTGAGGTCGCCGGCCGTGGGGCGACGCGTGCCTACCCACGCGGCGGCGATGGCCTGATGCCCGGGGCCCGCTGGTCAGAGGGAGCGGGCGAGCGGGCGTGCTGGAGAAAGAGCCTGGGGGTGCTGCGTGCGGGCGTGCTGGGGAAAGGGAGATGGGCCGAGGCCCGCTCGGGAAGGGGAGGAGAAATGGGCCGGTTGGCCCAGTCGGGGGAGGGAAGATATTCTCTTTTTATTTTTATTTCTCTGTTTTGATTTGTTTGTAATTTGGGATTCAAAGGATCAGTGATTCAAAGGGGTTTTGAAGTTTAGGAAGATTTGTAGGTGATGTGTGGACTGCTCCACTAGATTTTTATTAGATAGAGATATATTCATTCTTGGCTATAGCTTGATTTTGGGGCAATAGAGCTAAAAGAAATTATTTGGTTTGAGAAATGCAAAAGCAATTCTATTTGATTTACTAGTCTTTAGGTTAGACCTGCAGGTTGCTTAAAACCTTGTTGAAATTCCATGGTACTTGATTTCATGAGTTTTGTTGAAGTCAACTCTAGAGCAACATTTCAAGATTTTGGTATGAGATGCAAAAGCTTACATGTATGCAGGAGATGAAAATTTGTTTTGTAAACTGATTAAGATTGATCTCAAGTTAACTTAGTTATTTACAACTTGGTTTTTACAGACCAATATTGGATATATTTTATAATAAAAGGCAAGTCAAAAAACCTAAATTTATATCGTGTTAATGGCCCGATCTTTCACGGTACATAACGAACAACAGTTAATAACAACAGCCGATTGTTGAGAAATGAAGATAAAGATGTTGCAATTGTGCCGACCATCAAAATATTGTAGTTGACATAATTCTTTTCCCTTCAGCATGCCACCCTTTCTTTCATCGACACGACAGCTTGATTACAGTAGCTAATGCAGTAGGGGCCACATCATTTTAACAAAATTTAAAACCTAGTGAACCCGTACAAAGTATAATAGTGTGTTTGACTTGTTTCATGCCTATCAACACATAATTTACATAAATAGATAAACATGACAAAATATCTCGTGCACATACGTTAATCTTTGAAAAAAAACGTGAACATAATTCATAAGCATCTCGGAACATGATGAAACTTCTACGAATGATTTGTGGTACCAAAAACCCGATGGAGCATGTGTGAAACATAAAAACATCTATTCTTATGTAAATCATGTGTTGAAATCGACATGAAACAAGTCAAACATACTATCACAATTTTGTCACAAAATTTTCACCAACTTTAAAATTTCGAAATTTATTTTTTTCCAAAACATATTCAATGTCGGTCTTGTTTTGAAGACCCTATCACCAGGAACACATTGGTTCAAACGGGTTGTTAAGACATCTAGTTCAATTATTTGGAGGTTTCAATTTTAAAATCAAATATAAATGAATGGATGGGTGTAAGGAGAGATAAGGTGGACATTTCTTACTCTATGTCCCATCACTGTCACGGATCTTGAAACATAGACCAAAGGCTCAGATTTCTGATGAGTATTTGTTACATCAAAAAAGAAAAAAAACCAATAAAGTTCTACAAAAACTAAATAAATGAATGTTTTCACAAATCATTATAACGAATTTTAGAAAAGTCAATCCTGTCAATCCTGACTAAAGATTGACCTTACAAAGAAGAATTATACGTTCATAATATTATATTATAATTTTATTTCTTATACTGATACAGTATCATAAAAATTAATTGTCAAAGTATAACCTTGAATATAACAGAAAGAACCAGTCACCTAAGACAACCCTGTCGAAACATGCATATATTTAATCAGTGACTGAAACTCCATTGACATGCCTACACGGCTACCTCGGATCCCCAAGGCAATAGCTGATGTGATCCAGTGGTTATACTAAGAATCTAGCAAGGTGGGCGTGCACTGATCATGCATGTCAGGTGGCGTGGTTGTTCGGAAGGTACTCGAAGAAACTACTCAATCAGATCAGAGCAAGTTGGCGATCGATGGAGCAAAGCAGACAGGGAGAGACACGGATGGTTCCGCAATGATGAGGGGAAAAGCGGCATCCTTTTCCATCTGCCGTCGCCGTCGACGTGTTATCCCCGGCCGGCTGCATGCCGGTGGCTCGTTATGGAATACACACACTTGGTCTTCCGGGCCTATTGCCACCCGCCCAAGTTGCTGCCGCGACCCATGTGAAGGCGAGAGCTTTGCACGCGCGCGCGCATCTGCCAATCGATCGACACACGGCTCGGTCGCTCTCGCTGTCAAGTTGGGTTGGGTCGCGCGCCGATAGCCGGAATATGATGGTCACCCGCGCGCCGACGACGGGAACGGCCGGCCGAGGCGCGCGCCCGGCCGCGCGCTGTCCACTCGAGACGACGCGTCGACCTCGCCCCCCTGTCGCCGGTGGCATCGGTTTTGTGTCTCTGCCGCCTCGAGCGCGACGTGGCGCCGCGCGGCGCCAGAGCCGGCGGCAAAGATCCAGTTGAATGATTGATGGATGATCCAATGCGTATAATACCTAGGCCCCAGTGTGATGGCCGGGATCGTGTGCGCGTCAAATCGCATGGCAGATATTTCCTGGGACATAAATTGATATTACTGGGAGACGAACGGTTGGTTAACTTGCGAATAATCGAGCTGTTACTTAGATATTTAGTGGAGGTAGTTACATTATTTATCCATTAAAGATCAATTACTTAGATGTCTCGATTAAGATAAATTATATGACTTCATCAATTTTTAAGGTCAGCGAGTCCAGTCTTCGGTAGTATATGAATGTGTATCTATACTACTATATAGTGTACCAAATTTGAACTAGACCTAGCAAGCAATCTGAGTCATTGATCCCATAAATCCGACGGCTAAGATTGGAGGGATTCGCATGAACAGTACCTGTAAATAGTACCTGTGAACAGTACCCATGAACAATACCATCTATAGTACGCTGTGAATAGTACCATCTACAGTACCTGCGTGCATTGCACATACTGTTTGCTAGTATATATAGTGTGTATGTCTTTGTTTTGAATTGTATCTTAAAAGAATTGGTTTACTTATACTCCTCGATGCTACCTCCGTTCCTAAATGAATGAAGTCTATAGAAATGTACAGTCATATCTATGTATCTATAAATAAAAGGTAAATTTCAGGTCACTTCCTTTTGTTTTGAGGAATAGAAATTTTTATAATAAAAAAATTCTACATTAATCAGAAATAATAAAACATAGCCGACAACTAGCCCTCGATCACGTTCATGTAGAGTCGTCATTAGAAACGAAAGATTTAGTATTACGCGGCCCACATTCACATAGAGTTATACGAACTGAATCGTATTTTTTCGTGACTCCAATACAAAGTCCGAACCGTATTACAACTGAATTATTGCTATACACAGTTAGAGAAGGAAACAAACACCTGCTGTTACACGTAATCATTAAACGGATCTAACGGGCCGAGAACTAGAAAAATTCATCCGACCTGCTACCAAATGTAATACTCGAAAGAAACTATTCATACGGAAAGAAAGGAGAAAGTAGGATAACGAGGGATGGAAAGCAGATAAGCGTATTTATAATATCTATATCAAATGTACCAGTGAGACTAAAACTTACCACTTCAATTTTGGTCAATCCAAGTTCATAAGTAGTCTATCACTCTAGAAATTCTCACATTAAAAGATAGAAAAAATAATGATTTATATGGCTTATTTTAATGGGACCATATTAAAATGATGTAGATTTGTTTTGAAAAGTAAGTATATATATATATATATATATATATATATATATATATCATTTATTTTGGCGGATCAAATTATAACATTGTAATAGTTCTAGAGCAAAAGAAAAGATCTACACAACTAAGTTTGACTAGTGTAAGTTAATTCTAAGAAAAATAGAGAGTCTCCGTTGCCTCACTTGAGTTAGTTCCAAAGAAAAATAAATGGTCTCTCTTGCCTTACTCGACTGAGAACAAAATGTTAGTCGACGAGGTAGCCCTTAGATGTGCATACGGTTGGAAAGTAAAAAACAAATACGAATGTTTTAGACCCTAAGAAATGAAAACAGATTTCAACGCTAATCTTAGGGCTAACCTCGGTCGACTGAGTGTTACCAATGTTGAAAATAAAATATCTACACTATTTATTTTGATTCAATTAGACTGTAACTATACAGATGATTATAAAATATCGTGAGAATCCCATCAAGACCAAAAAAGTGCCATGCAAACTGCGTGTGCGCTCCAATGAGACAAACGAGTAGTATACATATTAATCAGAAAATCTACAGATTCTCATATTTGTCAAGAGAAAAATAAAAGATCTAAACCGTTTATTTTAGTATGGCTAGATTATAACAGTATAAATTAGACCTCTCTTTTCAGCTCACCCATCTAGGTGAACTAGTTGGAGCATGCAATTCAATATGATATTAGAGCCAAAAGTTCTCGAGTTCAAGAACTGTCTGATGCAATTTCAAATAAACAGTTACAGTTCAACTTCTAATACACATTTAGATATTGCGTTGGTTAGAGCATGTGACTCAATACTATAATAGAAAGGTAAGTCATACACCACTTATTTTGGTGGGTCCTAAGAGTAAGGGTGCATATCGGCTCTATAATAAAATATTTAATTTTTAGAAAAGGCCTTTCCATATAACTATAAGACAACAAATTAAGCTAGCTGCGCAAATTACACAGGCAACTCTGCTAGTTTCTCTTAGTTTGACTCGTAGTGTGTAAACATCTTTAGATTGGTCAAGTGAAAATAGTATAATTATATTATATTTTTTTTAACAAAAATGAGATGCTTTGCCCATTTCATTAAGAAGGAGAAAACACAATACAAAGATATTCACAAAGTAGAAAGAAATGAAAAAAATGAAGTTTGAAACTACATAGCCTCTCGAAGCTAAGCTACACTGTGCAAGTCTCTCCACGGTCCAGTATGCCACATCCAAAACATCCATCGAACTCCTCTAAAAGATGTGACGATTTCTCTTTAGCCAAACAATCCACAACACATAAATCAAAACTTCCGGAAAGGTTTGGCACTGTGTCTTGTCCATGGATGCATAGTTCCCAGCTCACCAGTCATCGAGCAAGCAATCCTCCAAATGAGGTGTCGTGCAAATGGACTGCTAGAAAGCGACGATCCCTCGCACCCCCTTGAGAAGGTGCACTCACACGCAAGGTGCTTGTTAGTCTCGATCTCCATATTGCAAAGGCAACAAAACTAATCATGCGGCCCCCTCTAACCGCAAATGTGTCAACCGTAAGCACCTTTTTATGGAGCATGAGCCATCCAAAGAGCTTGCATTTTTGGCCCAGGGCACTCCAAAGCTTGGCCGAAGAGAAAGGGCAGTACAATTAGATTTGTTATGTTTTTTTATAATATAGTAATTTTGTAATATTTTACTAACATATAATAAGTAACGATCAAAACTGTATGTCAGAAATTTTGTCCATATCTAACTACGAACAGATGTGATATAACATGGCTGATCTTTTTCTGAACTCATTTGTTCCCAATGCACGGAAATCCCTTGTACTGATTTTTCCCCCCAAACCGACAGTAGCAAGACAACGCAACCGCGCCGCATGTGAACTGCGCCGCAAAATCGCAAATGTACATGTTACAGCAAACTCGCTTGCCGCCTGGCTGTACACCGAAGGCCCTAAAATCAGCAAACTGAAAAGAAAACAAGAACCTGGCACCACACAAGCAGTGATAGGACGAAATTAGAAATTAATTGGATCTAATAAAGGCGGTTGCGATGGTAGTTCCAAACTGAGCGAATACTACATACGGAGTATGTCAAGTAATTGGAAACTAGCGATGTCTACTGCGTCCAGTAAGGTACCAAGACTGTTTTTTTCTTTTTTGCCACCAAAGTTACCAAGACTGTAACGTGAATTTAAATGACTGTCATCTGAATTTTGCAATATACATATGTTCTGGTGTCATGCACGGTGAGTTGGCACTTCAAGAAGACTTCCTGAATGAACAAATAGGTGAACGCGATGTGCAGCAGCGAATTCTCCGAGTTTTCCTTCTGTTCAAACTTTGACTGGACTCGTGACTTGTCTGGAAACAATAACCTTAGGCAGGTTTGGAGCTGTTGTATGGATTACTCTACACTGGAGTGGAGCAGAGACAACCGCTCCCTTGCTTCTACTTTTGCTCCACTGAAAGAAACGAACAATAAACTACGACTGTGACATGAAGTCCACTTGTCACAGGATGTCGATTCTGTGTCCAAGCCTCGAAGGAGAAGAAGAAGAAGATGCTAAACTTGCGGCCGTGTTCTTTTTTTTTCCTTTTTTTTTAGCGTATGCGGCCGTATTCTGGGCTGCGAAATGTTTGTTCACATGGACCTCATGTCCAAGTTGGCGTCGGTTGTATGCAGAATTCAACGAGGAATAAGCAAAGAACCCATTAAAGAAAGACACTGAAGAAACAGAGAAGAAGCAGCCAAGCGCAAGCGAGGGCCCACTTGAAGCCCGGGAGGGCCCAGGTTAGGTTTCATTTTCATTTCATTATGAACGAACATCACATGGACTTTTTTTCTTTCTAAATTGGATAAACTACTGGGTCAGGCTACAGAACATCGTGCACTAGACGTTATGGAATGGTAGTTAAGGTCTCTAAAATCATCAATCAGCTAGCGTCTGCTAAAAAAACAAAGCCAACATACACAGTTGAATATTAAGAATTTAAGCAGCGGGAGCAGAAAATGATGGTTTATGTGTGCAATGATATGAGGCTTCTTTCTGAAGTCCATTATATGTTTCTCGCAAAGAGAAGTCCATTATATATCAAGTATGCATCGAGCTGGAGTTGACTGGCAATCAAACTGACAACCGCATACAAAACTATGATAGTCAGATTATTGTGATCCTAGCACTAGATTTAGCATTTCCCCCCTCCTTACCACATGAACCGACCTTTTGAGCTGATGTGGCACGTCCACGAGACAAACTAGGACACCGCGTCACTTAACACGCTGGGAAAAGAAACATAAAAGTTTAAAAATCAGGATAAAAAGTCTAAATCATGAAGAATTAGATATCGGGGAAAAAGTTTCAAATCAGGACAAATAAGAAGAAAAGTATAAAATGGGGAAATTCGAAAATCAAGAGAAAATCCCACAATATTTATGTTTTTTCTTTTTTTGCCGACGACAAGTGAGGTGGCGTTCTAGTGTGTCTCGTGGACATACTCGCATTAGCCCGATAGGTAGATATATCCATACTATTAAAATAGGTAAAATGCTAAATAAGGTGTAAGTTGGCACTATGTAACAAATATATGGTGCGATGTAGTTATTTTTGTTAAATCTAGTGCACAGACACCCAGTACACAATGGAATTTACTGAAAAAATATCTATCAGAACTTACGGAATAAGGGCAATCCAGATTCCACTGCCTGCGGTCCAAAGCCCGGACCTGCCCTCGATGCATGCGAAAATGATGCCAGAGCATGCACGCACCGGCACAGCATGTAGAGTGCGCGACCGGGCGCGCGCGGCAGCGGCCGATGCCGATGGCGAGTTGACTTCGCATGATGCCACCGCTCTACCATCGCCATCGCGCTCTTCTTCCCACGCATAGAAAATGGCTGCTGCTTAGTATTTTCCTATTCGCGATGGACTCATCTCTGTCGCAAGTTGGCGCGGTGCAATTTTCTATCTGCGGACGCAACGCACACGCACTAGCCAGTACATACAGCCTGCCCCTGCACCTCGCTTCCTTGGATCACTCGCTAGCTCAGCCTCGCGGCTCCTTGCTTCCAATCCCATCCCACGCGCGACCCCATCCTCCTATTTCTTGCGGCCCGTTGATCCGAGCGAGCCATCTTAGCGGAGGCATTGATTGATCGAGGTAGCTGGTGCAATGGATGCGGCGGCGGGCATGGCAGACGCGCCCATGGTGGCCGCGGCGCCGCCGTACGTCAGCCCGTCGGCGACGTTCCCCATCGCCATCGTCATCGCCGTCGGCTTCATGGTCACCTCGCTCATCCTCGTCAGCTACTACCTCCTCGTCGTCCGCTGCTGGCTCCGTGGCGGCGGCGGCGCCGGCGGGCCGGGGTCCGGCCTGTTCCAGCGCTCGCGCCGCGACGACCTCGTGGAGAGCGTCTCCGCCGTCTTCTTCACCGATTACGAGGCCGAGCTGCCCCGCGGGGGTCGACCCGGACGTCGTGGCCGCGCTCCCCGTCGTCAAGTACCGCCGGGTACGGTCGGCATCGGCGGCGCTCGAGTGCGCCGTGTGCCTGTCCGAGTTCGTGCCGGCGGAGCGGCTCAAGATGCTGCCCACCTGCTCCCACGCGTTCCACATCGACTGCATCGACACGTGGCTCCACCACAACGTCAGCTGCCCGCTCTGCCGGACGGAGGTCACCGGCCCGGTCGGTCCTGCTGCTCCCTCGCCGGCGGCCTGCTGCGACGAGCACGACGCCTTCAGCCGGGAGTTGGCCAGCGACAGGCGCATCGACGTCGCCGCGAGAATGGGTCACGGGAGCTCGTGCCGGTTCCCTAAGCAGGAGCGGGGCGGCGGCGTAGTGCAGGAGCCGATCAGGCGGTCCTTCTCCATGGATTTCTTCCTGGGTGATCACGGCCGGAAGCCTCAGAAGGAACCCGGCTCGCAGGCCGTGCCGAGCCGGGCCGCTGACGTGGCCGGCAGCAGCAGCGTCGCCGCCGCCGTCGGCGAGACGAGCGGGCGGTTCCGGCGGCTGCTGTCGTCGTTCGGGCTCGGCCGGAGCTCGCGGAGCACGGTGCTGCCGATTCACCTCGAACCGTGACGGCCTCTCTCGGGTTCGTGCTGCTTTGTTCGATCAACTACTTTCTTGCCTAATCTATTTGAGGGATTAGTGTTCTGTGTGCATGCGATGTACAGCCATAGGAGACTTGGATTTAGACTTTGCCATTCCATTGATTAGTTCTTGCAGTTTCAAATGTCCCCGTGTCATCTCTCGTACTTGATCGATGTTAATAGTTGGTGCACGATGCATACGGGCTTTTCGGATCTGCTGTCAAGTGTAGCATCGCCATTAACAGCAAGTGCTGAAAAAAGAAGAAGAAAAGTATTGTCTGTTCCATGCGTCTATATGGCGCATGCAGCATGCAATTACTTCTATTTTTTTGACGCAAAGGCAGGAGTACTACCCAATTTCGTTAAGATAGAAAAAGAAATTCATATACACAAAGAAAAAAGAAAACCAATAAAAAAGAACTTCTCAAAAAAAAACCAATAAAAAAGAAAGAAAATTACATCACATTGCGCGAGACGGCCATCACCTTTTGCTTTACATCTTCTTTAGTAAGGTTGGCCACCTCCACAACACCTAAGAAGCCGGACGTAAAAATTCTTTGGTTCATCTTCTTCCAAACGTTCCAAAGCACGTAGAGCAAGACTCCACCAAATTTGCTTTTCTGTTTGTGGTCTAAATTTTTGATATTTCCTCCCCACCAGTCCTTGAGCGAGGCATGTTGAGAAGTGGAGGTATCGTCGAGATGTAGCCAAGACGAGACAATCCCCCAAACACCTCTAATGAAAAAACATTCCCTGGCAGGGGTGAATATTTATCTCAAACTCCGTGTGCATGCAAATCCTACTTTCTTTTCCTTATTTTCTGAAGCCTAATTTGCACTTCACACAAGCATTTTTGCTTGGCTTTTAAAACACGCCTGGACGGTGGCAATGACAAGATCAAAGAGGGGCCTTGCAAAGATACACCAAGTCACCAATGGCTTAATTCATTGCCTTTGCAAGTCAACGTCATAAGGTAGGCTATCTAACCCACAAATCATCACTTTTGTTCATTAAGCAACTGATCTTATCAACATGGAAGCTTCATCAGGAAACACACGCTAGCTAACTAGCTACGACATCATCTGTCCAACAAAACCACGTACTATATATATAACAAAAACTCAGAAAGAAACACACAGATCCTCTTCTTGATTACCATATGTGCAACTAGGATATAGATTATCTTGTGACCCAGCTGGAACCTTCGTTTGTTCACATGACGCGACAGGTTACAGCGTTGACCTTGCATGGGCAACGGTCGAGTTGCGATGTCCACGCTGCACATAGGCGGTGTCTAGAGTAGCGTGTGCACATAATTAAGGGCGCAAGTGGCTCGGTTTGTTCTGCCTAGACGCATCTATCCATGTGGATCTTCTCATCTTCTCACGATTAACAGTGCAAGGGGTTGACTTCATCGTTATTTTTTCGAATAAATGACTTTATCGTGTCGTGGCGCGGTCCTACGCTCACATGTAAATGATGATTAAAGATTAATGAATCATCGGTCTTGTAATTCTGCGTCGGACAAGTTGGATGGAAGCATGCATTCCGGATCTTTGACTTTGCAAGGGGGCCGGGTGTCTAAGGGTGGAAAAATGGCTGTTTTGGCCCCGTGACCGTGGTCAATTTTAACAATGCTCCGTCTCGTAACACAATGACAAAACTGACGCCGTGATGGTCTAGACAGTCGCCACGTGGCACCTGTCGCGCTCTGTAGCCGCGACAGGTCTCCTATCGCGCCTCCCGACCACGACAGCACCGGGACCACGCGACCGACGGCCACAACGCACGATAGCCAACTGTCGACCAGCTGTCGCGGTCGCGGAGCACGATAGGAGACCTGTCGCAGCCGCAATGCACGACAGGAGCAGTTTCTCAGCAGTAGCAGCGACAGGCCCAGGTGCTATTGCGTGTGGCGGGCGCGATAGGTGCCACGTGGCAGCTATCCAGGCCATCGCGGTGTCAATTTTGTCATTACGTTGCGAGACGGGTTATTTTTGAAATTGACCCTGATCACAGGACTAAAACAGCTATTTTTCCCTAAGGGTGCCGGCAAACGGCAACAAACGCCAATATGACGAGAATAGAAGAAAATTCGCCGGCCATGTGATTGCCGTGCAGAGCTATGTACTGTTGGAATTGAGAGAAAATCGAGTTATAGAAACTTTTTCAAAGATATTTTAACGATTTTAGTCGACGATGTAGCACCGGCACTGTAGCTGTTGCTTCTAAATATCTGCTTCGTTTACGGAATAAATTAGTGGAGATATGACCAATTTCTATGCCGTGCAATAATGGCAGGCTGGTTTTAAGTTCAAGGCTGCAAGTGTCACGTCGCTGTAGTCCGACCTTGATTTGCTCGGGTACAAAGCATACCTGCGATCCGTCAACTTGGGGCGGTCGCCATCGTGCGCGCGCCGTCGTGGTCTCGACGAAAAATAGCGAGCGGTGCAGACGTGGTGTTTCTTTTTTTTTCCTTAACTGACAGGCACGGTTACGGAGGGATTCGTCTCACCTTATCTTAGACAATGTTATCATAAATATGTCAGAATAATGAGTCATCTGTGATTGTTTTTCATCTCTCATCTCAGACGCTATGTTACAGATAGGTCAAAACCGAACTGTCTATAATGTAGATATCATTTTAGATAGTTTTTGTGTTAAAAACTCAGCTGCGATAACATTACTTTTATCACAAACCGTTTTTCCTTTTCTAAACTGTCTATAAATTTTTGGGTCCATTTGGCTATTTTTTGGCCAAAATGATCCATTTAACCGGGGTGCGGTATATAAAGACCACCTAACCATATAGCTCTTTCCTCCTACCGTCCCCACACCCTCCCGCACTATCTCACTCCTTCTCTTCCCCTCCCATGAACGCGTTCCCCGATTTGATCCCCTTATCTTGCCCTCTTATGTGTGCTATCGGCACTGACTCGCCCATCGTTGGTGACCTCCTCCTACCTTAGATCTACTCCGCGACCTCCGCCTTTGCCTACCCGTCCAGCTAGAGGGCCGCCACCGACGCAGTGTGGCTCGTCGTCACCCTCGTGGAGATGGACACCAACGGGCTACCAGCAGCCATGGGAGTTCGACGATAGACGGACAAGCTCCAGATCTAGCCACGGGTTAGTGTTCCAGCGCTCTTTCCTATCTATCGCTCCTCCCAACTCTCTCCCTCCCCCTTGCCCATCCCAAGCGATGATTGCAAGTGGCAACGACTGGATCTGGTGGCCACGGACAAGCGGCGCCACGATGAGGACCTGGAGGCGCATCCCCTTCAGATCTGCTCATCGCTACAATCTGGCATGGGTCGATGTAGGAGGCAAGTGGAGTAGGTGAGAGTGGAGGAGGCAGCAACTGGCGGTAGCTGGGCAGCGGTATTGCAGGCTGCCCAACCAAGGCTGCTTTTTTTTTGTAATTCAACATCACAGTCAAGTCTGACCAAAAGTCATCTCAAACCCTTTCCCACAGACAAGTCGGAAAACGGTCTGTGACGACGATTTCGACCCATCTATGATGCAGTCTTGTGTACAAGCAGGAGTACTGTCCATTGATTAAGAAGAAAAATAGATAACAACAGCTTCTAAAACCGTGGGGCTACTCCCCCCTCCCCCATTTAACCCCAACTCCGATGTTCCTAGCCACTTCCCAAAACATAAGGCACTTCGCCATGAAAATACGTCTGTTGCGTTCTTTCCAAACAGTCCACATGATGTAGAGGGAGTGGCCACTATGCCTCCGACAACGCTCTGGCGGGCGGAACAACAAGATTGTCGCCACTATGCCTCCGACAACGCTATGGCGGGCGGAACAACAAGATTATCTCCCACTAGGAGTCGACAGAGCAGGGAGCAGAATTAACAGAGCACACAAAACTACAACTGTAGTGTACGACTTAATAAATGGGCAAGGCTAGCAGCCTAGCACACTACATACGAAGGATGGTGAGCTCAAGTCAGGTGGCAACACATGGTGGCTAATGTCCGTCGATGTCGATACATATCCACTAACCCACATATGGTAGCAACATGGTGACACATCTACATGATATTACTACACGTCGGTGCTTTTTTAGAAACACTCAATACAACTCGCAAACATACACATGTACACTATCACACACATACACTCACACAACATTCGCTGAAAATTGGACTTGCGGAGTATGAATATGAAAGAAGGCACCATATTTTAGTGCTTTATTTATTCCTTGACCAAAAAGGATGTGTGCATGTTAAAAAATAATAAGTTTCTCCTAAGCAATTTATTGACCGTTTATGAAACATTCCATTAACTATAAAGAAAAACATAAGTCAGACTTTCCTTGTCATTTGATCTCCATCCAATGCTCCATGTTTCTTCACCTAAATCATATAGAAGGACTCACCTTCGACTCTAGCCCACCTACCTTTCCTGCTTCCCAGCCGCCACTCCTACCCCTATCCTACGCACCGCCATTCCTTGCCTCACTAGCGATTTCGGTCGTGTGTTTCCCTATGAAGCCGCTGGCCTCCTCCTCTTCCGTTGTTCTTTTGCCGCATCCTCCCTTTTTCTTGCCTTCAATGCCTCACCATTGGATCCGCCCCGTCCCTCTTCTCTCGAGCTATCGACCCACCGCCATCGCCTTGTCTATATCTGGATAACCTGAATTCATATTGTTTCCAGCAATCTATATGCGTCTAAGAATCCGGGCAAAATTTTGGGTTGGGTTATGGGAGAACCAATAACCAACATCCGCTTGTACCCAACCCGTTATACGTTTTTTTTAATTTAGGGAAAGAGCTTGCTTTATTAACTTATAACCCGTTATACCTAGCAGGCTTAAAAACTGAACCAGACTTTATGGTCCGTCTCAGGCCGGACCTCGGTTAGCTTGACCAGCTCATTGGGTCACCTGATCCGGGCGGCTCAAATGAGCCAGCACCGCAGTAAAGCATTCGGCCGCTTCAGGCAAGCGCGTCACATCAATTAAGGACCATGCTCATCTGCAATACTGCAACTCTTCCCTCTGCTGCATCACTCAGTAGTCACCACCACTGCACTGTCAAATCGCCGGGCCACTCATCTCTGGTCCGTCTGACGGAGGCGTCCAACAAAATCGAAATCGACCTGTTTCTGTTTGTGCCGCCGCTACCGGACGCATGCAGCCTAATTCGCTGCTGGGGTTTGGAGAAGATCACCTGGTTGCGTGCCCCAGTCCAGTAACCACCTCAAGAGGCAGCCAGCGGCTGGCAGTGTAACTGTAATGTAGCGCCACTGTGCAGGGTAAATGGACGTGTTGCCCTGCCCCCGAACAGGGAGCCTATGCAACGTAGGAAGCTTCCTTGTTTCGCTGTTTCTTCGCCTTTTTATCAGTGTCGCTGTTCGGCTGTTGCTGTTGCTGTTGCTACGGGAGTTTGGCCTCTGTTACTGTTATCATCATCATTCAATGTGTTTTTTAGTGGCAGCGTTGCAGCGTTTGAACACTTCTCGCTCAACTCTGATGATCTGATCGGTGGCAAATTGGCAACGTGTTACACATGACAGACATGCACTGCGTGTATGGACTATGGAGCAGCAGAATCACTTGCCCATAACGTCAAACTATGGTGATGCAGGGTCTTTTTCATGTACTACGTCAAGTGTGGGACTGCATACCAAACCGCCCTTGGGTACAGATGCGAGAGTTACTCATGCACGACGTGTACGGCACTGTGCTACAAAAAATGTGTACGCCACCAGGCACACTTTTTCCCCTTTCCAACTGCCACGTAAATGTAACGCCCTGTCTCATATGTATCGCCTGCTAGCTACATCTCTCACCTTGGTTGGGGGCTTGGAATCCCGTCGAGTTCAGCTGTACTCTACCGTGCCGAGTACGCGCGATCGCGGCCGTCCATTCTCGGTGCGTTACCACCACGGATATGAAATGGACGGCTGAGATTTGAATCCACCCTCTTATCCACTATTAAACTCCCTCACCTCACATCTGTTAACCTCCAATTAAGCAGTGCAAAGTGTGCATGCTAGATAAGGATAAGTGAAAAATTCCGTGCCCACGGGTGCTCCCTTTTTGTATGAAATCCTAGTGAAACCTCACATTGCCTCTTGGCGTCAGCTGCACTGCGCAGTTCACATAGAAAAAACTTGGCAGGACAGTTGTGCCATCCGTTGTCACTGCAGATCCTCTCTACGTCTCTCTCGGAGGGCTTTCCTTTCTCTCTGCCGTTCCCATATACCTTTCTCATCATCTTCTGCCTTCAACTGTATCCGTATAGCGAGACAGCTATATCCTAGCCGGGAGCGCTACAAAATGAATCCGTCACCAGCAATTCCCTCGCCGTCGTCGTCGTCTAGCGCGAGCGTCCCGATGGTGGTCATCACGGTGGTCGGGATATTCGCGGCGTTCGCGCTACTGGCGAGTTATTACGCCTTCGTGACCAAGTGCCAGCTGCTCCGGGGGGTCCTGTGGCGCAACCCGCCGTGGCGCGGCGGACACTACGGCGCGCGCGGCCGGGACCGGGAGGCGCCGTCGGTGATCCGCGCCGTCGCGACCGAGGACCGACAGGGCCTCGGCCTGCCGCTCATCCGCATGCTCCCGGTCGTCAAGTTCACGGCCGACGCGGCGGGCGGCGCCGAGGAAGGCGGCGCTGGCATGGCAGCGAGGATATCCGTGTCGGAGTGCGCCGTCTGCCTGAGCGAGTTCATGGAGCGGGAGCGCGTCCGGCTGCTGCCCAACTGCTCCCACGCCTTCCACATCGACTGCATCGACACGTGGCTGCAGGGCAGCGCCCGGTGCCCCTTCTGCCGGAGGGAAGTCACGCTGCCGCCGGAGCCCCCGCACGCGCCGGCACGGTCCACCTCCACGACAGCTCCCAGCCACTGCTCCTCATGCGGCGACGACGACATCGGCGTCGAGCGCCGGCGCCACCGGGACGAGCTCACCACCGGCAACAGCATTGTGATCGAGGTGAGAGGGGAGCACGAGAGCTGGGTCAGCCACGGCCAGCCATCCGGCGGCAGAAGGCTCCGGAAGCAGCAGCAGCAGCAGCAGCAGTGCAAGGCGGAGAGCGTCGGGGACGAGGCCATCGACACGAGGAAGAAGGACTCGGAGTTCGCGGTGCAGCCCATGAGGCGGTCGCTCTCCATGGACTCCTGCGACAAGCAGCTCTACGTGTCCGTCGTCCAGGAGTTGCTAGCGCAGAGGCAAGTGTGAGTACATTCTTTGATCGATATCCATCGATCGATCGTACGTTGCTGCAGTAACGTAGCGGACGTGTAAATTTGCTCGGCTAGATGGCGGTAAAATTCTTTTTCTTTTAGGCGCTAGTAACCATGACGATTCTGAAAGGATGATTATATTTCTTGGCGAGGGAAAAAGAAACGAGTATATATCTGTGCGTGTCTCTTGGTGCCCGGCCAGCCGTACGTACTGCTGGTTTGCATGTCTCTTTCGGATCAATCTTGCGCGCAGCCTCGCATCGCACTTACAGTTGGCTGGGGACTGGGGACTTGCGGGAGTGCATGGCCGACCTGATCAAAGGTTTGTTTGATAAGATATTTTTAATGGAAGTGTTTATTTTTAAGTTGATTTATAAATAGTTATTTTTAAATTAATAATTTTAAATGTTGATTCTCTATCTTACTGTTAATTAGATAGTTGTACGTTTTAAAAATCATGTGTAATTTTAGGTATAGAGATATGTAATTGAATGGTTACACATTTCTTTATATAACTTTAGACTTAATGATGTGTAACTTGATCGATTTAGAAATAACAATTTATCAGACAACTTAGAAATAGCAAATCTGGTTCTTAATTTCTTATAAACAATGCATTAGTTACGTTTAAATATTGACATCTTTGCTCTTGTACCAATTTAAGTTACTTGCATCGACCAATTCACAAAAGGCTCGAGCTATTGTGCAAACGTCGACCCGACCAAGTATGCACAAGACCTCCCGCGTGAAGACGGTCGCATACTCGGAGTAAAAGTTTTCCTGTCCAGCACTAACATTAAGCATTTGGTAACCTGTACGGTCAAGTAGTTAAGGCGGATTGGACATTTCCATGGGGGAAACTGTGGCACGACCTGGCACCAGAGCTTAAAATGTGTTGGGGCCTAGGATGAGCGAGGGCTTTGTAGGCTAATGCCGGGAGAATGCAAGCGCTCCGGCCGTGTGCGTGTGTGTACGTGGCGCGGTGCACTGGCATGGCACCTCTGGGCAACGCGATTTTGGTCCTTCACGGTGAGACCGGGACTTGTCCAATCACACAGGCGCTAGAATGGAACACACACGGGCTAGCTAGCTAGCTACCTCTAGTCTCCCCGTCTCTCCGTCTCTCTCTCGCGCGCGCGCACGCACCACCGGCCACGGGCCATGTGCCGCTGCTGCGCCTGGACGCGCGCGTACGTCGAAATGGGCGAGCCTTTCGCCGGACAGCTCAAACAACCGCTTTTGCAACGGTTTGTGCTTGTGCGCGGCCGGCACGCCATGCAGCTCGGCTGGACCAGCCTCTGGTCCCGGCTGCCGGCACGGTAAACTTTTATGCCAACACACACAAAACCATGCCATATGGATCGGACAGTGGCCTAACATTGAGAGAGTATTTGGTATCCAGGTGGATTATAATAATCTTGTTTATCTAAACATCTTTATTTATCTCATTGTTTGGCTAACCAGTTTTTTTCTATTTTCATGACTATTTTTCGATAATAGATCTATATATTGAGAAGTACACGGATTAATGTTCCATGGCTATTATTGACAATAGATATGTAAAAAAATTTAGATTATAAAATAAGTTTAATACAACACAGTTCAATGCCTGTAAATTGGGTGAATGTATTACTACAAAAGAAGTGAGGAGGAAATTTTTACAAAGTGATACATGTGGATGCATGCATGAGCTTGCATTTTCGTGCGGGTAGATTTGGTTAGATGGTCCGGAGGAAATTTTTTACAAAGTGATATATGTGATGCATGCATGAGCTTGCATTTTCGTGCAGGTAGATTTGGTTAGATGGTCCGGCACATAAGTACGTAATCATTTAGGGGGTGGGGGGACTAACGGAGGGTGGGATGTCAACGTTGAGGCGTGCTTCCGGGTGCAGCATCACCAGCGATGCTTCGAGGGGGACCAGCCGGCCGGCCGGGGAAGTAAACCTACCCGAATATAATTGTGCTGCAGTGCAAATGGCGGAGCAGATCGATGGATGGACGGATGGAACCCGACGACGCAGAAAAAGTTGGGCTTGCACGTTTGGATGTTCTGATCGGAACCTCTACCTAATCCAAGCATTGCTTGCACGGTTGGTGGGGGGAAGGGCAGGCGCTCCTCGAACCCTAGCTTTCCTCTCTAGTGCTAAATCTCCGAGGAAAGCCAGGACACCATTAATTCATGGAATTGTTTTTTTTTCACTCGAAGTGAAAGAGGGAATTCGATCAGAGAAGAGCATTATTTTCTGTCCGGCTTTGGTACAAGCTAATCGGAAGCAAAAGCTTGAAAACGTTGCAAAAGAGAACCAGGAAAAAAGCTACAATGAAACTAGCATGTAGCAGTGGCGGAGGTAGCTGAGGTATAAGCTGAGTAGCTGACCCACAGTTTCTGTTTTCCAAGTGCACACCTACTTTTATTGATATCTGTATAGCAATCCATAAAGTTACGAAGATTTTGAAGAGGCAGTGACGTATGTATAGACGTGACGTTTATTAAGGTCGATCATGCTATAGTGCACTTTGCACCCAACTAATGTAATGTGATGGTATATTACTTTCTGATGCTCAAATTAACCCAGCACATACTTTGTCAAGAATCTAGTAGCTATCTCGCCATCTAGGGATGTTGTTGGTTGGAATGTTGTTCCTATCTTCTTACGTGCTGTTTACAGCATGAGTGTAGCACGAATGATCAATGGAGAGGATACCCTTGTCAAAAAAATACCTAGTAGCAAGCTAGTTGCTTTAACCCACGAAATAGCAAAAACTTTCGAGCGAACTATGCCGGTTGCATCTCTAAAGAAAGCAAGGAACCTACAGATTAGCGATCTGGCACGAAATGGACGAGGCCTTCACATGCAGAACAACGGCATCGCCTGATGAAAAATTGGCCGCAGCGGCACGGATACAGGCCAGTAAATTTTCTGGCAATTTGGCGAAAGAGGAGGATCTAGCGGTTGTCACTGGGGACAGCTTTCTTCTAGCTGGCCTCTACATGTAGCTCATGTATCAGCTTATATCATGGCCTTCTCTTCTGCTATCATGAAACCTCACGGTTTAATTGTGCAAGTCTGGGAGAAGGGAATGAGCCAATTGAAGCGCCCTTTACTCTGCCCACATGCCAAGGCGGTATTGACTGCTAGCGATGAGAACGACTTCAATATTCGCCGCTGCTGAGAAAGCTTCGCAAGCCAACGACTCCGTCAGTGGTGGATAGTTTTACCATGACATTTACCCGTAGAGAAGTCCCTTAGTCGTGATTAGTTAACTAGTTATCACTTCCGTTTGAGATTAGTTAACTAGTTATCACTTCCGTTTGAAATCGTTAACTAGTTGACGCTAACTCGAAAAGTACTTGGGTAAAACGCTTTGCTTTGATACTGCAATGTTAGTAGTACCTTCTTACGACACAACTTTTAGCTCGAAAGTTTGACTGCTAGACTAGATAGAGGTAGAGCCATTTGTCCGTCAATTGGAATTCCAGGTAGATATTGCAATTTCGTGCGGTGTGGGGGTACCATGTTGTCTGCCTAATAAGAGGTAGCCTACTAGCCTAGCTGTTGATGGTACAACTCTACTGCGTTTTGGTGCCAAACTAAAATAGCCTGATTGAAACCAACGTAAAGAAACCGGTTATCCTTGAAAATTCTTAGAATAAACTAACGAGAAAACATCGGCTTTGATTGAAAATACCGGAATTTTACAGGGACAAGTGAAAAATAAGGAAAAGGGGACCAATGCACCCTACTTGAAGTCCAAACAGGTATACAGACACGACACATAAAGGACCTTATATAACCCTCTTAAGGAACTGACAGCTGGAACTGTATGTGACCATGGAAAGAGAACAACTAGTCAGTTAGCGTGTCAGAAACAAATCTCTTACCCCAAGGCCATGAAAGCGTACCTGAGCAAGCTCACGAGACTTGATCCAACGCAGTAGACATCGCTGCACGTCTGCACGTCCTAGATGGCATGCATTGCTCCGTTCCAAAATGGACGGGCATCAGAGGAACAGAACAAAATCTCACAAGCATTGCACTTGTGCAAAAACAGCACTGCAATGTTGGCATTCGAGTTGCGTTGTGCCCTAGCTCGTCCAGTGGGGTGATAACTGGTATCCACCCACTAACCGCACAAGCAAGACAGCAGCACACATGTTAACCGCAGCTTGCGACGAGCCTTCGCTATCCATCACCAACTCATAGAAGTACATCGCAATCATATCCAATCTCATAATCAATGCCAATTGATGTATGAAAGACGAGACGCAAAAAAAAGGGTGTAATCTGCTGTCCCTGAGCAGATGGAACTGTTGAGGTAACAATATGATGGATGCAGTGATTGAATTGAGCTGCTTGCACCGTTGTAGGAGTGCTAAAAGTTAGAGACCACGGCTGATGCAGTTGTCTCTGGGGATGTCTGATGTTACTGAACGGTCAACCAGAGCTGCTGCGGCAGGAGCCATTAACTATCAGCGCAACCATCTCTGATGCATATGGAGGAGCTCAGGATGCGCATGCGTGACTAAGCCTGCAGATTGCTGAGCTCATGAACAGAGACATGCCATTGAGATTCCCAGCCGATAACAAACACTTGTGAATACCCTTTTGTCTGCCAGCATTTTATATACTATTCTATAAACGTGTGATTACCAAACAGTGCTAACACAGCTAGCAAACTGCAAATCTCTGTTAATGCACACGCCGAGGATTCATAGCACTCTGTTAAGCACCTTTGAAAGGATTATGCACTCACTTTTGTATTCCCATTAAGAAAAGAGAGTTGCGCATTGCAGGATACATGCAAAGAAAAAGGTCGACAGTACCACCTCAATAAAGGTATTTAACTGAACGCCTCCAACTTGCAGATACATCCAGCCGCCAGCAAGTGAATAAACTGAAAGTGCAGTAATATCAAAAGAATTTCGAAATGATTCCTAGCACTTTAATCCCAAAAAATGCATCACAGAACCTGCCAAAAAGCCATCAAGATCTACCAAGCTTAGTAGAAACGTTGTTTTTTAACAAATAATGTATTTCGGTTAGTACACAGAATATTCACATAATAGCAATAAAACAACATGTCCTATAAAATAGCTATATAATTGAATAGAGTATTTGGTTAGCATGCGGAATATTCAAATGAATGACACATATTTGCTAGCACATATGAACTTGGCCTCATGTTTTGAATTGAGGAGAATCAGAAATATAATATGGGCCTCATATACATATGAGTTCAAGGTTAACATCATAAATGGAAATAAATCTTACTAAGAGCAGCCTAAGTGCTATAAATAGGGAATGATCAAGCCTGAACGAACCAAACAAACAAAATCAGAAGGTTGTCACTAAAACTGCATTTGTAAATAGAAGCTGTTATATGATTAGTGGACAAACTGTCAGACCACAAACTACCCTATCAGAACACACATGTCAAAGGTTTTTCTCAATCATTTCCGTCGCAATGTTAAAACTTCGGTTTAAGCTTAAACAAGCTGCACCTTCAGTTTTATTCTTGTCTATATATTAAATTTGATCCTGCAAACATGCAGCAGGTGCAACCACAGGGACACATTCGTAATGCTATCCATGGAAAAAAAAATCAAACCCAGTAAGGACTAAGGACAAACATGCATTTACTAAGAAACTATTTGGCTATAGAAGCAGCGTCAGAACAGTAAGTGCGGGGACCTTCTATAGGACATTTATTTGTCATTATCACCAGTAGAAGCCATGTACTCAAAAGAGGAAACCTCCTGACATGGAGAACTATGTACATGTAACTCGGAATACGGAAGACAAAAATGTAACTTTCCAGATGACCAAAACAGAAACTCAACACTCAACAGAGCAAATAGTGAATTCACCACAAGGATCGAGCATGTGGCAGTCCTCACTTTCCCGGGGGGATTAAAATGAAAAAAAAAGATGAATCAAATGTGGTAATTCAATCTAACAACTGCTGGGCACAGTGGATCTAGACATCTGGTTCATCAAACTAATACGCTATACACCGGTACTGCTACAGGCAATAGTTGTATTGCCATTTGAAATTTGGCAGGTATGCCTAACACCACAGAAAATTCACATGGCAAATGTGGAAAATATAGTCACAGCACCCGACCAAGCCCATGTGGCCCATTTTGTCTGCCACTTTCACGTAACAATCTTTTATATGCTATTTGCTTGGCAAAGTAGTTAAAAGGTAGCCGATTCAAACATAATGATTGGAATAGTAGCTAACTGCCTAGTGCAGTCAGTCCAACCAGAAATAACTTCCACAAAACCCTCATGAAATCAGAAAATACACGGAAACATTGTTGAAGTAACTTTGATGAAGATCATGTACAATCACATGTGCTAGCTACACTCATGACTCGACAAGGTGGGTACTCGCTACAGTATATGCATCACATCAACTATAGCTATGCAACAGTAGCACCTTCAATTCTCTGCTGTCAGTGCCCTCAAAAATTTATTATTAGTTCGATTCATTATACTAGAAAGATCCGCATGCTCATGTTTTATACATGGATAATATTTGACTAACCTCTAGAATCCGTGACATGGTCACATCTAATTCCATTGATGGAGAAATAAATTGTAAAGTATCAGTGGCGCCAAAATAATAAAAAACCTGAGGGGTAACTGATGAAATCATAATTTACCATTGAGTCATCTAATAGATGATGGGAGAAGCACTATTCTGGGTTTTCGGGAAGCAAGGGCAGTGAATTTGCAGGAAATACTGCATGAGGTGACCCTTGCACCTTCTTCCTTAGCTGCTCTAGAAGCCTACGAGCTTCTCTTAGCTCCTCCGAGCAACCAGTGCCACAGCTTTCGTAAGCATTTATAACTTGTTCTTGAAAATCCATTGCAAGCTTGTAGCTGCAATCGAGAGCAGTATTAAATGCAAAAATAGCCACAAGGGTATCAATGACATATATATATATATATATATATATATATATATATATATATATATATATATATAAGTACTTTACAAGAAACCGTTATAAGATGGTCAACAAATAGCATTCAGTTGTTCCATAACAAATCTGACCCACAAAACATAAATTTAAGTGAGCAATCACATAACGGCAGCTAAGCAAGTGAATATGCCCATTAATACAACATCTGGTTTTTACCATGTACATGCGCTACACTAAGGGAAATTCAATTCCTTAACATGCTGACAGTATCAGCACAAACCAACACAACATGGATTCTCTCTAAGATAGTTCATGGAAGAAATCAGGTAACTACAGCCATGTGAATGGCTGGACGGCGCGGCGTAGGGGATTGGGGCATAGAACATAGGTTTGGGAGGACGAACAGGGGAGGAGACTAGATTGATTAACTCGGCATTGCCTATTGCTTGATTACCAGTGGATACATATGATGCCCCTTATATAGGAGGGATTTACTTGACCCCTAAGTAATATCTTGGAATCCTATCTCTAATTTAGAGAAAACAACATTATCTAATCTCTCTTGCCTAACTAACACCTAACGGTATATTATCCCTTACTTGAATAACTAGGGAGGCTGCCCCTTATCCCTATCCATGACAGTTCAACTAGCATCACAAGAAGCTAGTTTCCCATTCGTCCGTTAGTCGTAGAGTCTATGACAACAAACATGGCATCTTCATCTTTTTATTAAAGCGTGTTTTATTTGCTGATTTTGGAGGAAAAATCATCTATTTCTGCAAACAGGCATAGAGTGTGATCAAGAAAGATCAATTAACGAGTATCATTTTATCTGTTACCATTTTTAAGCTGTATTATGACTTATACCTGTTTCTACCACTAGTAAGTAATCGATGAGCACTACATCCTTACTTGGCCTAGCTTAAGCTTACATTTTTAGGCTTATAAGGTTAAGCTGGGGTCAAACAGGTGGCTTATTTCTCACCTTGTACGATAAGGCTAACTTCTCCTGCGACTGCTCAAATGGGTTACATCTTGGAGTTCATATAATATACCTCTTCAACACACCCCCAACCAAAACACATGTGTGTGTTCCGACAACAAAAGGACCTTCTACCTTGACATCTTATACCCAAGCTCGTCTTATAAACATAGTTGTTTGGTGTCACCAAGAACTTTGTATTTTTAAGAAATTTTAGCTTGGACTGTAAACTCCAATTCTCAACTGGTGCTAATGTGCTACTACTTTGGACCACCATTAGTGAACGCATGTAGTTCCTTGCGTCCTGTTGTCCATGGTCAGTGTACTGATGGTACTGCTATGAAGTCCATATGAGGAGTGATGTGGACCATGCAGCTAAAAGGACTCCTCAAGTCCATTACTAAAAACCAGATTAAGCTTCTCTTGTTGTTTTGTGAGTCAGAGTACCTGTTGACCTGCCTTGATACCTTATATACATGCAAGGAAGAATATCCCGACAGTGTGACAGTATCAGTGAAAAAACACCAAACTTAGGATTTGACTACTAACTTTGTTAGCTTCTAAAAGCAAATAAAATGAACTTGTAGTATGTAGACAACTATTAGCTCCATTTCCGGTTCTTCAGATTTAGAATAATTCCCATTAAGATGGCATACCAAACTTTGTGAGAAAAATAGGCGTTGCTAAAATTAACCAACCTGCCAATTCATGGTTGAGAAAATGGAGAACATGGTATCAAGGATGAAGATAAGATCAATCTCAGTGAACAAATCTGTGCTGTGAGCAGGATTTGCCTTCTAATTGTGTATGCTTATTTCCTATTCCCATGTATTTCAAGCTTGGATCTCCCCTACTGTATTAGGGAATTGCATCTATCCCACCACCACCAGATTCCTCTGGAAACAAGAAGTGTGCAGGAAAAAAAGGAATTGCATCCACCAACTGCATCACTTGCTGAGACTCTTCTAGGCAATAATCAAACAAATAGGGCAGTAGCAGTTGCATAATGACCTACCTAAACATAATTGGTACTACAACATAATGTTGCTCAATTAATTCCTATAGGAAAATCGTATGATATAATTTCTCAGGGTAAAATCCTTTGATGTATTGATATGATGCAAAACATAACATATACAGAATGTTTGTGACATTTCTGCAAAATGCCTCAGAGTTGCTCAGTTAATTTCTAGGAGACAGCAGAATGGGAGGATAGCAGAATCTTTATATCATAGATTAGCGAAATGTACCTCAATGATGCAATAATCAAAATATGAACAGGACAGAAGAAATTACCTTCCCATCAGTCCATATGCATTTGCAAGGCACTGAATTAACTCAATGGAATCCTCGTGCTTCGGCCCAAATGTAGCATTAATAATGTCACTTGCAAGAGCAAGGAACTTGACAGCTGACTGCGGTTTGTCCATGTCAATATAAGCCTCCCCCAAATGCTTATAAGCAAACCCCAATCCAAAGTGCAGTGGTCCAAAGCAGTTCTTCAACATCTCAACTGCTTTCTCCAGGTAAGGAACAGCCTCATCAACTCTTTTTGTCAGCAGGAGGAGCCAACCCATCCTTGCCGAGATACTTCCTTGAATGTGCTGCATCCCTGAGACACCCTCGAGAAATGCAAGTGTTTTCTTCATCAAACACAAGGACATCTCAAATTCAGTCATTGACTCATACAACATCGATATCTCCGTATATGCACCAGCAACCCGCTCAGGGCTCCCAGAACGCTTAGCATCAAGAGTCTCACGAGCAATCTCCAAGCACCGCTTTGAGTCACTAAACCTCTCCTGGGAGCACAATATCTTCGCCATTGTAACAAATGCTAGTGCACGCTCCTCGCTCTCCTTGTTAGCCCGCTTCATCACCCTCTTAAGGTCATTCATTGCCTCCTCCGATCTCCCCAACAAAATACGCACACTGGCCCCATCAATTTCGACCAGAGAAAGCTCCACATCCAACCCAGACCTCTCATACACCATCCTTACAAGCTCATTCTGTGCCAATGCCTCCTTATTCTGACCCAACCCAGTATAAACAACCATGAGAATCCGCCGGACCTTAGCCACCTCTATGGAGTCCTCCCCAAACCGCTTCTCCGCAATCTCCAACGCCTTCAGACACAACGGCAGTGCCTTATCAAAGCACAGTACACCCACGTAGGCCTCAGCAACGTCCCTGTGAGCGTCACCCAACTCCGCACTACCTTCCTCCAGGAACCGGCCCTTTAGCTCCAGCGCACGGCGGAGGTTGGCCACCGCGCCCCACCGGCGTCCCATGGCGGTCTTCGTGCGCGCGAGCTGCTCGTGCACGGCGGCGCCGACCGTCGCCACCTCGGCGCCCCGGCCGTCCAAGGAATCAACGATCTCAGCGGCGGCGTCGAGTGACTCGAGGCTGTCGCTGAGGAGGCCGAGGCGGGAGGCCGCGGCGCCGGCGAGGCGGAGCGCGCGAGCGACGGGGAGCGACCAGCCGCCGTGTGACTCCTGCAGGGGCCCGAGCGCCCTGAGGGCGAGGGCGAGGGCCTTCTGGTGGTCATCGCTTGCGGACTCCTGGAGCTCGGCGGCCGCCAGGAATGCGAGGGCGGCGGGTTGGGCGGTCGACGACGCATCGAGGGGAGGGGGAGTGCTTAGGGTTCGGGTGGAGAAGGGGAGGAGGCGCGGGCGGGGAGGCAGAGGCCGGTGGAGGAGCGGGAGTGGGGTTCGGTGGACGGGGAGGGGGAGGGGGAGGGGCTTGGAGAGGGAGGCGAGGAGGTGGGATCCGATCCTGGGGAGCCGCCGCATCGTTGGGCGCCGGCGGGGAGGAAAAGAAGAGGCGGCGCGGGGGTTACCGGGGAGGTGGCGCGGCGGCGACGGGAGCGGCAGGGACGGCGTCGGAGCGGTGGTGGAGGTGGCTCGGGCGGCGGGGAACTGAGGCGGGCGAGGAGGCAGCGGAGGCGGGACGAAACGGCGACGGCGATGGGGCGGAGCCGGAGACGACGGGAGACGGAGGCGGGGCGAGGCGGACGCGGAGCGACTCGGGCGGCTAAGGCGAGAAGGACGGCGACGGGGCGGAGCCGGAGACGACGGGGACGGCGAAGAGCTCGGTGGCTCGGGTGAGCGACAGAGCGAGAGAGGAAAAGAGAGAGGAATGGAGCCGGGGAAAGGAAGGCGGCGGCGGAAACAAGGCAGGAGGTGGCAGGCGTGGTTACCGGCTGCTTGCCACGGCAAGCAGCTCGGTGGCAGCCTCCCTCGGTGGCGGCGAAGCGGATGAGGACGGGGGAGGTGGCAGGCCAAGCGGGCTGGGGGCGAGGCGGGCCGGGGAAGGGAAACGGGCCGGGGAGAGAGAGGGGCCCAGGCGGAAAGGAGCTGGGCCGAGGCCGCGCGGGGAGGAGGAGGGGGAAGAAAATGGGTCGCCGGCCCATTCGTGGGGTTTGAAATAGGTTTTTTTTTCTGTTTTCAAATTTGTTTTACAAATTCAAACCAATTTGAAGCCTCTTTTTCAAATTCAAAATTCGATTCAAATTAAATCATGCATGCCATGATGCTCACTTAGCAAAAATGAAATTTGGGGATATTACAAAATCTACGACTAGGGCGAAACATCTACACATACGCGACACTCCTAAGCGCTAAGATCCGTCGGTAGCGGCGCCTGGAGGCAGTGATCCCAACAACGTCCTTTTCAGCACAGAAGAGGTAAAAACCGTGCGAAATGTGGCCGTTGTCCAGATTTATTTTCGAAAAACTTGACCCGTGTCAGTCAAACTGTATCGAGGCAAATAGCATGCACGGATCCCCCGAACCCGTCCCGGTTCCTCGAGGAACTGAAGCCATATCCGCCCCTAGAGACGCATGCAAGATCTGGCCCCGCTTTCGCCGTGGGCTGAAGAAATGGTAAACGATGCGAAACGAGTGGGAGCGATCACGTAGTGGCAAACATCTTTCCTTCGCAAAATGCCAGACTCATGGAGTGAATCGATCCATCAGACCCAGTGGCCCATGTAGCGCAAATGGTGTGCAAAAAACGCGAAATTCCCTCTGTTTGGGATCAAACCAGAGGAACAGATTCAGCAACCCAACCCCTGAGGATTGATTCTATGATGCATTCTGCAAATGAGGTGTGGCACTAGTGTGCCTACCTGGATGCCACAATCTCCTAACTACCATTTACGCTTGTTTGCTACTACACATCAGCCTTACCTGCTTTTGCACAAAGTCTATCCTGCGTCAAAATGGAATACTTGCTCTACTGATCCAAAAAGGAGTCTTAATGATTTGGTTAGGTGTGATGTGTGCACATCAGCCTTCTGAACGGCGCCTATTGCACCATGCCTGCAATGGAAAGGGAGAGTAAAAACAAACTACTTTAAGAGGAAGGGATCATTTCTTGACGGCACACTGAAAATTACAGAGAATAAAGTGACTGGTGACTACAAAGAACAAGATAATGTCAAAAGAATTGGATTAAGTCGTTATCCCATTAAAGTTCGAGGTATTTTTATATTACTGGAAGGACAGCTACATTACTAGGGGCTCAAACTTTAAGCTTCTGATCGATCTACCCTTCACGTACTAATGAGCAATTGAGAATAACGCATTTGCTTTTTGGCCGCGTAGTGTTTTGGCTTTACCATTTTGCTTTAAAGCCTTTCTTTTTGTATTGGTAGCTTTGAAAATCATTAGGCACTTGCAGGATTCTCATATCCACTTTCATTTTGTTCTCAACATAGTGCTAGAAAGAGACAGGAGGAGCGTCAGGGTGGTCATTCAGGCGAATGCCAGTCTCACAAGTGTTAAGTGATCCAATTATTGACGCTTCAGCAAACAAGATAACACTTTCGGTTAACTCCATGAATCATTTCGCTGATGTGCCCGAAATGAGCATTACTGCTATAGTAGGTAGTAGGATGGTTTGTTTCTTGCCGGCTCATTTTCTGTGTATACGAAGAGTTTTGCTTCGGTACACCCCTCATTAAAAAGTTTTAGTCATTAAAAAGTTTGTGAACTGGAAAAGCAAATTGTTAGCTAGTTGCAGGTGCAGTCGAGATTTTTTAGTCGTGCTTTTTTCTTAACACCAAGCAAGCAAAATAAGATAGTAGGAATAGCGTTGTGTACATGCTGGATCAGTAGAGAATTCATCCATAAGTTTCGCTTCGGTACATCCTCCTTAATAAAATGCATGGATCTCAAAGTCACTTTAGAAAAGGGTAGTTTCCTACCTCACCAACTATGTAACACTAATCAAAATTCGTGCTCCTGTGTGTTCACATACCAGTTGAGACCAACACTTGTGCTAATAATTTTTCTCTCCAACAAACTGAATTAATGAGACCAACACTTGTGCTAATAATTTTTCTCTCCAACAAACTAAATTTGCTCGGTTCACATACCAGTTGAGACCAACACTTGTGCTAATAATTTTTCTCTCCAACAAACTGAATTAATGAGTACACTGTCAGATCACATATGCTGCTGTTGCGTGTTGCTGCTCAGGTAGAGCTATCTCATCAGCCTATCACAGTGACAGCTGCATGCATCAGGTGGTAGAAACTGTACTTCAACAGCGAGCCCACGGCACCACGGCCTATATATAAACATAAGCTGCTCTTAGCATTCGTTGATTCAGTTTTTCTTGAGAGAAACACTTGCTTTCGGAGGCTAGCTACTATTGTAGAGATCTTCACATGCCTGAGATGGGAGGTGTATGGAGAAGGTACGCGCCGCACAACCTGATGATCCTGGTGCAGCTGGCCTACACGCTCATGTACTTCATCACCGAGGCCGCGTTCGACCGGGGGCTCAACCCCTACGTCTACGTGACGTACCGGCATCTCCTCGTCGCCGTCCTCCTCTGGCCTTTCGCGTACTACCATGAAAAGTAAGATGAGTTCTTGTGTCAGGATGAAGACTTGATTGTATGCATGCTCTGTACTTCTGCTCATAGTTTGTATCTTTGTTTCCTTGTTTTGGGCAGGAAGTTGAGGCCCAAGATGACATGGATGCTGTTTCTGGAGATTTTTGTACTGTCACTTCTGGGGTAAGAGCAAGAACATTACTCGAGAAGAAGAGTACATGCATGCACAAACACATCATTCTGAGAAGAATTTTTCTGATGAAAATCATTTTGAGAAGAATTACAGAAGTTTACACAACATCCCCTTCGTGTTAATTAATTGCAGGGTGAGCTTAACTCTGAACATGTACTTCGCGAGCTTAAAGTACACGTCTCCAACATTCGTCACGTCCATGGTGAACACCGTCGCTTCGATCACGTTCGTCATCGCCATCGTCCTCAGGTGATATACCCCGTCCACTGCAACTTTTAACATCTGGTGCAAGAACTCATCAAGTTTTTAACTGCAGCTTGACTAACACCCATATCCATGGATCTTGGTTTCAGGATGGAGATTGTAAACGTGAAGAGCCTACGAGGGCTCGCGAAGATCGCGGGAACCGTGGTGTCGTTTGCCGGAGTTACCACCATGACTCTATACAAAGGAGCGGCGATCGCGAGCCACTGGAAGGCGCCTGTTCACATACACGGCAGCAGCGCCGTGCACGAGAGCTGGATTAAAGGATCGTTCCTTGCAGTGGCCAGCTGCATATGCTGGTCAATCTGGTACATCATGCAGGTGTGTGAGTGTAACCTCCTCCAACTACAAACACTGAACGATACACAAAGAAACACAAGAAAGAAGTAAATTCAGAATCGCCATGCTGCAGAGATGCACAGGAGCATCAGTAAATGAGATAATTAAACTTAGATATAGGAAAATATGGATTTGTTGATTAACCAGTACCTAAAATAAAGTAAGTCCTTTTTTTAAGTACATGCCAATCTAGTTATCCACCTCTCCAGTTTTCTGATCGAAATTGCAGGCGATGTCTGTGAAGAGGTACCCAGCCGAGCTCTCACTGACAGCATGGATGGCCACGGTGGGAGGAATACAGTCTGTTGTTTTCACGGTGTTCCTGCAGCATAAACCAGAAGATTGGTTGATAGGCTTCGGTCTCAAGTTCTGGTGCATCATATACTCCGTACGTAATCTGACCAATCACTGCAAAAAAAATAAAAGCGCAAACTTCAAAAAATATCGCCTTCCATTTCACCGTGTAGTGGTGATCATGACCTGTACTTATGTTCTTTCAGGGCATCGCCTGCAGTGGCTTCACGATCTTCGCGCAGCTATGGTGCACGGAGAAGAAAGGCCCCGTCTTCGTCACCATGTTCAACCCCCTTTCGACGATCATGGTGGCGATCTTGGCCTACTTTATCTTTGGCGAAAATCTATACGTAGGAAGGTATGATATGCATGTGATGTCACTCCTGAACTTAGTGCTCCTTTTTCTGCATGACTTCCTCAAGACAAGAGATGCATGAGTGGCCATGGACAAACTATTTGTGCCTCATCGGCGTCATCGCCTCATGCATTTGAAGCCTTGCACGTTACTAGAGAGCAAGACTGGTACGGCTCCGTTTGGAGCATGCGATTTTTTTCTCTACTCTCGCGAGAATTAAACTGCTTCCTATAAAATTCTTGCGGAGTTAATGTGTTCCAAACGGGTCTAAAGCTGTAACAAGTGCCCTCTGCCATATCAACTATATCTCATATCTCTGAACATTGATGTTAACTTGCAGCATAATCGGAGGAGTGGTTGTCATACTGGGTCTTTACATGTTGCTGTGGGGCAAGGACAAGGATCAAGAGTACAACGCAAGCAAAGAGCAGGGATCCGATCTGGACTGCGAGAAGCAGGCAAAGATGAACCATGTTTCCGCAACGCAGAATGACTTGTGACAATAGACGAAGACGGCGAAATAGAGGACCAGATTCGGATGGTGCCGGAAAGCAGCAGCCTGAACCATGTGCATTCCGATTTGGATTCTTGTGCACAGATTTGCACTGCCTGTTACCACCACAACTCTGCAACAGATTGTGACAAACATCTCTTACATGGATACACCGGTGGTGTACCAAATTCAGCGGCCTGTACCAGCTAAAGTAGTTTCCATGAGTCGCCATATCAGTGTGCACTTTTGTCGCAACATGTATACGTGCATTGTTTGGAGAAATGTAGCATATCACCATGTCAAAGGTAAAAGAAGAAACTATATCAAAACTGCATGTGCATTTTGGTGACTGCCTTTCTCAGAAAAAAGTTTGGCGAATCTTTTGGCTGCCTGGTGCATCCACAAGACAGTGTGCTCGGCCTGGCCCAGCCCGTTGGTCTGGATTGGGCCAACAATATTTCCTTTCCCATCTTAGCTACCTGTGCAATGGGCTAGTTTGCTGCTAAACTTTTAGTGTCTTATTGCGGATTTTTAATCCAAGAATGGCAGTACCAAATTCCACGAAACTTTGCTGAAACTTTTAAACTTTTCAGAAGCCTTAGGAAAACCTTTTCTCTTTGAAACATCAGGATTTCGCCGAACTTCTTCGACAATTCAAAGCCTTGGAAGTTTCGAGTAACTTCAGTTTGGGACTTCCTCGTAAGCTCAACCAAACTTTGTCGTGACCGTCATGGATGTATCGTTTGGAAGTTTGCGCGGTCAAAGTCGTATTCATGTTCTTTCACACGAGATGTAGTTAGCGACGGTGTTTTGTGCGGCGGCTCTACGATTGGTTAAGTTAATTACCTGGCAGTTACACATTTAATACGACGAATCTTAGTGAGGATCTACATTCAAACACGTTTGATGGACCATAGTTGAACTGGTGCGAAAATTGCGTCTCACTGTTCACCTTTGTCAATGGAGGAGCGATCACCCGGGTTACTCCCTCCGTCCTAAAATATAAGGCACGTACACATCCTAATATTTACAATTATATCTATAATATGTTAGTTATATGATACAAAAATGATATCATTAGAAAGTGCTTTCAAAAACGAATCCAACAATATCACTTTTGTATCACATAATCAAAATATTATAAGTCTAATAGTAAATATTGGAATGCGTGCACATTTTATATTTTGGGACGAAGGGAGTATTATTTGTCCTATTTTGCACCCAGAAAAGTTAAACGAGATAAATGTAAAAATAAACTAGTGCTAGTCCAGTTGTAACATTCCAGCTCGAAAGGAAATTAAGGGAAAGCATTTACGCCGTCGTCGGTCCTACCCTGTCAACTGAGCTGTGCCCATGGGTTGGGTGGCCCATCCCACACCCACGACGGGGGCGCCACCGCGCGCCTCCACGCGCTTCCTGATTCAAAATTTTCCCCAGCCGCGACGGCCCACGCGCCGGATTCGACGAGCCGCGGGGCGTCCGGGGCATCCGCGCGGTCGCAACGCGGAGTAATGGGTGGCATCCGGGCGAAATTTCTCCGAGATCCGGTGGTACTTCGGGCGATACGACTCCCGCGGCGTGGCTCTGGTCAGCGGATTTGCGGAACGAGCCCTTGCGATTCCTTGAAATTGTGCGTGGTATAGATTCTGCAGAGGATTCAATATCTTGGGTGCGTGTAAAAACTTACTATCCCACTCATATATTTTCATCTTGTTGCTACAAATGCATTTCTCGAGAGTGTTAACGCCTAATTTGCGGACGTCCTACAGCTCACGATCACCTCTCTCCCCCGTTGTCTCACAATTTCTCTCGCCATACAAATTCGGCAGACTTTCATTTGCTACTAAAAAGACAAATTGAAACATTGGATCGAGAGAGAAACTTCTAATTGATGAGCACATAATTCAAATCAAGATCTTTAAACTGACGCAACAAACTTCCAAAGCAACGCTCTTAATTAGCAATCTTTCAAATGCAAAGTCTAGTCTAGGCTAGCACCCATGGACGGGGGCACAACAAGCTCGTGAGATCCTCATAGACGATAGCGCCTCTGAGTGCATAGTGGGGATGAGCCGAGGAGACATTATACCACATCCAAACTTACAAGACACTATGTTTGTTGAAAATAAGTGGCCTCTAATAATAGGTTGTCTACTAGTAATGACTTCTATAAATAGACTTTTCGCCACGAGCATTTACTGCTTTGGCTAGCTCGAAGATGACGAAAGCTACGACGGTGGCAGATCACATGCATTGATCACGAGGCGAGTGCATAAAGGAGGGGTGACAGAGAGACGTACAATAGTGGTAGCAAACCATAAAGATCTGAATGAAAAATACAGAAACTAATGAAAAATGACCGAAAGAAAACGAGAAAGGAGCTGTTGTGAGTTCATTAAAATCATTAGACAGAGCAATAATCAATGTAGTGATTATAAATCATGATCATGTCTATTATAGGCTTGCGTTGAATATTGTTAATTCATCATAAATGATCCATTAGTCTTGCGTAGACCAACTCAAAACACATTCTCATTAATAAATCATTGACAAACAGCATAATCCAAACCCACTCTGAACCAAGAGAGAATGACATAAACTCTCAAATGGGTTTCTTAGAAGAAAACATATTTATTTGCCTGGAAGATTGCGTTCAATTTTAGGTCTGTAACCATACTGTAAATCGTATTGTCACGTACTCCTCCAAAGTACTATGCACAAAACGAAACGGAGCCACCAAAACTCACCTGACTGTCTCAAAGAAAAAGAAGAAGTCATCTAACACAACGAGCAAAACTCGTAGCTTCACGCAAATCACGCTCAGGGTCATGGGCGTAATATCGCAGAACTCGAGGGTAAATCCCGAGAGAGCCTAACCAACCGAGGCGTTATAAGTACGGAGTGGGGCTCCGACACGGGCCGTCTCCATCCCAGATTCCGAGAGCTCCTAAGGTCGCACCGCGGCTCCCCCACCACCCCACACCGTATCCCCCCGTCCCGTCCGGTCGCCTCGACTCGCCGCCGCCGCCGCAGCCGCCGGTCGACATGGGGTTCGTGTCCTTCGCCGGGAGGGTCCTCTTCGCCTCCGTCTTCCTCCTCTCCGCCTACCAGGAGTACGCACCTCCTCCCGACTCCGACTCCTCCTCCTCCCGTCGTTCCGCTTACCTCCATCGTCGTCGTGCTAGCTTGCTGGGGTTGATTCGGGGTCAGTTTCGTTAGATCTGTTGGGGCGTTCGCGGAATCCGAGGGAGACTGAGGGCTGGGGACACCCTAGTCGTTGGATCTGGCGGTGATTGGTGCGTCTTGTGGGGTCCTGGGGTGTGGAGCGCCTGGATCTGTTGAGGTGTTTCGGTTTGGTCCATGAAATTTGAAAACAGCCGGAATTTGATTTCTGTATGTTTTGATCTGACCTTGTGCTGCTGAATTCTGGCATTGATCTGTGTTTTCAGAGATCTGATCTGGCGAGCGTTGGAATTATTAGCTCGTTGTAAGTGGGATTGCTCTAGTACGATGGTAAATGTTGTGGACCAGCCAGCTTAGATATCTCAGAACAGCCAATTTTGAAATTGGGCTTTGTTTGTGTGGTCCTTTAGCCTAATGGGACTCTGGTCGTTAATTTGCATTTTTGATGCATGCTAGAGTTGTTAGGTTGGTGCATGTTAAAGTTATCTTTGTTACTGTGCTTTTATTCGTGGATGCCTGATGATTTGTCTATTCCAATGTGAATTCTCTGGGGACTTACCATTTGACATGCAAACATGCCTTATTGAGTTATGTTATAGAGTGAGTTGCAGCATCACTTGGATATGATGCCATTGTTTCTGGGATTAGTGCCGATAGTCATGCCAAATCACAAAATGATGTATTAACATTTGGTGAGAACTGAGGTCTACCAAACATGCAATGCAGTCGCTTGATTGGCCAAGTGATCATACATGAGATGAAAGAGAGAATAGATTGAAGTGCTTGTGATAAGATTGACAATGTAACATGTATTTAAAAGCTACTAGGTCAACACAAATGTTTTTCTTTTTTATCAGATGTTCACAATTTACCTGCTTAGATGGATGATAAGTACGTTGGTATTATTCTGCCCTTTTTATCTTGCTGTATTAAGTTCTGATGAGAAGAACATCCCCTGAATGCAAGTTCATTTTAAAGTTTTACCTGGTTCTGAATGCAGGTTTAGTGAATTTGGAACTGATGGTGGGCCAGCTGCGAAGGTCCTTCAGCCTAAGTTTAACAGTTTTACCAAAAATATTTCTGCACATCTGGGAGTAGTGGTGCCTCATGTTGAGGTGAGAATTCGCTTTATTCTGGGTATGATTTATGTAATCCTAATATTCATTAGTCACTAACTAGTTTTGCTTTCTTTTTTGACTTTATGCAGTTGAAGCATGTGATTGCTGCTACCATTGGTCTGAAGGGTCTGGGAGGTCTCCTGTTTATCTTCAGCAGTACGTTCGGTGCTTATCTCCTGGTATATACTCAGCTGTCATCATGTTGTATCATAATTTGTTTTCTTTAATCTTGACATTCTCGTTTGTGCCATTGATGTAATAGCATTTAGCTGAACAAGGATTTATATATCTAGAATCATGAAACAATTTTCTTGCGCTGGGTTACATAGTAATGTAGGATCCCACATGTACAAATGCCGTATTTCATGGTGCTTTTGATGGGGATATTTCCATTTATCATGAATACTTGATCCAGTCTTCCTGAGATTTATCTACTGAATGTTATCCTGCAGAAAGCACTGTTGTTTGGCCATGCTATTTGATTTTTCATTCAAATTTAAATGTGAGCAAATTACTTGGGACTTGGACTTCTCATTTACTTAGGGCTCCTGTATTTTGTTAGATTACTTTTAAATTCATCAAACCTGGCCACCATGAATTTTTTTATGTTGTGGTGCTTATGTAGTTTCCTCTCAAGTTTTGGCCAGATAGATCATGTTACTGTTGTAATGCTCTGGCCTTCTGATAGAAATGTAGTATTGACATTTTCATCACTCACAGTCCATTGATGTGCCCATTTAACTGTGCGCTATGAATAATTAATAAACTGTGTTATGAATGTTGTGATCACTGCTGAATGATGGGGTTTTGCTCTATCTGGTGTCTTGTTTTGTTGTATGCTCTTGTACACATTTTGCTGCGGCTGTCAAAGTGAGAACATCATTACTTCATAACTTCCTTATTTACCCATGTGGAGTGCTATGATAGAGTGGCAGATAAGTTGATTAACTTTTATACCTCTGGCCTTACGGGCTGCCGTTTGCACTACGGTGATATGTTGCTGTGTTGGTTTGTTTCTGCAACCTCCTTGCATAATATCTAATGAAGTTATTTGTCTCTGCAGGCGCTTTACCTTGCTTTTATCACACCTGTTGTCTACGACTTCTACAACTACGACATGGAGAAGGCTGAATTTGTGCAGCTCTTTATCAAGTTCACACAGGTAAGGATGCAAATTCTCACCTGTTTGCAGATCTGTCACCAACTCACAATGAGTACGCAATAGCTGATTCGTCATGACCCTTGTGATTGCAGAATCTGGCACTCTTTGGGGCCCTTCTCTTCTTCCTGGGCATGAAGAACTCCATTCCCAAGCGGCAGGTCAAGAAGAAGGCTACCAAGTCGAAGACAAACTAAGCACTTCAGATAGTTGAGGCTGTAGCGGCCTCAGACGGTGTGGGGAGACGGTCTTATTTAACAAGCTACGGTACCTGTTCCGTTGTGGTGCCGTTATATGTATTGGATCCTTTTTTGAAGGGCATGGCCCCTTATGAGGTGTGGGTGGCGGTTTAGACGACTAGATTGTATCATCATGTACTTGCGATTTGTTTGTTGAACTAGGCTGCCAAGGATTAAGATTATCCATTTGTTTATTTTGCACCGAATCTTATTACTGATTACCATGGTTTCTTTGCTTGGGCATTACTTTTTGTGTTGTCTCTCCGCCCCCATTGGGAATGCGTGGAATTCAGTTCATCATTAGCTCCGTTCGTTCTCTATTTTCTGTGGCACAGGGTGGCCAACTCTGAAGCGAACAAAGCAAATGTCTCGACCAACTATTCCAACCGGCTGGTGGGCGTGTTTCCCCCTCCCAAGCTTTACCAACCGGGCTCGCTTCCGTGCTCCTCTCAAGCCGCGGTTAGTTCGAACAGATTTAAATTTCCGATTTTGGCACGTAGCTCCCTTGCCTTTCGAAACCTCAAAGGCAGCACTAGCTATCAGGCCCATCACGCGGTAAAGAAATTTACCGAGCGAAGCTCACGCCAGCACAAGTGAAGTTTCAACCGTAAAGAAATGGCATGCATAAGCTAAAGCGGTTAAGCTTTTATCTCAGCAATTTTTACATTTTACTATTTTACTTTAGACTTTTCACTAATTACCGTGAGGATTTAGGATATTTCTTCAATTTATCGTAAGCTTTTCACTGTCACACCGCAAACTTTTCATATTTTATCACTAGCTTTTTATATATAGATACGTTATTTCAACTTCAGCTTTCCACCATTTACTACGAGCTTTCCACTACTATGTCGTGGGCTTTCTACAAAAACAGCTCAAGTTTTCTACTATTTTGTCTTGAACTTTCTATCATCTAACACAAGGATCCCACTTAAGTACCTTAACCTTTCACTATTTTACTGTAAACTTTCTATTCAGACAAGTTTTTAACTCATAAACCTCTAACTTTTCACTTAGATAAGTTGGGTTTTTTATTTTCCAGCTCGAAATAAAATAAAATAAGTTAGGCTTTCTCTTTCTAAAATTAGCTTCTCATGTAGCAACAAAGTACATACATGCTAAGATAGAAAAACTTTCTATTCAGGTGAAACACAATGATGAAAAACTGAAACAGTAAAATGTTGAAAGAGTTGAAGAAAATGCATAAAATGAGGCACATGCATGCCATCGCTGCAAGTTAAATAGCACGTCCACAACTTCCATGTACTTGCAGTTTTGATTGGGAAAAAAGAAGCAAGGTGTAGCACAGAAGCGGGAACCTACAAAGGAAAGGATGAAACCCACCTTCTGCATTTAGGGAATGTAGGAAGCGCCTTGCGACCGGTTGGGAGCAACCGTGACGATTGTTGACTGCAAATAAGTGGGTACCAAAATTCAGAGTTTTAGACAAATAATTGAATTAAGTCAGTCAGTTCTAGGCCAATATTAACATCTTGACTTAAAAGAGGCATTCTTTTTGTCTTCCTTCTACTCCCTCTTAGGTTAATCGGACTATGACTATTCGGATTTTTGACAACAACTATGACGAGAACAACAGCATAGAATGCAAGGAAGTCCGACTATTTAGGTTGCAGTACATGGTTGGTTGCTCTCCTGACAGTGAAATATGTCTTAAAGGAAACATTGGAAGTCACTGCCGGCAAAATGCTTGAAGTTGCTCCGCAGCTTCGCCAACCTAAGCTTTATGCTCTTAATTGCGCCCCAGCTCCATCCATTGAAGAGGTTCCAGTGGTCTGCAATTTCCCGGATATCTTCCCCGAGGAATTGCCGGGCATGCCACCCGATCGCAGTGTGGAGTTTGTTATTGAACTTCCACCTGGAACTGCTCCAATTGCCAAAAGGCCATACGCATTCCTCCTAACGAATTAGATGAGATGAAGAAGCAATTGAAGGAGTTAGAAGATAAAAGGTATATTAGGCCCAGCTCATCTCCTTGGGGCTGTCCCGCAATGTTCGTGAAGAAGAAGGACGGTTCCCTTCGTATGGTCGTCGATTATCGTCCGTTGAATGAGGTTACCATCAAAAATAAGTATCCTCTTCCCCGGATTGATGATCTCTTCGACCAATTGACCGGTGCTTCCGTATTCTCCAAAATTGATCTCCGTTTGGGCTATCACCAAATCAAAATCAGATCGAAAGATATTCCAAAAACAGCCTTCACTACTCGATACGGCTCGTACGAGTACACTGTTATGTCTTTTGGTCTCACCAATGCTCCATCCACCTTTATGCAACTTATGAATTCGGTTTTTATGGAGTATTTGGATAAATTTGTGGTCATCTTCATTGATGACATACTCATGTACTCCCCATCCGAAGAAGAACACGCCAATAACTTGCGCTTGGTGCTCGAGAAGCTTCGCGAGCATCGTCTTTACGCCAAATTCTCTAAGTGCGAATTTTGGAAAAGCCAAGTGGAATTCTTGGGTCATGTTTTATCAGCGAATGGTGTCGCGGTAGACCCAAGTAAGGTCCGTGCTGTTCAAGAATGGAAGCAACCCAAGTCGGTCCATCAAATCCAAAGTTTTCTCGGTTTAGCAGGTTATTACCACCGCTTTATCGAGGGATTCTCTTCCATTGCTAAACCCATGACCGAGCTACTCAAGAAGGACAAGAAGTACCTCTGGTCTCCCAAGTGTGAAGAAAGTTTTCAGAAGCTCAAAGAGAAGTTAACTACCGCTCCTGTTCTGATTCTTCCCGACATCCACAAAAACTTCGAGATCTACTGCGATGCTTCCCGTCAAGGTCTCGGGTGTGTTCTCATGCAAGAGGGCAAGGTGGTCGTTTATGCTTCCCATCAGCTTCGTCCTCATGAGCTCAATTATCCTACCCATGATCTGGAATTAGCAGCAGTGGTCCATGCCTTGAAGATCTGGCGACATTACCTCATCGGTAGTCGCTGCGAAATCTTTTCTGACCACAAATGTCTGAAAAACTTGTTCACCCAACCAGATCTGAATTTGAGACAAAGGAGGTGGTTAGAGCTCATCAAGGATTACGATATCAGCCTCAATTATACTCCCGGCAAAGCCAATGTTATGGCCGATGCATTAAGTCGAAAGGCTTATTGCAATAATCTGGCGATTCAGGAGCAACAGCCACTCCTTTGTCAAGAATTTCAACGGCTCAACCTCGAGATGGAAGAGCAAGGTTTCCTCGCTGCCCTCGAAGTGAAACCTTCTCTCGATGACCAAATCAAGGCTGCTCAGCTCACAAGTGCTAGAATCCGTAAAATCAAGGAAAAGATGAAGGGCGAAACCGCCACTTGTTTTTCCGAGGATGAACATGGAGTCCTTTGGTTCGGCAAGCGTCTTGTCGTGCCCAAAGATGAGGAGTTGAAATCTCTTATTCTCCAGGAAGCCCATGATTCTCCTCTTTCTATCCATCCGGGGAGCACAAAAATGTACCAAGATCTACGATAGCGATATTGGTGGACTCGGATGAAACGAGAAATCGCCAAATTTGTCACCGAGTGTGACATATGCTGCCATGTCAAAGCAGAACATCAGCGACCAGCAGGTGCTCTCCAACCCCTTCCCGTACCCGAGTGGAAATGGGAAGAGATCGGTATAGATTTCATCGTTGGTCTTCCAAAAACTCATAAAGGTCACGATGCCATTTGGGTTGTCATCGACCGTCTTTCCAAAGTGGCACATTTCATTCCAGTCAAGACCACATTCAAAGTGAGCCAGCTAGCTGATCACTACATCTCCCGAATTATTTGTCTCCATGGAGTCCCGAAGCGGATCATCATGGATCGAGGAACTCAATTCGTCAGTCGTTTCTGGCGGTCTCTCCAAGAAGCTATGGGGACTCGTCTCTCTTTCAGCACAGCATACCATCCGCAAACTGGAGGTCAAACTGAAAGGATCAACCAAATCCTGGAAGACATGTTGCGGGCATGTATTCTATCGTTCGGTGCAAATTGGGAAAAATCCCTTCCTTACGCTGAATTCTCCTACAACAATAGGTATCAAGCTAGTCTCGGCATGGCGCCTTTTGAAGCTCTTTATGGGAGAAAATGTAGAACTCCTCTCAATTGGTCTGAGACCGGAGAACGCCAGCTCTTTGGACCTGACTTCATAAAAGAAGCCGAAGCTCAAGTTCGAGTTATTCGGGAACGACTTCGAGCTGCTCAGTCACGCCAAAAGCAATATGCTGACCCAAAGCGAAGAGAGATCACCTTTGACGTTGGCGATATGGCATATCTTCGTGTCACCCCATTCAAAGGCACCCACCGATTCAAAGTCACCGGCAAGCTAGCCCCTCGATTTATCGGTCCCTTCAAAATCCTTGCCAAAAGGGGAGCTGTGGCTTACGAATTGGAACTCCCTCTTTCGCTGTCCCAAGTCCATAATGTATTCCATATATCTTAGTTAAGGCGATGTCTCTGCCCTCCTGCCGCAGAAACTCCTTTCGAGAACCTCGAGTTGAATGAAGATCTTTCCTACCGAGAGCATCCAATTCGTATTCTTGACGAAGCTGAGCGTCAAACTCGGCGTCGATCCATTAAGTTCTACAAAATCCAGTGGAGCAATCATACCGAAGATGGAGCCACATGGGAACGCGAAGACCAGCTCCGAGCCGAGTACCCTTCTCTCTTTTCTGACCGTTAGAATCTCGGGTCGAGATTCTTTTAAGGGGGGTAGTTTTTGTAAAGACTCTTTCGTAAATCCTACTTTATTATGAGCTCAACATCAACCCATGCATATAGATAGTTGTACATTGGGCATCGGATTTCTCAACCATCTTGCGTTAGGGCAGCTCCAAAATCAATCGACCGGAGTTAAATCTTCCCGGTGCACTTGTTTTAAAATTTCCTAGTAGCAGAACTTCTGGGATACCCATGATTATAGGAAGTTTGCACAAAATTTGAAACACCGGTGGGTTACCTTCGTCCCAAATTTTTGAGTAGCTAAATTGCTTTAAGATTTAAAAATTGGACTTGAATAAAATAATGGTTAAGTTAAGACAACTAAAGGGGGGATTAAAAATGCTCTAGCAATTTCGGTCCAAATTATTTGAATTCAAAATCCCGTTTGAATCATTTTCTCTGTCATTTCCGTAAGGACTGCAAATAAACCCAAATAGGAAAAAGGGGTTCACCCCTCTCCCTTTCTTCGTATTGGGCCTTGGCCCATTCTCTTCCCCTCGGCACTGCGTCGTGCGCGCCCACCTCTTCCCAGAGCACGCCGCCGTCGGCGCCTGCCTCCCTCGTTCTCGTCCCATCACGCTGGTCCGCGGGACCCCATTGCAGAGCTCCGCCGCCACCACGTGGCCGGGGCACCCACCCGCCGGCAACCCCACTCCCTCTCTCTCCATGCAAAATGGGACCCTTCCCTCGGACGCTCTAATCTTTCCTTCCTTCCTCTCTCTTCCGGCCAGTTACACCTTCCCGAAATCGTCGTTTCTCTCGTTCTCCGCCATCGCCGGGAGCATCGCCGATTTCGTCCCCATCTCCGACGAAGAGCCCGATGACGAGTTTCCTTGCCCCATTGTCGAGAGCTCCGTGTTCCTTTCCCCCTCTCATTCCGCTGCTCGTGGCCTCAGGAGCTTGCCGAGGACTCCATCGACGCGGCGGGTTCTTCCCCAACTCCGGTGAAGCCGCCGCCGACATCTCAGTTCCCCGGTGAACCGCGAGCCCGCCAGTCCGCTGAAGTCTATACCGGGGAGCACGAGTGGTCGCGCGACTCCGTCCTCACCACTGCCGGCAACTGCCTCACTACTCCGGCGAGGTCCGAGCCCCCTCCGGCGCCTTCCTCAAGCTTGAGCAGTCGGCCCAAGCTTTTGCTCTCTAGGGGTGAGCCAACTCCCGATTTCCCATCTCCTGTGCTTGCTGTTTGTACTCCCCGACGAACAGAGCAGTGAACCAATTCCTTACAATCAATATTACAAGGAGATGAAATTGATCTTCAAAACTTTTTTAACTAGTGATTAGCCTTGATCAGCCAGTTTGTAAACCAATAAATCCAGCCCAAACATCCTTAGCCTCCAACTACTGGATGTGGTCAGGAATCAACAACTGACCTAAATATATGTTCTTGTTGTCTGAGCTAAGCATCTATAAACTCAACTATTTACTACTCTAATTGATGCGCTGATTTCTAGTATCCAATAACCATGCTGCAAGTATCCACAGTAACACCCAATTATTAACCAACATGTGTGTATATTCACTCGACTAAGACTGAGTATTAATCTTAATGACCAAACCTAAGGAAATGTATAACCATTGTTATTCTTGCTTAAGGTAGGGTCTAACAGTTCTTATAACCATTCTATTGAGAGAGCAATTAAATTCAGAAGATTGCTCCTTGTTGTGCACATTCTTCTAGTGAAATGCTGGCAGTTCCAAATTTAATTGATAATCTGGTTGTTTACTAAATTATTGATGTATATATGTAACCATGGGACTGCTTGTTATCCTCTAACGCCACCACCTAGTTAAATTATGAGAGTAATTAAATCTTCTTCTTTACTGAGAAAAATACAAAAAAAAAGGAAACTTAAACATGAGTTAAACTTGATCCTACTTATGTAGGTCACTCGAAGATCAATTTGAATGATTCGGGCGTGTCTATTCCTCATAAAAGTATTTAACTTTTGCTGAAAAATATATATATATATATATATATATATATATATATATATATATATGGAAGGCTTTTGAAACTTTACAACGAGTCTCAATTCCGTAACTGAACAACCCCAACTCCAACTAAAGTAAAACTAATCACGTTAGTTTCATATTTTCTTTCCGTACGATGTAGAATGCATTGCATACCTACCATCACTTTCAAAACTTCAGCATTTCTTATTTGCTTCTTCTACTTGTCTGGCGTTTGGGTGTTTATTCGATAGAACCAGGCAACGAAGGCTTTGTCGAGTGTGATCATCAGCAGGAATACTACCCCGAACCGCAAGGCAAGAATGCATGCTTGTTGAACTAATTCCAGTTATCTTTTGCTTGCTTGCTTAATTAATGTCGTGTAGTTCGAATATTTCAAAATTATGTATGTGACATCTGTCTACTAGTATGAGTAGATTGCTCATGTGTGTGATCGACATTGTTGTGCTGTTTAAATCATCCTAATGGACACTTGAACCTTGGAAAGTTGTGAGAGACGGGATCGGACCCGTTGGAGACTTGACGGGTAGCAGCCCGCATGACCTTACAATTGAGGTCAATCCTTGAGCCGGCGAGGGTATAACCGATGAGAGTCAGGAAGGGTAAATGTCAGCCAACCATTTACCCTCAACCTTATCGGGATACCTTCGTTCGAGGTAAAGGTGGTTGTAGCCATCTCCCTCGACTAAACTCGATTCGGGATTGTAGTTCAGGAATCCCTCTAATGGCTTGTAGGTCTTAGAGGGAATAAAATGAATTGGATTGTGATGCTTGGTTGTGGTTGTAGTCGCATCTTGGTTGTAGCCAATAATATCGACATTGAAATAGAGCAATTGAGTTGGAGCTCATCTTTAGTGTTCATATCAATGAATTGTTACTTGTTGGTAGCAATTTAATGCCTTGGAATGTTGCTATTGGTGTAGCTTCAGATCTGAAAATGATCCTTAAATGTATGGAAACTCAAGTGGTAGCTTGATTCAATTGTTAATCGTTTTACAATTCATGAACTAGATGCTAGGGATGGTAGTTCTTAGCTTATTTTGCTGAAATTGGTTTGTATTCCCTCTACCGTCATTTAATTATCAAGTATGCTTAAGATTAACTTGGAATAAGCAATTGCGTCTTGCGAGTATGAAAGTACTCGCTCGGGAATTCCATTCCTGCAGGTGATCCTAGCATCGATGATTTTTACAATGCTGAACATGATGTTTCCGACGTTTAATCCTGTAAGTTTATCCACCTTGGTCTAGTAAAGGGGTGTATAGCTTTTAGGAGATGATTTTAGTCAATCGTCTCCATGTTTATCTCGTCGTTCCGCTGCTGTTTTTGTTCCTGTTGTGTGTTGAAAACGACTCCTAAGTCGTGTAATATCGAAGCTAAGACATATCCTTTGCATGGGTTGTATGTATTATCTCTAAATCCCTCTGTTGTAGAGTTTCGTGATGATATACAAGATGTTTCGGTGGCTGCCCATATGCAATGTGTGTATGAAATGAAGTACATGGGTATGCCGTGAAGGATTAAAGCAGTTCCTTCTTTCACTAAGTCGAGCAGGTATCGGTTGAGTGACCCGCTGGTTGAGATGCTGTGCCGGCCAGGCAGGGTGTGGGTGTATTCTACCGGGCTCTCGAGCGACCCACTAGCATCCGAGCTAGGCTAGGATGTGGGTAGAATCGCCAGGCTCCTCCGACCTTGCTTTACCCAGTGGAATTAGGAACGACTCTAACCCTTCACATGATCATGAAAGTGTATGTGGTTTTGGGAAGTTTCATCGCTTCCGGCCGGCTTGACCAACGGTGAAGGCATACGACGTTTGGTAAGCGTATGGTGCATTGGTCAGGTGTCGGACCACTCCGTTTCGGTGTTCACGGCACAGGTACCGTGCCACCAAGCTGACTGGTTTCTCGGTCCTTGGTGATTATCCGTTCCCCTAATCATATGTAGTTTCGGGGTCCGTCACAGCTTGGTATCAGAGCCGAACTGACCGTAGGATAATCCTTGTAGGTGGTCGTTAGTTATAGGGCTTGGAGTCTCCAAGAAAAGTATTTGTGAAAACTAAAACCTATTTGTGAAAAGCATAAGTAGATTTTCCCTTCTCTTCTTTTCTCCATCCAACTTAGATCTGAATTGCCTTACCTATTGCATTTGTTTTATGGTTTGGGGCTGATCTAAGTCTCTTTTTCCAATAATTTTTTACGGTTGTACTCAAACGTCATCCAGGCATTGATTTGGACTCTTGTTATTAATAGACTACAATTAATAGACAGTCGTAATTGTACATAAACATTATCTGGCATGAATCTAGTGTACCTTAATTTTTAATAGCCCACAGCCGATATATATCATAGTTTACACCTCATAAAAAGCTACTTGAGTTTTAAGTTTATGTCCTGATCCAATATCAATGACCTATCATGTGAATCTTAACTTTATGTACTGATCTAACATTACATACAAATGATCACCTAATTATGATCCAGACTTTAATTTCGCCTGATCTAATATCATGTACAAACAACCTTCCAGCTCAGTACAATGACTAGTTGGCCGGCTCGCGATTATACTTTTATATTCCATACTGATCTAACATCACGTAAAGTTTAAAAATTAGATATGATTAAAGATGTTTCTCATGCAATTATGCTAAACACCGTACTAGGATCTCGAACAGAAAACTTTTCTCGTCGATTTGTTGCTTCCGGTGATTATATTTCGAAGAAAGTAATGTATTTTTAATTTGTCCATGGATTACTATTTTTATCAATTTGCGTATACCTGTGGTTCTTTTTTCATTTATTCATATACCTGTGGTTCTCAAGGTGTAGTACCTATAGTGGACGGACCATCCCTTCATTTAGGTCTGGCTTCGCCGCTGCAAACAAGTTCATTCTTGCACCACCAAGATAAGCTTCGCCGCTGCAAACAAGTTCATTCTTGCACCACCAAGATAAGTAGATACATATTTCCAAAAGGCCGGTCAAGTCCTTGGTCCTCTAATACGGCCAAATATTCCATAGCCTCCAACCTAACTCAAGCTTCAGTTCTAAAAAAACTATGTTTTGTTTGCCACGTACGACCTGGTGGCACCAAACTGGAGTCCTTATCAACAGCCCTTGCTTCCACTGGTCGTGGGACGCACCATGAGGTGACTCCATCGCTTGTTCTCTTGCGCCTACTAATTGATCAATTAACGAGCTAAATTAGCCATCAGTCGCACAAAAATGCAGCATCACGTATATACTAATTCCACAGTAGCATCGTCTCATTAACTTAACAATTTCTGCACGTATATACTAATTCCACAGTACCATCGTCTCATTAACTTAACAATTTTTTTTGTTCAGATATATAGTTTTAGTTGTGGTTTGGAAGATCTGCCTCTGCAGGGAGCTACAGCACCCTCCACGCCTAATTTGTTTACGCCTCGCGCGAGAGGAGCGAGAGCGACGTGATTGCGTCGTGTTCCGCGACCGCCGGGCAGGGCGCGCGCCCGTGTGGCCTGCCCTGTCCCCGACCTTAAATCCGCTCCGCTCCATGACGCTAACATCGAGCCCTGTCCGAGCCTGCGAGAATCAATGGGTTTTGAGTGTGACCGGAGATGCGTTCTCTGCTAAAAAACGTCTATATTAAATACCTCATTACACGCGGATCTTGAAAATTGTCACGATCCGTGACATCTTAAACGATTCAGCTACGCACACCGTCTGTAAAATCTTCATATGTCTCAGCCTAAGTGTTAACCGTCTTGGATAAGTAAATATCCTAGATGGTTGTAATTTCGAACAGCCTGAAATAACATCCGAAACAGTTAAAAGTTTGAACTATTTAGGATGTGAAATCATTCGAGATGGTTCATAAATGAAGATGTTTTACCATCCCAGACAATTGTTGCTTCAAACTGTTTGTGATGTTGTTCCCTATATAAGAAACGAGCCCGACCAGACAGATATGCGAATCCAAGATTTGTTTGGTCGGGCTGGCGATTGGTCAGTGATTTGAGTGATTTGGTGACCCGATTTGAAATTGGGTGTAGTAAGTGGAGATCAGATTAATAATTCATTGTACTTGCATTGCATTCCTCTCCTTCTTTGCTTATTTTTTGAAAAGAGATAAGATCTTATTTTTTTCATATTATTTCTATTCATTTGATGTGAATGTGTACCTGTGAATATGAATTATGTGAAAATTTCAGATTCAAGATAAAAATAAAAATAAAATAAATATTATTGTCATAATTGATATCCTAAACGATTCAAACAGAATAAATTTTCTAAGCCATATATTATAACAGTAATATTCTAGAACTGTCCTAGATTCTTCAAATCTAAATAACTGTTTGGGACGTACATGTAATTCTCAAACCACGTTAGATAATATCCGTATTTCAGACGGTTAAGTTATGAGAACCGTTTCTGATATGTTTGAACTTAGATGTTAATAAAGATCCATTATTGGCGATATATGTTGCTCGACGGCGGTCAAAATCGTCGTGGACTACGATCTTGAACAGTGTGGAAATAGCATTTCTGTAACAGCGATTAATTATCAACCCTGCGCGCGCGGCAGAGGTGTTGTCTTGTCTCCTGCAAGGCGTGTCGCCACATAAGTGAGAAGAAGATGTACGTGATGTAATATCGCCTTGTTGCTTGTTAATTAGCTTGGACAGTGACAAGGGACCTAAAATGGCTAGCTAGCTAGGGAGAGTGATCCAACACTCCAACTAATTGACCAGCAAGAGAGGTTAAAGGTATGTTTAGTTAGATGGGGATTAGGTTCGATCCCTTCGGATTGGGACGGAGAAATTGAACTACATTATCGCTTCATCCCAAGGGGTCGGGTCTGATCCCGAATTGAAATTGCAAAAATGAGAGGTTTTTTCAAGGACATTCGATATTTTGCAGGGCTGCATAACGCTGAAGAACCTTGCAGTCGAGCGATCGAGCCTTCTGATAATTAGAAAACTACATCTCTTATATGTTGTTCGGAATTGCGTCATTAGCTCTGATTAAGTGGAGTTTGACTGGTTTTTGATAATGTCTACAAATCGAATACCATAGCTAACAACAAGCTGGATCCACGTAGAGGTCGTGCTTTTATCCTCCATATATATAATTACACGGACAAATTTATTTATTTTTCAGGTTCAAGCTCAATGACCATGCATTTTCTTGAAGACTAGAGAGTTCAAATCGATGATTTCAAGCCAAACAATTAATGCCTGAGCGATATAACGTTATGGCATTCTAGCAGTGCATGCGCGTGTTTCTGTCCTGCACTGGCACATCAGAGTGCAGACAGACTGATTAGAACTGGTGTTTTCAACGCTGAACTGAACAGCGGGTTCGATTATTTGACACTCCCGGGTAGACGACACTGCATGCGACAGAGAAAAGTGTCCGTTTCCCGTAGAAGCTCTGGAAGACCAACATGTTTCGAGATCAATTCCTTTTCTCATCTTTTTGCGGCGAACGTTACACACACAACACCATGCAACGACGCAACTCCTTGAAGACCAAAATTCCTGGCTGATCAGTTGTACTTGTACTAGACGTAGAAGGAAACTGGAATAAGCAACAGCTGTTGCCAATATAGATACCGTCATCAGTTGCTCGTTTTACATAGGTTACCAGATCATGCCTGCACGCACACAAGAGATGGCGCGCATATGTCCACGAACAACTAGTACATGTATAAACACTATTACGTACAGATAAAAACTGCAAAAGGAAAAGAAAAAAAGGTCTTATCTTTGACTATCATTGTGACCTTGGATTGGTCATGTGGATGTATCAACATCATATATGCCCGACTTATCATTAGATCCTGCAATGAGTTAGTTGTAGCGCAATGATATTAATTATGGAACCCATAAACAAGAGATACCCTAGCTAACACATATAAGAAGGATCGAATGAATCCGGCAATAATGTGGGCACGTGCGACGGCCCCACACGTGCGAGCCCCTGGTATATTGTTTGTAACTTGTAAGCTTGGCGTTGGAGTTTAAATTTTCCGAACGTGTTATGGTTTTTTATTTTGGGCCACCGACCGTTCCATTCCACGGACACGGCCAAATTTGACCAGCCACCCAACTCTCTTGGCGCCTAGCTGGCTCATGCACGCCATGTGATCCGTGACGCTAGCTTAACCTCCATTAGTTAACCCCTTCCTTTGGATTAGCGGCTTCTGATCTAATTAATTCTCGATTTCTTTGACCGGTACTAGAGAACATGCTCTCCACTCGTGCGTGATGATGATCACCTCCTAATCTGTCTTTAGGTTATCTCTCTAAGTGATGGAAGTTAGAGTGAAGATTATTTTGAGGCAGATTATGCAAAATGAATAAGAAGATTTTTTTTTATGGAATTGCTATTTCTCAGGTTTCTCAGTCGTCTGAGTTGCATATTTACTGTGCCTGAGTTGTATATAAAAAAAATACAACTTAGGTATAAAAAATGTGCAACTACTCAATTTTGCTCAGTTGCATATTTCTAAACCTAAAGTTACACATAATTTCTAAAATATGTAACTACCTAATTAATCATTGGATTAAAAATTAACATCTAAAATTATGACTTAGAAATAACTATTTTTAACTCGACTTAGAAATAGACACTCCTCTTTTTTGTAGGTGTGGCATGCATATATCGGTGCCAACAAAGTCCAGCCTACTTCCAGTTACATATGCATGCATTTGGTCAGAGCAACTGCATCTACACTCTGTCTCTATCAGCCTCAAAGTCCTGTTACGCCAAAAACACTGCAGAATTATCACCGCCAGTACTACGCATCACCCGTTGTTGAACAGCCATCTGCATCAGCTACACTGTCATTGGAGTAGTACTGAGGGAACTGATGAGTCGCTATCAATAATCTTCTGACCAACATATGCATTGCATCATTGCATGATCTTCTCTGCTCGTGTGGAGAATATTGCAGGCTGTGTTCTAGAGCATTTCCTGGCAATCAAACGAGTTGAAGCAACGCTCATGAGCTGCTGGCGATCTCATCATAACACGGAAAGAATTTTGCCATCTTAATTCTCAGTGAATAAACTTTTTTACGAGGGAAAGTAGTAAATAAACTTGAAGTCCAGTCAAGGGTCTTGGAGTGGATGGTATAAGAAATGGGAGGCTTGAAGTGAAGCCTTTTTGACTTCTCTGATGATTGGAGAGACACATTTTTTTTGTCAAAGTGATTGGAGACACCTAATACTCTTATTAGCTATGAATGAAAACGAGTATTAGTAATATACTGCATGTTTGGAATTGAAGTGAGAAGTTAAGGAAGATATATTATATCATGAAACAAGGTTAAAAAAGAGCTTCCACGTTAATCAGAGAAACATTTATTATAAGGATGCAGATTAATCAAATATAGTTAGATTTCCAATCATATGAACTATAGCTGCATGACAAATATAACTCAACATGTGCATTCTTATATCTATTCGAGTAATTACGTGGAAAATCTAGCTAGTTCGGACTATTAAAATAGGAAGTGTCTATTTCTAAGTTGACAATCTTAGATATTAATTCTTTATTCAACGGTAATCGAATAGTTGCACTTTTCTAAAAATGTGTGTAACTTTAGATTTAGAGATGTGTAATTTGGTAGTTACATATATCTAGATTAGAGTTGTATAATTTTTTGTGTGCAATTTTAGATTTGATAATGTACAACTTGATCGGCTCAGAAATAATAATTTCTCAAACAACTCGTAAATAGCAAGTCTGATTAGAAAAACGTGTGCAGTAGTGAGCATGCATTTACAGCAAGCGATCCTAGCTCGAGTACAATGTCAAACTTCAAAATTAGCAAATTAACCTAGTGCAGTAGCTAGCTATCTCGTTGTACTTGCTTTCCATCTGAACCTGACATATGCACCAGTCCTATTGGTATTCGTACGAGCTTTTCATATTGTGCATATGTCGCCTGTCGGGTCCATGTGTGAGAGAGAGCCACTAGCTACAATTCTTCGTTTTCATGGGACTTGTGGGAGAGTAGGCGAGCAACGAGACCCACCACTGAGCTCCCTGCCAGTGCTAAAGTACACTCACGCTGCTAAGCTCCATCTGCTCATCCCCAGGAATACTTGGAACATGTTCCTCTCCTTGCTCCACAGATGCATAGTCAGTGCATGCAGGCGACGCCAAAATCGCCAGCCTCTTGAGAGAGCTTTTTAGTAGTACTAGTTTTTAGCCCCCACTTCTCTTGGTTTCCCGGGCGCTAAATTGGCAGCTGCGGCAAGCCATAGGGCCCCCAGCTCTGGTACATACATCTAGTCGCTACTAGCTACTACGTGCCACACATCAGCTAGCACAAGTTACTAAACATGTCCTAATTTCTGATGTTCAGGCCCCATTTCTTTCTTTCTTTCTTTCTTTCAGCCCTGTGCCCTGATTACTACCATATAGTATGTGATGTTCTTGATCTTGCCATCTTTGGTTTTGTGAGTGTTTGGAACTTGCCGATGGGGTAATGACCCATGGTGAACATGGAACAGAGCTTTTCATATGCAACTTTGAGACGTGTATAAAGTAAAGGCATGCAGAGCCTGGAGATATTATGCACGGTAGGCATAGAATGAAAAGAAAGGAAAGTGTAGAATCTAAAAAAGGTCGCATTATTACAGGAGGAGGCATAGAGCAAACAGGGAGGTGTGCTTCCCCGAGAAAAGGTTTGGCGATTGGTGAAGCGAAGACACTAGTCCGATCAATCACGAGTGCTCACATGACACATGACATTCACGTTGTGGGCTGTAGGAAGGTGAGGATTGATTGGATAGGATGATGAGAGCGAAAAGAAATGACAGGTGAGTGCAAGGCGTTTGAGCACGCGCTGTGTCCCAGCGGAGAGGCACGACTTCCTGCGGCCTTCAAAGGTTTTACCGACTCCGTGCTCCCTTGTGCTTCTTTTTTTATTATATATAAATGAAACAGCCACAGCGTGCTATTTATTGTCAAAAGTAAAGTTGGGAGGGTCCAACCGGAGGAAAATACATGGAATGGGAGTAAAGTAGAACACAAAAAAGAAGACAAGAGAAAAGAAAACCAGAAAACCAGAAAACTAGCTAAAAGCCAAGTTTATGGAACATCATTAGAGCCAGAGGTAAGCTCCCGAGGCCCAGTCACCCGGCTCTGGCCCATAGCGCCGCCTCGTTCTGGATAAGAATTAGGAGGCTCCCACCCCTGAGGGCTTTGTGGTCGAAGATACGGCGGTTGCGCTCCCTCCATATTTCCCACAGTGTGAGGATGAGCAAGGATCGGGCGGTCTTTCGTCTCGTACGAGCTCCCTCTGTGTTTCCTCCCTCATGTCGGTTCAGCCACCATTGGGATATGCAGGTATCCCGTGCCCAGCCCGTTGGCCTCAGGTGGGGAAGCCGTGCCCAAATCGCCACGCGATGCCAGATGTCTCTAGCATATGGGCAGTGAATAAGAAGGTGCCGCGCCATCTCTGGGATGTTTCTGCAAAAGACACAACAACCGTTGTTTGGAATATTCTGGGTTTGCAGAAGATCAGCCGAGGGTATACGCTTCTGTATCACTAACCAGCCGAAAAAGCGACACTTCTCCGGTGCCCACACGCTCTAAAGCAACTTTGGGAAGGGGCAACGTAGTGATCCTTCGAATTGGATTGTAAGCAGACTTGGCTGAGTACAAGCCCGATGGCCTTCCAGGTGATCCCTTCTGCTTCTAGACCCGTCCGTTCGTCCGTTCGTCCGTCCGTCTGGGGCTCACCTCTGCTATAAAATCAGATTTTTATTTTACTTTTATCATTAAAAAATATATTATTTTAACGTATTTTCATGAATGCATGGTCGAGTTTGCTCGACAATATGGTCACAAATCAGCTTCAAACTTACTCTCTTTTATTATGCAGGCTGTTTTAGAACTTGTGAAAGTTATATATTTTGAGGTTTGGCAATTTGTATAGAAAAACTTACCAATATTTACAATACTAAATTGATATTACTAGATTCGTCATCAGATATGCTTTCATAATATATAGTTGGTTCTATGTGAGGAAGCATATTGCTATAGATTGATGGTCAAAATGCCATCTTAAATCATCGGAAAAAAGGTATCATCTAGACCGTGTCACTACCTAAAACGACCTATATTATGACACGAAGGTAGTAGTTTTGAATCGTTCGAATTATATGACATTACAAGATGGTCTCTTTTTTCTGAACATGGAAAGCTAATTTCCATGTACCACTTAGTTTTTCTTCGGAAATTTGGAATCATTGTACTGCAAAGTTTGCAGGTTTAAAGTATTACCGGATGTGTAAATGACATGTGGACCTGGAACTACGTTCCACACTCACAACCAATGTCCTGCAAAGAGCTATCTGGCACCATGTCCTGACAAGCATGGGGAGGCACCTCCTCACCCCCTCTGTTGCCGATGTCTTGCTGCCCTGGTGGTCTACTCTGCATAGCAGCTGGCCTGCCAAGCAAAAGTCAAGCGGCAATGGTCTCGTCTTGCTGGTCCTTCGTTCGGTCTGGTTGGAACGCAATGCGAGGATCTTCAGGGACGAGACGTCCTCGCTGCCCGCTTTCTTGGACAGGTTAATCGCCACTGCTGGCGAGTGGAGTTCACTGGGTATTTTGGACAATTAGGTTGTTCTACACGTGTTGCGTGGAGTGTGTGCTCTATCTGCACCTATGTTTAATGTACCTTAAACCTTGTTTTAAGGCACGCTATCGCGTGCTCCTGAAAAACAACAAATGGTATTTTTCAAAACCGCAAACTATGCACTGGCATGGCTCCAGTTTCAACTCTTTTTCTCATGGTACCAGCTTTATATTGACATAAATAATTTTCCCAGCAAGGGAAGTGAACAAAAGAAGCAACTAAGAATAAAATTATTTTCTTTCATGTTCCCTGAAGGCGACAGACTAACATTAGTCCCCAGGACCAGGAGGAACAAATATACAAGGTAAAGAACGGGAAAGACCGAAAGAGTTGCAATAGTGGTCATTGTGGGACCAATAAACCTGTAGCAAAAAAGTAAGCACCAGGGTACAAGTACCAGACCTACGTACACTCTCCTTTCTATTTCACTGTTTATCGCCAGCTCCTATATATGAGATTGATGTGATACGGAAGGAAACAAACATGTAAAAACTGAAAAGCGATCGAACTATAGGTTTACCTATAGTAATCGAACTAGGTAGCTTAGCTCCGACTTCAAACAAAAAATAAACTAGGTAACTCCGCAAACTTTTCTTTTTTGAACATAACTCCACAAGCTTCATCATGCAGAACTCGTGCGTTCGAAACATGGCCGTGTAAGAAACTATGTCCTAAGTCCTTAGGATTGGATACTGACTTGATCACCGCATTGCCGACCGGTCTGGTGAAATTCAAAATTGCAGCATTTAAGCAGCTCGCTCTGGATCTGGCTAATGTTTTTAGTTAATGATTTTTTAGGTTTCTCGGTGCATGTGTTTTTCTATTTTCGTCTAGACTTTCATTTTCCCACTGTTCTTCTCAGCAGTCCTTATCGTCGCCTCCTACACTGGATGGTGGTACCTTCAACGCAACAACTTACAGGTAAAGAAGGGGTTGACGATGGCATAGCACCCGGCTATCGTCAACGAGGACAAAATCGGCCCTGGACACAGGATGGGTCAGGCCGATTATTGAGAGTCCGACTTCTACACGGGGGCACCTCATCGACTTAGAGTACAAGACAGAGATAAATGTCAACCCGGCAATCCCGGATTCTGTTGTAACCAATTAGGAAATCAATCTGTAAACCGATCCGGACTCTTGTAACTCTACTCCGGTCGCCTATATAAGGTCAGGTAGGGATCCCATGATCGATAAGCAACAACATAGCCAAGAAGCTCATCAGTTCTCGTGTTTACATACACACATAGCCTTAGCAACCTAGAGATCTATTCTCGAGGTCTTGCGGCACTCGGAATATAAACAATATCATCCAAACACAGGACGTAGGGTATTACCTCTCCTCGAGGGTCTAAACTTATCTAAACTTTGTCTCTCATGTGCACCCATCTAGATCTGCTGTGCGTACGCTGCCCCGCATTCATTATTGCCGAATTACAACACCTACAAAGGTACCATTCAGTAAGAGGCACTCGGCCATCTTATACGGTTGTATCAGCTTGATGCGATAATAAGTCATAATAAAACTTATTTTATCAGAAAAAAAATCGGGCTTTCTCGTAGCACCCCTGATGCGTTGCAAGCCACCAGCTTCGCCGGAATACTGCGGACAGATGCCACGACAGAAACTCTAGTAACTAGTTATTATTAATTCCTTCTTAATGAAGTTCTCTATAAATTAGTAGTTCAATTGCAGCTCCAACTTTTAATGCCGAGAGAAGCCAACCCTTACTCTTTGTTCTTCTGCAAAACTGAGGCAAAAATTGGGAGCATGGACACGAGATAGGCCCGTGGGAATGTTTCAGGAAGGAAGATCTGCCACAATGAGGAATGTTGCGTTTGTATGGCACAGAATATTTACCTCGTGTGTCTGACTGATACTTCGTTTGTTCCATCAGACAGCAGAAATGGGAGCTAGCATCACACTCTCCTGACTACTGAATGATGCTCTCGCTGTGTTTCTATGGTTCTTTCCATTTGTTTGTGAGATGAGGTCCACCACATTGGGATTCAATTGTTCTTTTCCATTTATCTTTGTTACTTCTTACTTACAATAGCTAGTCGTGGAGTCACAATAATAACGCAATGATAAGCATAGGTTAGCACCATGTGATGAAATATTAGTATAGGCCAGCCTAATTTGGGTGAGCAAACCTTCAAGGGTTAGGTAAAGGCAAAAGCCTGCCTAGGATAAAAATAAAAGGCAGGTATCACACTTTAAGCTGCAAGGGCAACAGAGTTACAGAAGTTCTGTTACTCTGTTTCAATCGTTCCTGCAGGCTCCACATAGTTTAGTACTGGTACAGATTAAGGTAAAAGTTGGTGCTTCTTTTTCAATCATATTTAAGCAACAACTTGGTAGCCCATTGCTAGATCGTTTCCTCACAGGATTTGGACATACATGGCTACAAAAATGGGAAATAGACTAACAAATACTCCTGCTACAGTGCATACATATTTATTTGCCCTGATGATTAATCAAAGCTGTCTCTCACCAGGAACAGGTTCTTTCCGATCACTTATTGTTTCCTTTCCTTTATGTCTCCTGAGAAAGAAATGAAAAATAAGAGGAACGACAGCTCCACGTCTGGAGCCATCCATGGCCAGGTGATGTATGAATGTGTGTACTATACCATACACCCGAATTAAAAACCAGCTTATCCCCGAATTAATCAACTGAACTGTGCTCGGTAGTCTCGCAGCAACCGAGCCCAACTAATCACAAAAGAAACCATTAATTCATCACAGAAGCAGGCAAAAGAGCTAAACTAACCAAACCAAAAACACGAGAAAAAATTATATAATTGCACCCAGATGACCTCCCCATTGTGCTTTGTTCTATGGCTAACCCCTCTCTGGATTGGCAGAGTGGGAGCCCCATATAGTACACAGAAATGGGCGAAAATTTTAGAGAAATTTAGGAGCGCGATTGGGAGCTCAAAATAATGGAGCCGGTTGCCCATTGGGGAGACACGCCCGAATTGTTTAATCTCCAGAGGCCCTAATCCCCAAGCGAACACTCCTCCATTCCTCTCCTTATAAGCAATGCAGCTAGCTGGTGTTGGTTGCACTCCGCAGCTGCTCACCTCTCCTCGTCTTGCCGCGCCAAACGCAGAGACAAGAGATCGAAGCGCGAAGCTTGAGATCGATAAGTCGGAGCCATCAGATCGATCGGTTGATGAGCATGACGGGGTTCGGGTCACCGTGCGGGGCGTGCAAGTTCCTGCGGCGCAAGTGCGCGCGCGGGTGCGTGTTCGCGCCCTACTTCTGCCACGAGCAGGGCGCGGCGCACTTCGCCGCCATCCACAAGGTGTTCGGCGCCAGCAACGTATCCAAGCTCCTGGCGCACCTGCCCCTCGCCGACCGCCCCGAGGCCGCCGTCACCATCTCCTACGAGGCCCAGGCGCGCCTCCGCGACCCCATCTACGGCTGCGTCGCCCACATCTTCGCCCTCCAGCAGCAGGTACCATCCACGTGATGCATCTCCTATGACCCATCGATCGATCGCTCCTGTCTGCATGCATGCATGGCTTTTGCTGATCTTTCCGTGTCGGTCGATCAGGTCATGACCCTGCAGGCGCAGCTTGCGTCGCTCAAGGCAGAGCAAGGCGGGCAAGGGATGCAGCAGGGGGACTCCAAGGGCGGCTACGTGAGCAGCGCGGACCAGTTAGGGTACGGCTACCCGTGGTGCGACGGCAGCAATGGGGGAGGAGGAGGCGGCCTCGTGGGCGCGCCGGCCGCCGCGCAGCCGTCGTGCGCGTACGGCAATGGCGCTGGCCACGACTCCATGAGCGCGCTGCTGGCCGGGTCGGTCTCGGACTACATGCAGCAGTCGCTGTACCACGCGCTCGAGCAAGCGGCGTCCGACGTCGACGGGCAGGCTGGGGCCTTCGAGGCGGCAGAGTCGTCGTGCGGGACGATGGCGGCATCAGCGTTCGGGGCGGAGGAGAGCGGATGGAGGTCGTCGTCGTCGGGGTACCAAGATTGCGAGGACCTGCAGAGTGTTGCTTATGCTTACCTTAATCGCTCGTAAGAACTAAGAAGAACTACTACTAGCGCAGAATATATTACAAGATATATATATATAGACATATATATATATCCTCGGTTCCTGATCACGTTTTGGACTTGAGTTTGGGTAATATATGTGCCATTCTTAAATCGGTCTCTGCTAGTAATAATTCAGGAGGGATGTGAGAGTTCATTGATAGATCTATATATGATCACTGTAGAAACCTAATTGATTAGACATGAAAAATGCGTCTTGCTATGGCCATGGTGTTATTTATGTTTCGGAATGTGTTCTCTTCTGGAGTTCTATTCGGAACTGCAGTGGATTCGACTTGTCATGCCAGAAAATGTATTGCATTGAGAAGATCAAGAGAACCTACTACACATACAGTAGGGATAGACAGCTGATATAGTGACGGACAACTGATTCATGGCCGCACATGTGGAAGATCCAGTTTGACTCCTGCAACTCTTTTACAGATCCTATCTTTTAGTGCCTTTATAAAGATTCCTATATGGCTCTCTCTTTTTTGCGAGATTCATATATATGGCTCTGATATTGTAGTATCTATTTTTGATGTAATCTCTACTTGATTCAACTAGCTAGCTTTAATTTTGACATGCGATGATGTTTTAGTCTAGTGCGAAATCATGATCAGCTTGATCGATCCTTCAAAAGAAATTATGCTTAGCTTTTAATCCTCCAAAATATTGTCAAATATATGCCATTTTCCAGTATAATTGGTAGAAACTTCATTTGAGGTTTTTCTTGAGTACCGTGTATGAATTTTTAGATAATGAGATGTGTATGATACATTATCTTCCTTTCTTTCTTATCCCTTCAAAAGTGGGTGGGGTGATTAAGAACATAATTGTGAGGTCATGTTGTTTTTTTCTAAATTAATGACATCAGGACATGTTGCGGCAGAATGGAACCAGAAAGACATTAATAAGGAAGAGGGTGGGGCTCAACTGAAGTGCAAGAATATATTGTGATCAATATAACTAAGCGTGAATTAACCAAGAAAAAGTCCAATCTCTTGCACCAAGATCATGGCATTTTCGTTCAGTTTATGCCATCGAATTAATGGAACAGTACCGAATGTTTCCACAAGATCATGGCATGCATGTCTTGTGTTTTGCAAATTAATCATATGTCACTAGAGAAATTCCAGCATACTAGAGGAACAATGCCTACTAGGTGTTGCTTGAGTAGTTTTGATGGAATCAAATAAATATATTCTGTCAACCTGTTTAACTTGCAGTATTTCAATTGTATTTTTTAAAATATATATCATGATTTACTTGTGGAATAACTCGTATACAGTGTTCGTAGGTTATGCTGGTTTATTTTGTGACTTGTGAGGAATAGAACACAGTTTAGTTTATGAGTAAGGGTACTATCATTTTAAGACAACTACATGCCATTGAAGTGCGTAGGCCATAAAGTGCAATTTCCTTTTTGTGCTTTAAAAATTTCAAAGGGTCAACTGAAGTGGTAAAGTATTTTCTCCACAAAAAGTATACTCCACAATGTGTTTTTTCTTTTAGTATATTGACAGAGGAACTACACGTTGAGTTAAGGCAATCAACATGGAAAGTAAAACATTATAAGAGATGGCACTTTGCATCCTTACAAAATAGACACCACAAGAGGTTTAAACTTAACCTATCACTACTACAGAATTCATTTAATGTGACGCTTTTGTACATATGTCTCTTCAGAGCTGTCTGTTTAGAGAGTATCACGGATGGTTCCAAAAGAGAACCGTCTAAGACAATGATTACGAGCAGTTCCCATTAGGTGGGACGCTACAGTATAGATCCTTCCAAACGATGAACCGTATATACAAATCAGTACAGACGGTTCCAATTGTACAGACGATTCATCATTTGGAACCATCGGTATTGATTTGTACAGACGGTTCATCGTTTGGAAGGGTCTATACTGTAGTGTCCCACTCATGCATGGCAAGAACTGATGGAGCGTTAGTCCCATATTGCTAGTTGAAGTGGAGGAAGACTATCTTATAAGAGTTGGTGCTTCACACTTCTCTAAAGCAATGGGAGAAGAGAAGGGAAACACCACATGCGCGCTCGCTCGCCTCGTCTCGCCGGGCCGGGCCTGTAGGGTGTGCGCACACGACGTGCGTGTGAATAGTCCAACGAATTCGGGTTTCTCGACGTGCGCGTGAATGGGAGCAGCGGGTTGCAGAAGGGTCGCTTGGCCCTAGTCCTGTATTTTTGTTTTTTTTTGCAATCCTAAAACAACATCACAGACGGTTAGAACCATAGCCGTCTGTACAAACCGGATTTGTACAAATGCTTAAGTATAGTCAGTTCGAAAAAGCATTCCGTACGGGAGTTTTGAACAGTCTGTACAAAGCTCTTCTATAGTAGTGCATCCTACCTTGAAATAAAAGCCGCAATCATTATTGTCTTTACAACAAAGAAAAAAGCATTCGTTTTCATTTTCTCAAGAAAATAAAAAACATAGCTTTTCCCACGTGCTTCCCTCTTCTGAAATTTTATATACCCCTCTATAACATATGCCGTGGGTTTCACAGCATCTCAGCCCTCTGCTTCCTCTCTCTCCTATTCTAGCCTATGTGGCATGCTCTTGTCCACACATGTTTTTGAGCCCTGGGCGGGCTTTGGTAGGGCCACTACAACCTCACACAGATTGCTGGTTCTCTCTCCTTGCGACTGGTGCCTCCCAGTTGCCATCTTCGCCATCCGGTTGCCCTGGCTTTGAACCAACGTTTCCCTATGGGCACTGGTTTTACCCCACTGCTCGTTGTTGTGCCTCGTCAACGCGTTCTTCTAGTTGCGTTGCTCTCTGTCGTCGAAGAAGACACGGCACCAGAATTGGATGCACAGACAGCGATTTGCAGAATGAACAACAACAACCCACTAATTGAACGGAGAGAAGAATGATTAAAACAACCAAGAAAACAAAAGAGGCTGGAAAAAAGCGAACACTTGTTGTGCATACCTTACTGCCAAAGTGCCACCGAGCTCCCTTCGACTGCTACCTTGCACCGAAGTACCGCCTAGCTAGGTTGTGCCGAGTGGGCTGGTTAGACCGGCTTGTGCTATGGGCTCAGCTCAAGGTTTTTGATACACGAGGCTTTAAAACATTTTTAATTTAATACAAAATTGAACAATCACTCCAAATCCAATTCAAATCTAAATTCAGGATTTTTTGTATATTTCATTCTAGTACATTTTGAGTAAATTATCAATATTTTCTGTAATGCAAAGTTTGAGTAAAAATATATCACATAAAATCGTAAATAAATGTTTGAAATAGTGGTCTACATATTGGGGAGGATTTTCATGATCATTTTCTCGATATATTGAATTGTTGGAATATATTAAAAACATGATTGTTGTGTTCGATAGTATGTGTACGTGTGAAGTCACATTAAGAATTTTCTTGCAATTATTTTTCAGGATAATTGCCAAAATGTCGTACATATCGACTTACATCTAGTATTTTCTCTATAATAATTGTTTACAATCATTATCATTTAGCTACACACTATAACTATGTCAGCTACACACTAGAACTATGATAGATGAGACAGAAACTTGTGCAACCATGCCATGTGTTATCGCGTGAAGCCTCCTAGTAAGTTACACATACTATTACGAAGTATCTGGTGTCCTATCTAAGAATAGATATACGATATACGCCTTCACTCTGTTAATATTTTGGACAGATAGATCTGACCATGTTCAGAAAAATTTCAACTCTAGTATCTAGAGATTGTTCATCAATCTAAATCTCTAGAATGCCAGACAATTTAATATATTTCTATCATCAGATATTGAGCAGTTTAATGTCCAGTAATTGAAGGAACTGATTACATCTTTCTTCAGGCTGTTCCAGTAGCTAGCACATGCAAGGGCAAGGACACGCTACTAGACCGGGCACTTGATAGTATTTTGGGTCTCCCGGTCATCGAACGAGAACGATAATTAATTGGTGGAGACGACTTTGACGATCTAGCTATAATCATATGACGACGTTGCACTAGGCAGTCACTAAACCAACTTCTAAAAGTTATTGACCATGTTAGGGAGCACAATCAACCTGACCATGAAGGTCTATTCATGCAAGCAATCGAGAATTGGAACATACAAAATAAAGGCAATTTAAATTGTAAATAATAATGAAGCACGATATGATATTGGTGACCTCGCAATGGTGGGGTTCCAACAACGATATCACAGAGGGTCTAGTCAACACACGTGCAAAAGCGAAAAGTAGCTAAGGCTAAATTTTTATCTAATTAAAACCGAACTAAAAACCTAAGTGTTGTGGCTGAATATATAGGAGGAGGAGGCAGCCAAGAGGGTGGCATCATGGGTCAAGATGGCAACGGGGACGATCTCCAACAAGGTATCCCGATCCCCGTGCCCTCCATTTTCCCCGCTACCCGTCCTTGTCCCCATGGTCGAGTAAGGATTTTTCCCGTGCCGGGTACCGAGTCCCTGAAGGGTATGCTTGCCCCTACTCTGGCGAGCGACGCTCATGGCTTGCCCCCTGCTCTGGCAGCCCAACTCGCTCCACTGCTCCAACCGTCACTGCTTCCCCCTTGCTCTAGCCGCCACGGCTCGTGCCCTATTCCGGTAGGCGATGCTCTCCTCCTACTTTGGCCTGCCCCGCTCGCCCCACTGCTCTAACCAACACCGCTTGCCCCTTGCTTCTGGTGGCCACCGCTCATGCCCTACTCCGGCGGGTGCTGCTCGCCCAACTGCTCTAGCTGCCGTCACGACATGAGAGGAGGGCAAGAAGCGGCTGCATGATATGGATGGGGATTAGGGAGGAAGAAGGTTGGTTTTTTCTCACTTTATATACCTATGGTGTAAGGACCCACCTGTCGTACTCATAACAGGGAACCCGACGAGTATCGAGGATGAGGATAGGGCCCCAAACCTGTACTCAGCTTACCCAATGGGCACAACATTTGTACCGTCTCTATCCCCATTGATAGAAAAGTCCCCCAAACTTGGCTCCTAAACAAGTAATCCCCGCCAGGGACGCGAGTATCGGATACCCGTTGCCACCTTGAGCCATGGGCTCTTCTTAGGCGTCGGATTACGTGGACCAAGCCCAAAATAGGGTGCGTAGCCCCTTTAATTAATTAATTAATAATTTGCTCTTTTACGTGCTAACTCCTCTTCTTGCTTGTGGTGAAATTGTTATCAACTTCATTGTTCCAGAGTGAAAGAATATTATCTCTATTAGACAGTACCATTGTGTTCATAACATGATTAGGCGATCGAGAAATGAGAGTAACGATAATTAAGTTGGTACGCACGAGCCCTAGTCAATGATACTTGACCCCGTGGCTCTTGAAGAGTAGTGATAGATACTATGAATGTAACTGTAGTGGAGATGTCCTCGTCAGTATTTCAGTTTTTTCTTGTCAGAGAGAGGACTGGGCACTCCAATTAACACGCTAGATGTTTACCTTCTCCCAAATGGATGGACGAAAAAGTCCAGCTTAGCGGCTTGTCATTTTTAAAACCACTGAAGCGATTTGGATGCAAAATTTTGGTGCATGTTGGGCTTGAGCTTGACCCTGTACAGTTTAACCCATCTGATTAGTAGGATTACCTGAGCCCAATTAGACTTAGTTTAGCATGTCCTGAAGTTTAAGGACAAGCTCAGTCCAAAGCCCCACCAGACCTGGTTTTAACTTTTTAAACGTGACCCAACTAAAGCCCGCCAGACCGAAATGCAGCCCGACCATGAATGTATAGAAGACCAGGCTAGATAGTTTCATGGCCAATCCAGTGCAATCAGGCTTGCTCTCTTATCCAACACAAGCTCAATCTAAAGCAAAAACTTGCTTCAGGGTCTGTTCTGAACGATTTTTACCGAATGCATTTTATTTCCTGCAAAAACCGCATAAATTCGCATGTTTTAAACAGTGTAAGTCTTACTTGAATCGATGGCTCTCGTGTGAGCCTCCTCAATTGGCAGCTCTGCGTTTGCTTTTCTCTTCCAAGTTTTTTTTTAAAATTCAGAAATGGCTATTAACCAATCCATCACAACAACACGAGATTATGAGTTTTTTTAATTCCAAACGCATGATCAGTTGCACCCTTTACAGCGTGAAACCGGCAAGAAATACACTCGTGCCACCAAATCAAGCTCCCACGAGCCGAGCTAAAGCGAACGCACGCTGCAAAGGAGTTGAAGCTTTTTGGCGCCGTCAGATGAAATTATCTGGAGTAGCTGCCTTCCTCCTGCTCGCCGAAGCAGTACATCTCCTGCAGCGATGACCCGTCGGAGCGTGGCGCGCTGTAGCACCCGGAGCTCTGCGTCGACGTCATCGACTCGCGCTCCATCTGCCACGCCTGCTGCAGGATAGGGTTGCCGCCCACCAGCTGCGCGCCGCCGGCCGCCGCCGCCGCGGCCAGCGTCTGGGCCACCTGCGTCTTTGCCTGCGCCACCTGCACCTGCAGCGTCACCACCTGCATCCACGCGTTCCGTCGCACCGTCACGCACATGGAGTATGTAATTGCTTTGACATACGCGAGCGCGCGCATGCACCGGCCAGGCAAGAACTCGCGTGCGTGCGTACCTGCTGCTGGAGGGCGAAGATGTGGGCGACGCAGCCATAGATGGGGTCACGGAGCCTGGCCTGCGCCTCGTAGGTTACGGTGGCTGCGGCCTCGCTCCGGTCGGCGGGGGGCACCTGCTGCAGCAGCTTGGCCGCGTTGCTGGCGCCGAACACCTTGTGGATGGCCGCGAACTGCGCCGCGCCGTCCTCCGCGCAGAAGTAGGGCGCGAACACGCACTCCGCCGCGCACCTGCGCCGCAGGAACTTGCACGCCCCGCACGGCGAGCCCGTCACGCCGGCACCGGAGGACGCCATGGCCGTCGTCGTCGTCGTCGTCGAGCCGATAGCTGCCCGCGCCTACACCTAGCTAACTAGCTTATGTTCGAGTTATGACGACGCTTTCAATTGAGCTGCAGGCACGAGGCTAGCTAGAGTTTTATAGAGGGGAAGACGCCAAGTGCTGCGAGGTTGCGAGGGGACAAGGCCAGAGAAGAATGCGCATGATGTAGAGGAGAGCGAGGGACTCGTGTGTGCAGTTCGGGGACACGAAATACTTGAATACAATTAAACTTCTTGCGAGAAAAAGAAAAGAAAAAAGAACATCGTCCCTTGCGTATCAACCTCTGTAGCATCGTTGGGTTGCATAATTGGTGGCTGACATGCATTCTAACTGTTGCAGGAGGCTTCCGTGTTACTACGGAAGGAGGCACACCCAACCCGAAGGTAAAACTGTTATCTTAGCTCATCGATTGGAGTCCCTGCAGGTCTCGGGCGAGATGCATCTAGGCGAGGGGCGTCTTAGGTGAGGCGTAGCGGAGTCCCGGGCGAGGTGCGATCAGGTGGAGTTTGGATCAGAGTTGACTTGGGTGCACCGTTGACGAGGTCCAAAAAGCGCTTAGCCGGTTGGTGATCCGTACCGACGAGACGCATCTATGTAGATTCCGACGGATATGTTAAATAGGGACGAGAGGGAAATAACAAGATTGTTCTAGACGATATAGTAGACCTTAGGACAAGATCATAAATTGCTTAGAAGATGTGCATAAATATGGAAATCGTCCCTACCTATGAAAGAGGAGAGACCCCGACCCATCAACAGGGAAAATATATAAAAAAGAATTTCACCTTCATTTGTTTTTTTTTCTTTGCGCCATTGGCTAGCCATTAGGGGAAACGTCATCCAGCGTTAGGTCTAGGTTTGGCGAGCTCCTTGGGTATCTCGGCCGGTCTTACGTCTAAACCGGGATATCACTAAAATACTGTCTGGAGGAGTACTCGACGACACCAACCCCGCCGAATTTCACACTGACACTGACACTGCCATTGTCACTTCACTAGCTTGTTAGTACACTTTTGAACCAAAAAAGAAACTACACGATTTGCAAGGGGAAGCTGTGTGAGGTTGCGAGGCCCTGAACAAAATGTCGAACAAGATGTACACAAGCTGGAGGGGAAACATTTGTCATCCTAGAAGCGGTGAAGGTGGCGTGTGATGTGATGAGATGGACTAAAGTGGTTCAGGCCGTGCTGGGACGTAGAGAAAAGAAACAACGAGCAGCCAGGACGCACTGCCCTTTGTCGCCTTTCGCAGGGCTTGGGGCCTTATCATACGTGGACTCTGCCTTTTCTTTTCCGGCTTTGTCCCATGTCTGTTTGCTCCGTTTGTTTATTGCTTCGCCTTTCGTTCGGTACACCGATGCTTGTCCGTTGCACAAAATTTCGGGGTCTTACCTATATACATCACATCACACTGTCGGCCTCGACACGAACTGAGCTACGTCCCTTTCAATTACGCCACCATTAAAATGATACACTTTGGTTACAGTACTACTACCTTTTGCAGTTGCTCGAAGTGATGAGATTACCGTTGGATTAATGAAAGATTCTCCATCTCCATACATTAGTTGCAGCTTTCTTCCTGCATGACTCGAGCTCGAGGAAATGATGATGGTTCATGATTAGGGACACTAGATTGTCATCAACTCTTAAACAAAATTGGGTTGTTGCAAAGCTCACCTCAATTGCGCCAGCTCTTAATAATTTCTCTTTTCTCAGCTACTATACTGTCTCGCAATAAACAAAGCCCGTGGAGCCGAATAGAAAAAGTTTGCACGTACTCTAAAAAAGAACAGGAAACAGTTTGCACGTAACCTGACTATACTAGTTTACGCAATGATACGAGCGTCGCCGTACTTGCAGACGCTTACTTTTTTTCTGTCGATGGTTGAGGACTTGAGATAATTAATTAATATGCGCGACAGTGCACTTCTGACTGCCCCGCTTGTCTGTTTCCTCTGATTTTCCTCTCTGTATGCAAGTTTGCGCCTGTGCATATGTGCATTATGTGAGAGCGTACGTGCGTACGTGTACATGTCCTCCACGATTAGGACACGGCGACGGCTGTAGCTTTTATGTGGTTGGGAGCTGCTTAAACAAGTGGGGTAGGCGCGAACTAAGCTAAGGCGTGGCCGCGTAGGCGACGAGCCGAGAAAAAAGATATCAGACTTTAGAATTCAGAGCGCTGAACAGCTTGAAGTTTGAGATGCAGATGATTCTTTTTTTCCTTTTTCTTTCTGGAATACTGCAGAGGAAACGCAGAAACCCAGTTTCGGGGGGTGTAGCCTATTTGCCCAATTTGAAGGTCATCCGGGACCGAGGCATAAGGAAAGTCTCGTGGGTCGAACTATGATGGGCTTATGGCGACAGGAGTCAGTGCGGTGAGATCCAATTTCAGGGTGGTCCGGGGCGTGATCGGCGGATCCGCGATCCAATTTCGGGGTGGTGCAGCCTGTTTGTTCGGAGATGGACGGCCCAGTACGCGTCTATTGCCGCTTCCAGCCGCGTCGCCTCGTGCAGATGAGATGACGACAGAGGCAGAGAGGCCATGAACTTGGCGCTTCACTGCAACTTCACCAAGGTGTGCAACTATTGCATTGCCACCGGCTGTGCAGAGGTGATATAGGAGATGGAAGGGACGTCAAGATGCCGTTTTCTCGCTGCCCTTAGGGATATCGATGATCGACGAAGCCAGTTTGTAATTAAGTTTGGTTTTTCGTCATGAAGGTCGAGCTTCGAACATAGATGCACATAACTTTCTAAAATTGCTTGTTCTCTGGACGTTGGACGCCATGTCTGGTTCAACAATCCACCTTGTTTCCTAGACGTGCATGTAAACGCTATGACTAATGATCAATAAAGCTCGCCTTCCCCAAAGAAAAAGATGACGACGGAGGCGCGGCCGACGCGAAGGCGGGATTCGGGAACGATCAGTTGGGCAGTACGCGAAGTCCCAGTCCCAACCGGACGAACGCACGGTTTGGAAGACGAAGACGACGGCCGAATAGGTGGAACACCGGAACGGCATGGTGAAATGGAGCGTGGCATGCACTGGCACGGGTTGATCGATCAGTCCAAAATGGAAGTGAGCTGAGAGGCAATGGTGGAAACGGCGGTGCGCGTGGCCACCGTAGAAGAGGACTCAGCTCTGGGGAAGAGCTAACCCGGTAATGGTCAGCACCTTCTTTTTTTAAAAGCACCTTGAAATGGTCCTTGGTTTGTAGGTAATGTACGTAGCGCTAGGCCTGAACAAATGGGCCGGGCATTATGTTCATTTAGTTGGCATCGGAACATCCATGCAGATGACAATTGGAGAGTTTCCAAAAAGTTGGATGATCACCCGGAAGCAAGAATGAGCTGTGAGTCCGTGAGCTCTCTTTTGTGTTTTTTTATCTGACTGTCCACTGAACTTATTGATCCAGCTAAGAAATGTACTGTATTTCAACTCATTTAAAGTATGGATGACGTGAGCTGCTGACTAGACGTCAGAAGTGTTAGAAATGTGTCCTAGTGACAATCATAGAGATGATCATATTTCATTGTGTCCATGATTTATTAAATATTTCTTGAATAATATCATTTGTATTGATTAGCAAGTATGTGACTTGTTTGTGAAACTCCGTCCTAAGCTTAAATGATTATTTTAAATTCGTTCCTAGTCAGAATTTATGTGAGGACACATATAAATAATAGACTAGCATATGTATTGGTTGATGACCATATTTCATGGGTCATGGACATAGAGATGTCGAATCAATTATATGAACACATGTTAGGAAACATGGGGTTGGACTGATCCAACTTGAGACACAATGTGTATGCTATGTCCTTTGACCTGAGATTGTCATATGTGCTTGAGATGTGTAATGACTTACTTAGGGGTTGCCAAACGCTACTCCGTAACTGGGTAGTTATAAATGTTGCTTTCTTGTTTGTCATGAAGCATGTTGCGAGGCATGGTTAATCGAGATGGGATTTGCCCCTCTTTGTAATGAGAGATGTATCTCAGAGCCCCTCGATTGATCGGATTCAGAAATGCATGGTCGTGTTACTTAAGGTAAAAGAGTTAACCCAATAAAAAATTCCGAGACACGTAATCGAGAAAGAGCGGTCAAGTTCGAGCTTGAGCTTGACAAATATCGTGAGGCAAAGGGAGTAGTTTATATAACATTGTAAAGGTTCGTCCGATACGATCTTTACGTACGTTTGGGAGTTGGCGCGTCCTGCTAGGGGCCGCTACCAATTAGTGACCGAGTAGGAGTACTCGGGTCATGTCTAAACGTGCGTGAACCTATAGGGTCGCACACTTAAGGGGCTAGAGCTTAATTCGGATTAGGATCCGAGTTAGACTAGGTGTTGAGTCCTAATGGACCTCTAACGAAGAAGTCCATTATGGAGACGTCTATATAAGGAGAGGGGGTGGACGTCCTAGGGTTAAGCTGATTCAGAATTCCTGAAACCTGGCCATCACACCTCCCACACCCAAAGTCACCTACTTGAATCTAGCAATCCGGACAAGTGACGTTCCTCCCTGAACATGTGGATACCTTGGAGGCGTTACAGCTGCGACGCTAGGACGAACCGCACGAGGGAACCGCGAGGAGGAGACGATCTGTTCCAGGGAATCGCGAGGAGGATACGATCTGTTCCAGCGAACTGCGAGGAGCAGAAGGTAGTAAGACTACAGCTGCACCGACGCTGCATCAACTCTACTTCTGCTATGGGTTTGCGCGTCTAGAGGTAACCTTGTGATCTACTACTGCAGCGATTTCTGGTTTACGCGGTAGAAAATTTTATTTTGCGCTAGTGTAGCCTACCTGTGTCCCGACAAGAAGGTACTCCTGCAGGATATTCTTAGCTACAATGTGCAAGTTTGTACTTCTTCATATACAAGTGTAATTTTGTACCCCACTTAAAAAAAGACAGTTGTAGTTCTGTGTGGCCCAACTCACCTCCGGCCCCGCCCAAGGCTTGGACCAATAAGGTGGGCGTAGGCAGACTTGGACCGCCGGAGCGGGTGGCAAGGCGTGTGTCGCGAGCCGGCCAGTCAGTGGTTAAAGCCTGCGAGGCACGTACTTAGTTTGTAAAAGTTGCTAACAAGAAACCGTCACAGACACTAAAGCATTTATAAAGATAGAGTTAACTCTTATCTCTTCGGTTCATCCACCTCGTCTAAAGTTAATATAAAAAATAACTCATACAATGGGTTATACATTAGTTATCCTGACTCTACACGAAAAGTTAGCATTAAATATAACAGTGTACAAAGACAATGTGGTTGACTCTAGATGTTCCATTCTTTACAAAGTCATACTTTTTATGAAGAGTCGATTTCTTTCTCTTTCTCCCTCATCTCTCCTCCACATCAGCAATTATCCTATGTGACAAGACGAAGAGTCAGCTGACGTCATGCCTTTGTATGTGCCACTAGGACAAACCAATTCCAATCGAATAGCAACACGTCACATGTACACATCATTTGGCCCGCCCTATTTGTTTTCACTTTCTACGCCCTGGATAACTGACTGTTAATAATACTTTTACAAGATGTAAAAACTGGTTGTGCAGTCATCACAAGTCTCCGAATAGTAGGATGCCATGATGGTCTTAGGGTAGGAAAGGATTTCAAGTGCCTTCGTAGCGGGTGCCTCCTCTACATGCTCTGGAAGAAGTGGCCTCCTTTGGATTTAGAGGACAACTCCCATAGGGCAATGGCCTTTAGTGTGGTGCGAGATAGCCCCCCTCCCCCCACGTTTGGGCAATATAATGGTTTTGTTTTGTTGGTTTTGACATGTTTCACTCAAAAACATATCCCCTAGTTTATAAATACACTAATTTTCTTCTAAATGAACAAGCATCGCTTCTATCGGTAAAAATGTTATACAAATAACCAATGCAACATGTGGCTGATCTAATCATAAATCAGATAGACGAGGTGATACACCGAGTGACCGTTATTCAGTGTATCAGTTACGGAATGTCTGACTCGGCCGAGGTCGCGGTCATGCCTCTCGTAAGACCTTCAGTCATGCATGACACTTCAGCGCACTGCATCGTGCAATATTGTAAGTAGTAGAAAGCTAATCTATTAACCAATTCTATCGCAATCTACATTGATTGAAACCAAGGACTAAAAGTTCCTCGGTCACAGGTGCATGCATCAATAGAGGACTCAAGATCAACTTCCCACTTTTCCAGTCACCAGTTCTTAAAATATATCGCAACTGCAAGCGATTCTCTTGCAGTCCAAATGCAGGGCGACAAAAAAGAGCAGGGAAAAATCGATTCGAAGAAGAAACGTCACAGGTAATTTGCTGGCACGCCGGACTAAAGACACGAGCTGTCTGAACCCTGTTTCCATCTTACCATACAATACTTACCAATCTCAGATTATTTAATAAAGAAACAAAGAGTTTATGTGTATCATAGTGTAGTTAGTTTCATCCTTGGCAGGGCCGCTTCGATGATATGACAGCAACTCCTGAAGTAAACTGATTGGATGTATCTGAATTTAACTTGAAAGAAAATACATCAGCAATGAGCTTCCCCTCTACAAAAGGACCATATATATTAGCTGCCACAAACTTTCAGATACATTTTCTCAACACATCGAGAAATAGAAATAAAATACTCAGCCAATGGGCAAACAGAACAAAATGAATATATTATTCAACAAGAAATTATCATTTTTATTTCTCCATGTGTGGATCCAATATCAATTTGAAATTTCGTGGCACTATAGATTTATGTTGTATTAATATTGTCAAAAAATATATCAAAATTTACCATCTCCTTCCGAGTTATGCAACTAAACCGACCGGCGAGTGAGAAAGCCTGACAAAAGAGAAGTCGCATACGGATACATGTGCATCTTCAGGTGCGCTGACCGATATGAGATGCGCACGCATCCGCACGAGACTTCTACACAATTATATTTTGCACAAGAGGATACTTCAGCTCGAAGCAGCTCCAGCCATATTGCACATTTGATCCGTCAAATATATATATTTTTTTCACATTTGCACTGCAAGACACACACACTCAGACAGCTAGGGCACAGTCATGGATAGCGAGGCAGCTGCTAGGCACCAATGCCGGCCGTGTACCATATTTTATTCATAAGCTACTGACAATAACAAAACCAATGCTGCCCTCCTCCCCCTCTCTGTCCCTGTCCAGCTCCCACCCTGAATATAGCCCCTCGCACACGCACTTCACCATCTCTTGGATCGCCAAACCTTCGCCTAATTACCAGTTAATCCCAGGCCAAAGCCTTCGAATTAACCATCGCAGCCTCGCGGGCCATCGTGGTACATCGTAGCTAGCAACATGGAGAGTGGCAGCAAGGCGGTGTCAAGCGATGCCGACGAGGCTGTGAGATCGCCTGTGCCGGCGGTGACTGCTCGGGACGAGGACGTGGAGGCCGTGTCGCCCCGGGCGCCGGCCGCGACACCCAACACGCTGCCGTACTACGGGTGCGTGTTCTGCAAGCGCGGGTTCACCAGGGCGCAGGCGCTGGGCGGGCACATGAACATCCACCGCCGCGAACGCGCGAAGCCCGCCGCCCGCGTCGACGCGCCCACCGGCGTAACGTCCGTGTCCTCCCGGAACAGCGGATGCAATAGCCAGTACCGTCACCTGGCGTATCCCCCAGCGCCGCCGGCCACCGCGACGACGAGCAGAGGCAGCAGCAGCAGCTTCGCCATGTCGTATTACCCCGGCGCCGCGGCTGCGGCCGGAGTGGACACGGAGGCCGTGAGCCCTGGTAGCCCTAGCCCGCGGGAGCTGAGCCTGTTCGTCGCAGACACTGGTGATCACGATCATGACTTGCACCTGGGCCTTGGGTGCTACGGGCGCGGCGGCGACGGGTCGCGCGCGCCGGAAGGGTCAGAGCAGCACGACGGCGAGCCGGAGAGGAAGCTGGACTTGGAGCTCAGGCTCGGGAGTCGTCCCAGGCATTGATCGCATGGTAGTGCAACTCGTACACACTGCACTCATGTATATGGTTTAAGGATGTATACATGGTGCTCAATTGTGTTTCTTTGTTCTTCCGTTGTTATCATTTTTGTTTGTATGCATTGCATGCCTGTTAAAACGACTTTAATGCGGTTTGATGTTGTTGTTGATCATGAATTTAGGACAGAGACTTTACTACGGTCTTCCCGTCATTGTATGAACACTTTGTTGTGCATGTTACTTTGGTTTTCTTTGCTGTTTAATTTCATCACCGCTATATACATTATGTGCTGCGGATGCTTGATGTATTAGACATTCATACCGACTAATTTTCTGATAAGCTCTTAACAAGGCAGGGAGATATACTCCAGCTGTGCGCTTTGAGTTGCGAACCTGTGATTCCTTTGCATGCTGTGCTTGTGGAACCCGAGTTCAAATCGTTTTACACAGAAGGTATGTAAATGCAGTTAACATGTTGTGTACACAATATATATTCAGGGGGGAAAAGATAAAAATTACTTGTTTATGGAGAAATTCCAGGGAAAAATCACAGCATTTCAAATTCCAAAGGAAGTATCTTTTTTTCACTCATTTGGGACGCCGGAATTACAACATACGTTTGATTTCCGAATCTTTCATTTTCGCAGAAACTAGTGGGCTTGCCTACGCACAATTGTACATCTGTACTACCGTGATGCATATTACTGTGTACAACATACGTAATTGTATTTGTTATCTCTGATTTAATGTATTATAGCTATAGTTACTGATAATTGCATCATTATAATCCGAACGAACAAAATAGACAATGCATATTTTTCTTCGTTTCTTCTGGCTGGAATATCTATTCTCTCAAACAATTGTGTAACTCATCTTGGCATCCCTTTAATGGTAAAAATAGAATTACTTCAGGCTTGTTGTCATCAATGTTATGTTATTTATGTTTGGCTTAAAAATGTGTTCCTTATGCTTAAAAGCCCATTGTCATGTTCGACTCAGGATTTCATCCTAGCTTAATTACTTTAGGCTTTACATTCGTAGCCCAGGTTGCTAAATAACGACCCCCATAAGGGCCGCTTGCTTGCTTCTTCATCTTAAGAGAGGTAGAGCTAGGGAGAGTTTGAGGGAGTGAGAAGACTGATTCCTTCCAAATCCACGATAGTAGGGTCTTTGAGTGAGATCTGTGAGTAGAATTGTGGCATCTCCTCTATTTGTTGGCTCTTGCATCTTCTTCTCTACGGTGGATGATTACTTGTGCCGTCTCACGTGATTATTCTTTGCACTATTTTGGGTAGCGACCTCTATTTGCTCTTGATTTGGTCACCTGAATTACTGCTTGTGTTGTGTTGAGATGGAGCTTGGTATTGTTAATTTCTCGTTGATAACCGTGCTTAAGGTTATTCGTTCAGTTGGTACTGCAAGTCGATGATAGTGAACTTATTCACTTACCATGTATGCGTGCATAGTAGTTAAAGAAATGTTTGCTTGTCGATGCAGGTACACAACATGTTTGATGAAACGCTTGTAAGGATTTAGTTTGCCCATTCGATGGTTTCACTCCATTTCCCTATTTAAGCTCACGCTGGCATGTACGCTAGCATACTAAGATATTCTCTAGTATGAGACTATATTATGCTTATAGCAATGATAAGAGTATCTACATCCCTAGCACCACCGCTAAGCTTAGCAATCAATATTAATATTTTTTTCTCTTTCTTACTATATGTATTTTTTAAAATACAAATATAATTATCTATCAATGTCTTACCTTCTAGAGGTGGTGTTAAACAATGTGATAAAATAGCTAAAAATTTAAATAAAGAGAGAAAATCGATATGTCCAGTTTAGCATCTAATTTAGAGTTGCTAGGAATACAGATACCACGAGGGGCTAGCTAGCTTTAAAATGTAAGTCTTTTTTTATTTTACTTAGCTTTAAAATGTAAGTTTGTGACACGGCAATTAGTTGTGTGGAAAGCATAAAGGGGCACACTGAGCTGGACGGACGGACCTTCCGCCCAAGAGAAGAACGCTTGGTTGTGGAACCAAAAGTCTGGCACGCGGAAGCCGCTGGAGAGCGCGCCGCGTCAACTCCGGGAGAGGCACAACCCTAGCTAGCACCCGCCCCCCAAAACCGAACACAACACGAGAAGCCCGGACGCCACACCGCACCACAGCACACCACGCCACCAGAAAATTCTCCCCCCACACACCAAGGAGAGGAGCTCCCACAAAAAATTCCCCAACCCTCCGCGTCCGTCCCCACCTCCACCTCCACCTCCACCACCATCCTCCTCCCTTCCCCCCACCCCCTCCCCCTCCCCCCTCCGTCCCGCCGTCTCCGGCCACCGCCATGCGCATCCGCCGCTACGCCGCGCGCCTCCTCGCCTCCTCCGCTGCCTCCCCCGCCGCCGCGCCCTCCTCGCCCCCGCCGCAGCCCGCCGCGTCCTGGCTCCACGCCGCGGCAGACGACTGCGCCATCTGCGAGCTCAGCCGCGGCTCCGACCCGCAGGTACTCCCGCCACTCCTCTCTCTCTCTCCCCCCGCTGCATTACTCCGCCGCGTCGCTATGCGGGAAGTGATTTTGCCTTCAGCGGAGGGGGTTCTTACGGCCGGGTGTTCGGCGCAATCGCAGGTGGCTCCTGATGGAATTAAGCAAAAAGGGTGCATTGCCGGTCGGGCGCCGGTAGGCGAGCTCAAGAGCGATGAGCGAATCGGACTAGCTCAGTGGCCTCCTGTTCCGGAAGGTGCGTGCTGCACTGCCATTCTAGGGATCACTTCAAGAGTTCAATGTGTAACTTGCTTCCATTCTGGGGGAAAAATGTATAACTTGCTAATATGCAAAATGTTTGTTCTTTTGTTGTTTCACCAATGATTTCAGCTCAAGGATGCAAGATAGATGATGAACCCCCTGCTGCGGGGCTGGAAGTTACAAAGGGAGCTTCTGGTGTTAGTCGAGCTCCTTCTAGACTGGACGGTACAGGGGAAGCTTTTCCTGTTAGTGAAGTGGCTACCGAGCCGGCAGATACAGGAGGAGCTTTTATTCTTAGTGAAGCTACTGGTGAGCAGGAAGCTAAAGGGACAACTTTTCTTGTGGATGAATCTGCCACTGAGCCGGAGGTTACTGGGGGAGCTTCTCTGGTGAATGGGTCAATCATTGAGCCGGAAGTGTTAAGGGGAGCTTCTCTTTCTCATGAAGCTGTTACTGTGCCAGAAGTTACAAGGGGAGCTCCCCTTGATGATGAAGGTCCTGCAGAGCCAGAAGTTAAAATGGAAGCTTCTACAGTGAATGAATGTGCTGCTACTCATCCAGGACTTACAGAAAGAGTTTCACTTGTGAGTGAAGTTGTCACTGAGCCAGGAGTTACAGGCACTGCGCTGGAAGATACAGGGGCTACTTCCCTTGACAATGAAGTTTCTGTGGAACCAGAAGTTACAGGCGGACCTTCTCTTATAAATGAAGCTGATGAACTGGAAATTAGGGGAGCTTATATTGCTAAGGAAGCTGCTGCAGAACCAGAAGTTATGAGCGGGGCTTCTGCTTGTAGTGGAGATGGTGATGCTGCTTTAAATGAGCCACAGCCTCTTGATTGCTATCTGGATATTGCCAATGTGCAGGTTGAGAATGCAAGCGAGGCTGTTGCCAGCACAGTGCAGCCTTCTAGAGAAGATGCAGCAGACGCTGTTGGTCCCGTAAATTCCACAAGCAATGGTCCTATTAGAGACGAGAGTCCAACCGCTGAGGATGCAGCACCGCATGATGACACGCCTAGTGTTTCATGTGTATCAGGTATAGTAGCTAGAAGTGTCGGTAAATCCGGGAGGACAGGTATCATATGTTATGCTAGGCGCAGAGGTAAAAGGAAGCTGGATATGGTGGAGATAGAGACAGAGCAAACTGAAGTGGATGATGGTGCTATCTATGATCAATGTGAGGAAAAGGTGACGTTGGAGAGAACTGCTCCTTGTGAGAGTGCGATGTCAACAGCTGGATCTGCAGAAATTAAACTTGCCGACATAAAGAGAGAACTTATAGATAATTCAGCTTCAAGCAAGGGTAAAAGGAGGAAGGTGCAACGATTTGAATGTGACATTGATTATTGCCGCATGACATTCAAAAAAAGAGCTGAACTTTCTGTCCACAAGAAGAACATGTGCACAGTCAAGTCATGCAGCAGACATTTCAGATCCCACAAGTATCTGAGACGCCACCAGAGCATTCACAATGATGATATGCCTTACAAGTGCCCATGGGAGGGTTGCAGTATGGCTTTCAAGTGGACATGGGCTCGGGCTGAGCATTTCCAAGTTCATACAGGGGAAAAGCCCTATAAATGCAAGACGCCTGGGTGTGGCAAGATATATAAGTATGTTTCAGACTTCACCCGGCATAGGAGGAGGTGCAAACCTCAGAGGTAAAAACTTATTAAAGAGTTAGGATAGGAGTAAAGCTCGTGCTTGCTACTGTAGATGGTTTTATTATTTGCTGGAAGTTCCTTTGCTCAATTGTTCTGAGTTGTGACAACTTATAGCGGGATTGTTCGTTTCTTTTATTGAAGAAAAAAAATGTTAGAATCTTTAGTTTAGAAGCTTTGACTATGCTTTTCTCGAACATCAGTGTACATTTCAAAAAGCTGGTTGATCATATCCTCTGTGTTTGTTCTTTACAGTGGCGATGCTTGTTCTTTACAGTGAGCTATATATTAAGTCTGAGACTTGTAAATAAGAAGCTATTTTTTATTTGGTTTCAGGATATTACTTCGCTTACCTGCTTAAACATTTGCAGCCAAATACAATATATAACCTGTTTAGTTTTCCACTTATTTTGAGCCATTTAAGCTTGTATTCCTGGATGTCCAATATGCCATTAAGTTGTTCCATCATTAACTTTTGTACTGTATACACTTTCATGGCGAGCTTTGCAAATTAAATACTGCGGCCCTCTTTGTTTAAGTGCTTCTTCTATGCATTCTTAGAATAAAAACCACATAAATCAGAAAGCAGTGGGCGGTATCAACTATACCATTAATGACCGCAACTGCTTTAAGATCTGTGCCAATTCATTTGGTAAAGCTCAGCTGCCCAGGAGATACTTTCTTAGTTTATCTGTTCGTTGAACACTAAAACAAATATTTTCTTTGACGGGGTCTGTGTGCTGTTTAGGCTTTTGATACCCGCAGCACTTTCAGTCCACCCAATTTGCATGCATGAAATTTGCTGACACATAAACTTGTTCTTTTGTCTTGTTAGCTATTTAGTACAAATGAGCGTGTTATACTTTTTTTTTCCTTCTCTACAGTTATGTCAGCAAACGATCAGGCTTCTACAGAAAGGTACACTTTAGTGCATTTGGTATATTTCAACTAGCTTACAAAAGCAAAACCTACGGTTGAGCCTCAGCACTCAGCAGTACATAAACATATCCTATGATTTTCTTCTTTGCAAAAAAGAAACATTGCTAACTAACATATCGTTGGCAGGAATATAGTTAGTCCAAAAGTTATTTTCTTCGTTTACTTCTGAAATAGCACCGAAGTTAGATTTTGAATTGATTGCAAAAGAAAAACCTAACCACGTTTGAGCTTCTGGGCCTGGAGTACTTACCTGTGGTCGCTGAAGATCGTAACTACCTTCCCTGCTCAGTTAGACATTGGTTTCTCATACAGGCGTTCGAGCAATGCTGAGTTGTTACTAAGCTGCAACTGGTGAGATGAGATTTGATGAGCATGTCGACCAATTTGCTTATATGCTTAATACCTAACCACAGAGAGAACTCCTTTTTAAGTAGTGGCATCGAATTGAAATGACTTGAGTAGTGGCACTGGGAAAATGGATAGCAGGTGTATCTGACAGATTTGGCATAAAATCTTGCTCTTAAGATGATCTTATACTTTTTTTTTGCGGTAAGATGATCTTATACATGAGTAACCTATATAAAAAATGCTACGGTTATGATTGTGATGATAATGATGATTGCCAAGGTGAACGTGCATTTTTGGACACGAATTGGTCTTGGATGGAGATATAAGTCTTTCATCTCATAAAGTTATATGTTCGTTATTCTGTCAGTATTACGCATGTATATACTCAAGGATAATTGCTGAAGATTACGACAGTTCTTGGATCAGCAGTTGGGATGCATGACTTTATATATATAGCTGGAGCATTTTGCCTCTGTTTTTGTGTTTTATGATGCTTCAGTTGTACCAGTTGCTAGCTTAGCCGCTTGTGGTTATTTCCTTCTTTTGCCCGGTTCTTGCATTAGCCTTGTTTCATGTTATGTGTCTGTTACTTTCCGTTGATTCAATGTTTGCGTTTGATGTAATAATAATCAGCACTATCTCTGAATGTGTATCCATTATCCAGAATTAACAATGCCATCAAACATTCCCATCACGCGTTTGTACTCTGTTACCCACTCGTCAGTGTTTCTGGCAAAGGACTTGTAGGTACTATACTCAACCATATCCTCTTCGTGACCATGTGATATTGGTTTCACGTCTTCTGCCTGCCGCTTGATAACAAACGGACGTCGATGATCGTGCTGTTCTTTCCGTATGCCATTTTCTCTGCAGACTGCACAACTGCTCCATGTTGAATATTAATACTTGCGAACTTGATCACGATAGGACTCCATTATTCAAGTCTCAATTATATTGCCGTTTATGCCACATCATACATTGCATGAAAGAAAAACCAACTGATCTTTACATACATAAAAAATTAACTATGAAATAGCATAGGTTTTTATTGGTACACATAATGCGTTCAAGCCTGCTTTTGCACTATTGGAGGCGATTCGACAGAATGCTTGGCAAAATTTTAGCAATTCATGCAACTGCAGCTGCGATCCCGGAAATCGCACAATCCACCAGGGTAGCCGGCGGCTTTGCACTGTGCACTGCATGCTTCCACACCAGCGCAGATCGAATTCTTGGCAGGGTAGAATTTGCAGTTGGTTTCAACTGCATCTACGTAATCAGAAAAGATCTATTCAATGATAAAGACCCAGAAGTATATGGAGAATTTATCATAAAAGTTTATATGTAATTCCTAGCAACATGTAATTCTATCCTTACCACAAGACACGAGTGCCAAAATAATCAAGATGGAGATGACGGTGGTGGCGATCTTGCAAGCCATGGGGAAAACTTCTGGTTGGTTGCTTTGAGGTGTAGCGAAGCAAGGTTGTCGGTTTATATGGACATTTGGGACAAGAAAAGGCTGGTATCTGTAATGGAAATGGGAAATGAAATTTTGTAAAATGGGAAAGAATTGATAATATGACATCAAACTTTAGCTGGATATATTTGATAAAAACTTTGTTTTAATTGGCACTAAAGAGAGAGGTTAATACCGATGACATAATTGGCGAACTAAATATGAACTTTTGCATTTTCCAAAGCTGGGTGATATGCATTTGTTGTTTTGATATGCTCTTCAAGTTACAGCCATCAATGCCTAGCAGCCAACAAGTGTTCCTGGCAACTGCCTTTGTTTTTATATGACTAAGTTTTACGATCATCTTTCGGTTTGTTTTTATATGATTAAGTTTTAATCTTCCCACCAAAAGATAAATATGCATGTGCCCATCTTTTCGTTGGGAAAATATATCGTTGAAATTTTGAGAGTAGACCATGCACCATCGCCTTGCAATGTAAAGCATAGCACTTTGGGGCATTGAAGTGAAGACATCAAAGCCAATTCCTTGCTACAAATGACTATCGATCGAAGGGAAAAGAAAGCTAAAGTGGTTGCATGCGCTCAGGCTTCCCATCACGGGATTGCTTGGACCTCCTAGTTCCTACTGCTCCTCTTCCTGCTGTTGCTCCACTCCTGCTTTCCCAATCACAACCCTTGTTGTCTTTTGAAAAAAAGAACATTTGTGTGCAGATGGTATACACTTATAGCTTCCATTTTAGCCTCTCATTCCTTGTGTTTTTTTTGTGTGCAAAACAAAACTGGACATATTTTTGACAGAAAAGTTGCAAGTGGATACATCATTCCGCAATCTACATCTAGGTGAAAATAAGAACATATGTGTCCTGTAAACAAAATTAAATGGTATACACTTATAGCTTCCATTTTAGCCTCTCATTCCTTGTTTTTTTTTGTGCAAAACATAATTGGACATATTTTTCACAGAAAATTTGCAAGTGGATACATCATTCCACAATCTACATCTAGGTTTTTTTTTATTTTTGAAAACCTTCGGACTATTTTCTTTAAAAAACCTCTAGGGTGCAAATGCCTGCTCGCCCTTCTATTTATCCCCTGCTCCCCTGTCCATCCCACAAAAATCTAAACCTAGGCCCTGCCCACCCCTTGCCCACCCATCTTCCTCTCCTTGCACATTTTTCCAGTTCCCAACCGCTTTGATTCTAGCGACGATGATTCAGAAGAAATGCTCCTCCACTTACAACTTACAACCTTGTCAAAGATTCCCGCAACCCTGTGCAATTAGCCAACTACGTCCGTCCGAGGTCCTAACTTCACCTACGCTTACTCCTATGGCTTTGGTAGAAATAGTGCGTTAACGGCCTTCTCCTACATACCAATGTTGAGGCTGGACCATGGGCCGGTGTTGCAGCCAATTGAAGCAACCTCTACAAACATCAGAGATGGCAACGAGGAAGGCATCCAGTTCGATCACGGCTGTCGCCGGCTGCGGCGGCTCTATCTCCCTCTCTGGCTTTATCTTCTTCACCTCCTTCTCTCTTGTTTAGCTCGTAACCACCAAACAATTATCCAACCTGCAATTCCTGTTGCTATTGAGTGATCTGAGGATTGAGTTGCTAAAATTGCAGGGCTTCTTTCTCTATGCCTTTTGCCAGACGGCTACTTCTTCATGTTTCAGTGGGCTAACTCTCGGTGGACGTTGCTGGTGGCTATGGCTAAGGCTAGATTTGTCTGCGAGCCTTAGTAATCTGAGCTACTCACCTAATTAAGATACTGTTGGAGAGTAAGAAAATTTCCCAATATGGAAAGCCATCTAGCAACCTGTCGTTGACTTGGGCGGAACCAAGGCAGGCTAGGGCCTAGGGCTTCAGGCATAGGCCTGGGACCAAAAGCTGAAAAGCCTTGACAAAAATGTGGATTCATTTGTTTCCGCACTAAGAGAATCTGGCAAGTGTATTCCTTGATTAAAATTTGGGTTCAAGCCTTGAGAACTTAGGGATTCTGGCAACGGCCTTGAGAAATTACCAAAAATGAGGATCGAATTGGTTCGACTTGGGCCTTCAGAAGATCGTGGGTTTTAGGAGGCTTAAGAGAAATAGAACGTATTATTACCCTTTATAACTTAAGTTAGTAGTTCTAATCCACACCATTGATCTGCATCAAATTCGTAAACTTTTCTTGAGGTGGTCCACGAAAGCATAACTCCATTTTTTTTTCTATCTGAATCTCCTTTTCATCCTGCTGAAAAGTACTATGAGTCCTCCGGTGGTTGTCTGTAACTCTAGTTCCAATACATCGGTCAGCAGCGTGACGAGGCACAAAAAACATCCACAAGTAAGAAAATACAGCTGTTAAATTCTGTTCATCATGTACACAAAATGAATGTACTTCATGGGAAATGCTCTCCGCAGAAATCATCGTTCTCCACGCATCCGGCGGCGTATGTAAAGAACAGTAGGAAATCTACAAGGTATACACATCATTGTATATATTCATATTTGAATCTTGGAATCTGTTTGCTCGCGGCGATAATTTACGCATACTGTATAGGAGAACTTCTATGGAACTCTTCCTAGTTGCTATCTAGTGAACACGCAATTTCTAGGAAGGCCATCGGTCCCGTTCACAGCGTAACTGAAGGAATAAATTCAGCATCCAGCGATCAGGTGATCCATGCCTCCAATCCTCCATGCTTTGAAGAGAGGCAAACTGGAATGTACCTTTTCTTTTCTCGATTGCTCCATGTGAACTGCCTCAGTTCACGGAGGAAGTTGGTAGAGCCAAATCCCTGTAGTCTTTGCGTATACTCCACAGGATCTCTGCGCATCGCCTCATGCTCGGCCGGTTCCTCTTTTTCGGAGCTAAGCACTGCAGAGCCAGCTCGTACATCTTCTCGACTGCCAGGTTGATCGCATCGGTCGCGTCCAGATTTGGATCCAGTGTTAATATCGCATTGCCCTCCACAAATTTTTCCATTGCCTGTGCATACCACACATGGAGCACGCGTAGCAAAACCAAAGATATAACAGTTGTTAATGTATAGTATTACGGCATTATTCTCCATTTCACTAGATACGGAGACCATGAAGATATATAAAGATAACGGCAAGAATGACACAAACTGACCCATTTTGCAGTAACACGTTCAACGATCGCCCTCTTTGGTTCTATCGGGCGCCTCCCAGTAACCAACTCCACCAGCAGGACCCCAAAGGAGTAGACATCACTCTTCTCAGTAAGCTGGTATGTTCTGAGATATTCTGGATCAAGATAACCTGCTGTTCCTTTGACTTGAGTAGACACATGGGTAGCATCAGTTGGAGTCAGTTTGGCAAATCCAAAGTCAGCAACCTTAGCTCGGCAATTGTTTGTGAGAAGAATGTTCGAGGATTTTATGTCCCTGTGGATGACTGGTTGATCTGCATGGGTGAAATATATGGGTCAGGATGTAGTAGCTAATGATCTGAGTGGCTCCTCAAAGGCTATGCCACAAAAATGCATTTTCTCCGGCATATCAGGTCCAACAGTGCCCTAGATCATAGTTTTCCCTTTTTGCATTGAGATATTTAATATATAAAAAAACTTTGCTGTCCAGACTATAGTTCCTATTAGGATGACTCATACCGCCAACTATAGTTTTAGTTCAGATCTGGTCTCGAGAGTTGAATCCCAGTCTAAATATAGGCTTATTTCCTATTAGTATTAGGAACCATAGCGTTAGGTCGACAAGTTCTCTATATAAACCCTCGTAATCTTTGTTACTCGAGGCGTTTGATTATTGTGATAACAGTTCCAGAAATATCCAACCTAAGCCCAAAAAAAATCAGAACAACAGATAATACAGTACTATGTTTGTAAAAGGACTCTGCAGCATCGTATCTCAATGAAATAAAAAAGTGCTGAACTAAATTCTTACCGACTGTTGTGTTTCATGTAACTTTGGGGGACCTGTTCTGAATTCACAAACAAGTACTAACTACTGGGAGTTCTAAAGGTCAATTGCTGACCCTTTCAGATGCAAGAACAAAAACACCAAATCTGACAAATTTGAAACCAAAATGCAAGTGAAAGCAGATATAAGAACTCGATATTACCTGAATAGGTGTGAAGATACGTAATAGCGTGAGCCACATCAATTGCAATATCCACTCTCAGAGAGAACTCCAGAATTTTTCCATTCAGACCTGCATATGTCTAAACTCAGTAAGACACAATTAGCACAAACCCTTACACTTCTCTCAGAGAGGAGGAATGGACAGGATCACAGGATCCTTACCTTCAAGGTGTTCTCGAAGGTTACCATTGGAAACATACTCCACAATGATCAACTGCTCACCACCAAACTCAAGGAACCCATGAAACCTAACCAAATTCAGGTGTTCGATGCATAGCAATGTCTCAATCTCGTTCCGAAACTCATGACCCATATGCTTGTCATACACATTCTGGAAAGAAAGAGAACCAATATAGTCTTGTAATAATCAAAAGACTATGCAAAGTGAACAAGTACAAACCTTCTTGGCGCGTTTGACAGCCACGAGAGTGCCATCACTGAGCTGACCTTTGTATACCGTCCCAGAACCACCCTGCCCAATTTTCAGGTTCGGCGAGAAGTTTTTAGTTGCTTTCTGGATCTCTGGCAAGGAGAATTTTCTGTCTCCAGGTATCTCCCTATCTGACGAATTCCTGTGCATGTGGCTATACAGTCCTTTAGTTGATCTCTTGCTCTCAAAAGTGCTTCCACTTGTAGAACCCTGAGAGCTCACCGACTGTGAGACTGCAAATTTAGAAGGAATTAGTATCTTATCTGAACTTGCCACAAAACATAATGATGATTTTGCAGCAAAGTGTTGTTTGTATATTCGAATTAATTCAACAGAATCCATTCGAGGATCATAGCTTGTGTACTAATAGTATGTATCACTGCGATGTTTATTATCAGAAAAATCAAGTCCTGAAATTCTCCTTCGGTCAGAGACGGAATCATGGAATTAACAAATGATACCTCATGATGGGGTTTGCTTATAGTATGGTAATTTGTACTAATTTTTTTGACCAAGATGGGTCCAGGCCATGCATGATCAAATGGCGACAAATTGGAACGGAACATATCAAAAATCATAAAGTACACGGCACAAACAGACGGAGGGTGTCACACACGTGACACGTCTGATTAAACTAAAGCTCAGTAGAGGAGAAAGGCGTCTAATTGCTGCATACATGCTACAAAACACGAAGAAAGCTACTCTTAGACCAAAGATCAAACGTTGTACTAAAGGAAGTAGAAATGATCAAGTGAAGGAAATATCTCGAAAAGCGCTCATCGGACGAGGCTTTTTCTTTCCAGCATTATTACACTAAATTGTACTGCAAAGATCCTGAAAGATTATCCTGCCAATTAAGGTGCCGCACCATTGTAAGCGTTGACCGGACACAGTTGACGAACAATATATCTCCAACATGCAGCACACAAAAAAAATGAAAAAAAAATACACTACTTTGAACCAGAAAATTATCATCTAAAGACTAAAAGTATACCACAAAACCAGTTGAGAAATGGAGAAAAGGAGAAGGCATATGCGCATGTACGTTGGTGGGAGGGGTGGAAGTCGTCGGACAAGAAGGTCTCCGGCGAGCGCGCCTCCGGGGGGACAAAGCAGGACCGGAAGGCGTCGAGGAAGGCGGCCCCGCGGCCGCCGCCGCCACCGCTCACGGATGACCGCTCGGAGATGGACGACGCCGTGGTGGCGACGGAGAAGCGGGACAGGTCGCCGCTGCCGCCGGGGTCGCTCGGCCGCCCCGCCGAACCGGTGCTGCTGCTGCTCTTCATCGATACTTGAGCCCGGGAGGGAACGCGTGCGTGGCAAGGCGGCAGCCGCGTGCGGAGAGGAGAGAGGGGGATGGGTGTGCTACTGAGTCGGAGAGGTGGCGGGTTTGATGACGATTGGGACGACCAAGGAGCCCCCGGGAAAAAGGGTTAGTTTTCTACGCGCGTCAGGGTGGACTAGTTCAGGCTTTCAGGACTTCTCAGTGGGAGAAAGCAGTCCATCCTGTGGATCGTTGGATTTATATCTAACGGTAATTATTAAACCAGATCAAACAGCTGTTTTCTGCACAAAGGAAAACAAGATTAAAAATACATACACGGAAGCAGTGAACCCTTAGAATGGAAAAAAACTGAAGAAACCGATAAATATACAATTACAAATAGGGTGTCTGTACCTTGCTACAGAACAATATAGAGGTATATTTAGAGTGGAAAATCTATCCGGGGCGCGTGTCCCGGTTTGTCTTTCACAGTGACGTGCTATTATCCGCTGGATCAAGAGATGGTGCGGGCTATTATCCGCTGGATCAAGAGATGGCGCATGCTATTATTCGCTGGATTAAGCGATGATACAGGTTATTATCCATTGGATTAAGCGATGATACGGGTTATTATCCATTGGATTAAGCGATGATACGGGTTATTATCCATTGGATTAAGGCAATGACGCCGGCTATTATCCGTTGGGTAAAGACCGATGAGGTTCCGGATTTGATGACATCAGTGCATCTAATTTTAAATGTGAAATTAAAATGATTTATCTTCTAAACCGTTAATCCGATTCGTGATCCGTTTTCGTCATTAGACTCATTCGACGAGGGCTTCAAAACTAGATCCCATGTTAATATATTTTGAGAAACTTATTTCGTCGTCACCAACTTTCAAATTATAATGTACGGGCTACCAAGTTAAAAATGAATACTTACTAGGTTATTAGCGAATGGCTATAGGCAGTAATTGATTTGTCATTAGTCATTATGTACTATTATGCAAGTATATAGAGAGGATAATTATGTATTTTTTACGTAGTACTTGATAATATTGGACCATTGGTTATAAGTTTGAGTGGTGTAGCAGTGATGTTCATTAATTCGATAACCATGTAAGTATAACCTGGTAATTCAGCAGTAACAATCTAGGTAACTCATTCATTGAACCTGTTAACTACTGATGTTAAAAAAAATTCGTCGGAACATATCAACATGGGATCTATATTTGAAGATCTTGTCGCGACGAAGCTAACAGTGAAAACGGATTATCAATCGGAGTAAGGGTTTAAAAGATAAGACATTTTGAATTTTCAAAATAGAATCTTTGATGACGTCATCTATTTTGGATTTTTCTGCATGTTGCATGTTTCTTGCTCTTATCCGTCGTTATGGATGTCTATTTGGGGCACTTCGCCGTGTAGTTTAAGATATTGATCAAAGTGACTGATTTTTGACCACGTTGCGACAAGCGCCAACATCTTGCTCCCGCTTCCTTCCACACCGGTGACCAATGTACAGCCTTCTAGCTCTTTTTCCTCCCTCATTGCACACTACCTTCTCCACGTCCACCCTAGAAGAAGACACGGCATTATTTTCCTCCTTTCATCTGTCTCCCTCCACCCTCTTGTCGGCTCTATCTTTGGCTTCGCCGCCACTACGCCGTCACGTGTGCGCCTTCTCCAACTCCGGTAAATGTCCACCGTGATTCCCGCCGTCTCCAATGACGGATCGTGGTGTATTAATATGGATAATAAAGAGAAGACACATGGCAATGAAAATATTTCGTCACTACACATTTGGCAAAGGTGAGGAAGGTGCAACCAACTTCACATCTGGATCCACATTGTTCTCCCGTTCCACTCAACGAACGAATCCACCTTTGGTACGTCTTCACGGGAACATTGATTGAGCAATGTTAATAAGTATATTTAGTAGAACCATGCTTGGGGCTCTGACCGTGCCACACCTTGGATTCGTCTAAAATCTTGGCCGACAATACCACAGAAAACATCATCTCAGACGGTTCAAATTCGTTATCAACTGTCTCAGATCATGTGTCAGGGTTAATCAGGTCTTAATTCTAGATGATGTTTAAACCGTCTGGAACTAAGGGACATAGATGGTTCTAACACTAGAACCGTCTAGAATTGTTTTTCCATTATAACAAAATTTGTATTGATTCATTTGCTTCTAGATTACACAAAAGTCACACACCAAAACATCGATCACTGATCACACATATACATGACTTAAATTCAAATATGCATCTCTAATACTAATCACACACAATACTGATCGAACAACTGTTTTCCGCACAAAGGAAAACAAAATAAAAAATACATATGCAAATACTGGAAGCAGTGAACTCTTAAAGAACAACAAAAACTGAAGAAATTGATAATACAATTATAACTTTTTGTACTAAAGTTGTGTATATAATAAATGTATAATTTTAGTAAAAAATATGCAACTATAGTCGACTGTATATTTCTGAATGCATAATAGTATTTTCAAATATAGAAAATATGCCCTTGTCCCAAGAGGGGGGGGGGCTATACCAACCCTAGATCCAATGTCGGTTTGTGCTTTGAAATTCAAATATTTCACTATCTTCACCGTAGCATATTCTCATTTCACACCTTAATAAAAACAATTCTACTGTGAGGCCGTGTCTAGAATATGGCCAATACAATTTAGATTCATCTATCACTTAGTTGTTATTTCATTTTTAATTCCTAGCATGCGTAGAAATAGATTAGTACAAGGTAAATATGGATTTGGTTCATCACGGGGAGTACAGTCCTTCATAGCATAGAGACATAAAATATGTGAATCTGAAAATACAAACTAACGATGGATAGAGGTGGGTTCAATACCCACTGGATATAGAAATCTATGCTCTTGCAAATATTTATACTTATACATAATTTTGAAATTTTCTACATCTACAATTTCGTACACAAGTGTGCAAATTAAAAAGGATTCACGACAACCCAAGTTCACACAATTTCTGGGGAGCCAATACGTGGTAGCATTGTACTTCAAGGTGGACAGAAAGATTGAGACTCCTTCTCGGTTAGTAAAGCTTGCCGAGCCCAGCCCAAAAAGCTCGGGAGCTGCTCGTAGGCTCGTTGCAGCCCGACCCAACTTGCACAACACTCAGCTCTCTCTAGTGTAGTCTCCTCCTCGCAATGCTCGTTGAAAAGGTTGTACTGCACAACTCATGCCCCCTCCCCTCCTACTCGCTCTCCAACAACCCGCCGCCGGCTTCTCATGGCGGGCTACCGCCGCGCCTCCTCCTCCTCATGCTGTTGCCATTTCACTCGCTGTGTTCGCTTTCGCACTCCAGTATGCACCGGCATGCGCAACCCAATCGGCGCCTCGTGGCCCTCCAATATGCAGCGGTTTCCCGGCATGGAGAACAGCTTGCTAGGGGCGACGGCGGCTCCTACTTCGCCATCTCCTCCACTGCCGCCAACTGCGCCAAGATCCTCGGCCGGAGCACCTCCTCCCACGAAATCTCCAACGAACCTCCCAATGGGGCCGACAGTGACCTCCAGGAGCGGCGCGGTTCCAGCCAGGACGAGTGCTAGCACGTCGGCGAAGAGCCCGGACACTGAGGACCGTGGCGCAGCCCATGTTCCGTGGATTCACGCTAGCATGCAGACTGGTGGAGGAGGGTGGGCACCGCAACAATGCATCCTGTTCGTGGGGGTGCCCATGGTGGCGCTTCCACTGCACATCAATCAGCTGCGCCTGATGGAGCTACAGAAGTCGGCTTCCATCGGAACCCTAATCTTTAGTGTTCCGATGGGTGCGCTATCAACACCACTCCAACGTTGATAGCGCACCCATCGGAACCCTAATCTCGTGTGGGTGTGGTGTAGGAGTGCGTTGAGCACGTACCGACTCCAACGTTCTAACCTCTGGACCGGCACTAAAGGCTCGGCTTGTGAGCCGTTCTGAACCAGATCGAGCCTAGGGTGAGCCGAGCCAAGCTCTATTCTGGGCTCGTGGCTCAGCTCGTTACCAGCCTGAGCTGTACTGCATTGCACCGCAGCGTACTGCTTCACCAGACGAGACACCACTGACAGTCTTCCGGACAAGCGTTGCCGTGTGGAACTGGAAACGTTGGAGTAGAGTCAAAGTCAATCATTGTTGTTTTCATTCGACCGACGTCTCATCTTCACCTACGTATGCGGCAGCCGATAGACTCCATTTTGCTCAATGGCCTGTGGGGCCGGCTCCATCACCATCGCCCAGACTTCAGTCGCAGCAAATCTGGTTAGATTGGTATCTAACTCCTCGAAGCCGCAGCCCGCAGCGACGGTGAGTGAGTGGTCAACAGCAGGTCGGCAGGCAGGCACCCGCAGGCAACGTTGTTCGCTTTTCGGCACGACGAAGGATCTCGACACGAGACAACAACCCTGCTTGCCGAATTCCTCGGTCACTCGCGGCAGCGCAAATCTTCCGCGCGTGCCGATCGAACGGCGTCACGTACGTGCCGTGCGCGGTGCGCCCCAGCTGCCGGCCACCCGCGCGGTGGTCTCTGTGACGGAGACGGGCGGCACCGCCGCACCGCGCACCGGCTGCGCGCGCATTAATTCCACCCGAAACGACGTATGCCACGAACGGTTCACTTCATCCGATCGACGCACCGCGCAGCGTCGGCGTCGTGGAGAAGCGAGACGACCTTGGCGTGGGCGCAGCGGCATCATCATGGCATGGGCGGTTAACGTCGTGCCGCGCGCTCTGGTGTCTGAGGTAGGACGATTCACCTTCGACTTCGCGCCACCGAAGCACGGAAAGAAGCATGTATCGCCTATGTGCATGCGTAGTAGCCTAGTACTGCCAAGTTCGCATCAAATTTGCACTCTCCAGTATGACTTTTTCCTAAGAGCTTTCATGACAACCACGGCGCACATAGCCATGGTCTAGCACAAATTTGTTGGATTTACGGAAGAGATCGGTCGTCCGAAATAAGTAAGTGGTCCAGTTCATGGAGGTTCTTTGCAACAACACATGGTTGTACTTGTCCTAGGTCGGCTGGACGATCTGGGACTAGAGCAAAATAATTAGCCTGTGTCAGTATGGAGATAGCGAGGGCGACAAGTGTCAAATAGGCGCCGGCTGAACTTGATGTCGAGAATTAATTAGCGACGTGTTTTTAGCTTATTTACTTTATCAGAATTGTTATATTTTCTGTGTCTGAGTTGCATAAAAAAAATATAACTTAGATATAGAAAATGTGCGCTCAGTTACACACTTAAAACTCAAAATTATACATAATTTTTAAAATATATAACTACCTAATTAACCATCTGATAAAAAATCACCGTTTAGAATCATTGACTTAGAAATAAGAAATAATAATTATTTCTAAGCTGATTGAAAATTAGACACTTCCTTGCTTTGTTACTTTGAGACAGCTACGGCAAATGATTCCTTCCAAAACGAACGTGGGCTACGTACGCATAACAGGAGGACAGGCGCCGCTGGATCGGCTCCGTAAACCCATGACTTACTATTCTGAATTTGTAGGGCGCACGAGCTTTCGCCGGGGGATCGATTGCGGTGTTCTTTTGTATAGTGCTCTGTGTGTGGAGGAGGAGCTCTTGAGTGTGAAATCGGTACTGCCGTTGCAGACAAGTAATCGGCTCCACCGTCCGGGACTCCGGGCCTCGCCGCAGGAGGGCGGCCACCGGGAATTGGAACAACCGCACGCTCAATGCGGCTGGTGACGCCCGTACGTACTGCCGGAGCCGCGTCGGCCGCCAGGCAGGGAAATAACTCCCGCGCCGCGAGTCCTGTGATCGATCGTCTGAACGAGGCCGACGCGCCCCGCCGGTACGGCACCGCACCCAGGGGCGCAGGCGCGCAGGCGCGGGACTCTGGACTGGACCATCCGGCCACAGTGCCATCACCACGCATTAACGTGCGCCGCGCATCGCCTCCCCACCCCAGGCGCCGCGGCGTGCGGGACGGGGAGCGAGCCCATCAGTTGGCTGCGCCGGCCGTGCAAACTCGCGCTTGGCTGCTGCGTCGGGCTCCGCGATCCGGGTCTTTCTATGCGTGCGTGACCCCCCTCTCACAAATTCGCATTTCCATTCCACCACCCGGCTCTGCGGCCCCCCGATTCCTCGTCTCGATCCCATCCGCGGCTGCCTCCGTCCCGTCCGCCCCAAAGGCACCCAGCCTTTTCCTCCCGTTTCCCCCACACGCTCCTGCTCCCCGAACCCAAAAAAAGTCGCTTTTCGGGCTGCTCGTTAGGGTTTTTGCTGCCCATGTCGCACCCGCTTGTCCCCTCCTGACTCCCGTTCGGTGGCCTGCCCTGGCCGCTGCTACATAGCCAGCTTCAGGTTCCAACCCGATGGAGGAAGCGGGCCAGGAGACGGAGCCACCAAGCAGCGGCGTCGAGCGGTGCGGCCGGCACCCGACCCAGCTCCTCACCGGCATCTGCTCGTCCTGCCTCATGGAGCGCCTCTCCTCCGTCGGCAACCCCGCCGAGGCGGAGATCGTCGAGGTTGGCACAGCCGGCGACGGCGACGCGGCCGGCTCCAGCGCCGGCGCCGGCGACGGCAAGCTGCGGAAGACGCTAATGCTGCTCTTTCAGCTGGACGACACCGGCGATGCCGGTACCGCGCATCCGCCCGAAGGGAAGGATCCCCAAGTAGCTGAATTTAAGGTCGAGCCTGGAGGAGGAGGAGGCGGGAATCGAGGGGTCAAGTGGAAGGGCGGCTCGTGGCTCAGGTCGATCTTGCCGAGGAGGGGGGTGCGGCGGAGTAGGAAGGAGGAGCCCCCGCGGCCGCCCGGAGAGGAGTCGGTGGATCCCGGCGGCGGCAATGCGCAGGTGGAGCGGAAGGCGAGCTTCCGGCGCTCGTGCGAGTGGATGGTGTGCCGGGAGCCGCCGAGCAGAGGCTCCCTGGAGCCGCCCCGACACTCGTGGGACGGGTCGATGGTGGGCAGGGCCTTTTCTTGCTCGTTCGCCTGTCTAGAGGAGCCCCCTGAAGGGGTGACGAGGGTGAGGCAGAGCAAGGCAGAGGAAGCGGCTGGCGAGAGCCGTGTCGGGGTTGCAGAGAGCAGGAATGAGGGACATTTGGCCGATATGGGCGGCGAGGGGCGGAGGTTCAGAGAAAGGAGTTGTGGCGAGACCGGGCCAGAAATGTCTGTCTCAGGTGTTGGAAGGCGGAGGTCAAACAGGTGGAGCAGGGTGTGGGATTGGAGCATCACGAGTCCACTCAAGGAGTTTGTGAGGAAAGGGGAGCATGTTCTTGATCGGTCCCTCTCGGAGTCGAGGAAGGAAACCCGGAGGTGTAAAAATGGGGAAACTGCAGGCATTGATGGTGAAATTCAGCCTAGCCGCAATGGGTTGGTTTTAGGCCGAGCAAGCCAAGGTGCAACCAGAAGCTCACAAGCTGCAGCTAATGGGGATGCGCAGAATTTCCGCACAGACTGGCTTAAGAATAAGGAATGCAGGATTGGCAGGAGCAGGAGTGTGCATTATACATCTCCTGGGAACTTGGATAATGGGATGCTCCGGTTTTATCTGACACCAATGAGAAGTACCAGGACCACAAACAGGGTGAGGAGGAGGAATCCACGCTTGTTTGCGAGAGGACTTTTTGGTTTCATTTGAGAGGCTAAAGTTGAATACTGGCCCATGCCATGCGTTTTAGAAGATGGCAGCAGCATAGGCAACTTTTCTTCAGAATCTACTTGGTTTCTAAGGATTGGCAACATTGTAAGTTATCCTACTACATTCTTTCTTGTAGGCCTTTCTTTAGTCTCAACTTAGAGTCAAGAACCTTTAGTATAAGTTGCAGGTTGGCTGCTCTATTCTTTTAAGCTATTGCTTATAGATGGAATCTGGACGAAACTGTGCAGATTAGTATGATGGTGTAATTAGTTACGTTGATAATAATATGCGTCTTATCTCTTCTGAGAGTTCTGGATTATCTGTCTCAGTGAGGATACATACTGTTCTAATATGTTGTCTCCTCTAAGCATTTGCATGTATCTATCGTTGGACAAGACCACAAGCCAGATAATTTTCAACTAATGTTTTGTATGATTAGGAAATAACCAGACATATAACCAATTGCTACAATCTAAATGAAGACGCCAATAAGCTGCGTATGAACGTCTCTTTCCTATATTTGCTCGTCTTCGGACTATTCATGTTTGAGCTGTTAATACATTATAATCGTTGGTCCATGCCGTTCATTTCTCTCTAAACGGCATTGCACGGCTGCATTGATGTGTTGCCTTTTATCTCTACCGTCCTTCTCAAAAGGATTCTCACTGCTGGTGTTCCTGTGCCTAATTCAGTGTATTTTCATGTTTAACTAGTCCAGGTAAGGGATAATGTATAAACCGCATCTGCATTCCTGTAGGTAATTCTTCTTGTTTAGTCAAGGAAAGAGGCATTTCAATGTCGGACTGTATATGTTCACTCTTGCTGGACCAACTATGACAGGTCATTTTTATGGACTTATGGGTTGAAGTTCCTCGTTTTCATAGTTCAGCACCTAAGTCATGATCCTTCAGATTTTTATATTCTTAAACATGATGAATATAATATAGCACAGATTTGTTGTCCCATTTGGTTGTTTGTGATGATAGTTTATTCTTATCCATCTCATATGTTAAATGTGGTGAGTTTTAGGTTATAAATCATTTTGACCAGTCGAACTATAGAAGTATATGAGTTTGATGAACCTGGATGAATCACCACTTAATGTTTGGTGGAAGAAAAGGTGTGTTTGGGGACAAATTTCATTCTGGTAATGTTAAGCTTGTGTCTGCATTGTTCGGTTTATACATTAAAGTTTTAGTTATTGATTGCTTTGAATCTGGACAAAAGAAGTTTGGTATTACTCCAGGACGTCATTGACACGTCGGCAAATCTGGACCATCCTTCTTTTGTGCAAATTTTTGATAGTTTGACCCTTTTTCATGATCAATTCTAATAAACCGCATATCAAATTATAACAAAATCTGACCTTCGGGACCGACGCCATACACAGTGGCACCAAACTTGTACGTGGAGGCGCCAAAGACCATGGCACCGAATACCTCGCCATGCTGGACCACCAAACGAGCTAGCAGTGACGTGTTGATATGTCGGCGCCAACCTATCTGGCGCTGACATGGGACTTAGTCGTTTGAGACTTAGTAGTTTGTGTAGCTGCATATTCCATCCTTGCAAGGCCAGCACGTCAGCGCTAGAGAGGTTGGCGCCAACCTTACACATGTTGGCGCCAACCTTGCACATGTTGGCGCTAGAGAGGTTTACAACGACCCTTCGAGACGTCACTGCCACCTCGTTCTTTGCCCATTCAGCTGGCCAGCGTGGTGACCTGCTCGGCGTCATGGTCTTTGACGCCTCTATGCATAGGTTGGGTGCCATCGGGCATGGTGCCGGTCCTGAGGGGCAGAGATCTGGTTAGAGTTTGAAAGCCGGTTTATTTCTGGAATTTGTCTCAAAAAAGGTCAAACTGTCAAAATTACACTTCTTTTGTAGTTAACGGTCAGTAAATGTGCCCAACTACTATGTACAAGCAAATTTTGCAGGTTGCAGAGAATTCTCGTCCCAGGCGTGTGACGTCGCAATCCGCACATTCACTCGATTGATTTGGGGACTGGAGAAGCAATCTCTGATATGTAATGCCATAGTATTTCACATATGGAATGTTAGTTTGCACTTCGCAGTGTCCGCTCACAGTTTCCTTATGTTTGCAATGCCACTGCAGTCTCTGATATGTGTGGAACGAATTGCAGTTCAGTTTTTGCAGGATGGTAGATTGCATCATGACCTATATAACCAATTTTTTGACATCTTTTATAACTTTGGACTGTATTTTACCAAGGAAGCGCCGGATATGCCTGTGCTTTGGTCGGTACCTGGGATATCAAGCTGCAACGTGATCACAATATTTCGACTGGAAAACGTTCTATTTCCCGCAGGATCCGAATGCTAGTATGCCACACTGCGAGAACATATCCAGTTGTACTGTTGATAGAACTATCTTAACCGCTACACAGGATAAGTCGGTTCAGATGTTGAGAAGTTCACCCAACTTGTACTTACAAGGAATCAAAGCTAATCATTTATAGCCAAAATCACAGACGCGTTATCTGACGGATTACACAACAGTTAGCTAAGTTCTTGCCTTCTAATATTGTATTATGCATAAAAGTTAAGAGTCTGTTGCTGACTGGTGTGCCTCTTCATGTCACCTGGAGACTGGAATAAACACGAAAGGTAACTTATACGATGGATCATCCCTAAGTTATCTCTACGGCAATTAATACACATATTAACTTATCCGACAGTATCGAAGCACCGGATGGGTCACAACAAAGTTCGACTGGGCTTGGTGGCAGATTGAGACCAAGCACAACGGTGCAGCCACTGATCACAACCCAGGTAGGGCAGAGTTTGATCGAGCGTGACGGCGAGCCAAGGGCATGGAGAAGGCTGAGCTCAACGATAAATCTGACGTGCTGATTTATATTTTCTCGAGACCGTGAGCTGAATTTTCATTTATAACAGAACACGAACATCCACCTAATCTAATAAAAATCTAACAGCATTGGCCGTGAGTTTTGCCTAGAATTAGAAAACGTAGGCCGTAATCCACCAAAGAGGAAGTTATTATAGCGCAAGTGAACTCCATGATCTATTTCCCAAAGAGAAAATTCAGTAATAATTAGAAGCATGGAAAGCACCAAAACTTCAGAATAGTTTAATTAACTCCCCCAGATTAAAGTGATTAATACTAATCACTCCCCTCAACCTGCTTCCTTGCTTCCTCTGTATTCTTCTTCTTCCCCTTCCCCTTCCCCTTTTTCCTTTCCCCTGTGCTTTCCTCACCTCCTGTCCTCGGCCATCCCAAACACAGGCGGCTTGATCTTTTCTTTTCCTCCTCTCATCTCCAAGAACTCATCCCAAGAGGCGGAAGAGAGGAGCGGCACATTCTTGTTTCCCCCCACCAAGATGTCTTCTCCAAGCAAGCGCCGGGAGATGGACCTGATGAAGCTGTGAGGATATTGGAGTCTTTTTAGAGTTTCCGGGTGGGGATTCTAATGGGGGGTTCCTTGATCTGGATTTCTGTGCCTGTTGATGCTTGCAGGATGATGAGCGACTACAAGGTCGAGATGGTGAATGACGGGATGCAGGAGTTCTTTGTCGAATTTCGTGGGCCTAATGAAAGTACGGTTGTTGACGCGCAGAGCCGATTTGATCCAGTTCCTTGGGCTGATTGTTCCATAGCTTCTGATTTCTGATCTAGATGGACTATAGCAGGTTTCGAGAAAGTTGATTTTTTTTCTTGGTCATTGTGGCCTGCTGCTTAGACTGGTTTGGCTTAAGAAAAAACGATGGCTAGATCTCAGAATTTAGTGGCACTGGCTGTTTTTGCTTTTGGATGTTGCTTTTAGTGATATCTTATTGTTGTTGTTAAGCTTCGGTCTTGTTTTCATACCAGCAAAATAAGATGAGCAGCTACACTGGTTTATTGATGTTGTGCTGAATTTAACAGGTCTTTACCAAGGAGGTGTATGGAAGGTTAGAGTAGAATTGCCTGATGCATATCCTTACAGGTCCCCATCAGTTGGTTTCGTAAATAAGATATATCACCCTAATGTTGATGAACTGTGAGTATTTTCATATTCATAACTTCTGCTCAATTGATTAGAACCACAATAACATTATAGTGTCTAACCACTTTTGGATGAATGCAAAATGTAGGTCTGGTTCTGTCTGTTTGGATGTTATTAACCAGACATGGAGCCCAATGTTTGGTAACATTGATCTTTCTATTTCATTATTCTATATGACCCTGCTAGTTTCATCTGTTACACTAAATAGAGCTCTATGCATTGTAGCTGTAATAATCTCTCCTTTGAACCTATGTGCCGTATTTTGCAGATCTTGTCAATGTGTTCGAAGTCTTCCTTCCGCAACTTTTATTATACCCAAATCCTTCTGACCCATTGAATGGAGAAGCTGCTGCACTGTTGATGCGTGATCGCCCTGCTTATGAACAAAAAGTGAAAGGTGATCGGATTTGCTTAATACGCATAGCAATCGCATCTATAGTCAAAATAATATATGTTGAATTCTCTTTGCACTCCTTTGTGAACTAATAGAGGTAATTCATCTCCTTTATCAAAGATGGTACCCTTGCACAGTGACTATCAAATTCATCTAGTTAAATTCATTTAGGCTATAACCAATCATAAGTAATAGACACATGTCGAAGACCACTTTCAGCTATTTTTAGGTGAGAAGCCTCCAAAGAATGTTGGTTTGTATAGGTTTTCTGTTGTGTGTTCAAATCAATATTTCTGTATAGATTACTAACCTTATAGGTTGTAATACATAGTCTTGATTAGAGCAATTTATTGCATAGGACTATTGGATGTTGATTAGAGGCTTAAAGATATGTATGTGGTCTGAGTGGCTTCAGAACCATAATTCGATAATGTTTATGTAATCATTATTTGTTTATGATCTTGTTGCATGTCGAAATCGAAATAGTAGTTGGTTTATGGGGATTGCTAAATAGAATGTGAACTGGCTGCACAATTTGCCGGTCCTTGTGTAATATCCTAACTTTTTTGTATTATATTAGGCATGTGTGGACCGTAAGGTAATGCATAGGCCTGCACAAATGAAATAAGTTATACATGGATCTTGTTTCTTCAACGGGTTATATGGGTTTATCCTGGATGGGAGATTGTGAGGTGATGCGAAAAGTAAGTTGTAATCATGGAGACCTCTGTATCTACCAGAATCCTGAAAAACTTATCTTATAATGTACGAGTATATCTTAAGAGAAACATGTTATGATTTGGACATCTCAGGTCCTTAATCAGTGTGCACAGTGTGTTAAGTTCTCAATTGTTTCCACTTCTTCCACTGCATTTACTGAATCAGTTACTTATGTTGCTGGTACAGCTTGTGCTTTGAGGAGCTGGATGCACTTCCTTTACTAGAACATAGCGCCTTTTAATCAGTTCATCAAATCAAATTTACAAAAATTTGTTCTGGTATACCATTCACCAAGTGCAGCATTCATCAGAAGATACTGGTCTATTAATCATATGCATGTTCACTGGATCGTGCTTTCTTCCGTGGTACCCGATAGCTGACTTCATTGCTTGTTATTCTGTAGAATGCTGTGAAAGATATGCCAAACCAGAGGATGCTGGTATAACCCCAGAAGATAATTCGAGCGACGAAGAGCTGAGTGAAGAAGAAGATGATGACTCCGGTGATGAGCCCATACTGGGCCATCCAGACCCCTAGTCAATTTGGGACCTATTTCTCCAACTTCATTCATATACGATGTTTATTGCAGCAACTGCAATTAAAGAGTGTAGTTCCTCTGAAGTTTGAATGCCATGTAAATAAGTGTACCGTCGTGTTCTCTAATGTTACCTCCAGCCCTCAATTGACCAATTGAATTTGCATCATTTCTTAATTTCCCATGCATCAAAGATTGTAGATTCTGCGTTCGAAGTTTGAATAACGGAAGCAAGTTGTCCGGTTTGAATTGCCAGAGTTTTTCCGAGTCCCGCGAGGATTGAACTGCTTCTGCGAAATTCATGCTTTCCAGCATGAACATTACAAGTTCGGTGTCTGATTGGTGCATGTAAAGATGTGCTCACTTCTTAGGCCCTGCTTGGCTGATGCTGAAAGCTACATGCATGAATTGATCAAGACTGAAATCTCTGTTCTGTGCGACAGATTATATACTGGTTTAATACGTTAGTGTAATACGTATGTTGAGGGATGGAAATGCAGTTATACGTATGAATAACGTACAATACGTATCACTAGGAACAAGTCATTCGTATCTTGTGGTGGTGGTTGGTTAGCCACGCCAGTTTGGAGCCCGAAACTGTCTGGGTCTTCACGCGGCGAGAATGGCGTGGCGAGGCACGCTCGTCGTCTTCGCCGCCGTCCTCCTGTGCGCCGCCGTAGAGACGGCGCGGGGGGCGAAGCGGGTGTCCATCCCGGACGACCTGCGCGACGTGGTGGACGAGGAGGAGGACGACGACTGGCGGCATTGGGGCGCGGGCGCCGCGAAGGCACCCGCGCGGGACCCGCCGCCGCCGCCGGACCTGTCGCGGATGGACCCGGCGGCGCTTCTGCGCCGCCACGCCGGCCCCTCGTTCGGCTTCGTCAAGCTCCGCCTCGGCGTCCGCCGCTCCCGGGTGCGGAATCGGATCCCTTCGCCTCGATTACACCGCGCGCCCTTCGTTGGGGGTTTCCTTGGTCGTTGTGCGTCCGTTGAAATTCGCCGGCTTTTTTCTTTCAGGAGGATGTGGTCGGGATCGCGACGAGGTGGAGCAATGTGCTGCGGACTGGATCGGTGGCGGCCAAATTCGTGGCTGTTGATTTCGGCACGCTCATGTTCACCATGGAGAGAGGGCAAGACATACTAGAGGTAGGAACCCTTCATTGCGCTGTTCATTTTCTGGTATGCATTTGGCTTGCCTGCGACTACTGAATTACAAATTGACTCATGGGTAGATTCAGATACAACAATTTGGGTGCTAATTCTACTTGGCATGAACTAAAAGTTCATTCCATAAAGTTATCTAAGATTAATTAATTCCAGAAAGAAAAAACTTTTATAGTACATTGGTACCGTCTGCATATGGCCGCTGAATACTGATCTTTTTGGCTAGTACATAAGCTCAGAGGTTAAGGTTGTTTGTGGTTCTGTCCAAAGAGGCTAGTGGGGCAATGACATCTTACAATTTTATGTGAAGGCAACTTTATGTTCAGCAGGAAAAACACTTCACTCCTACAGTCCTACTGTGGAGTAAAACATGTTTGATGCCTTCCTTTTCTTCTCACTCTTTACGATGCCTTTCCTGTGTTGTTTTTTCTAGTTGAAGGAGTTTATTTTGGGCCAGCCAGAGGCTTACGAGTTTAAGATTGGGGATCAAGCTTTCCGAAGACCTGGAGACCCGCCCCTCGACCAAGTCGCCGAGATGCTACGGAAAGAGAAGAGGGATAAGTCTAAATATGAACTCTAGGTTCATTTGTTTGTTCATTCTGCTGTTTCTGTAACACAAGTTCCCTTTGCTGTTCTACCGTAGATTCTCCTGTACAATCACATTGTTCTTTTGGATGAGAGAATGCCGTCATATTTGTTCAGAGCCTTCAGCCTTGCATTTGTCGGCAAGCTAATGACCAGCGTTGGTTCATCTTGCTGTCCGGTGTTCGTTCCATGCTTTTCAAAAGAAAACTTGACTGTCTCTATCATTTTGCCAAACGGCCCGAACCTGATGTGTAAATGCCAGGATTTCTATTACGTCCGTGCTGCTTCTTGCTTGTAATTCACTTACGAGTATAAAACCCTATAAAGATAGCGACTAATTCGTACCGATCAGTTTAATCCTTTATGCAATGAACGGGACAAGGATCTTTTAGGTTAGGAGGACAGGTCCCAGCTGTCGATACGACATGAGCAGCTTGGGGCCAATTGGTTTAGCACAGTGTATTATTGAAATTGTGTCGAATATATATAATTAGCGGATAGGGTTAGATATTGTTTGAGTTGAACATATTATAACTCGGGTTCCTGTAATAACAAGGCACCGTTGCATGTAACCTAGAGTGAAACTCGGATGACCAATCTGAGCCAGTACAAAGGGGGCGCTCAGACTGGTCCTGTTGGACAGTTCAGACCAGCTGGCCTCGGGGAATCCAGTGACGATAGTGATCCGTTAATGAATGGGGAGGAATGTTATTAGAAGGACTCGAAGGATGTAGACTTCGGAAAACCTTGTTAACAAACATCGATGTATTTTTCTTTTTGTATGTTTACTTCATTTGATCCTATGTTGTGTGATCTTCGATATTAACAACGTACGGGACTATGCGACCACGATAGACTCGAGAAGATTAGTCGATGACATTGTCATCAAAAGGCTAATTTCGCAACATGTATACTAACAAAGAATAAACAGTTTCGGGGGGCTCGCAGAAAGCAACGGTTTCGTGCCAATCCATATCTGGGAGCGTAGCGGAGTAATAATCAGCGAGAGCAACAGTGACGCACGCCGTTGGCCGTCAGTGAACGCTAGCGTAGCAGACCACCTGCGGCAGCAGTGACGCCATTGTCTCTGTCCAAGTCCAATGCGGTGTATTTTTGTGCGAGCCGCCGCAAGCTGGGCCTTGCGCCCCATTGAGATGTGCAGGACCAGTAGGAAACTTGGTACTCTTCCAACGTGTTCCGGGAATCCACAGATGCGTGCCATTATGTTTACAACACAAAAGAGGCGCAGCCATAGCGCCGACCATGCACGACGGCCGCGCGACGGCCGGATCGGTAGCGTTCGGGGCCGGAGAAGAGAACGTGTACGCCCGCCTCCGAGCTTCCCGAATTCGCAAGGACAGACGCAATCCGCGCGGCGAGCCCAGATTTCGCGGGCTCACACCGCGCGTCGCGTTCTCGGCTCGCCACGCGCGTCCGCCTGCCCCGCCCAGCTGGGACCAGCGCGCCCACGTCGGCCCCGTCGGCCCGTCCACGCCCGATCCAACGGCCTCTCGTCACGGCTGGAATGGATGATTGGATGGAAATGGTAGCTTTGAGGGTTTCCCTTTGAGTGCTTGCCAACCGCTTGGGCATGCTTCCAAACTTCGTCCAGGTTGGGAGATGATGATGAGCGAGAGGAAGATCGATGACTTGGCTTCGTGACCAAGGATGGATGGGTATCTTCACGCAGGCAGGCAGGCTTTATAAACGTCTCGATCCATCGTATCTATCCATCTCAGGCTCATCACTTGGACCAGAAGAAACACATTCTCTAGCTAGCGAGCTACCTTGACGATCGCACGAACTGCATAGCTACCGCTTAATCTGTAGTTGCGCACGATCGACCGAATTTTTACAAACGCGTTTCTCTCGCTTGATCGATCGATCGGCCGCAGTGGTTAATCATGGGCGCCGCGTTCAGGCGCTTTGGAGGGTGTGTGCAGCCCGATGATCAACAAGGTATGCGCACTTTAGTACTTTACGTTCATTAATCGATGTATCCCAATGCGACTGATACGTCATGTTTGTTGTCACGTATATTCATACACCGTACTGTACGTAGCACAAATGCACATCTGAATACCTTGACCATGTAATGTTACATCATTAAGTTTAGTGTCTACTCTCTAGCCACTGCCTACCTAGGAGAATTAAGGACGCGCAAAAACCTGGTCGGTTGCTGCATGCCGGCCTATGGGCATTGGATCCACTAGCTGATGAACAGCAAATACACCACGTACGTTGCTACGTCGGAGCCAGCCAGCCCAACCAGTCGTGCATGCGTGTCAGAGCACGGCAGGACAAGCTAGCCGCGATGGAATAATCGTGGGTGTCGCTTCGCTTCGACACATCACACATGCGTCCCCTATATCAATCATCATTCCCCGTTCTTCAGATGACTTAATTAGCCGGTTATTAGCCACATGTATAAAAAGCATTCGCATATATATCCACGAAAAACTTGTCTGCACCGGCACGTACGACGGAGAGATGGGTGGCGGTAACATCTTGTTCAAGTGTTTCAGACCATGCATGCAGCATCAGCATCCTCAAGGTAGCCAGCTGCAGAGGTCGAATCGATCGACGGACATGTGCATGTTTTGCATAGCCTTATTGTTGATCAGCTGCACTTCATTTCCTTCTTGATTTCCATTTCGTTCGATCGTATGCTAACCGTTTCGTTAATCCCTGGTGATCTGGGATGCAGAAGTTCACGACCCAAAGCCCCTGATCACGCCGCCGTCGTCGAGCTTCGACTTCCGGGAGGAGTACACCAGCGCGTTCCGCACCGAGTCCTACAATGACTTCTGGGCGCGGGTCCTGGACATCACGCTCGCGCATGGCGCCGCGCTCGTGCCGCCCCCGGGCGGCGCCGCGAGCCGAGGCGGCGGCGGCACGGCGTCCAAGCGCCTGTCCTCGTACCGCCTCTTCGCCGAGCACCTCCTCGAGCCTGACCAGCGAGCCGTCAGCGCGGCGCTCGCGTCGGCGCGCAAGGGCCGGCTCCGGGCCGAGGTCCACGGCCTCCTCTCAACCTACTACGACGAGACGGCCAACGCTTCCTTCCTGTTCAGCCACCTCCTCAGGGACATCGAGCAGATACGCCTGCGCTACCGCCCGCTGAAGAACACGCTCCGCAAGCTCGCCGGCGACGTCGGGGTGTCCAGCCTCGCCGACGTCTCCGCCGCGCTCGGCCAGCCCTTCACCGCGCTGGCCGCGTCGCAGGGAAGGCTCAGGGAGGCGCGGCTCAGCTCGGCCGACCTGCTCAAGGGCCTCGACTCCGGGAGGAAGAAGGCGCGCCGCAGGATCAAGGGCCTCGCGCGGCTCAGGCAGGCGCTCTCGGTCTCCTTCGTCACGGTCGTCGCCGCCATGGCCGTCATCGGCGCGTGCATCGGCGTGCACATCCTGGCGGCGTTCGCGGCGTTCTCGATGATGTCGCCGGCGTGGCTGGGACTCTTCTCCGGCCGGGCGGCGCGGCGGGTCCTGGTGCAGCTCGAGGCCGCGGCCAAGGGCACATACATCCTGAACCGGGACATGGACACGATAAGCCGGCTCGTGGAGCGGGTGCGCGACGAGGGGGAGTACATGCTCGCGCTGCTGCAGCTCTGTGTGGAGCACCCGGCGGAGGCCGGCGGGAAGGGGAGGCTGGTGCAGGAGGTGCTGAGGCAGCTACGCAAGAACGAGGAGAGCTTCAGGCAGCAGCTGGACGAGCTGGAGGAGCACCTGTTCCTCTGCTTCATGACCATCAACAAGGCCAGGAACATGGTGATGAAGTTCATGGCTGCTACAGGGTGATGAGGAGGAAGGAAAACTTGTTCTTGTAGGACACACTAGAGCCAGTGTACATAATAGCTTTCTTTTTCTTAATACAGAAAAAATGTGCAAAAAAAATATAAATTAGGATTTCACTTGGCCTTTTTCCGGTTTTGTTTGTTGTATACATACAAACTGCATATTGCAGCATTTGAAGTAGCAACCTGGTTTGGTGTTTTTCTTATCCCCCTGCATCTGCTGAATCCCAATATATTGTGAAGCTAACACAACAGCCACTAGAGCAAATTACAAGAATTCATAATACAGAATCTCACTGCAACAACTGGATTCATTCGGTGCCAAGTTGTATGCATTTACAGAACAAATGATTGAATGCGAAGGGCCTCAACTGAGAGTTCTCCGCTTGACCAAATTGAATATGAAGTTGCTTGCACAATTCACAGCACCAACGCATGGTGGATAAAAATAATTTTCGGCAGAAATGCTGTTACACATCTGCTAACCAGGCAATTTCGTAGGCCAAACTGAATGAATCATCATCCAATGCAGTGAGGAGTCAAATCAAAACGGTAAAATCCTACCGTCAGATACTTTTCTCTCCACTCGACCAATCTTTGACGGCGGCCAGATGATGTGGGTCACCCTACCCTTAACTAGACCTTAAGGGATCTGAAAAAACACCACAAATAATGAAATAAGTCATACTGATGCAAGATATAATAGACCTAGGTGAAATAAAGAAGTAATACTTCGTTTGATCTTATGCGGGTTTTTCACATGTACATAAATTCCTTTGTTCGTCTAATGAACGGCAGTGCTCCTGCCTTTTCCCTAAAAAGAAAAGAATCAGGATGCTTATAGCTCAAGTACTATGTTTTGCTGGCCATCCATGCTAATTTGGCATGTTCTAGCATATAACATCACATAGCAATATAGCATTTTTCAAAGAGAACCCAGTAAGGATGAAGCGTACAACAATTTACATATTGCAGAAAGTATGCTAGGCTATTTACTATCATTTCATGTCAATTCTTAGAACCGTAGGTGCACATCTCCATACATTTATAGTACAAATCTTAAGGATCACACACAGTCAGTGAGATTAATATGCCCATCTCCATCAGCCTATACACAATGTATGCATATTTTAGGCACCCATCTTTTTTCTTACGGAAAGAGCACACTATTTGTCTCCTTTGTTATTAAATTTAGTGGCCGATGTTTTTACTAGTGTGTTGATTAAGGCTGCATCTCATTAGAGGTTTACTGCCTACTGCAATACAGGGGTCATCAGTCTGCAATATGCAGATGATACTCTGCTACTTCTGAATAAGGATTTAGATAATACCACGAACCTCAAGTGGCTATTAGCCTGCTATGAGCAACTATCAGGAATAACGAGAATTAACTTCCATAAGTTTGATCTGGTGCCTATCAATATTGATGGCGATGATGCCATTCCTTTTGCTCAAACCTTGGGTTGTAAATTAGGAAAGTTCCCTATCAAATATTTAGGGGTTCCCCTCCATCACAACAAATTGGAAAAAGAGGATCTACAACCAATAGTTGACAAAATTATTAAAAGAATTGCTGGATGGAGAGGGAAATTACTTTCATATGGAGGCAAGCTGGTCCATATTAAATCATGTCTTGCTACTATTCCCATATAGTACCTTCGTTCTGTCAATAAATTCCCCAAATGGGCCATTAACCTGATTAACTCTCAGATGGCTCATTGTTTTTTGGGATAATTCGATGGTCATCATAAGTATCATTTATGTAACTGCTGGGGCTTAATGGCTAAAAAATAAGAGTTTGGTAGGCTCGGTATTCCCAATTTGAGTGACCTTAATCTATGCTTATTAGCTTCTTGGATTAAGAAGTATCGAAATATCATTTGGAAAATAACAGGTTGTGGAAATAGATCATTGATCATAAATATAAAACTGCTAAGCCAAACTTGTTTGCATGTCCTCAAGACGAATCTTCACCTTTTTAAAAAGGTGTATTATGGGCTGGTAAAACTGCTAAGATGGGTTTTCAGTGGATAGTAGGAAATGGGAAGTGAAATTTTGGGAGGATCACTGGTTTGGCACTTCCAGCCTGGCCATCCAATATTGGGAGATTTATTCCATTGTTAACGAACAAACAACTGTTATATCTGAGGTGTGGGATGGTGTGAACCTAATGTTTACTTTTAGACGAACTGTAGATGACAGGTTAATGAGGCAATGGTTAGAGGTAGTAGATATTGCTAGCTCTTTGTCTCTGAAGAGGATAGCATCATGTGGAAGATGAATGATTTAGGGTGATATACTGTACATTCTTTCTATGCTGTGATGAATTTCAGAGGTGTTTGCCTGTTTTCATACCTGCCATGCGGAAATTGTCTATTCCCCCTAGGGTACACATTTTCCTTTGGTTGCTTGCTAACAATAAGCTACTTACAAGAGACAACTTGCTGAAAAGGCAACTTATTTTTTGGATGTGAGGTAGTTAAGGAAGTATGGTTGGAAGCTTCTGAAGTATCAGGTGTTTCGTGGGTTTTGATTATGAGTCGATTGCTCGGCTATGGATTAGTGACTCTACTAATAAAGTTACCAATGTTTTGAACGCTGCTATCATGTGGAGTTGGTGGAAACTGAGAAATGATATTTGTTCTAACAAAGCTCGTTGATCTAGATTTCAGGTTTTGTGGCAGAGAGTGGCCAAGACGCTGAGGAACTTGGTGTTGATCTGCCCAGAAGCCAAAAGAGGGACACTGGAGCAAAAAGCCGGTAATGTGGAGCAATTGGCGTGGAGGCCCCCAAGACTCCAGTGGTGATAAAGCCGGCATTGGCGCTAAAGAAATGGAAAAGCCTCTCGGGGGGAGCAGAATGGGTTTTTCATGCCATATCTGAAGCCCGTGCTGTTGAGTGGCCGTAAGGGTAGCTAACATAGTCTGCGTCTGACTTGAGAGCGTGTTAAACACTATGCTGTTCTTTTGCTTGATGTCAGATAAGCTTTTGCATTTCGCTTGTGCTGGAAGGTTTAAAACAATGGTGATGTAACGACGAACTCGTGTGTTTCATTTTAATAGAAAATGGAACAGGGCCTCAGTCCTTTACCTCTAAAAAGAGCACACTATATCAATTTGCAACAGCTGTTAGGATCTCATAACTCTTTATTCGCTGGCACTCAGGATCAAGATAAGGTAAAACCCCATCATTGGACAAACAAGCTTCTAACCCGTCAATGCTAGACACGGACAATGGATACATTAATATATTTCACTCGAATAACTTGAATCAGCTAAGTCAAAGTAGAATAATCTTGTTGTCGTAGGTATGAGCCTAGACAATGAGAGAGACTCACCCCCATTTGGTTACGCAGGCTTACGGGAGTGCACGTAGGGACATGAAGGAGTAGATAGCAAGCGCAGCTAGACCTCGCGCAGCGTTTTTGTGTTTCTCTCCCCAAATTAGGATTTGCAAAAGTGAGAAAGAGAAAATGAGCCCCCTCTCCCTTGGCCTTGGGGCCCTATTTATAGAGGAGGAGGTGGAGGTGGGATGAGGAATTTACAAGTTTGTCATTCTAGGATAGAAAATATCCGGAAGGGGATTCTAAACTATTTACATAACGCTTTAATGGTATGCCGGCGAGGAGTCCGCCTTTGTTCCCTTTTCTTATCCCCCATTTCCTTCTCTTTTCTCAGAGATATGGTCTGTATCCTGGTGAGGGGCCGGCTCTGTCGGAGCGAAGGTCGACCGAAGCGGAGGACATATTCTTTTTTCTTTTTTCTTTTTCCTTCTTCCCTTATTCCTTTTCTTTTCTCTCTCTGTTTTTTTCCTTTCGGCCTGCACAGCATTCTTCCTTTCCTGTCGCCCCGTGCGGCCTCCTTCTCCTAGTCGCGGGCCTAGGCGCCGGCCCACTCACTCTTAGAGTTGAGCAGGGGCGCCTGGAGGTACAAAGGCCCACTTGGGCGCCGCCCCCGCCGCACCCTGGTTGCTCCCCCGCCTCCTGGTCATGCCGTTGCCTTGCTACTACCTCGTCGGCCCGCCGCTGCCTCGCTAGAGCACTGATCGCCCTGTCGCCGTTGCCCAGCAGCAGCCGTTGCCGCCCGTTGGTCGTGTCGCCGCTCCGTCCGACACTGTGCCGCTCTTGTCGCGAGCCGCGTCGTGCCGGTGCCGCCTCTGCTTCGATACCATGCTGGGCCGTGAGCCACGCTGGGAGCCGCTTTGTCTAGTGTCGTGCCACGCCGACGCCGCCTCTGCTTCGACGCCGTGCTTGGCCGTGAGCCACACCGGGAGCCACATCGTCCAGCGCCACTGCCACGACGCACTTCGCGTCGTGGCTCTGCCCCGCGCCGCATTGTCACCGCTGCCTCCGCTCCATGCCGGCGTGCGTTGGGCAGCCCGTAGGGGGGCCGTGCTGCCACCGCCGAGCCCGGAGGTCGGCTGCGTAGGTGATGATAAGGGGGCCTGCATGTTCGGTGGGCCTCCACAATGAGTCGAACCCGGTGGAGCCCCTGCTGCGTGTGATCCGTCGCTGCCACGGGCCAGGTTGGCCGGGCGCCCGGGTTTGGTTCGACGTGTGCTTTGCCCAGCCGTCACGGCCCTTGCGCCGCCATTGCTGGGCTGGGCTGCCTGATGGGAGGAGGACGCAACCGAGCCTGCTAACGCGGGTCCCAGGTAGCGCTGTTGCGCCCGCCTTGGCGTCCTTCACCGTTGCGAAGCCTCTCCGTCCGCAGCCCATGCTCCGAGGGTAATGACTTCCTTTTCTCCCTTACGTATGCGGTGTGAGCAGGGCGTCATCCCTGTTTTCATTGTATGAGATGTCCAGCGTATGTACGAGATGGTCTGCCGCGCATACATATTCACAATCTTTTTGATTTGTAGTGTTCGAGATAGGGCCGTCGATTGTATCAGAAATGTCAACGTATGTCGCTGGCGGTCGAGGTCGTCGTGAGGGTGAGACTGATGCTCGCGTTTATTGTTGTAATTGCTTGTTGCTCAGGTACGGGTATCATTGCCATTCTTCCAGTTGTTAGCGCTACTGACCGTCTACTGATCCATGACTCCCCGGCCGTTCATCTCCCTACCCGTTCCTCCACCACCCTTGAGGCACTTGAGAGGAGTGTTGTAGGGTGAGGCCGTCGCATGTAGGAGGGTGCGAAGTGCTGGGTACTGATCCATGGCTCACCGATCGTTCGTCTCCCCACCCACTCCTCCACTGCCCTTGAGGCGCTTGAGAGGAGCGCATAGGGTGAGGCCGTCACGTGTAGGGGCGCGAGGTCCTGGATACTGATCCGTGGCTCCCCGGTGATCCATCTCTCCACCAGCTCCTCCAGCACCCTTGAGGCACTTGAGAGGAGAGCTGTAGGGTGAGGCCGTCGCGTGTAGGGGGCGCGAGATGCTAGGGGAATGGCCGCCTCGACCCGTCTTCAGGGCGTCACACACTTGCTCGCCTTGACCCGTCTTCAGGGCGTCACACACTTGCTCACCTAGAGCTGTGTACAGGGGTACAGGGACCCTCCATGAGGTGGCGCGTGTGAAAATGCATGTAGCCCTCATATGTGGTTTTGGTAATTAATGACAATCCCTATGGACTAATGATTTCATTGAGATGTATATGAGGAAATATTCCATAGGTAATGCATGAAGAAGATTGGATGGATTCGAGGATGAAAGCCATCAAGGTAAAGATATGCATTGAGTTTTAGTAATGGATAACAATTCCTATGGACTAAACCGTTTCTTTGAGCTATATGTGAAGAAGTGTTCCATAGGTGATGCATGGAGAATATTGGATGGATTTTGGATGAATGACATCAAAATCAAGATATACATCGTGATCATTGAGTTCAAGAGATGAATACATTATGAACGAGAAGAAGCAAGTGAAGAGAACTTCGAAACATCAAGATTGAGTTCAATGAGTAAAGCAAATATGATCAAGCCGAAGTGCATGTGAGGAACAAGTAATGACCAAGATGGAGTTCATTGGAGGATCTCATAAGTGGTCGTGATTGGGCTTATGAGTTGAGCCGTGAGGATCAAGATCTTGAGAGGATAAATTGAAGAGAAGAATTCAAGATATGGTTTCAAGATGAGGTCATGGTGAGCTCATGAGTTGGGCCATGATTGATAAAATCTTAAAGCAAGTAATTCAAGTGATAAATTCATCGTACCTCTCGAGAGATTGTGTTAGAGTATGAAGAAGATCAAGTGATGACCAAAAGATTGGTCGTGTTAGAATTGAGTCATTGGTGATCAATTCTTGAAGCAATGAAGTGTAGTGAAGAGTTCATTGTGGCTTTCAAGAAGTCAAGATAGAGTATGACGTAAAGATAAAGATTGGCCAAGATGAAACACGAGGATTGGATACTAGATGGTCAACTCACAAGCGTAAATGATGTACCACGTGGGATCAAGTGATCTAGTGGTATGGTAAGCAATTGTGAATTGCGCTTTGTGAACTAACCGTTGTATTATGTGTTTGGTATTCCTATGTGGGTTAGGTAATACTCATGGGCTTGCCTCAAAAGGAAGATTTCAAATAGCCCATGTGAGGATGACATCAAGTGGAGATGGTCATCAAGGTTGATAAGAGCAAGTTCAAGATAATCACCCCGAGAGATTATATGCTTGAAGCTTGCTGTCCATTTGGTGATAATGGACATGTGAAGATGTGCTTAAGTGAAGGCCTCCCATATTGGGATATGGGGGAGCAAATTGAGTCTTCACCAAATAACCGTGATCAAGTAAAGGATTCCGGCTTGAGGCAAGTATGAACTTCGTCATCAAGCTCAAGCGGAATGCGCAAGGCAAAGGTATGCCTAAGCTAGTTTTTTCTAGTTTTACTGGTCTCAAGGTGCTTGGTGGGAGACCGGATTATAGATTTGATAGCCGTACTATAAAGAGGGGCTATCGGGCGAGTAGCTTGATCACGTCGTACGTAGAGTGCTCAAACCTTTGCATGTGTTGCATCCTTCATTTTAGTTGATCTTGGGTGGTTCTCTGTGTGAGGTTCTAGAGCTTGTTGATAGCTTCAAAACGAGCCCAAGATCATCAAAAACGGAGTTTGTATGTGAAAGTTATGACGTTTTTTGTATTGGTTGTTTTGACAGTTTTGCTGGTCCGGAGGTTTCGGATGGGACCTCCGGGTAGCCTAGAATCCGGATGGTTTTCCGGATGAGATTCTGGACCGATCCAGTAGCTACTGGATTGGCCCGGACGGTCATCCGGAATTCAGCTCGGAATCCGAGTGGTCCGGAGGTTCGCCCGGAGGTTTCGGATGGAACTTCCGGACCATGCGCGCTGTACCCAACAAGCAGATTTCGGTGGGCCATATAAAAGGCCCACCCCTTCTTCCCCAAGGGGTATCCGGTTGAGCTCTTTGAACCTCTCTCTCCTCCACCATTTTTGAAGCTCTAAAGCTTGAGAAGCTCCTCCCCTAGTGCTCAAATCCCATCAAGCCTTTGAGGGAAAAGAAAGAAGAGCCCCGGTTCTACGATTCTACCACGCCAAATTTGAATCCCCCTTGAGTTCATCACGTTGGTTTGCTTTGCATTGGTTGCATTGTTTTGGAACTCTCACCTCCTCCCCCAATGCCCCAATCTCCTATCTAAGTGAGGGAAAAGAAACCCATGGATCTAGGAGCCATTTGTTGACCTCCTCCTTTGTTCCTCTCCTTTCCAATCCCTCCATTGCATGAGTTGCATAGGGTGAGATTTGAGAGAGAGAGAGAGATTTGAGCATAAGTTGCTTTGCTTTGCATTTATTGTATTGGTTTGAGCTCTCCGCATCGATTGGTTCGAGGGAGAGTCCGGGAGCTTGTTACTCTTGGAGGCCACCACCTCCTAGAAGATTTAGTGGTGTTGGCTCGGTGATCTCTTCGTGAAGCTTGTGAAGAGGCCCAAGTTGTTTGTGAAGTGGTTGTGGAGCTTGCCATCTCCGGAGTGGAGGAAGAAGCTATCCATAGTGAATCGAGGGTCAATCCCTCGAGAGGAGAGTGACTCGAGAGAGAGTCCGCCCGTGGGCACCTCAACGGAGAGTAGAATATCGGTGGATATTTGAACTCCGGGAAAATATCGTTTGTCTCTTGTCTCCTTTACATTCCGCAATTCTTACTTGCTATTATTGATATATCTTGTGTAGAGTTTGAATTGTTTGCTAGTATCTTTTAATTGCCAATCTTGTTTATCATAAGTTGTTGGTGCACTTAGTGAGCCTAGCATATTTAGGATTTGTGCTTGAAAAGAATCCGACTAGTTTAATTCCGCATTAGGATTAAGCCAAATCCATAATTGTTTTAAATCGCCTATTCACCCTCCCTCTAGGCGACATCTAGGTCCTTTCAGCGTGGAGCCTTCCATGGGGAAGCGATGACCCTCCGCGGGAGGCAATTGGAACCTTCCGCAGGGGTGCGAGGACCAATTGCGAGGGGTGCGAGGACCCTCCACGGAAGTACGAGGACCCTGTGCAGGGGTGTGTGTGTGGAATCATCTGCAGGAGCACGAGGTACGCGTGGAGCCATCCGCAGGGACGCGATGACTCTCTGCGGGGGCGCGTGCTGCTATCCACCACCTCGGTTGCCTGTCTCTCCACTCTGCTCCCCACCATGCCGGGTGGACCATGTTGACACCGAGCAACACACTGATGTCGTGTGGTGCACGTCGATCTCTGGCGGCGTATTGACGTCGAGTGGTACATGTTGACATCGGGCGGACCATGTCAACGCTGGGTAGAACATGTTGACGCCGAGTGGCACACGGACGCTGAGTGACGCATGTCGACATCGAGCAGACCATGTCAATGCTGGGCGGACCCTGTCGATGTCTGGTGGTGAGTTGACACCGGGCGGCACATGTCGATGACAGGTGGACCATGTTGCGTGGCACATAGTACCTTGTCTCCCAATAGGAAAAACCTAGTGCACAAGGACGTAGTGGAGAACGCTTTTCTCTCTCCCTATAATAAAAACGATAGCGCATGATGGCGATAAATACTTGGTTGCTCGATGGCAGTGACATTCGATTGCGCGATGGCGACAAACACTTGGTTGTATAGTGTTGTCAAAGACTAAGTCATGCGATGTCGACAAACACTTGCTTGCTCGATGGCAGTGATATCTGGTCACGCGATGGCGACAAACACTCGGTGCATGATACCCGCAGTCGCTAGGTGCAAGATGATGTTAAACAAGTGACGCGGGATGGCGTCAAAGGTGTGACGTATGATGACGGCGGTTGTGTTAGGTGGAATTGCTCGACATCGCAAGGAGATGTTGGGCATGCAGTGCGATGCAGTATTGTAACAACAGGAGTGTCGTTATGCCATCCCCTTCCTTCACTTTGCGAACGCTTGGAATGCACTTGAGGGCGTTGGGATTTGGGTAGGGCATGGTGACCGCGACATAGTTAGATACACATTGTTGTACCCAACTCCCATATAAAAACACTTAGCACTCCAGACACACTCGCAAGTGCTTGTATCTAGGTTAGGCATGGAGATGGGAGCATTGTTAGGTACATACTGCTATACTTATCCCCATCCCAAAAACATTGAGCGTCTGATAAGGCGTTCGAACATGCTTATGCTTTTGCTCAATATGTACACTTGACTCGATGTACCGGAGAGTTATCGATACACTACCCTAGGAGGGTAGGGACACTCCATGCCAGACGGAAGTGGCTCGAAATTGCAGGGAGCTATCATTGCGCAATCTCGGAGGGAAGGGACACTATCCCGAATGGAGATGACTCGACGTCGAGGGAGCTTATCGTCGTGCGACCTCGGAGGGAAGGGACACTCTATCCCCGATGGAGGTGGCTCAACATTGCGGGGAGCTATCGTCGCACGACCTCGGAGGGAAGGGACACTCTATCCCGAATGGAGATGGCTCAACATCGCGGGGAGCTATCGTCGCGTGACCCCGGAGGGAAGGGACACTCTATCCCGAATGGAGATGGCTCGACGTCGCAGGGAGCTTATCGTCGTGCGATCCGGGAGGGAAGGGACACTCTATCCCCAACGGAGGTGACTCGACATTGCGGGGAGCTATCATCGCACGACCCCGGAGGGAAGGGACACTCTATCCCAAATGGAGATGGCTCGACATCGTGGGGAGTTATCGTCGCGTGATTCCAGAGGGAATGGATACTCTATCCCGAATGGAGATGGCTCGACATCAGGAGGAGCTATGAGCTATGCCATATGTCGCTGAAGACGAGCGTGCTCGGGGGACGCTAAGTTCAAGCGTGCGCGCATGCGACGTATAGTGTGCAGTTGCTGAAGACGGGCACGGATGATGTCGATATCCGAGGGTGCGCGCAAGGGGCGGTGCTGACGATGAGCCCCTAATGTCGTCGGGGACGAGCTTGGAGGACACCATGTCCGAGAGCACATGCAAGGAGCCGTGCTGGCAGTGAGCCCCTAGCGTCGCTGAGGACGAGCGGGAAGGACACCAAGTCTAAGAACGCGCAGGGGCGGTGTTGACGACGAACCCCTTGTGTCGCCGGGGATGGGCACGGAGGACACCAAGTAAGAGCGCGCGTAAGGGGCCGTGCTGGCGGCGAGCCCCTAGTGTCGCTGGGGACGGGCACGGAGGACACCAAGTGTAACACCCCGATTTTTCGAAACCTAAAAATTAAGGCAAACAAAAACTTTTTCGCTAATAATGGCAGTTAAAGTATACTAGAGTAAAATCTTTTGTTCAAATCATGCGTCTACAAAACCCTAAAGTGAGTCAACCAAAATTTTCCACCTCTGTTCCTAATTCCTTAATCTCTGCTTTGTCAAAGCTCTGTCCGGCAAGGAGTACAACCCTCGCCTTAACCTTGTCTCCCTACGTGGCTAACCACCCTTGCATTTTAGCCACGAACATACCTTCGACATCCCTCCCCCTTCTATCTAGCCGGTGCCACCCAAACCCACACCTGCCGCTAAGTACCCAAATGGTACTTTTGCGAAATTGAAACATATATACGTCATGAACCCCCTCCGAATGACGTAGTCTTCTGCCGTCTACTCCGCCATGTCCTATCGCGAGAGTGTGCACATATATACTGCTTTTATGTACACGTACATATACAAACCCTAATCCTCGGCACTCCCGGTTCCCCTCCTGTCATCGAACCTCATGCGTATATATACGCACATATCAGTGACAGTATTCAAACTCCAACTCACCGTAACCTCGCATGTCCATTCCATCCGCATGCAAACCCCATATATGCTAAAATCTTCAAGTGTATGTGGGCACATACACTACCAACCCTGGTTTACTCTTATCGGTAAAACCCTATCCGCCATAGTGCTTCTCCTTTTTACCGCATGACCAAGAAAATATCTTCAGCCATGCTACCATTTTTCTTTAACAAGATATACATAAATATTTTTTTTCACCCTTACCCCTTATACTTACCATATTACCTTTTATCTTTCTATATGACAAAATCCTAGATATTTGTTTCATCATGTTATCCACGACTCCGTAAATTTTCACAAAATCGCAGAAATATCCTAAGACCCTCCCTAGCATATTTCTATAAAAATATCCTGAGGTCCCGTGCAAATACTTCAAACCATTTCAAATTTGGGTTTAAATCAAATTGATCCTTGAACTACAACCCCCAAATACTCCTCTGAAAAATCCACAATTGTTCCACCACCCTCCCTGATGTCCCAGAAAATCCAAATATGCAAAAATATTTGCATCTTCAGTATAAAAGTATTTGATGAACTCCATCAAACAACTTTGCCCTAAAAAGCTTTTGCCCATGAAATCATCACCAGAACCCATGGTAAAAACTTCAGGAGAAATCCCATGCGCTCCTCTTCATTTTTTTCCTACAAAAGTGGGCTGCCAAGCTCCTTTACTTCTTCTCTCCAACCATGCCAACCTCCTTTATCTCTTCCCTGTAACCTACCACTCCTTGAGCCGTGTCAACTTGTTCCAAGGCAGAGCTGCCATGCAGCGTCACTTTTCCCCCATTCCTCATCCTCTCTCCTTGCTGCTCCTTCCCATACTCCCCAACCAAGCTCCACGCCACCTTTTTCTTTTCCAAGCAGCAGTACCACAGCAGCAGCCAACACCAGCTCTCCCTCCTTTTTCTCTTTCTCCACACTCCTCCTCCAAGAGCAGTAGCTACTACTGTTCTTGTCCTGCCCCTTTAACTTTCCCCAATGCCACACGCCAAGCAGCAATGAGCTGACTCCCCTCCTTACTCCCCTGCCAAGCCACCTTGCTTCTTCACCAAACAACCCGAGCTGCCAACTCCTCTTCTCCTTCTTTAGTTCTAGCAGCCAAGCTTGGCAGCCAAGCCCCATTTCTTTTTTCCAAAGCAGCAAAAGGGCACCTACTCTCCCCTGTGTCACCTGCTCCTTGCCTCACCATCTCGAGCACGCAATTTCTTAGCTCCTTCCTTGAGCTAGCTAGCAAGGCGGGCTGCTCCACCACCACACCCGAGCAGCCCCCCTTCCCTGCTCATTCTCTTCTTCACTCTTCACCAAGCCGAGCCACCCTTCTTACCACTTCATCCAGAGCTGCTCCAACTCTCCCTCCCAAGCTTCCCTAGTCTGCAATTCGAGCAACAACAACACCAGCTCCACCTCCCTCTGCCACGCTGGTTGCAAAACTCCCAGCCCCGAGCAATGGAGCAGCGAGTGTCCACTCCAAGCTGGGTTGCCGAGTGCCGCTTTTGATCAAGACCAGCGGGAGACAACTCCTCCGTCGCTCAGCCGCGAGTCACCGGAGAACATGCCTCTGAGTTGAGCCGAGGCGTTCCCGAGCCACAGTTCTTCTCCCTCCCTCCTCTACTCGCGCCGGCACATGCATCTCCTCCAGTTTCTCACCTCACCACAAGCCTCGCCGCCGCGACAACACCGCGCTGCTACTCCCCCACCGCGGTAGCACCGTGGCAAAGCTTTTCCCTGCCGCAGCAAGCTATTCCTCACCGCGGCAAGCTATTCCCCTACCGCGGTAGCGCTCCGGTAGCCTTTCCTCCATCGCGGCAGCGCTGCGGCAGCCTCTCTCCCACCGCGGCAACCACCTCCCACCGCGGCAGCCTCTCCCCCCGCCGCGGCGGTTCCTCTCTACCACGGCCACAACCCCCCTTGCTCTCTCTCTTTCTCTAATTTCTTTCCCCACCATGGCAGCTAACCGAGCTAGTTTAAAAGAGCTAAGGCCAACTCAGGCTTAACCAGCCCTAACCACTCTAACCGCACCAGTGGAAACTAATCTCCAAAAATACGTTTTCCCCTTTCGGTATACGCGTTTTCCCTACCACATACAACCAAAACGCGTTCTTCTGCGAAAAGCGTATTCCCTCATCCCCTCTCCCAGATTACGCCTTGTCTGTCCGGGAAGCGTAACCACCATAGAACCTATTCTGTTTTGCACCACCTGGCACCGAAAGTATAAGCCTAAAATACGCCTATGACATCACCTCTTCCCCTCCTCTTTTATTTCCTCCCCGATAAAACTTCGGAAGCTCACATCTCCTCCGTCGTAGCTCCGATTGACCCCATTCTTGTTCCTAAATTCATCTAAAATCAAACCCTATCCAGCGGTACCAATTTCATAATTTTTGGAATAATTTGAATTTTTGAATTTGAAACCACTCGTTGAACATGTTATATATACTCCTTTAGCATGGGTAAGATTGGTTAATCCCTTGTCATAATAAAACCCATCATGGCATGTTAGTTTCAACATACCTTTATTTTTGAAACCTTCTATACCATAATAACAATTAGGGTTTTGGAAAATCCATTAATTACAATTCACCCCACATACGCATGTATGTATATATATACGTGCACGCATGGCCTCATATTTATACACCTATGTCGTTTAAAACTTGCTCTAACAAGTTTCAAATAGATCTCTAAAAACTCTGAAGCATGAAGAGTGTCCCCTAGACCCAACCCTTATATGAAGGCTTATAAATGTTAAGATGATCCTAATCATGCAAACCATAGTTTTCCTAAGTGTGAAAGCCCTTACCTCATGTGATATTAGTTCCATCGCAACATTTTGAAAATCCTAGCATCCTTCTAAGAGCAATGCATGATTTTAAATGTTGCTTGAGTATATTTTGGTTCTTAAATGTTTCTTCCTTGCACCGTTGGTGATTCACTGTTTTTTCCGACGTGTAGTTCCGACGTTGTGAGACCTTGCGCGAGGGATTTCAAGTGTTCGCCGTATCAACTCAAGCTCGAGAATCGGTCGATATTGCCAGGCAAGCTCTCCTCCCTTGATCATGTTGAATCCCAAGATTTCGAAATGTTATTTTGTTTACGAACCATGCATGCTATGTTCTACGACGTGTTATTTTATGTAGTCTAGTTATGTTCGACACTTAGAAAACCCTAGCTCAACCCTGTATTCCTTGTCATCCTAAGGATTACGTATTCCGGGGAAGTTACCGGAAGCCTAGGGTAGAGTATGTATGTATGCTTAGCCCTGCGGTAGCAAAATTAGGTTTTCAAAATAAAAAGGGGGAAAAACTCCCATATTTCATGTGGCAAATGTTTGGAAACGGACCGTCGTGTCCGAAGGAGTATGAAGGTAGTATATCCATGGGTTGGAATATTTTACCGCAAAAAGATTTTCGTCAAAACCTGAAAAACAAAATGGAGAAGATTTTGATCCAGGTCGGAAATGAAGGGAAAAAGCAGGAAGCTTGTTAAATGTGAGGTAATGCCCGGTATGGTTCTTGCAGCCCGTCTACGGGTGAGGTGTGAAGTCCCTCTCGGATCATCTAAGGATCGATCTTAAGTGCCGTTTGGCCAAGTCTTACCGTACGTCCACATGTCCTTTATGGGAAGGACTTGACCTAGTACCCGGTCTGAGACTAGCATGAACCCGTAGGCAGTGTGCAGTGTGCAGATGAGGTTGTAGCCTCTGTAGAGAAAAGTTTCCGCGGGAAAGCGATGGCTTGTTCGCCACAAAGTTGGAACACCAACCTCCTTGCAAGCGATGATACTGACTCAAGCTAGGTTTGGGACATGTCCTTCTGGCGGGTTCATGGCTAGATTTATTCCGGTGAAGAGTCTCGTTGTACTAGCCCTATCAGTATACGGGCCCAGTGTACCCAGGGTGACCTACATTGTGTGGTTAAAGCTGTACCACCTTTGCAGGGGGTTAAAACTATTCGAATAGCCGTGTCCACGGTCAAGGACGAACTTGGTCGGGCCACACTAAAGTAGATTAGGTTGCAAAACCTAAAAATATGGTTATGGGTTTAAGGACGCGATCCGCCGTGTTCGCAGGGTGACATGCAAATTTCCCGTTGTGTCGGGAAGAGTGAAGAAGGGATTTCCCCGTGGACTCGGGCAAACCCTAGTATCTCGTATCGGGTGAGTTGAGACTCCCCGCTGAAGCGGGTGATTAAGAGACTTTCCGTGGTAACGGAAAGCGCAGAAATTAATCCTGTTGTAACGGGAAGGAAAAGATGAACAAATGTTCGTCTCGGAATACCATGGAAATTTTGTGAAAACTGCTTTTAATATCTATTTATATATTTCAAATGCAAACTTACTTTCTCGCACAATATGAAACCTACGATAGACCCAGTTTCTTGATAAATCCTTGCATGCTCATATCCGTGATAAACTTCCTGGTGGAGTGCTTGTGAGTACATTCAATGTACTCACCTGGCTTGTTGATTTGGCCAGACCGAAGGGCGACAGCTCGAAAGCAACGACGATATCCGCGAAAGCTAGGGCGTAACCCCAGTCAGTTGCCTGTCGGGTATGGCATACTGGTGGGCCACATCACCGTTTGATTTTCGCTGCAAGTTTCTAGCCATTGGGCTAAATGTATAATTATTCGATCTTGAAGATCGATTTTATATCAAATTCTAATAAGGGCGTGTATGACCTTGATATACAAGTTACTTGTGTGTACCGGCTGCTAATCATGGGACCGGACAGTAAACACAAGGGTTTATCTGGTCTTAAAACCGGGTACGCCACACCAAGTACGAGAGCATGCGTAAGGCCCGTGCTGGTGGCGAGCCCCTAGTGTCGCCGAGGACGAGCACGGAGGACACCAAGTCTGAGAGCGCACGGGGGCGGTGTTGATGACGAGCCCCTTGTGTCACCGGGGACGGGCACAGAGGACACCAAGTTCGAGAGCGTGCGTAAGGGGCCGTGCTGGTTGCGAGTCCCTAGTGTCGCTGAGGACGGGTGCGGAGGACACCAAGTCCGAGAGCATGCGCACGGGCGGTGCTGACGACGAGCCCCCTGGTGCACGTAGGGAGTGCGCGCAGGGGTATGTGATCTCTTGCTGTATAGCAGTGTCGTTCTCTCCACAGGGATTGAAGTATAGTTATTAAACAGGTTCTCAAAGCTAAACTAAACGGGACAATTTTATGATATCTCCTAGGCCTAACAATAAATCTGACAATGTAACAAGCAACTGGCTAAGATTGGGAAAGAAGCAAGATTCAGCAAAGAAAGCAAGGAAACAAGACTGGAAAAGAGATGTTCTCAGATTACATATCACAGCAAAGAAAGCAAGGAAACAAGACTGGGAAATGGATGTTCTTAGATTACATATCACAGCAAAGAAAGCAAGGAAACAAAACTGGGAAAGAGATGTTCTCAGATTACAGCAAGGATCGGAGAGAGGTTGATGAAGCTCAGCAGCAATCCAGCAAGAGAAGCAAGATGTTTTTGACTGGGAAGATCTATCTCTGGCCGAGCTTTCTTTCTTTCCTCTCCCTTCGTTCCCCTCCCGTAACCATCTACCCCGGAACCCCGCGCTCTCTCCGTTATCGGATCTGGAGACCTCCTTTTATATCCTGGGTACTTTGCACTTTACCTCTTCAAGTTCTTTTCTTTTACTACTGGTTGCCTTCGTACCTGTCTCTCCCTTTTGTTGAAGCTTTGCGTCACCTGTCTGTGACACAGCTGGTTGGGAAAGTTGTGAACTTGACGATCTGAAGTATGGCTGTGTCAGCTGGCTGTGACACAGGTGACTGAAGCAGCTGGTGAAGTGGCTCCTGTGTCAGCTGGCTGTGACACAGGTGACTAGGGCAGTTGTGGACTTGCATTCTGAGGCATGGCTGTGTCAGCTGGCTGTGTGACGATGACATAGCACCCGGGTATCACCAAGGAGGACGAATCTGGCCTCCCGGCCACAGGATGGGCCGGGCCGACTACTCAGAGTCCGACTACAACACGGGGGTACATCATCGACTTGGAGTACAAGACATGGACACGTACCTGCCCGGACTCCCGGGTGGCAGTTGTAACCGAATAGGAAACATATCTGTAAGCCGATCCGGACTCTTGTAACTCTACCCTGGCCGCCTATATAAGACCAGGTAGGGATCCCCGGGTAGGTAGACAAAAAAGATAGAGCTCTCAGATCATCTGATCATAGGCATAGACTCATACCCTCATACGGGATATATCAATACTAGCCACCAAACACAGGACGTAGGGTATTACCTCTTCTCGAGGGCCCGAACCTGTCTAAACTCTGTGTCCCGTATGCACCCATCTAGATCTGCTACTCATACACCGCCCCATAGTTAGTATTGCCGGAATAATACTCCGACAGTTGGCGCGCCAGGTAGGGGCTGTGCGCGTAGATCCATCTGAACAGATCCAGATGGGTTTCTTCAACAACGACGGTGACTTTGTTCCGGGCCAGGTCATAAGCTTCGACCCCCGGACCTCCGCCGCCACTCCAGGATAAGCTCTCCGATTCGGAAAGCTCGACTTCATCGCTCGGCAGGCTCTACCTCGGCGACTCGGCTTCCAGCCAGTTGCCCGGGGGTCTCATCGCCGACTCCAACGCCGGCTTGCTCAACAGGCTCTACCTCGGTGACTCGGCTTCCAGCTAGTTGCCCGGGGGCTTCATCGCCGACTCCAACGCCGGCTTGCTCAACAGGCTCTACCTCGGCGACTCGGCTTCCAGCCAGTTGCCCGGGGGCTTCATCGCCGACTCCAACGCCGGCTTGCTCAACAGGCTCTACCTTGGCGACTCGGCTTCCAGCCAGTTGCCCGGGGGCTTCATTGCCGACTTCATCGCCGACTTGCTCAACAGGCTCTACCTCGGCGACTCGGCTTCCAGCCAGTTGCCCGGGGGTTTCATCGCCGAATCCAATGCCGACTTGCTCAACAGGCTCTACCTCTACGACTCGGTTTCTAGCCAGTTGCCCGGGGGCTTTGTTGCCGGCTTCATCGTCGACTTGCTCGGCAAGCTCCACCTCGGCGACTCGGCTTTCAGCCAGTTGCCTGGGGCTTCATCGTCTTTAGTGCTCGGAACCTCATCCGAGTTGACTATTTCGGCGGTCAACTCCAACAACCTGATCGCGCTCGAATCGGATCTACTGCTCGGGAACGGGTCTTCACCCGTCGAATAGAGATCCCGGCTGGTTGGTACGATCGAGTCCCTTCTACCTGTCCTCGACTACGATTCGGACGGCTTCAAGAGTTTGGGAAGCCATAATCCTTCTCGGGAGGACTTTATGGTGGACTCGGATGCGTCATACGTTGCCGCCTGACTACGCCCGGGGGCTTACCGACTGAAGGATAAAAACGGCAATCTCGTCACCAACGCTTGGAACATTGAACAGCTAAGTCGTTTCTATGCTTAAGCTTTGTACTTCCATATTTTAATTATGAATAAGTGAATAAATATTTCTTTGCTCCATCCGAGTAACCTTCAGGCTTTCTCGACTGACCTGCTATGAAATGCCCACGGCTACACATAGCGGACACTCGGGAGGGCTACACCACACTGGGTGCGCCTAAACGCACTCGGGCTCCTCTCTTTCAACAATTATTTTAGTACTGTGTAAACAGCCCGGCGTTAACTCTTCGTCTTCGATCGCCGGTCTACGCCACAACCCTACGCTATACGGGAAACAGCCCACGGCTAATCTCAACGCAATGGGGGATACGACGGGTCGGCAAGAGCACACACAAAGGGCTAACTTACACATGAACGAATCTTTACGAAAGAAGAGATTAATAAACATGACACAAGTTCACCAAAACATGCAAAGTCACACTCAGACTTCCCGAGTACTTAACATGCATTTGCGAACGGTTCATGTATTTTATTCCTACTTCCACAGGTTAGCGCGGTCGGCGAAAGCGTTTCGCTGCAGCATGGACCTCCTCCTCCTCCATCAGCCTCGAGAAAATCATCAAGACCCTCCGCTCGGTTCCACGAACCGAGTGGAGGCTCGGGGGCTACACCCTCTGGGTGCACTGTTCGTGCCCCCAGAATGAAATCTACAACAAAGAACCTCTATCCGACTGCTCTAGACAGACACCGAACAACCCGGGATCGAAGCACTGCAGCCTGTATTCTAGTTCTGACGTGAATTCCGAGGGTATTCCCCCAAAGGGACACTAGTTGGACCTGAGCCGCTTGGGACACCAGATACCACTCAGGAGTTCAGTCGGGGCTCATGAAGTTCTAAAGTCCCTCACATTCTCTCTGCAAGTGATGACGAGGCCCGCTCAGGCGAATGCCACTCGGGAAGCCTGCCTAGGGGAGAGGGCAAAAGCACTCGGCGTAACCAAGACAAAAATCAGCTACTCGGGATTCATAAAAACCCTCCGCTCGGTTCCACGAACCGAGTGGAGGCTCGGGGGCTACACCCTCTGGGTGCACTGTTCGTGCCCCCAGAGTGAAATCTATAACAAGACGAGGAGCCTCCGCCCGACTAATCCAGTCGGCCGAAGGCTCGGGGGCTACTGACGATGACATAGCACCCGGGTATCACCAAGGAGGACGAATCCGGCCTCCCGGCCACAGGATGGGCCGGGCCGACTACTCAGAGTCCGACTACAACACGGGGGTGCATCATCGACTTGGAGTACAAGACATGGACACGTACCTGCCCGGACTCCCGGGTGGCAGTTGTAACCGAATAGGAAACATATCTGTAAGCCGATCCGGACTCTTGTAACTCTACCCTGGCCGCCTATATAAGGCCAGGTAGGGATCCCCGGGTAGGTAGACAAAAAAGATAGAGCTCTCAGATCATCTGATCATAGGCATAGACTCATACCCTCATACGGGATATATCAATACTAGCCACCAAACACAGGACGTAGGGTATTACCTCTTCTCGAGGGCCCGAACCTGTCTAAACTCTGTGTCCCGTATGCACCCATCTAGATCTGCTACTCGTACACCGCCCCATAGTTAGTATTGCCGGAATAATACTCCGACACTGTGACACAGGTGAATGAAGCAGCTGTGGACTTGCTTTGCCTGAGTCAGCCAGCTGTGACACAGCTGGTAGACAGAGCTTCTGCTTTGAATTCTTAAGAGCCTCCTGTTTGCTATTCTTTGTCGAAGAATTATGCGCCTAGTCGCGCATATCTGCAAAATTGTGGTACAGCCTGTAAAGGTATTCATGTGAAGATAATCTGCTATTTAGTGATAAGATTGGGCAAAAAGCAATCAAAATCGATGATGATAAACACTGAAATAGCCCAGGGAATTGATACAAATATAGTGTTTATCAGTATGCGCGGAGGACCTCTCGCGGATTGCACGCAGGGCCTCCGCGGGGGTGCCTGCAGGGTTGCGCACGGAGGACCTCTCGTAGGGTTGCACGCAAGGCCTCCGCGAGGGTGCACACAGAGTGCGCGCAGGGGCGTACACAGGGGTACGCGCAGGGGTGTGTGCAGGGTGCGCACGGAGCTTTCCACAGGGGTACGCGTAGAGTGCGCGAAGCGTCCTGCAGGGGCGCGCGTAGGGTGCGCGCAGAGCTCCTGCAGGGGTATGCGCATGGTGCGCGGAGCGTCCCGCAGGGGTACGTGCAGGGAACGTGCGGAGATGCGTGTAAAGGACCTCCCACGGGGGTGCGCTCAGGTTGCGCGTGGACCTCTGTAGGGGTGCTTGCCGGGTGAGCGTAGGGGACCTCCCGTGGCGTGCGCGTGTGCGCGTCCCACGCGGACCTTTGCGTGGGTGCTCACATGACCTCCCGCAGGGGTACATGTCGGGTCACGCGGTGGGGTGGTTGTCCTAGCCACGCTCACGCTCCTCCTCTTAGGCACCATGGCTTTTCACTCATATCCCCACAGTCGGCGCCAACTATCGTAGGTATGAGCCTAGACAATGAGAGAGAGAGACACCCCCGTTTGGACGTAGGCCTACGGGGGTGCACGTAGGGACATAAGGGAGTAGATAGCGAGCGCGGCTAGACCTCGTGCAGCGTTTTCATGTTTCTCTCTCCAAATTAGGGTTTGCAAAAGTGAGAAAGAGGAAAAATGAGCCCCCTCCCCCTTAGCCTTGGGGCCCTATTTATAGAGGAGGAGGTGAGGATGGGATGAAAAATTTACAAGTTTGCCATTCTAAGGTAGAAAGTGCCCGGAAGGAGATTGTAAACTATTTATATAATGCTTTAATGGTATGTCGACGGTCCGGGGTAGCGCGAGGACACCCCTCCAACACTTGTAATTGAAAGAAAATGGAGCTAAAGTAACTTACTGGGCCAAATGACCGCGGATCCCAACTTCGAGCAGCATTGTCACCTTCAACCCAGCAATACCCCTCTGGGATCTTAATTATCTCAGGAGACGGAGGGAGCTGTATCCAGTCACCAGGTAGGGCAATCAATCTCTTCACGAACATCTCCTTATGATCACTAGGGCACCTGCAAAAAGGAACAGTTACACTCGACATATGTCGGCATGTAACAAGTTAGAAGGCATCGTCGGGCTTTTCTTGTAATGTCACAGCACTCACTTGAATAAAACCACATCACCATGGGAGAATTTGTACTTCTTAAGGCAGCCCGTTTCCGCTAACACGACATCACCTTGTTCGAGCAACCTGGTCAGGACAAAAGCATTGAATATGGATTGCAGAATAGTCCAACTGTCCAATTGCCATGCCTTTACTGATCTGTAGAGATTGAAACCACGATACCTCGCAAGGCACTATCAGACGCTGTAAGGGTCGGATGCATTGAATCGCCCTTTGTCGCGACTACGGTGACATAACAATCAGAAATGGTGAGACTGATCAAAGGCCCCCTCGCGGATCTCTTGGCAATTGACCAAAGATGGTTGTGGGTTCCCATATCCAAACGCTCCAGTCATACAGATAGCATCTGAACTTCTGAAGTGAAAACACTGCAGAAATGTAGTGCATTAGTACGGCACAGATTTGCAGCTAATCCAATGATTGGTGCAGACAAGCACTAGATGGAACGATAACAAGATTTCTCGCAGCGCAAATAAGGACAAAGGGAAACGAATCAATCAAGGTTTACCAAGAAATTTTCCTATTTAGTCCGGATGGATATCCATATCTAGGAGGGACGACCAGGCTAGGCGTTGAAGCGTTGGAGGAACTCCGTCCGGTGGATTTGAAAGAGATAGCCGCTAGCAAATAACGATAGGGGGGGTGCTTCTGTGGAGGTGGCCAAGGAGAACGACGGGCGGCGACGGCGGCGGCGGCAGTTGGGGGCGCTCGATCTGTCGGAAACCAACAGTACGCGCCAAACGGAGCCGGCAAAGAAGCGGTTACCACCAGCCGTCCGATCGTGCAATCAACGGTGCATATCAAACACCAGGTCCGAAGTCAATCAACGGCGCAATCAACTGCTGGTTAGGCCAACTCCGATCCGCACCCAAACCCTCTCTGCCCCAGCCCCTCCCACCACCGGCGGCGGCGACCACCCCACCGTCCGCCGCGCTCTAAGGCTCAATCACCGCGACCAACCTCCTGCTCCGGCCAGGCCCGCTCCCTCTTCCTCCCACGCTGGCCTACCCAATCTACAAGCTCCAGTCCAACCCAATGCGGCTCTAAAATCGCTCTCCTATGGTCCACCACCGCTGTGCCCTAGAGCTGCCGCCGTGCCGTAGCTTAGTGCCACCGCCGACGCCTCACACCCCTAACCACTCCTCCGCCTCTCACGCGCGTCCCCGCCGCCGTCGCTGTTCCCATTCTACCTCATCGCGTCCCTGCTGTCTCCACCCCGTCCGCAGCCTTGGATATTGATTTTTGAGGTATGAGCTTTTGGACATCCAGTGATTACTTAACCTCAAACTAACTTCACACAAATTTTGCGTGTGCCGGTCCATTTATATCCGCCCCTGTCTGCTCTCCGTCCTGTGATTTTGTTCCAGAAGATCTGTTGGATTGAGTCATTGAAGAACTGTAAGCTTTTGGACAACTATTAACTATTAACTAATGTAGTTAATAGTTATTATTTCCCAGGCTTGAACTTTTCTTTTGGTGCTATGTCCTGCAATTTATCAATGCGAAAATTTAGGATGTGCCACTCCATTCATTAGCATTTAAGGATTCATCAATCGCTTGTTTTTACCTATTTTGGAGCCAGCGAATAATCAGGCATGCTAGTCAGTCGATTATTTATACAAGGGGCTTGTTTTTCCCAAACTTCAGTTTTAAATTTTTGCTCCAGTGTTACACTTCTATTTCATCTATTTGAGGCTGAATCTTGCTCAGCTCACTATAATGTAAGGATCACAATTTTGTTATTGGAGTTTCGAAGTACTTTTACAATGCTTATTCTTATTGCCGCCTTCTATTGCTGAAAACACGGTAACTTTAAGTGTGATACTTTTTGCTTTGCATCGAAGACCATGTTTCATTTATTTTCTTAATCATAAATTCACTTGTCCGATACTAATGTTCCCTAATGCTATCATATACACTATATATGATATGTTTGACCATTTCTCTATGTAGGGGAATCTGGAGTTTCCAGCCACTCAGTCGTATTACTGGGAAGAGAGGTAACAGCAGTTGTAGTTGACTGATGGATGGGTCTGAATGTAGTACTGGTGAAGACATCTATCATGTGGTAGGGGACTCACGATCACCAAAAATTCCAAGGAGAAGTCCTGATGATTCCAAGGGTAGGGACTTTGATAGGAGGAGGGGAAGAGAGGACAAGAATGATTGGGACTCTTCAAGAAGTGAGACTTCTGCAGATAGGGCTGATACAAGAGATGGCACGTATTCTTCTGAGCATAATAAGCATAGGAGTGCAAAAGAGATGGTTCATGACTACAGAAATGAGTCAGGTGAAAGTAGAAAAGGTGTAGATTCTAGTAGTTCAAGGGGTGGTAGGTCCGGTAGCAAGGAGGATAGCAGTGAGAGGAGGGGATCTGCCATGGTGGAGAACGTTGGTGAAGATGGCAGATTGGCAGATCAAAGTCATGAAACTGGATTACATTTGTTAAGAGATGGTAAGCATGGTAAGGCTCTAGAGAACATAGCTAGTTTGCATGATGAAGTTGCACAGAGTGACTTGAGGATGTATGGTGCCAAGTCTGACGAGAAAGAAGAGATTCTTGAGCATAAAGTGGAATTCGCACATGAAAGCGGGGGTGGTGTGGACAATAAAGAGACATCGCCCAAATTGGGTAAGGATGGATGGGAGTCATCAGGGGCTAGAAGCAATAGAGAGGCCAGACGGGCTCATCCACCACAAATACCAGATAAGCTTGGCAGGTACCAAAGCGAGAACAGTGAGTATGATCAAGGTCATGCAGACTTGGATAATGAAAGGAGCACAGGTACAATAGATAAAACAAGATTGGATGCCCATAGAGATAAATCGGACAGAGGGAGGGGCAGCAGTTGGAATGAGAAAACCCGGGAGCCTGAAAGTTCGAAGGACTACTTGAGGAGCCATCAATGGCGAGATCCTAAGGAGGCAAATGACTCTGAATGGAGGAGCCCACATGAAAGGTTAGATGGTGCAAATTTCCATGGCCGAGCTGGGTATCGGCGAGATTCCAGGGGTAGATCTGAAAGTGTTAGAGGTTCTTCAACCTATGGAAATCGGTACGATAGTTCTGATTCAATAGAGATCCGACCAAGTAGCAATTTTGATTTTGGGCGAGAGGGCTCTGTTTCTGGAAGAAGATCTGATGTGGGAGCTCATCAGGATTTAATACCTGCAGGAAATGACAATAAATGTGCCAATCATCCTGAAGCAGATCAAAGTGGTAGCACCAGTATGATTTCTCCATTTCCTCAGCAAGGGCCTAAAGGTGATAGATCCTCTAGAGGAGGAAGGGGGAGGCCAAATGGAAGGGATTCTCAGAGAGTTGGAGTTTCAGTGCCACTCATGCCACCGCCTCCATTTGGTGCTCTCACTCTGCCACCAGGACCAATGCAACATATGGGGCAAAATATTCCCCACTCTCCAGGTCCTCCTCTTCTACCTGGTGTTTTCATGCCACCATTTCCTGGGCCTCTTGTGTGGCCTGGAGCACGAGGTGTTGATGTGAACATGCTCTCTATTCCACCCAACCTTCCCATCCCTCCTCCAGGTGCTGGTGAGCATAGGTTCACTCCAAGTATGGGAGCTGGACCTGGTCATAATATTCACTTAAATCAAATAGGCACAGGAATAGGTGCTCCAACAAATGGGTCAGGATTAGGTTTCAATCAATGCACACAAAGTCGTGAAATGCCACATGATAAACTATCTGCAGCTTGGACCCCACATAGGAACAGTGGACCGACCAGAAAAGCTCCTTCAAGGGGTGAACAAAATGATTACTCTCAAAACTTTGTGGACACTGGCATGCGACCTCAAAACTTCATTAGAGAACTGGATCTTACAAGTGTAGCAGAAGACTATCCAAAGTTGAGAGAACTCATACAGAGGAAGGATGATATTGTTGCTAAGTCTGCTTCACCGCCGATGTATTATAAGTGTGACCTGCAGGAACATGTTCTTTCTCCAGAATTTTTTGGCACCAAGTTTGATGTTATTCTTGTGGATCCACCATGGGAGGAGTATGTTCATCGTGCACCAGGAATAACAGATCACATAGAATATTGGAATGCTGAGGAGATTATGAATTTGAAGATTGAGGTTGTTCTCTTTGTCTAGTTGTTTCATCCTTTTTAAGGGAGTTCATTTATGCTACAGAATTATTAATATGCTTCGATGCATTGTTTGACTCAACAGGCTATAGCTGATACTCCCTCTTTTCTCTTCCTTTGGGTTGGTGATGGCGTAGGTCTTGAACAGGGCCGTCAATGTTTAAAGAAGGTGAGGCAGCTTTTTCTTTCAATAATCTAATACATGTGCAGTTATTCTTTCTGCCGTAGTGTGATGTCAATCGTTCTGGGCAGTAGCATGATGATGGTTGATGTGGCCCTCTCCAAAACATTATAGCCACAATATATTTTATTCATGTGTTCTGTTGTTGCCATTCCGTGTAGTTGCAGTACACATTCCTTAGAATATATTCATTTATTCAAGAGATATAAGCAGTGTTTCATTTATTTTAGATCTGTCATGAACAATTGAGCTGATTGATGAAGTGTAATAATAAAATGAACCTGATTGAAACTTCTCTTTGTCCAGTGGGGATTTCGTAGGTGTGAGGATGTTTGCTGGGTGAAAACCAACAAGAAAAATGCAACATCAGGTCTGCGGCATGATTCTCATACATTATTGCAGCATTCAAAGGTAGTGCTATAATTAAGTATTATATGTTTTATAGCATTATTTGCTGTCTTTACGTTGCTATTTCCCCATGTCTCTGGGTTTCCTGTGAAGTATACGTCTTTCCTTGTGCAGGAGCATTGCTTGATGGGTATAAAAGGAACGGTGCGACGTAGCACTGATGGCCATGTCATCCACGCTAATATTGACACAGATATAATAATAGCTGAAGAACCAACTGATGGTATTTGTCTCTTAGTTTCTATTTATAATGCTTGTTGTTGTTCTTCATAATTGCTCTTATCTACTAATTGCTTTGTGGCAAAGGGCTTTGCTATAGTCTATGCCACCATTCATCGAAAATGTCACCTCTGGTACCTTTATGATTCATTTGCTCTATGTTCTTTTCACGTTATATGTAATTTCAGGTGTCGTCACCACTATATTGTTACATTATCTTTTCTAAAGTTGCTTTCCTGTCTTGTTTCTTTAACGAAATGAAGTTTTCTGTTTTGTTTTCGTTGTTTTCATGATATGCCTATTCCGGTTTGGCCCACCAGAAGTAGAGTATTCCTTTTAAAAATTTGACATAGTTGACAAAAGCGTGTTTTATCTGGCTCATGGATGAATTTGTTTGTTTACAAATAATCTGAAGCAAATTGTACATCTTGTTACTGCCATTGGCTTGTTGACCTGTCTTGCTATCCTTATAAGCTCAAACATGAATAAAATCCTTGAAATGCTAATAAAAAATCAAACTAAATCTTATGGCGTTGATTGCCCTGAAGCAGCTGTAGCAAGTACCCACTATGCCTACATTTTCTGGGTAATAATATCATGACAACCGTCAAAGTATATGCATGATTGGGGAAACATTTATTCATGTAAAATGTGGTTGCGATTTCTTAATATGCATGACTGCACATTTAAATGGTGATATGTTAGAGACGTAATGTGCTATAGACCTATAGTGCATGATTGTGCACAGTTAGATGGAGATGTGTTAGAGACTTCTTGTGTTGCACTGTTTATAAATATACTTATTGAGATAATGGAATGTGGAAGATGAGCAGACGTTTTTGACTCTTCTCTGAAATAAGGACACATATCGGTTGACAATAATAGTACTATTAGCCCTTAGCAACTTCGGGTTTGTTGGTTTTGTTCGTCATTGTTCATTTCAGTATGCTTAAAATAAAATCACACATTTTACCATAGAAGGTTTATTAATTCTTCGTCCAAATTTATGGTATAGATATCTGGTTGTCCATTTGTTGTCTAGAATACAGTTTGGGGGTGTATTCCAGAATATCTTATGTTTACAGTGTTTTGAAGCATAGCCTTTTTGAAGAGTGCACCCTTTAAGCATAATATTCATTTGTGATGCCTAGAAGTACCTGTCATCTTGTACAGGTTCAACAAAAAAACCTGAGGACATGTACAGGATCATTGAGCATTTTGCTCTTGGAAGGAGGCGTCTTGAACTCTTCGGTGAGGATCATAACATTCGGCCTGGTTGGCTTACGCTTGGGAAAGATTTATCTTACTCCAACTTCAACAAAGAGGTAGAAAGCTGGAAGTCCGACTTTAGGCACATTCACACAAGCATGCACTTCCATGAGTTCCACAAAGGTTATGTTTTCTCTGCTAAGAAAATTCACTCTTGCAGGCATATAATAAAAACTTTGCGGACAAGGATGGGAAGGTTTGGCAGGGAGGTGGTGGGCGAAACCCTCCTCCTGAGGCTCCTCACCTAGTTGTGACCACTCCGGAGATTGAGGGCCTCAGGCCGAAGTCACCCCCACAAAAGAACTGACAACAAGAAATGAGCATGCATCCTTTTCTCCACCGGGAAGCTTCATCTGTATCCGTCTGTCTTTTCATCCTAAACTCAGTGATAAGATCAAACGATAAAATCACAATCCAGTGTATCAACAAAATAATATATAATTTTTAGGTACATTTCGGAGGAATTCTCTCGAAGGCATACGCATGCATCGAGACAAGCAACCGATTTGATAAACCGGGAAACTGACAATTGCTAATGGATTAAACTTCACAAGGACTGCTCTAATAAACCATCACCGTAGCATATCTGCAACGACAGCACTGCCTTGTCCTTTTGTTCGATCGATCACAAGCACAAGCAAACTCGGATTAGCTCATTGCTGATTAATGATCGCAACAGTGAACTGTCGATTTGTCCCGTTTTAGCAGATATTAATGACACGATATATATATATAACGTGACAGGAGCACTGTCTTTCTCATAGATTAGAAGGCTAACGAAAAATAAGGTGTGCAATTTACAGAGATAGAAGTAAGGAGCGAGAACCGTGACACGATATTTCATTTGACAAATAACCGAAACTTTTTCAGAAAGTCTGCATCGTTGTCCTTGCCAATGGAATCTTGCGGCGGAGGAAGATTTCGCCGGTGATTTGGTAGCCACGACACACGCTCCCATTGCTGGCTGCTGACACAAGATCGGTTCTGTTTGTTCGCTTGGCTCCAAGCAAAATAATTCGCCGAATCTTCCGACTGATGTTTTTCGATTATAATACGCATTTGGTGAACTGAAACTGAAGAGCTGGAGGCTGGAGCTGCACCTTTTAACACCGGAGTCCGGAGGGTTACTTATACGATAGCGCTTTAAGACTACTTCTTGTTATACTTTAGGTTTAGGTAGAGTGGATTGTCCAGCTAAAAAATTCCTCTAGAAACATTTTTTCCTCAAATTGACAATTGTTTGTTTTCGGCGCTGTTCTTTTCACCCCTTTTGCTTAGGATCTTAGCAACATTGCCACTTGACTCTGCAATTAATACGTCCATTAATGGCAGTAGCGATGGATACCATGTAGAAATCTGGCCATATAATCCGTATCCACTCACCATCATCTCTTTGCAATCCTCTCACTCAAGCAATATCTCCTTTTTCTTAACTTAATTCTCATATAAGCATGCAGGCCTACTCTTGCTCTTTACCGTGCCAGAGCTAAACTCTGAAGAAAAAGAAGAGAAACTGAAGAAACATATATAGCGCGGCAGTCAATTTACTTGACATTACTACTTGGAGCACTAACTTTAACCTGCAGGGAATAGGTCTAAATTTGTGCAGGATCTGAACCTGTGCAAGCATGCATATGCATGTCCTATTTGTACATTCAGACTTGAAAGACATACCAACCTCACTGAAAAAACAAAGCAACAAAAATGCGTCGCGATTAGATCATCACAATTCAGACATGGAGTTGGTTGGTGGCTACAGGACTGGGGCTATTATTTGAGGTGATGTTGCATCCGGCAATTAACACGGTGCCGTGCGCGCGTGCGACCATCGAGTTTGTTCAGTCTTAATTCGGTCGTGCTTCCAAGTACCGAATTTATCCATGGATCGTACCGGCTACTCACATTGCGCCATTATTTTCCAGGAGATATAATGTGCAAGATAGACAAGGTATGTAGTCAGTTATACACAACAATCACATGAGCAAAAATAGAGAACCCTAATCATGAAATGTAGCAGAAGATACACACCTGCCAACAGGGTTAGTCGCGTTTCTGGCAGTGACATGGCCATGTATGCATCATACTTGTCAATTGTCAAGAACCCTAATCACGAAATGCTGAGGATTCACCTAGCTGCTCCGTTTTTGTCAATGCATGCTGTTACAGAGTTGACTCTTTTATCTCAGAGCGTACTGCTGCTTAATGCAGGGCATGATAATCAACTGAGACCTTCATATATATGCATCATGAATCATTTGCTATTCACGTCAACTATAAATCAATCGCCATCAAGACGAGCGAACACAGATGGTAACAAGTAGGAGTCGCAGTAGCACCAACAAATTAATTCATGGCGAAATTTGGGAAGATTTGGTCTCTGGTCCAAATTAAGCCCAAATCTCGCGTAGCCTTCAGCGATCTGGATATACACAAGCAACGATTCGATCGGATGTGTTCAGCGACTTGTTGTATACGTGAAGCCAGCAACATTTAAGCGATGGATGGGGAGAGTAGCGAGACCGATGGAATGGAGTTGTAGCACTACGTGTTGTGGTGTTTGTTGGTGTGAATGAACGGAAGATTTTGCGTCCCCTGCCGTCCAAATCAGGGGGGCGGAGGGACCGTAGATTCTCGATCAATCTAATCTGCAGTTACTCACGAGAACGCGCGACTTGTGGATACAATTAATGCGCGGGCACACCGTCTGATTATCTGGTTCCCTCTGGTACTCCCTCCGCTTTCATATTAGCTATCGTTTTTGGATAGAAGTTCGGATGACAAAGTGAGTTAATTGCAGCTTCTAGTTCACTATTTTGCCCATACTAACTCAATTGCTTCGGAGTCATAAATCAAGGCAATAAACGTCTTTAGACCGGCAGGTTGGTAATGAATCTGTGTTCCAAGAGATGCAGGGTTTGAGTACTATACATCCTTTTGCTACGCTATATGTACTTTTAACAGCAATGTGAGTTCATTTGGGGCCAGTTTTTTGTAAATCTTTTCCTTTCGCTGTCGGTGCTTATTCCTGCTAATTGGCGCCAGCTTTTGTCCACCACTTTTTTTGTTCTAACTGTACATAGCATTATAGTCTCTTGGTCTACTCTTTTTCTTGACGCCAATAAACTTTTGTTTAGCTGCCGGTATACATACACGCTAGCTCTCGGTACACATATCCGTTCCTCTTCTTTCACCCTAAGAACACAAGAAATCATGGCAGAAAATTTTGGAGGCTGAATACCACTTGGAATAGATTAAACATGGATCCACCGGAAGAAGTCGTTCATAACCATGTGATACCATCTTCTAACGGTAAACTCTCTCATTTTCTTTATCCTTTTGAGGCTCCATTGATCTCTTTTTTTACCTTTAAATCATCTTTTTCTAAATGTGACCATATATGTTCCGGCTTAATTTCTGGATGCAAACATGATTGCTATTGATGATGGGATTGGTTCAGAGGTTAACATAGATTTAAACATGGATCCACCGGAAGAAGTCATTCATAGCCATGTGACACCACCTTCTAGCAGTAAACTTTCTCATTTTCCTTATCCTTTTGAGGTTCCTTTCTTTGCTTTAAATCAATTTTTTTCTAAATACTCCATGCATGTTTTGGCTTTCTAGATGTGAACGACATTGCTATTGAGGATGGGATTGGTTCGGGGGGCTAATGACAATGTAGCCATGGATCCACCGGAAGAAGTCGTTGATAGCCATGTAGCACCATCTTCGAACGGCAAAATCTCTCATTTTCTACATTCTTTTGAGGTTCCATTAATTTTTTTCCTGTCTTGAATCAAAGAAATTTAAATCTGAGCTAACAATAATGTAGGCAAGAAAGATCTATGAAATGATATGCGTAGAGAAATATTTCAAGCTTTGCTGGCAAAAAGCACCAATAGAAAATTAAAACGACATGTTACTGGGGAAGTTGCTGCATTATTCTCAGCGAATATTCGATCAGTTCAGCGAATTTGGAAATGAGGTAAAGATGATCTTTAGCAAGGATATATTGTTGATGTTTATAGCCGGAATTGTAATTATGGTCGTAATAGAGTTCAAGCAGATGTATCTACGCTATGTAATATTCCTTTTTCAAATAGGTCAACACTACAAGATGTGTGTGCTTATTTGCATGTGGGTAAACACAAGCTGCTGCCTATGAAAAAAGTCTCGTAAAGTGTCATTCCAAAAACATAAAGCCACAATTAATAGAGCGAAGCAATAAGACTAGGCTGCAGCGGTGTATATCTATGCTTGATCCAATGAGCATACCCGATGAACCAGTGTTTAAGGGGCTATTTGATGTTGTCTTTATTAATGAAATGTGGTTCAATTTTGCAAGGAAAATAGAGATATATTACACGCTTGCTGATGTAGGTGAATCTATATGGACATGTAAAAGCAAGGCATTCATCCCTAAAATCATGTTTCTGTGTGCTCTTGCTTGTCTAAGGTTTGATTAGGAGTGAAATTGCATATTTGATGGGAAAATTGCATGCTTTCCTCTTGTCAAGTAGGAACATGCTAAGGGAACAAGTGTTAATCGGCCTACAGAGACGATGAAAATGAAGCCTCTTGATGTTTCACATGAAGTCACTAGAGCTTTTTTGATTGACAAGGTCTTGCCTACTATTCGATCCAGATGGCCACGTGAAGATGTCACTAATCGTATCTTCATACAGCAAGATAATGCAAAACCCCATATCGCACATGCTGACGCACTGTTTTGTGAGGCTGCTAAGCAAGATGGACTTGATAGTCAGCTCATTTGTCAACCAACAAATTTGCTGGATTTAAATATCTTGGATTTAGGTTTTTTCGTGCTATTCGATTGATTCAGTACAAGAAGAAAACAATAGATGCACTTGTTCCAGTAGTTGAAGAGGTACCACGTCCTTTTTCATTCGTTACTTATGTTGTCATTTTAGTTGGAGCTAACCTTGTTTACAAAAAAGCAGGCCTTCCGCGAGTATTCAGTGCGCAATTTGAATCGAATTTTCTAGAAACTTCCTCTCATTATGAAGGAGATCATGAAGGTACGAGGAGGAAATGGATTCAGGATTCCTCACACGAAGAAAGAGATGCTAGAAAGACAAGGTCGCCTTTATTTGCAGATTAGCTACGAGTCGGCGTTGGTCGAAGATGTCATGGCAACGCTCAATGATTAAGTTGCGAGTGAAGCGCACCCTTTTGAACTCATGTACTAGTCGATGATTGCATAATTTTACAAAAAAAAATTAAATATAACTTACTAGCATTAGGTTTTTGTTTCAAAAGAATCGGGCCATACAGATTCTATACAGCCTTAGCAGTTTCCTACTGCCAAGCCGGTAACTCATCAAAACCATCAGGATAACACATTCCTTTTTCATCGTCACACTTAGTACCATTCTCATCTTCGACATGCTCCACTTCAGGCGATTCTAGAATGATATCGGGTTCCAGTGAGTCTTAGACAATCTCTGGTTCAAGCGAGTTTTGACAAATACCGATGTAATTTCTTCGCTCTCCATAATGGACGTAGGCTGTTTCGACAGCGATGAAAACAGATTGGTGCGGCTTGTGACTTGGTGGAGTTTCGGGGGTAGTGGAAGGTGACCAAGAAGGCGGTAAACTTGGGGACGTTGCCGCCGCCGCGAGAGATCCTACTTGTCAAGTTTTAGAATCAGATACGAGTTACAACAAGGCAAAAACTATACGAACAAAGAGAAACGTTACCCTGTTCTTCCTATTCTGCCTGGCCTTCGTATTTCCTTGCTTCTCTATGACCATTCAGTGAACGAACGAGTGCAAGGATCAGTAGTTCATGTACCAGTGATCTCTCTATATAGTAGTCAGCTACTAATACAAGTATGCTAACTGTTCAATGCATGCGTACAACTTCCTAAGAGTTGGCTTTGGAAGCAGAAGCAAGGGATCAATCCAATTAATGATGCACGCATGCAAAGGGTAAAATTGATTAAATGATGCCTAAATTCTTCGAACGACAGCTTTTAAAGCACACTGTGAAAACCCTCTAGCGACAGCGAAATGGGAACCGGAGGGAGTACGTATCAAACGTATGCGTAAAACTTACTACTGCTCTCTGTTTTTGCAAATCTCGCTATCAGGTCTTAATGTTAAACAGGCAACTTGTACTTCGTAGTAGTCTAGCAGCAGCAACACACACACAGTGGATATGTAACTAAGGCTAGGAATGGAGTTTTATCGGTAGGCAAAAATCGTGCCGGACAGAAAGATGGATGTGTAGAGCAAAACCATGTAATAATTCATTAAGAGCTCTTTTACGGTACCCCGAAATGAATATGGACCATTCATTTGTTTAAATCCGATGGCTCATCTTGTCTGGTACTTCAATACTAAACTTAAAGAGTACCACCTCCAAAGACTTAAAAGAAAAAGGAGTACCCTGATATTAGGGATAAAACTGAAAATATAAAAATAACTTTCTTTTTTTAAAATTAAATTTCGTATTTTTTTTCAATCCTCACCTGCGCCCGTCGTCGGTGTTTGCCCAACGGCGCCACGCCCGCACGCGCCTCGGCCGGGCCTCACGCATCCGCCGGCCTCCGTGCCTCCGGCCACCCGCGCTCACCTTCGGCCGTGTGGAGAACGGCAATGATAACGACGACGGCGTACTGTGCTGGAAGATAATAATATCAAAATACCCTTATGAATAGATAGTTGAATTTTATTTGGTACTCCTTCTATTTGTGGAGTACTAGGATACTGTAAAAAATCTCTTCATTAACATGCCGATAGTAAAATAGATGGCTGGCATAGACTGCAAATCTGTAGTTATTTGCAGTTAATCCAAGGCAAACACGTGGAGTAGTGGTAAGCTTCTACCCAAACACAAGAAAATCAACGAGAGAATCACGAGATCGAAAAGGAGAAGAAAAAACGCAGTAAACGACGACGGGGGTAGACGCCGACCGTCTGTGTCAGTACGGAGGAGGAGAGCCTCTTCGAGAAAAAGTTTGGAGGAGAAGAAATTAAGCAGAAAGCCGATAAGTCTCTGCAACAGCGATACTCGTGGACAAATCGCGAATTAAAACTCGTGGGGACGCGCATAAATGCCTTCTCACTGATGTGACAATTTTTGTTCTTTTTATTTTTGCTTGGAGATGGCAATAGAGATGCATCATGGTTGTGATAAAAGGAACAACAACACATGTCGTGTCGAGCATCGAGTGGTGTGGATGATGAACTCGATCACTTGACCTAGCTTAATTTATGGGCATGAAAAAAAGGGCTGATGACGTCAGGCATGCTTTGAGGACAAGGAAAAATAGAGTCTTCCTACGATCAAGAGGACAAGACACGTAGATGTGTGAGAACATATCCAATGATACTGGTATTTAGGTGATACTATGATATCAGTGCATTATATCACCTTCAACAGGTTATGAAAAAATTTGAATTTTTTGATAACATGATACCACATGTATCTATCATACCATAAATTTTTAAATCCAAATTCTATCCACAACTCGAGTAATAAAAAAGATAAATGAATAGTACTAACTGGACACTATTCAATCCAAATTTGAATTTAATATTATCCACAAGAAGTTCGTCTCTTTTTTTTTCCTTGAGTTGTGAGTCGAATTTGGATTTAAAATTTTATAGCGTGGTAGATATATATGGTGTGAATGTGTCAAAAAAAATTCAAAAGTTTTCATGACTCTTTAGAGATGATACTGTGTGATGATATCACAGTATCACCTACTCTCTCGTGGATGTATATAATCCATTCAATAATATATGGTGCTAGAGTTTGTATGTTTTTCTTTTAGAACAACGATACATGATATACTTAAATAATATCGAAATATAACCATCTAAAAAAAGTATCGAAATATAGGCACATTTCCTAAGATGATAAGGAGCACGATATTGCTCATAGCTAGACACAACTAATTGTCCAATAACATATGACGTAGGAAGACACGGAAGCATGCATGGTAGCTTCGGGTATAAATGGCAGTAACAGGGCTGGGCTAGCAAACATATACAGATATGCATTATAAGTTAGGTACGTAGTACTATAATTAGCTAGAAGAGCAAGTTCCTACATTTAGCATAAGATATCGACTTTTTTATGGAGCAATCTGAAGAATCATCACATGATGTTCAATTTCATTCCAGAGTACTTGGCTCATATTTGGCAGGGATTCTCTCCCGGGGTACCGAGATGATCGGATGACCAGAGATAGAAAACACCTATCTACCTCGGTTGTGTACTCCGACAGACAGACAGCCTCCCACATGATATTGCTCACGTTTCATTAGTGCTAATTAATCAGGATTGGATCGATGATGAGATCGACATTGGTTGGATGATCACCATCTCAGCGGCTCTCTTCGTCTCCGCCGTCACTCGCACGTCAGTCAATCAAAGTCTTGGATATGCATGTACATGCCTCTTTTCTAAGCTATATAAGCTCAGGATACCATAATTTCATTCATCTGGTCTTTCATGCATGACCATGTACCAACATTTGCCAAGACATTTTACTAATACCTATTCATGATCAATCAGTGACTGGCTTCAGCTCGGTTTGCACCAAACAAGCAATTTAAGCAAAGAAATAAAGCCGGCCGGCTACAGTAGTGTTAACGACTAACCGGCCAGTTAGGTAAACAAGGCCTAGTTAAGGCTTAATGAATCAGACGGACTTTTTGTACCGTGGATATGTAGCACAGATAGCACGGATGGTCGGACGCTGACGGATGGGACAGCGACGACCCAACAATCTTCCGGGGAGGCGAAAGGGATCGGATTCATACTAGGGATGCTGGCCAAGCCACTACCTTTTGCTGCGCCGTCGCCGTCGCCATAAGAGGGCCATGTCCGTGCCTGGCTAGCTCAAACTCAGCTCGCTGTAGCTAGCTGACCTTCACGTGTAACCTCCTCAAAGTCGCGAACCTCTCGAGGCCTCACACGTCGCCGCTTATTTATACCTCCCCGGTCGGCGTCTGCTTCACTGCTCCGTCGATCCCGTCTATACCACACACCCATCTGGCCGTCTCCTCGCACGCAGCTGAGCCGCGCGAGCGCGCGCAACCGCATGCCGTGATCCGTCCCCCAGCTCGCGCGCCCACCCGAAGTTCTGGTGGTTTGTTTGGAGGCAAGCGGCGCCGCACTCCGGCGGTCTCTGGGTTGGGCCGGGAAGGGTCCCGGCCGGTCGGTGGAGCTGAGCGAGCGAGCGAGCTGCCATCGCGTGATCGACCAGGGCATTGCGTAAGTTTCTTGTGGCATGTATCTTCTGTTTAATTTCTTGTTCTCGACGCATGTGACATTCATTGCTAGGACGCAGGCATGCAGCTAGCTTCTCGCGACGATTTTTTGGGTTTTTTTTGTTTTGTGCGAGAAGATTCTCCCAAAGATCGACATCTCGATCTTGGCATGTTCCGTTTCATGTCCTAGTACTGTTAAGTTGTTTGAACGTTCTGTACACGAAGGGGATTTCCGTAATTACGCGCTGAGATGATCACATGCACGAGGCAACAGTACACTCGAGTTAAGTGCGACATACATAGCATGATTGTCTCGGGCAACATTGTGAGGGATCATTAACACTTAACAGCCTGGCTAGCCATTGGACTGAAGCATGGCAGCCTTTGATAGTTGGATTCGGAAGACATGCATGCTAAGCCCACGGCCATCACCTTTCACGTTAGGGCCTGTTACACATGTAAGCAGGCCATTAAAAGGCCAACCTCCACCCTCCACAGACCCGACGGAGCGCCGCCTCCTTGATCTGTGTCCTCCACCATCAGCCATCTTCGCCGCCAACCTCCTCCGGCTCCACTCTACTTCGCCACCCCTCCTCTAGTTTGCGTCGCCTCCGCTTTCTTCCCGGTGCCATCTAGCCCCAGAACGAGAGGCGATCATGCATTGAGGATACACGTACCATCCGGTGTCGCACGGCCTGGCGATGGCTTCCTCGACAGTCGACGGCGGACCCTTCCGCTGCACCGTCGCTCGCACGCCTACAATCGGTTCACACAGGCCTGAGCCGTGCCGACATGGCACGAAGTTGGTACCGCGTGCCGCTGGGCTGGCATGGCATGCCGTGGCGTGCTCACCGTGCCTGGACGCCGTAGGCCATCGGGCCGATGCCTTGTCATCACATCCAGGTATACCGTCCAATACAAGCTTATAGGTGGCAATGTCAGCAGGGTGGGACCGTGGACGACCTTAGCCCACGGCGTACACATGACACTTCCCCTAGATATCAGACTTCCTTGATGCCTAATATTGCCACCACTAACATTTGTTAAAATATGGTTGTCATAAAAAATGTGACGAACAAAATAGCTACCATAAGTGCGGTAAAATTTATGACATGTGAACCATATAGCTAAAAAGGTATGACAAACCATTGTTATCACAATGAATCATACATATCCCTAAAAAATTATGCCACGACTAATATTAGGTGTGACAAATTTAGGCGAAGAGTCATGATAGAGCCAGCTTGTTTATGAAGTCTGGGCAAAACCTAACTACGACAGCGTTGGCTAACGTTTTCCCTAAGAAACATCATCTCCAGCATGTATTGTAACACTATTTTTTAATAGAAGTTCGCCGGATGAGCCCAGACGGCTGCCGGAGTCGCCGTATGGTGGCTCCACCACTGCTAAGAACAAAACATGCACTAGGTGAAAAATGAGGAGTGGACATAGACAACGGACACCTAACAACGTTACTATTAATACTGCGTTGCTTGATGAATGTACCCACGGTGAAGTGGTGAAACACGATTGTTTTTGTTTTAGCCCCTGCACTGTCAATATGTTGGTACACGTGTACCAGAATGACATACTACCTCCAACCCATAATATAATGCGTATTTTGATTGGTTAAGATAAGATTTGACCATCAATTACTCTACTAATATGTAGTTTATGTGATACAAAGTTATAATTATAAGTAAGTACTTTTAAATACGAATCTAGTGAAATCAATTTTATGTCACGTAAATCGCATACTAATGAAGTAATTGTTGGTCGAAGCCTTGTCTTAATCAATCAAAATACGCCTTACACTATGAGACGGAGGGAGTAGTCTTCTAGGAGCAAACCAAAATATGTAGAAAAATGTAACACACGAGTAGTCTGAATTTTTCTTTCTTTCGATATGACGAGTTTCTATTAAATAAAAAAAATATTTTTCCTATATAGTAAAATATTTTCATTGCACAAAATTTGTTACATGAAAACATAATATTGTATTAATTTAAAATTTTATTATATACATATATGTAATAAAATATTTTCATCAGGTAACAAAAATATATCCACAGACGTCCAATCCTATTTCAGGACCGGACATCGAATTCCTAATCTTGCCCAAATATGTATGCCAGTTCTAGCAATTGAGTGCCACAGCCAACATGTAACCAGCTAGCGAGAAAGAGACGATAGTTGTCTACCAAATAGTAAGGACCAAAAACACAAGATCTTCTCTCTCTCAAAAAAAAAGCACACACAGGATCAACAGTTCCATCATACAGGGATCATACAGGGGAAACGTGTCAGTTCCTTTTGGCGGGTCAAAAAATACGCACACCATTCACATCAACCGAAAAAAATGACAGATTTTCGTCGGTCAACACCAAACCAAGATTGACATGGTATCTTGTCCCAGGCACCAGCCGAACACGGCCATGAGTTTGTCAAACACGAGACGTTGGTAATTATCGATTTCGTGCTTTGATGAGGGTAATAAAGGATACCGTCGATCACCTGTGCTGGCTAGAAGTTGACAAAGCGACATTTTTCCCTTTTGCATTTCTATGTTCCTTGAACCTGCATCGAACGCTTCACGTCACGTGTAGCTTTTCTCTGTAAAGTGACGGTGAAGAAAGATCTAGCATGATCTTATCACGGGTGCAAAAAGTGCTCTTCTCTTTTCTTCTCTCCTCGTAATTGGACGGCTGGATATGGTTGCATGGAGGAGATCAAACGGCGGCAATGCATACACGGGGGTGCTTGGCAAGTTGTAGACTTGTAGGTGAACCGTCCCACTCGTACGCCGTTATGCCCCAGAAGCCATAACACACCTGCTTATCAGAGACATACAGTTAACAGGTTTGCTAACAGCAGCACTGTAGCAGGAAGGAAGCAGGGGAGTTTCGGTGTTGCTATTCTCTTAATCGAAAAAAGATCACATCAGAAGACTTCAAAAATGATCACAGCACGAGAATTCAAAAGAACCACAGCACTAGATTGTTTAATTTTCTAACCAGTGAAAATCACTTTGCTTAAAATTAGACAGGTAAAGAGACCAATAGGTAGGCGCAGCCGGCCTGATTTGCTAGTGGCTAAGTATTTAGTTTGCCATTGCAGTGACTTTTCAAGACTACAACAAAATCTTACTAGAGAGTGTAAGTTATATCTATATGATTCTAGGCACGGTTCATAGAGTCCCATTGTGGGGTAGCACTAGCACTTGTGTTAAACTCTCATGCGTGGGATGCACAGGACTGTCATCATCGTCCAAACAGAAAGTGTTCCACTACCCAGGCTTTGTGCTCTTACCTATCCATCAACTATATATTACCCAATTATCATTGGTCGGTCATTGGTTAGTAGCTAGGGAGATGAAAATAGAAAGAGATTTTTGTGTTCATATGTAGTTGTCCCCACAAAGTTCATGATATGTTTCTTTGAAAGATAGATCCTGGATATGTAGAGCAGGCCACATGCGAGGGATTACGGAGTACTACAGTTGTTTATGTCATTATGTGCTTCTAATAAGCCATGATTGAGACCGCAAAACCTGACAAAGAAGGGCGAGCAGGTCATATCCGAGGGAGCACTGTAGTGACTAGACTAGTGAGGCTATTTTTTCCCCTGGAACTAGCACTGTAATGAGTCTGTATACGTATATATAGGACTCCAGTGCTGCTACCCTTTAAGATCAATCATAACAACAACAAAATGGGTTATCAGAAGGGAAAGCAAGTAATCGGGGGACTAATCAGATGGAGCAATCTCTGGTCCAGATGAGACAGACCTAACTTTACTCACAGTGATGGGGTATCAGAACTGTGGACTGAAGAAGGAGAGCCCCGGATCAACAGCTATTTCCTAGAAAACAAGGCAAATTAAGCAGTCGACTCGAGAATGATAGCGGCCCACGCGTTTCTTCTGCTTTCTTTTTATGAAACATACGCGTTCTTTCCTGCTCTCCAAGCTGCTCAAGTTTCTTGGATACGAAGAAACAGCACCATCACTCACTTGGCCGCCACACACGCTCCCACGCGCGATGATATCAGCAGCATCCATCGGGATGACGGCCTCATTCGTGGCTACTCGGCGAATCACGTTAACGGATTTGACATGGGAAACTTTTTCTTGAGAACCGATTTGACATGGGAAACTTGCTAGCGACACCCCCTGAGCACCAACATGGGAAACTTTTTCTTGCGTGTCTTGCTAGGAAAAATTCTAAGTGCTACCCAGACTTGTGGCGTTGCTGTGTTGCGTGCTACCAAATAACGGAAAACAACATAAAAAATTATGATTTAAACGAATTCTTGGGAAACCTTGATACACCATGAATATATTGTTATACAAAATTTTGAATTCAAATTTGTCACGTATCAAGGGAAAAGGAAATAAGAATTCAGTTGTGAGTAATACCCTCATCAATATATTCTTCCCATTTGATTTCAACTACTATTCACACTATAAATTGCCTATTCTGTTTCTCAATGTGTGGTTCGGGCTCATATCGTGTTAATACTGTCAAAAAATCTGAGAACTATATTATCTCGTACTTTCTTAGCATGACAACACCGCGTCTCCTCTCGTATAATATGTCTGATAAACTATTCTCGGGAGAAAATTGAGTTCTTCCTGGGTTGGTTAAAACAGTGATAGAATACTTGCATGGCTAGGTAAAGTTGTCTTTTCGATAATAAAGTAAGGGAGCATATATTTCTAAGTCAACTGAGAAATAGTTATTTCTAAGTCGATGATGTTAGACGTTGATACGTCATCTAACGGTTAGTTAAATAGTTGCGCATAATAAAAATTGTATCTAACTTTAGGTTTAAAAATGTATAACTAAGCAGTTACATGTTTTCTAGACCTAAAATTTTGTGCAACTATAGACTTGATTGACGCGCAACTTAGTTGACTGAGAAATAACTATTTCTCAGATAACTTATAAATAACAAATCTAATGAAATAAAGGACAGCACTAGGGGGTGACCCCCCTCCCCACCAATCTCTCTTCCTCCTCCGGCTCCCCCTTTCCCTTCTCTTCCTCCTCCCCCTGCTGCCGGCGTCAAGGAGGGGCACTAGCGTCCCGATCAAGTTCTCTTCTAAAGCCGGGGGATGCCGGTGTTACCCGTTCAGTGCCTGTGAACCTTACGGGATGTCGTCATCGAGCTCGCCGTCGCCCTCGTCGTCACCTCGCTGGAAGCCATCGACGCTGATCAGCCACTCCTCCCGCTTCTTCCTCCTCCTCTCCCTTTTCTTCCTCCTCTCTTCCTCCCAATCCGACAGTGCGCGACCCACCGTGTGATAAGACTAACACATGACTGCTTGCGCGTTAGACTTTTCAGAAATAAAATGTTCGAAACAAATAGGGTGTGTGACCAAGAAGATGGGAGCTCCACGGCGTGTACGTAATAAAATGCTTATCCTAGGACCCCATCACTCATTAGTCATCACCGGTGGGACCCAAGTCACCACCTCTCATCCATGAAAGCTGGGCGCTGCCCTCCCCTCATGGTGGCCATGGCCCTTTATTTATAGCTGCCCCCACTCCTTCACGTTATTCCACCAATTCACCCCGACCTCTCCTCGCTCTTGCCACAGCAGTGTGGACTGTCCAAGTCTCCACGCCCCTACTCGGAGGTGAGCAATCCCCAGTCCAAGTTAATTTCTTCTTGTCACAAACTAATCTAGCTAGAACACAAATCTCCCGTTCTTGGCACCACTGCACGCACGGATTTGTGCTGGATCTTTCCTAACCGGTATGCCCAACTCTAATCCATTGCAAGAACGGAAGAACAGAGCTTGAATCTAGTTTAACATGTAGAGTTTATCGGCTTGTTCTTGGAGTAGCATGCATTTACCCAAAATCTTGGGAGCTCTTTGGCTTTATTTGGTTTGGTGATCCGTGTGGAGGATTTTGTATTGACGAGGGTTCTTTTTCTCGCTTCGATTGTTGCAGGACACAACGTGAGTAGGCGTGGTGGTGCTTGCTTGATATCGATATGCGCTGCCCCCGTTTCATCCAGTCTAACACTGTTTCTTGCTAATTCGTTTTTTTTATCCCCGCCCAAATAGACTTCATTTACAAAGGATCTTTGCACATCTCTCGCTTTCTTTTTGCTAATCCTACCTTTTAAGATTTTTTTTTGGATTAACCTGCGACCTCTTTTTCTTTGCTCGAATTTTGCAGGATCGATCTTGAGTTAATCTGGGCATGGAGAGATTGTCATTGTTGATTCCATCAGGATTACCCTCTTGTGATTAACGTAGTCTGGCCGATCGACCGTGGTATCTGGGGGGTTGTTGTGTCTCTCTTTAACGTTGTGAGTTGCTAACATGGCGTTGGCAGGGACCTCCAAAGTAGTGCTGGGATGTGTGGCGTTCGGGATCTTCTGGGTTCTCGCCGTCTTCCCCAGCGTCCCGTTCATGCCCGTCGGCCGGACCGCCGGTTCTCTCCTCGGCGCCATGCTCATGGTACTCTTCCGCGTTATCTCGCCGGAGGACGCCTACGCGGCAATCGACCTCCCCATCATCGGCCTCCTCTTCGGCACCATGGTCGTCAGCATCTTCCTCGAGAGGGCCGACATGTTCAAGTACCTCGGCAACCTGCTCCAGTGGAAGAGCAGGGGCAGCAAGGACCTGCTCTTCCGTGTCTGCATCGTCTCCGCCATCGCCAGCGCCCTCTTCACCAACGACACCTGCTGCGTCGTGCTCACCGAATTCATCCTCAAGGTCGCCAGGCAGAACAACCTGCCGCCGCAGCCTTTCCTCCTCGCCCTCGCCACCAGCTCCAACATCGGCTCCGCCGCCACGCCCATCGGCAACCCGCAGAACCTCGTCATCGCCGTGGAGAGCGGGATCTCCTTCGGCCAGTTCTTGCTGGGCGTCTTCCCGGCGATGATCGTCGGGGTCCTAACGAACGCGGCCATCCTCCTGTGCTACTTCTGGAAGTACCTGTCCGTGGAGACGGACCAGGAGCGCGGCGTGGCCACCGGACCGGAGGTGGTCGCCGACGACGAGGTCACTTCACATCGGTTCACCCCAGCTAGAATGTCGCACGTCTCCTCTCTGAATCCAGACGAATTCGACTGCGTCAGCGAGCCAATCATCAGGAGTGCCAGCGTGAATGACAATCTGAGGAGCAGGAGCGTCAATTCTGAAGCCGACATACAGCTCGCGATCAAGTCACTGCGATCATCGAGCATGTCACACGAGATGGTGGAGGTCTCGACGGTTTCTGATCGAAGAGATGAAGGCGCGTCATCGAGGAAGTTCACAAGAACTGCGAGCCAGCAGAGGAGCGTGATAATCGAGGACTCGCCGCCATCGCCGGACGCCGCCAACGGCGAAAAGGAGAAGGGCGATGAGGTCGTTGTAGAGAAGAGATGGAGGGTGTTCGTGTGGAAGACGGCTGTTTATCTCATAACTCTTGGCATGCTCATCGCTCTTCTGATGGGACTCAATATGTCATGGACTGCCATCACTGCCGCTCTTGTTCTTCTGGCACTTGATTTTACAGATGCACAGGCTTGTCTTGAGAAGGTATGCTCCTTTCTTATCAGCCAATGCTTAAAGGGTGGATTTTTATCGCACACGAATAATGATTTTTTTAGGCAACAGCATGAATAATTATTATCATCCTCTTATCTGGGTATACTTATTAGGAACAACTAATTTCATGACTGGCAGGTATCATACTCATTGCTGATCTTCTTCTGCGGGATGTTTATCACGGTTGATGGCTTCAACAAAACTGGCATACCGAACACAATGTGGGAGTTAGTAGAACCATACTCACGAATCGACAGCGCGAAAGGTGTTGCGCTTCTTGGAGTGGTGATTCTTATCCTTTCAAATGTGGCATCCAATGTTCCCACAGGTAAATTCATGGAAACTGATCTTCTTTTGGATACTCTTGGAAAATGCATGGTATATGACTAACTATGATCATTTAATCCTTTCTATATGCCTGGTCTTTTGTTAACAAGATCCTTGACATGTGGCACTGTCAGAGTTATAATACCCTTTGCCTTGTTCATTGCAATGCTCTAACATTTCTGAACTTTTCTTCCAGTTCTGTTGCTCGGCACAAGAGTAGCTGCATCAGCTGCAGCGATTTCTCCTGCTTCAGAGAGGAAGGCCTGGCTCATACTTGCGTATGTCAGCACCGTGGCCGGGAACCTCACCCTCCTGGGCTCTGCTGCGAACCTGATCGTCTGCGAGCAGGCCAGGCGAGCTCAGTTCTTCGGCTACAACCTCTCCTTCTGGAGCCACCTCAAATTCGGGGTGCCATCTACCATCGTCGTCACCGCGATCGGGCTGCTCATCGTCAGCAGTTACTGAAGCAAGAAAGATAGTGTACAAGACGCAGAACCAATCCTTTCAATAAGAGAGTACAATATGTAAAATGAATAGGCTTCTCCCGTAACTCGATCTTGTGTGTATCAGCGTAACCATGTCTGAGCCTGTGCTCTTGCTCATTTGCTGTCGCTAAGGAGACAGCAGTGAGCATGCTGCAGGTGGCAGACCAAGTAACTAGCTTTTTTTTTCAGTTCTGAATGGGAATTGCAAATAGGGTTATTGAAGAATTCGGTGGTAATCTGATTTCAGTTTTGATGTTCAGATGGCTTGTCTGCTTCTGATCGTTCCGTCCTTGCATAGTTTGTTCACTGTTCACAACTGATTTTGGGAGATGCAGTGAACATGGTGCTGAATTATGAGTTGTAAGATTTTTGCATTGCTCTTCTCTGCTGCTTGAACGCTGACCCGGAACTGTTATAAGCATTTTTTAGACAATGAAAGAGTTTTATTATTTTGAACATGCATCAAAATAATACACAAATTTTCATACGTGGAAGGTAAGGATCAACTTGCAATTACTAAATTATGTTGTATTGAACTTATTTTATAATTTGATGTGAAATAATAGTCCACGAAAGCAAGAAAAAATTATTTAAACAAACATTAATCTTGTAGTTAGGGAATTAAAAAAAATCCTTGACGATAGGAACTTTTTTTTTAGCTAACTTGATGACATGAACTTCATACGGAGGCCAAAGTACCTTTTTTTCTAGGGAAGCCGAATTACTTGAAACTCGGGCCATTCTCGTGTCGATTGATTCTCGAACCCACCCTGATTTCGAAGAAGCCCACCACATGATTAGGCTTGTTTTTAGTAGTTTATATTCGGCCCAAGGGCCAAGAGACCAAACGCTGTCTACCGCCGCTGCAGAATGGAGGAAGTTAACGGAGCTACGACGGACGCCGAGGCCGGAGAGTCCTCCTCCGGTGCAGTGCCGGTGGACGCGGCGTGCGGCGTCGAGAGGCCGCGGTTCGAGCCGCTGATGCCGAGCGAGATGAGCGGCGGGAGGCCCCAGGTCCGGAAGGTGCCGTTGCCAAGCCACCGGTTCGGGCCGCTGAAGAAGGCATGGGCGGAGATCTACACCCTCGTCTACCACCACATGAAGGTCGACGTCCGCATGAATGTCAAGGTAACCCTCTGATTGATTAAGTGTCCTTCGTGCTGTTATTTTTCCAGCATGAATGCGGTGTGGAAGTTGCATCTTTGACGTATGCTGCAATCCAGGTGCTGTAATGAGGACTTGTTATGGATAATGCAACTATTAGATGAATCACGGTTTCCATGGAGTGTTCTTATTGGGGTCAACCCCTTTGCCATGCTGGGATCAGTGTTTGAATGGTTCTAGTCTCAGACGCTCGGTCGGCCTCGACTGGCCGGCCCTAGACTACCGCCTGACAGACCTTTCGGCTTTGGAGTTGGATTTCAACGAGGAGGAGATTCATGATGCCATTTTCTCGATGTTGATGAAGAAGGCACCAGGTCTGGACGATTTTATTGGGTTATTCTTTAGCGTTGTTGGGCTATCATCAAGAATGATCTTGTCGTGATAGTTCATCAGGTCTCGGACCTACGCGGGTCCTACCTCAACCTCCTCAATTCTGCTCACATACGTTTTCTTGTTGGCTCGGACTCTGCATGAACCATTTTATATCGTCCTCTTGCCGAAATTGGAAGCAGCCACCTGTGTTGAGCACTTTCGCCCTGTTAGTCTGATTCACATGTTCGGCAAGATTTTTGCCAAACTTATGGCAATGAGGGTTGCTTCTTTGTTGCCTGAGCTCGTCTCCACCAACCAGAGCGCTTTTGTCAAACGTAGGTGCATCCACGACAATTTTCTCCATGTCCAAAATTTTCTAAAGGAGCTACATTCAAAGAAGATGCCGGGACCATTCATCAAACTTGACATCTTGAAAGCTTTTGATTCTGTGGGGTGGCCATACCTCCTGGAGGTGCTCCCCGCCCTCGGGTTTGGTCCACATTAGCGGGATTGGTTATGCATGCTCTATGCATCGACATCATCCAGAGTACTGCTTAATGGGCGTCGGGGCCATGCTTTCCACCATGCGTGGGGACTCTGTCAGGGTTATCCACTATCACCGATGTTATTCATCCTCGCCATCGACCCACTTCAGAGGATCTTTAAACTTGTAGTCCACAGGGGCCTCCTCAAGCCAATTCAGGTAAAGAATAGTGTCTTTTGTCTCTCATTGTGTGCGGACGACGCTGCCATCTTCGCAAACCCCTAAAGGATGAATTCACTACGATTGTTCACATTTTGGACTTTTTGGCAAAGCTAGCGGCCTTCGCACAAACCTTGACAAGACGGAGATTTTCCCCATAAGATGTGATGGTATTGATCTCCAGGATGTGCTCCTCTCGTTACTAGCCCCGGTTGGATCCTTCCCATGCAAATATTTGGGCTTGCCGCTGCACCTCCGCAAACTTAGGAGGGTGGACTTTCAGCCTCTACTTGACAAAGTTGGCGCAAAATTGCTGGGATGGGAAATCGCGTGCGGATCACGTCACCTTGGTGAAATATGTCCTCTCAGCAATTGCGGTCTACCACATGACAATCTTCCTCTTCCTAAGTAGGTGCGCCTCAAGATTGACAAGTTAAGAAGAGGCTTCGTTTGGAGCCGGGATGACGACTCAGATTTTGGCCGACATGCTCTTGTCAATTGGAACATGGTGTGCAAACCAACGGATTTAGGAGGCCTAGGCGTCAGTGACCTACACAAACTTGGGAGAGCCCTTCGTCTGCGTTGACCTTGGTTACAATGGACTGCTCCGGAAAGAACGTGGAATGGCTCCAACCTACCTTGTGATGCAACCGACCTTGCTCTCTTTCGGGCTGCCACTCGCATCTCTCTTGGCAATGGAGCCAAGACTAGCTTTTGGCATGACCTCTGGCTTCAGGGAGAGGTGCCAAAAGAGGTGGCGTCTACCATTTTTCTCGCTAGAAAAAAGCATAGGTCGGTCCAAATGGAGCTGCAAGATGATCTTTGGATATGCTCTTTTAGGCCCATCACCTCCTAAATCCAGATTAGAGATTTCGTGAACCTCTAGTCTCGGTTACAGGATGTTGCACTCAACCCTCTAGAGACAGATTTAATTTCTTGGAAATTAACTTCCAATGGGATGTACTCCGCAAGCTTCACTTATCGCCTACAATTTTTGGGCGCTGTGGCTCCTTTCCTGGCTAAGAGCTAAAATGCAAACTTTTTGCATGGCTTCTTCTTCACTCTAAAGCTTTGACACCAGATAGGCTCGTTGTCCGTAGATGGCCACATGAGGACACTTGTATGCTTTGCAGCTTGGAGCTTGAAACAAACCACCACCTTGCTCGAGAATATTTTTTCACAAGGGGAGTGTGGGGAATTGTATCTCAATGGTGCTCTGTGCAACCCCATCTCCTAAACTTTGCCTTTCTTGAAGATTGGTGGCATGGCAACACTACCGCCCTTGTTGGCAAGGAGCGAAGGAAGTTCAGTCTTGTGCTAATGTATGTGCTTTTGAACATTTAGAAAGAGCAAAATCGGTGTATCTTCTAGCACACTGCCTTAGACATCCTTGATGTAGCGTACCTCGCAAAGGAGGATCAGTCGCAATGTAGCTTGGCGAAGTTTGTTGTAATGTAGTTCTTTTTCCTTTTTTTTTCATCTTGTACATTCTAATTCTTGTTAACACTCATTCTTCTTAATGCAATGGCAAAACTCATGCCTTTTTCCTTAAAAAAAATTGTCAAGATGCAATGGTACTTTAAAGGTGAAGTTGGACAAATCTTCAGGAGTATATGTGTTCAGAGCAAGATACTAAAGGGTCAAAATTAGTATTAGAATTGATCAATTTTCCGAACATCTGATCATTTGTACACCAGTAAGAGAATATCTGAATCCAGAATGTTATAGCAGTATGCACACAATGGTTCTAATTGTTGATTACATAAGCAAACATAATTATTTACTGATGAAAGTTTCCCGCTTTTGCATGTTCATAAATCCTAAGCAATCATAGTTCACAAGAATAGCATAGCTGCTTATCCACAAACACCCAAAATCATCATTTAATCTTCTTAGATACGCAGGTTAACATGAATCTATACCTAAATTCGATTTTCACTTTCTTTGTCGATTGTTTGGTCTATTGGTTTGTCTGGACTCTTTAGCTCAAATGAAATCATGTCGGTCAGGCAAAAGCTTTTACCAATGCTTTGATTATTGCTTCCTGATAAATCGTCGTAAGTCGTATCCCTTAAATGTTTTAAGGTACCTCCAATCGATGGAAGTACTAGATGTGGCGTACAAATCGGTTGAGCACCTCTCCCAGAGGAGGCTGGCTCTACGCGCGGTGATGTAATCTTTTTTCTAATCGCTATTGACCCTCGGGTCCTTGCACATAAACTCTCTACTGTTTTTTCTCTATCTATCTATATGAAATCGGCAAAGCGCCTGCCCTTTAACTTTTGCATGTTCCTAAATCCTAAGATGGAATTTGTTCAAGGGCCTATCAGTTGGATGAGTACTTAGGAGTATCTGTTCGAGGCAGGATACTGAAGGGTCAAATTTAGTAGTGTAATTGGTCCAGTTTTCCTGAAAATCTGATTATTTGTACTAGTATCTCAATCCAGTATGTTGTAGCAAGAAATGCGGTTCTAATTGTTGGCCACTTGACGTAATTTTGCCTGTCATAGGTGCTTGTCCGCAAATACCCACAATCATGAATCATCGTTTGATCTTCATAGATATGCAGGTCGACTCTAACGTAAATCCATACCACTTTCTTTGTTGATTGTTGGGTCCATTGGTTTGTCTGGACTCTTGAGCTCAATTGGTATCATGTATTTTCCCCTTATGTTTTATTGATCAGGCAAAAACTATTTCCAATGCTTGACTATTGCTTCTGATGAATCGTCATAGTCATATTCTTATAATGTTTTATGGTAAAGCTACCTCCTATCAAGCAAAGTGTAAACCCATTAAACTAGTTCGTCTATCTCAGGCAAGAAGGATGGAGCTTAAAACAACGCAAGAGACATCGGATGTGAGCAACCTTCAGAAATCCACGGACTTCTTTACATGGACTTTTATGCTTGGATTCCACAGATGATGCCGTCACCTTGCTTCTTGTCGATGACCTTTACATGGACTCATTCGAGATCAAGGATGTGAAGACACTCCGAGGGGAGCATCTGTTACGTGCTATTGGACGCCTCTCAGGGAGAAGAGGCTAGACCAAATATGCCATTGAGAACTCTAGCAGGAACCGTATTGTTATCGCCGATACAAAGATCCATATAATTGGGTCGTTTGTTAATACCAAGGTTGCTCGAGACTCGCTCTGTATTCTTATCTTAGGTTCTCCTGCCAGCAAAGTCTACTCTAAGCTGAGGGCCGTATCTGCTAGTTTGGCAGAGAGGTATTAAAGGAATTCGTTCCCATTGTATAGTTGCAATTTTGGCCTCATAGTATGCTATTTTGGGTTATCTGCGTGCCCCACTGGATAACACAGTTTCGTCAAGGTGCCGTGGAAGAAATTGTTATATTTCTTGCTTATTGTTGCGATCGGTTGTAAGCGCTTGCTCCAAAAGGGAATATAAATGATTTACATTTGGCATTTGATTTGGTGGCATTTCAGGGTTTACTATGGTTGTGACCAGATCTATGTTCAAATTTGGGGCATTTCTACATGTTCCTAGCTGGAACTGTTTTAGACCGCAACAGACATGCATTACGCTCGAATTTGACTCGCGGACCAAAAATCTAAATTAAGCAGCCTACTTCTCGCGCGCCGCCCTGGCTCTTCGGGTCCATCACCGTCCGTAATTAGGGGCGCAGGCGTGGCCATGCATGCATGCACGAGCGCACGGCCATTACATTCAGCGAAGAAGATAGCGTAGCTAAAATAAGAGGACGCGATCGAGGACCGTAATATCCGGACGTGTTCTAAGTTCTAACCGCTGCTTAGCTCCATCACCTGACCACGGGGTCGATCGAGCTCGAGCCCGTGCGCGCGGCTGATTTTTGGCGACACGATCATCGGTCGATCAATCCTGGTCCCGGACCACGGCGCGCGGCCCCGTCTCGTTTGATCGATCGTGTCGACGCCCCACTCGCGCGCGGTCACCCGCCGATCGATCGATCGACTGCGACGTATCCCGTCCGGCGCATCGATCGGCAAATCGTATGGCTCTTGCGGGGCTGCATGCGCCCGCCCGGCACCGCTGCCTGCACCGCGACCCGGACGGAGGCGCCAGTGCATGCATGCTTGGGGATATGCATGATCCTGCCGGAGCATGCGTGTCGCCCGCGATCAGCTCGCCCGTCGGAGTGTCTGACGATGCTCAACATGAGCTCTTGTCGTTAGTGCCGCCGCTGACGATGCCCTTGGCGTACGTGAGTATAGCTGTTCTTGCTTAGCTTATACATGAAGGGGAAGATGCCATCTCTCGTTAATTTAGCCAGGAATTACTACTCTTAATTAGGAGTAAAAAATTGCATGTAAAGCATCACATAGTAGAGAAACCGTCAGATTTTGCATGCTACAACGTTTGACTACTAGCTACCTGTGTCAGCCATCCTTAATTAGTTTCTGCTAGCTAGTAGTATGTCTCTTCTAGTTTCCAATGAAAAGTGGAGCTGATCTTGCCGTCCGGTCAGGAAAAAAAGAATAGATAAGCCAGCGATCCAGGAAACTGACTTAATTGGACGTACGTATGTGTTCATTCATGCGCTTTGAAGAATATACTGGCCTACAAATTCTATCACGCGAGATTAAATTCACAAGGGGGTACTGCTTACGAATTTGTGTATGAACAAACAACTAGACTATCAGAGGAAATATAACGCACATGGGCGGATGATGGATCGATCCCGTCTATGTCAAATGATGAATCAACATCTTGCACACACAATCTTAGTATTATATCAAGCTTATTTTATTGATGACACTACTCATACATGGGGTTAACAAGGCGATATATCAAATACAAAACTCAGCACAAAACTAACTATAGAGCACGTAGGACCCCCAAGATCATATATACATTCATACCCCACTAGCTATTCATCCCCTTAGTATAGCTAACAACACATGCAAGATTCATCCTTTCCCTTCCAGAAAAACACAATCTTCACTAGTCACAAGAGATCACACCCCCCTGAGAACAATTGCCAAAGGATTCAAGTTGCCCTACCTTAGTAGATGCAGAAGTCGCTGACGAGGCCATCCTCAAGAAGCCAAGTAGCTAGCCTTCACGCATGAGCCCACGTTCCATTGGTGTGTGAAGCACAGGTATATACGTACGTGCCCATAGCAAGGAACAACACTACACTCCAGATTAAGAACAAGCAGCCGGTAGTTATTGGCTTGTGGCACGACCATGACATAAGCTAAGATCTTGTGGCCTACATGGTGTGCATGCATGGATGCATGGATGGATAATGGAGAGCGGCGCCCCTTCCCTGCCCTCTTGGGCATACGTGGGCGTAAGAGGGGGAGAAGAGGAAGCTCCCATTGGGTGCTTTTATCTGCAAGCATCACTGCCTCTTTGAGACCTTGAGGGGCTTTCAGCTTTTCTGCCTTTCTTCAAGAAAAGATTTCTTTACTCAGGCTTTTCCTCTCGCACCTGAAATCATCTCATTTTTTTGCATGAACCTACATTAACATTACATGAACTGAAATCTAGCCCAAAACTCTTCACAATTGAGAGCCGAACAGTTCTAAACTTTGCCGGTATTTGCAATTCTGGGACAGATCAGGGAGCAAATGGCGCAACCTTGCAGACAGTTGTGCAGAGCAAGAGAGGGAGATGGTATCTACGGGAGGATATGCGGCGAGCATTAGCGCCTTTATTCACGGGGTGATGCCAGTGCCACCAACTTTGCATATTGCATATTGATGTGGCTTTTGTTGCGCTTTTCCCTGACGAGCAGCCCCTTTCCCGCGGCATCTACCGAGGATATCCGAGCTGAGGTACTCCTGCAAGGGGAGTGCTTTTCCTGCTACTCTTTCGGGTGCTCTCCTTCAACGTGAGAGCTGCTTTACTTCGTGTTGTCATCATCAACATCCTGTGCTCTTGCTTCTTTCATGCCGAGGTGGCAAATAATCCGTGAGATCACCGAGGTCGTGGTGGCGGCATGTCTGAAGTCTGAACTATGGTTTCAGTTCAGTGTCGATGTGGGAGAGACTGTGGAGCTACAGTTTGGCTCTGTTGCTTTCGGAGAAAGTCAATATGTAGCTTGCTGTGTATGTGTGCATCACTTCCATGCTATATATTAACATATTTCTGTTCATGCAGTTATGTGGAGTATTTGACATGTGCCACGTTTCTGTTACTCATCTTTTAGATTTAATATATTGAGTTGGATCTGGTAAACTGGTGCATAACTGCGATCTAGTTTATACCTATGTTACCATGGTAGAGTGAGATTAGCTTTGGCGCAAAATGAGGGGCGCTATGGTGAGGTCTGAACCCATGTAAAGAAATTTGGAAGTGATAGTGAGCATAGTTGATCACTTGATTCTGCCATCACTAGTATAAATTGGAAGATCACAGTACGAAATTATCTACATCCTGATAGTGAATGCAGACTAGTAATGTGTAATTTGAAAAGTGAGATTGACTATATCGGTACATCTGGAAACTATAGGACAAATATCGATGAAAAAGACGATTATATAACAGCTATTTATTTTGACGTGAAGCACCAGTGGTCTAGTGGTAGAATAGTACCCTGCCACGGTACAGACCCGGGTTCGATTCCCGGCTGGTGCAATTGTTAATCTATTTTATTTGCTTTCGTTTTATTTTATTCTGAAAAGATGATAAACATGTAATCTTTTATTTTTTTTGCTTTCGGTTTATTTTATCCTGAAATATGATAAACATTTATTTGTTAAAATGTTTTTTTTGTGCTTGCACATCATTTGCCATCTTTGTTTTCGTATGTGCAGTTTGCACCCGTGAGTTGTGTTTGAGAACTGTGTATGTCCTGATATTGTGTCTTAGCAAGCGAAAATGTCAACTTTTCCAACACTATCCACTATTTCACCCAGGCATCAGTGGGGACAAACTTTGTGTAGAACGCTTGCATAAATGCGTACGGGGTTATCATACATCCTTATCGGTAGAAGTTGCATGGAGTACAGGCCTATTAGGTTGGAGACATAGACGCCATATCTGAAAAAAAAATAGTGCACGATAAATTTTTTGCCTGAATTTACGTGTACCGTTGATGATTTAAGTTTAACAAAGTGTTAAGCATTAATATGCTCCAAACCCCTACTGCATTAATCACGTGAGCATTAATAATGCGTCATCTACCCTTACCGCAATGAAGAGAACAGTCAACCAAAGCGAAGAAAAACAGAGGAAACTGCCCATCGGACGCGCTGCGAGCCGTTCGCTACCTCCTGTCGCGTCGCTGCTTCCTCTTCTCTGCTGCTGCCTCTTCTGTTCTTCCACACTGCTGCTGCTACTCCAGTGGGCCATAATTATCAATTCTATTGCGAGTCTAAAATGTTCAGTTTTGTGAAACGGTTTGGAATAAAAGGTATAGTCATGTGAAACTATTCTTAAAGGTAAGCTTGTAATAAAACGTGTAGTTTTGAGAAAAAAACACTCTTCTAACTATTTGTGGAATTGATTTTGAAAAGAATACCATGGAATTCCATCAATATCTGGGCCATCCAGAGCTAGTTGGACGGTGCAGGGTGGCGGCGAAAGTTTCCGATCGCAGGGTTCCCAGGATTTGCGAAGTTACGACACAGATGAATCTCATCTGACCGTTGCAAATAACAATGCTTGAGTTTTTAAAAATACAAATAGTAACGCTTGTACCCTCTAAGCTACGACATGCGAAGCCTCTCACTAGGATAAGCTCAAGCCAAGCCACACGATAGTAACAGTGCAAGGCACACTGCATCACTGAAAGTGCATCTTCATTATGTAATGTTACGTGCTTACAGAGAAGTAAATTGAATAAATAACCAAACTAACTGTGACAGGCTGCTGTACAGTCGCGCTGAAGACCTATGGACATGGCTACACAAATTGATCTCTATTATCTATTGTCGAAGAAGCACAAAATGTACATGCGGGCAGCGTGCACACCTCAGATTCTGTACATATACAACATATTTACGCGAGTTACATCAAACTGAGATCGGCTTCGATCACTTCTATTGCTCTCTTTGCATGCCATTCGGCTTTCCTACAGTCTCTTCTTGAAGATCGGATGATGTTCTAGGATGAGAATCTCCACATTGAGAACTCTGTGATGAATCACCTCGATCAAATCGTGAACTCAACGACTTGAGCATGTTGGACCTCTTTATCAGAAGGCCCAGTGCAGAAGATGCTGCTGCTCGAACAACGGCCGCTGGCGATTGGCTCATTCTACCAACCAACATAGAAAACACCTTGACACAAAAGAGTGTTGGCTGTTAGCAGCTCAACATGATATGTTTGAAACAAGTAAACTACCAAAATCGAGTGTGGATACCTGGGAGAAGTAAGGAGCAAGAAAGCGTTGATCATCCAAAAAGGATAGCATGCAACTCACCAAGCAAACTGCATTTGCTTGGATGACTGGCCAAGGTGCATCAAATGCCTAAGACAAGCAAAAAACAGTGTGGGGATGTTATACTAATCATTCTGTGACTATTAAAAAACGGCACCTGCATTTAGAAAAAGAAGGGGTACTTGGATAGCAGATTCTAGGTAGCTGTCAACTCTGGCAGGAGATAGTCGACAAAGTTGTCTTGTTAAGTCCCTAATGAAGTCCTCGTAATCAGATCTGAGGGCAAAACATATTAGAAATGCAACTTCTAAATAAAATGACAAATTTCAGCTAGTAAGGTTCAGCACAAACCGTCGATCAGAAGCGAAATATTGCTTGCTGAGGAGCGAAGACAAACCATCTATTTCCATCAAAGGTGCTAGGAGCTGGAATGTGTTCTGTTTCCAAAAATCATGAATATCAAGATATGCAAGTTAAAGCAAATGTGTAGTAAGAGAAAACAAAGTAATGACTCCTTACTCGACAGGCAAGGCGAACACTTAGTTCATCATCGTGAAGATGGAGTATCAGACGAGGAAGGGTGGCATGTATCTGCAGCAGGGGGTAAAGAGCTTGATAGCTTGAGAAGCATAAGTAAAAAATCCTTATAATTACCTTAACAACCCGTAGAACTACCTTAACACTTCCTGTGACCACTACAACAGCATCCTATAAGAAGGCTTACAAGATAACAGGCAGCTCCCTGCTATTGATGCACTGTTAAAGCAACCAAAGTAGAATCTGGGTGTTACCTGCTCAAGAAAAGCATGATGCTGTGAACCAAGACCATAGGCACTTAGAGCACCATAAGCTGCAAACGCATTGGACCTCATTTTTGTATTCATGGAGATCTGTAGACACAGGTTATAGAATAGGTTACAGCCCTGGGTTGTTTACAGTCATCAATTTCTGAGGTATAAAAATAAAGAATCAGACCACCTGAGTGAAAAGGGAGACACGGAAATGAAACAATCTCAAAAGATAAGTAGGAAAACAAAAAAGAAACATAAGCAGAGTGATATAATCCCCCCATGTGGCATGTAAAATGCTAAGTTTCTAGCGATTATAGAGAGACAATCACAATAGTCATTCTTGAAATACCAAAAGTTGATGTTACTTTTGAATAGTGGAAACCAACTCAAGAATTCAACTCAGGTCTTACATTCACAAAGCAGTTAGACTGCTTGTGCTCACTATCAACTAGCCCAGGGTAACAGATAATTTTGTTTTTGCTGTTAAGCAGAGGTCCACTCTCAATTATGCCACTCATTATTTCCACTTTTCAATATCCGCTAGGACAATGTTTGTTTGTGCCATTCCCATCACCCTCAGTGGGTCAACAACAGATGGATGACAATGTGAAGTGGAAGAAAATTGGTTGACAGAAAAAACAACAAGTGCAACATAGCTTCTAAACACGCTCATGTGGCTCAAAGATACAGTATGAAATATATTCGTATCTGTCTCAAACTATTGTTGGTTTATGAATGCCATAGTTTCTTTTTCCCAATGTGCAGAATTACAGAGGTTTGAACATCCTTGTCTCAGGCAGTGCACCAGTCTCTTAACATTTTTACGAGGATATATCACAGCAAGTGTGACTTGCTATTATGTGCGGACATTGTGCTTGTTCTAGATTCCACATGCACAATAAACTCCACATAATGCTTTTGTCATCGACGGACCGACCAAATGTTAACTCATAACTGATGCTGCGATGCACTTAACAGGTTGCATAGCAACCATTGTAAATTTACACAAATTCCTGCATCATGCCATTAAGAATGGTAATGCATGAATGTATGCTTTTTACGGATGGTTACCTGGAGATTTCGCAGCCTTACTAAGAGACTTACTAAAATGGGATCAACGGCATCTTGTTCTGACATATTAAGAACCTGAAACCATTAAATGATGTTCGTTTATTATGTTAAATTGAACAAAAATGGAATTGAAGGCAATTTGCATTGTGTAATGCTTAAAGAACTCACAGTTAACAAGCATTGGGCAGAAGTTAGTTGCACAGATTCATTTATGTCTTCAAGTAATGCTAATATCACTCCTAAGACTTGCTGGATGTATTTAAGCATGTGGCTCTCGGGTATCTGAAAGAGATGACAAGAAAGATTAAGCATAAGATTTAGTATAAAACTACAAAATGTCACAGGAGCCATCAACTAAATCATGATTTGCTAAGCAATTGCAGAAATTATGTACAAATTATATGATTCAGAAAGCAAAGGAAAGGAGGGATCTGTTCAGTAGATAAAATAATATATAGATAGACACATGATTGTGAAAGTAGGATTTTACATACAGCCTTAACCCCATGTAGTCAAATAATACCATACAAATTATGTTAGTCAAGAGCCAAACAATATGTCAGGGAACATGCATCCACAGAAGTTGCTCTGTTTAGATTGATGACCTGCACTAGTCCACGCAAACAGACTCTCCTGACAGTTGGTGAGTCATCAGATACATGTTGACACAATTCCTCAACCATTTGTTCAAGCAATGTAGGTTCCTTTTCACTGCAGAGCAACAAAAAAATCTAATAGGTTATTGACAAGTTTAATCGTGTAAAAGACAAAAGCGAAACATACTTGTGTTCACAAATCATGATACAAATCATGAATATATTTGCTAAAATTACTATAACAAATTAAGAACATACATAATGCATAAAATAAAGTATTGTTTGAACATATTTTCCAATGGTGGGACATGATTTTTCATGAGAATATCTATGGACCTTGTAGGTCGTTATGTTGTAAAAATATTATGTATAGTCAGGTCTTTCCTGTTTCTGGGAAACAGCGGACAAGCCACTATGCCTGAAACTGGCCTGGTTTTCATCAGTTCCCAGATGACTATTATTTTTCTTCCATTTCTCCTAGTGCCTTCTCAAGCTGTTGCAGTTTGCACTTCTTAAGCTACTGCTGTTTATCCTCGTATAAAAAAGATCAATATACCAGCTGTTATTGGCCTTACAATGAGGACCATTGAGTGGTAACCTCCAGAAACCAGTCAGTATCTCATAAGAAATTGAACTTTGATTCTGTCTAAGCATCCAGAAACTAATCATTCTAGTGCTTCTTTTGTTTTCCAGAGGTACAATGAACATCTCCAGACTTATACTATAAGGAGTGATATTAATTACCTGTGGCGAATAAATTCTGATAGTGCAGCAGCAGCAGCCTCCCTTTCAGCCCTCTGATTTCTGTTGAGAGCTTTGCTTAAGATAATGCAAGTTGGCAAAACCTGTGGCAATATTATCCGATTAGTTTAGTATAGTCATTTCACCAACAATAGATACATCGAACCTATAGAACAGTGACTGTCAAACATGTTTTTCTTGTTTGAATTTACGCAATAAAAATTCATAATTAAGACAACAGACACCTCCAACTTTTATTGAAAGCTTATAAGAGTTTCAGAAGAGCTGAGACGAAAAAATTTCACATTCAAAGAAGTATCTTTATTTTAGCTTTAACAATATCATTCCTATTATTGTGAAACAACTCCTAACAGTTTAGGCTCTTGAAGACTAGCAACCTGTTGGATGGCGTAAAGTACAGTGTGGACTGTTTAACTAAGAACCTTCTGTATTTGTGTATTGTGATTGCCACTTACAAGGAAACTGATTATTAATTTATCGTCCTAGACAAAAGAAAAGATTTACTTCTTGATATGTATTTATCTTACCTTAGTCAACAACATTAAAACAAGAAATACATTAAACTACTACGAGGTGATGTAATTTAATGTCGAATTTGAAATTTTCGATCTTTTACAAACTGAACCAGTGTTGTCACGCATTGCAATAAGGTATATGTACATAGTGGGACTCATGGACTGACCATAGAGGCCTAGACTAGACGGGCTACATGGGCCAAACCTATACATTTACTACGTTTAACACAAATTATGCTCTATCTGTCTAAAACAGTAAAAGAGAATTGGGAACATATGTTCTTTTATTGTGAAATTAGTTCAGAGTCCTAAAGATTGATCAATTTAACCTGGCATTAATGGACATCTTCCAAAGACTGCAAAAGGAATGGAAGGTACTTCTAAGATTTTCTGCAAAGAATTATAAACACTTGCTTGCTAGAGTATCTGGCTGCTCTGACTGCAAAGGTCATATTGTTGACGGATTTCATCGCATAAAGCACAGATGGAAGATAATGTTTTCTTATTTATAGTTCTCAGCTACTATGAAGAACCCTAATCTATTTGCTCAGAACAGTCATATAAGAACGCTCTAGAATTTACCTCTTTGGGCCTCTTTACTGAGGAACTGCATGCAACCTCCTGAACAAGATCAATCCACTTCTCCTTCTCAGTTTGTTCCCCATCTCGAGCTAATATCTAAGGATTTTATATAGTCAAAAATTGTTACACTGATTTGATAAGAAATAGCCATTAAGCAAAGCACCTTTCCCATCTCGATATCGCCAACACAATCACAAAATGACTGGAATGCAATTAACAATGATCTGCAGAACATCCAGAAACAAATTGCCTTTCGTCATTTCACATATAGCCTTCAGATATCAAGTTAAGATTTAAGGAAGCTACAGAGTCTGATTTTCACCGTAGAAGCTCATTCCGGCCTAATTCAGCAAGATCATGAAGACCTCCCAGCTTCAGTATAAGGGCAGAAAGAATAGACGGGTAACTTCGCTCAACTGCTTGTTTCCCGATCTTCCCACCACCTCTGTGAAGTTTCAATATTTCAAATACATAAAATCAGGAGATGAAAAGGTGCCCAATGGTCCACCATTAGTCAACATCAACAGTCACCCATCAAATGGAGGTCAATACCTCAGGAATGCATTGAGAGCAAACATAGTTGCTTGTAGAATAGAGTCATCTGCCGATGACTCTGAGTTAACTTCCCTTTTTTCTGAATCATTTGTTGCAACAGGTTCTTTGTGGAGTATAGATAAAACGTACTCCAAGAAAAGAATAGCTAGTATCTTATGCTGGGAGAATGCCTGAAATCAGGGCAAACAATCAAAACATAATAGGAAGTGTATCTCTAGAATTCACATAGCCAATCTCTGCTTAACTATTTAGCATGCAAAAGACTCCAAGTAAACAACCACTCTAAATTAGTTATGCATGCTATTACCATATGTACAAGGCAAATATAAGGAATTTAGACATGTCGTAAATCACTATCATACTAAACCTTTTCATTTGAGATAAGGCACGCGTAAAATAGTACCCCAAGAAGTGTTCTTTAGAAAGGGGCAAATGCAGAAGAACCATCACAGTTATCTAATTGCAACTTTTTTTCAACTAAATTAACAATATAGAACTAAACTATCACTATATGTTATTTCTAGCGATTTGGGATAATATTTATTAAATTTCTCTGTCCTATCACATGTTTGAAAGATCTCGAAGAAGGACGGATAAAGCATTTTTTTCTGAGCAAGGAATTAAGTGCAATGAATACCTATCAATTTTCTAGAAACTCATCAATCTGGATAAAGGTTATAAAAAAACTCTACTGTACCTTGTCAGTCCGGTTCATAACGGTCTATAAACAGATGAATATTAGAAGTCATTAACAGATAGAAATATACATTTTAAATAATACCTTAATGCAAAAATTATAATATTAGTTGTTAGCCTAACATTACACGGTTACGCTGGACACTTGAGCAGGATTACAGTCTGTTACATGAATGCCCATTCCGTTTGTACAAAGTAACACATACACGTGTCTACTAATATATAACAGAATGCAATTAAGATGCAAGTCATAAATGCATGTGAACACTTGCATAATACAGATGCTCAGGCTCGGCCCAAATACTCACATAGAAAACATCTTGCATAGCCCAACCGCCACGAATTCTTGTTATGTCCTTTGTACAAATATCTCGGCCAGCCACATATAGAACTTCATCAAAGACCACAATGTGGTTGGTATTTTCTGCTAAGCATGATATCTATCTTAAGTCAAAGGTAAAAACAAATTGAGGGCATAATCCTATACAAGAATTGATGGTATTGAAAAATATGAATCATAGACGCAAATTGACAATGGATACTGCTTTGAGAACTTCTTGGCGCGAGTGCTTGTCCATAAGAGAAACAGCTGATGAGAGCAAAGATTGTGTTGTCCTATAACATAAGAAATAAGATCTTAGAATTATTTGAACCACGCAATAACAAAAAAAGAAGAGGTAATGCACCGTGTTTATTTTTGAGAAAATTAGGTCAGTAACACTCTGGAAAGGTGTATAATTAACAAAATTACATGGTAAAAGATGGTCATTGCTGGATGACAATGGAACTCTCTTTGCTGGGGCATGACACTATGCTTTGTTACTTTTTAAAAAATGACCAACATGTCCAATGTGATGTCATATTTAGTTAGTTTTTCTTCAACTATGGTGAGATTTGTTGCCCGCAGCCCCACTCAGGCCAACGTGCCATCGCATCATGAAGTAACCACGCGATCTGCGCCATCTATGTCCTCAACTGAGATGGAGGAAATTTTGGTATTTTCCAGCTAGCATTGTTATCAGGCGTGTTTTGCAGAGTCATCTAGCAGGAGGCCATATATCACAGTGTTTTCTTCCTTAATTACGACCTTTCGGAGTGCTTCTGAGCTAATTTCCTCTTTCACAAACTAACCTCAACACATCGGCTTCACGTAGCTCCTTGCCTCTTCTGATAATAAACGCGATAATAGCTTGAATGGAACCATCTGCTGATTGCTTTACTTTATCACAAGTTGCTGATGTGCAAGAGTGTAGCAATACAACCAACTATAGATGTACAGAGAAAATATGTTAACAACTATGATGACATTCTTCAATTTCAATTTAAATTCAGCTAAGATTGGTTACCTCATCCTTAGATAGTAGAATACACACAGAGGAGACGACCCTATGAAATACTTCGATCTGGTCAACAGATGCCTTCTGAGACAATACAAAGATATATTTAATATTTACTCACAGAAGAGGATTTAACAGACAGTAAAGTAATACAGCAGACTCACCCTTCTGATAATAGAGACTATGTCCTCTAGGGAGGACAACGCACCGTATGAAGATTCTAGATCAATGTCATTAGCAGATGCCTTCTGCTTTGGAAGTGACAATGAAATATTGAAGAAAAGTGCAATGATCTGGAACAGGACAAGCATATGATGGAGATAAATTGATGAGCTCAATTTCAATGTATGAAGATAACTTTCAACAGTTCAGTTATGTGATGTATGTACTTGTGTTATCTTCTGCAAAACATGGCTCTTTTTCAACAGAACCACATAACATAGTTTATGCCGCACAATCAAAATTATTAGGAAACTAATCTCATAATTTTCCTTTGTGTGTGCCACATTGCAACCAGAAGGCCCGGAAAAATGGCTCATTGCACAGAAAATTTGAGCTAGAACAGACAAAGGAAAGCAAATCAGCTACTTTCACACAAACCTGAATCGCAACTTTTCTAACTTCAGCATCTGTATCAGCGCAACGAGGAAGATATGCCATAATCCTCTCTCCTAAGCTTAATGAATCTCGGTTAGGCAACACAAATGCAGCTGGTGACAAAATAAAAAAACAGTGTTAACCTACTGGGATGACAAATCATGCCTTTACAGCAGCAATCTAAGAAAAATATCCAACATACATGGCAAACTTGACAAGCTCCTAGGCTCTCCCTGGTCAATTTGCTTCAGTGTCAAAGTTGGATAGGATCCCAACGCACCAAATCCACCAGAACAAAGATTGCGGAACTTTATTAACACCTCATGTACAGCAACACATCCCCTTCTCCTCTGGTATTCTGCAGATGATGAAACATATCGATCGAGTTGTCTAAGAATATGCAACAGCTGCTCTGCTCGACTTCGACCATCTTCACCACTGACAAAGAATATAGTCATAACACAAGAAAACAAAATTAATAGCAGCGTACATCAAGCAAGTAGCAGGAGGAAAACAACAAAACAGAAGAAATTGACAGCATAATAAGCAAGCTTATCCAAAAAATAAATATATAGAATAAAAAAATGAGCTTAAAGCATTACCTAGTTAGCAGAATGGCACCTAACAGAATAATGAGGTTTGTTATGAGGCTCTCAACAATGTTTGCCGGCTCAGTTGGCAAAGCAAAAAACCCTAATGTTGCCTGAAAATGGAACATAAAACAAAATCATATAAGTTATTTAAGTAGCCTAAACTACAATAGACAAACAATTGGCATAGTTCTGTGACGTTGCGCCACTGCACTGCAGACCTTCATGACACGGTTTCTTGTTTCCATAGGTAATCTTGGCTCTATTGAAACCAGAGTAGTACAAGCACTTAAAGCAACACTCTGCATATGTAAGAAGAATTTACATGAGTAAAATCCATCAATTTCAAGAGGTTACTGTATATATCGTAGTGAATAGAAGTTTGATCTAAAGGAAGACAATAGATGTAAGCCTCGTGTAAGTAAAATTCAACAGGAATGAAGGATTTAATCTACAAAAGATGACGAAAATAAGGATTAAAACTTGAGTTCATACTTGTGTGTGCAGAAGCTCAATGCTGAAATCAACGAGATCATTACTTTGATCCCTTCCCATTAGAGTTAGCACATACTCCAGCAACTGATCTCTTCGTTTCAGTGGGAATGAAATTCCCATTTCAGCAGCGCTAATAACAGCTCGGCCTAAACAATAATAGTAATTATATAGGATAATTGGACCCCCAAAAAAGTGCATAGTGTAAGCTGAAACTCAAAAACTCAATTACTGGTACATGAAATAGCTACTTTCTGATTCAACTAATGATTACATAGAACTAAATTAGTTATGTTATATGCATTCATGATATCCTGACTACAAATTGCACAGGTACTATATGTTATCTACACCTAATTAGTAATGCAATATTTACATTGGGACATATCTAGTGCAAACTCATATCTAGGTGCAATTAAGGAAACTATCCATACGAAATTGCGAATCATTGAGCAAACTATTCATGCAAAATTGCGAACCATTAGATGTGTGATGGAGAAGATCTAGGAGATGAGGAACACATGTATGGATAACTCTGAATAACATCCTCACGTGTTGTAAATTGTCTAGGGCTACCACCTCCACAACAGCTACTAGATCGCATGCATACATACATCACCTAACAGTCACATGCAAGATATCCATGGTGCAAATCTGTCCAGCTCAAAATGCCAATTCAAGCTAACTAGGGAATGATAAAGTGTGCAAAATATTTTTTGCTGAAACCACCTTAACCATCTTGAGAGGGAAACAGCTGTACTGCCAATACTTCTGTGTGGATAATCTTTTAAGCTAATTCTCAAGTCAGTCATAAACCAATGAACACCAGGGGAATCAGCAGTTTACCAATTGCTTCCGCAACGTTTCAACAACATTGTGCGGAAGTGTTTATGTAAAAGAATTACATGAAATCTGGCATTTGCATGAATTGTGCTTGCTCAATGAGATCTCCGATGATTTCACCAAGGCCAGTTGCTAACTAAGATTTCTCATAATTTGTGGGATGGAGAGCAGTCAATCGCTGTAAGCAAATAGCAAAAGACCGGTTGTAACAAAGCAGAGCAACAAAGGCATGTCTCTATGCTATCTCCTATCTGACGCCTGTATGTATCAAAAATAACTTCGAGGCATGTAACTCTACCAACTGAAAAGCTAACTCCAAAAACTAGACAAGACATGCAACCTTTTTTATAAGGAAGTTACCTAAAAGGTCAATTGCAGTAATGACAGCTTGCTTTGCGGTAGGATGTTGAACATGAAGGAATCTTCCAAGCATATCAGTCCCCTGAGTACAAGGTAAGCAGTGTAAAGTTAGAAAACCAAAATAAAAAATATCTGAAGATCCTTTAGAATCGAAAGAGTTTAGACTTAGTAGAACCAAAACCGAGTATATGAGGTGCGATTTTAGTGGTGTTAAGTGTGAGGAGGGAGAAACTAGTCTAGAAGGACAAATAGTGCCTAAGAAAGACACTTTTCGATATTTGGGATCAATGGTACAGAGCAATGGTGGTATCGATGAGGATGTTAGCCACATAATCAAAGCGGGGTGGATTAAATGACGTCAAGCATCTGGTATCATTTGTGACAAAAAGGTCCCACGGAAGCTAAAAGGTAAGTTCTATAGGACGGCGATTAGACCTATGATGATGTATGGAGTAGAATGTTGGCCTACTAAAAGACAACACATCCAGTAGATAAGTGTCACAGAGATGCGTATGCTACGGTGGATCTGTGGGCATGCAAGAAGGGATCGAATTCGGAATGAAGATATACGTGATAGGATAGAGGTAGCACCGATTGAAGAGAAGCTTGTCCAACATCGACTAAGATGGTTTGGACATATCCAACGGAGGCCTCCAGAAACACCGGTGCATAGCGGTATTCTAAGATCCATCGACAATACTAGGAGGGGCAGGGGGTGGCCAAAGTTGACATAAGAGAAGGCAATAAAAAGAGACTTAAAAGATTGAAATGTATCTAAGGATTTGTCTCTAAATAGGACTGCGTGGAAATTAGCGATCCACGTGCCCGAACCATAATACTCCTTTTAAGTCTTTTTTCTTTTACCTTTTTGGCTAATGCAATTTTTATTGGGTTTCATCTCTAGCCTACCCCAAATTGCTTGGGACAAAAGGCTTAGTTGTTGTTGTTGTTATTGTTGTTATTGTATTCTCTGGCCACAGGCTAAGAAATCAAGAAAATAGCTAATGTGATCTGATTAAAGTGTCTTGAAATATAATGCAGTAAAAGAAAGGTCAACACTGAAAAGATGTGGAAGATGACAACGTGCAGGATTTGGGAAGTGGACATAGGTTCATAAGGACATCTACCCAGGATTAGTGGATGGAATCTTGGGTTCAAAAATTCAGAAGATAGCAAAACATTGGCAGAAAGGAATGATTATAAATATACTATTTAAGCTAGACTGCTAACTGAACTAGGAAAAGTGCTAGACAAATGGGGCTTCAACTTCCCACACCCCATTTGAGGGAGGCAGAGAGCTTAAGCTTGCAGTGGCTTTCAGCTGAAGCTGAAGCTCCCCCAAATGCTTGATGTGGGTCTTGCTGAGATGATGCTAATGGAACATATGGCACAACTGTGTTGAACCCCTCTCTTAATTCACGTTCTGGTACGGTGTTCCCTTTCTACTCTCTGGGTGATTTGTTCTCCAGGATTCCCTGAGATGCCCAAAAAGCTGCACCCTATTCTTTTTTGGGTAAACTGTAGGGGAGGCCCCAACGGTATGTTTAATATGAAGGGAGTTCCATTGGATTTAAGCTGAGGCTACCCCTATTATGGGACCCGCCGTGGTGATCAAAGATGTGCTATGTGTTTCATTTCAATAAGATTTGCATCAGATGCTTTTAGCGGCACTTATAATAATGCAATTTTACATAACAAGACGAAAACAGGCCATCACAATGAAGCAAAAAAAGCAATGCAAATGACTGGCTTCGGAAACAGCAAATTTTTCAAACAATGAACGCTTCTTTTTGAAGAAATCTACATGCACTCACCTTCTATAGGGAGTACTTTAAAATACTTCGGTCTTAACAAAAGGTGACAAAAACACACTTGTACAGACAGCACAGCCACGAACCACCTATCTAAAAAGTGCTAAAAGCATGCCCGCAGTTTTGCACCATAGTGGGACAGTTTTTCTCACAGAGGCCTTGATTCTCATTCAAAGGAAAATTCTATACAAGTCTTGGCCAAATGTAGTGGTTTGCTGTACTCATCAAGACTAGTTGACCACCAATGCATATGTAATCATCATCATCAGAGTGGACACCTCCATACAGCAGAACAAAAACAAGTTTGTTTATAGATTGGATAGCATACCACAAGTGCGTTGATTCTGGCTTCAATAACTGTTGATGGAGCATATCTGGCAGCATAACCATACATCAAAGCAAGAGCTGCATATGTATCATCAAGATCCTCCACTTTTTCTCTGAATGAGAAAAATGAGAGGAACCTGCAGAATTCAATGCCACATATTTATTAATAAAATGAACCAACTAAATACACGGCCTGGAAAAAATGAACTAAGGAACCAAAATAATAGTGTCGTTCGATTAACTTTATATACAATCTCGACTTCTCTTTCTTCAAATACATTGTGGGACCAAGTTCTACAAAACGAGGAAATGGAATAAAAGAATTGTTTAAGCAAGCCAAATTAAAGTTTCAATCACAAATATTGGCAGACCATTATAGGTGATAAATTAAGAAGGGGAAACGAATCGGTAACTTTCGGAACAAAGTTGACCATATGGGTGTGCAAGTGAACTAACAGATCATCATAGTTCCAATTTAGCTTGTGAGATGCTGTCTCAACATGATTAGCAGTGAGATTAGCAAGATAAGATAGTTTTCTCCTACGAAAAAGGTCATATAGGTACCTTTGGAGAGCACTTTGCCCTGCATTGTCTAATATGTTTTTCAGCTTCTCCAAAACTGTGTCCAAATGAGATGCTGCAACCTGCAAGTGTAACTTCAGTACTAAAAGCTCCAAAAAGAAGTCCAAAATGGAAAGACTTCTTTAATGCCAACTTACCAAACCAATGCCTTGGGCAAGTCCAAGGCGATTAATAGGAATAGACATGCTTGAATATCTACACATCCAATCAATCTTTTGGCGGACATAAATCCTATCATCAACCTTCTGAAGAAGCATTCCTAAACATCTGTAAATAAAATAAAATAATCACTTCCAGTACATAGATTACATGGGCATGTTCAGAATATCTTTTGTGCATAGAAGCCAAAAACGTCAAGTCCATCTTAATGGGCATCTACCAGGTAACAACATGGAAAAGGTACACTTGAATAACATAATTTACCTGTGCAGCAAAGCAGAATGTTCATCAGATGTAGCATAAAGATCATATTGTCTAGCAAATGCATCGCCCAAGGATATGACCCACACATTGTCATTCACAACATCCAAGGATTCAGCTAAAAACTGGAAGATATGGCACGATTGGCATTAGCTTTCAAGAGAAGCAAGTAGAATTTCAACCCTCGCAAAAAAAAGGTCTACAAGGTACAAAGAAGCAATATTTTACTGGCATCTTTGTTTCACTCAACTAGTTAGCAAAAATTTGACCACAGCAACCATAATCACCATAATTCTAGTTGCTTTATGGCATGATTATAACCTTCAAACAACAAGAATAAGATACTTACACTTATTATCATGTCATCCCATATTTCCTGGTATGTGCTATCTTGCCTAAGGTCTTCAGGGTCACCGATGTAAGCTTTCATTTTAGGGACCTAATACTTGCCAAAATATACATATTATAAGCCACTTCAACAACATGACAAGGGGAAATTGGACTATTAATCCCATTGCTGATCAGTAAATCATCACAATCGTTACATAGTTTGGTGCATTGTATAAAGAAACCATGCACAGGACAACCATCACATTAATCCAGGACATAGCCAGGATGGACAGTAGCACATGTTTTTCTTTATGTGGATTAACATAAAAAAAGAACTTTAAGACATGAATACTGCAGAAGATGAGTAGAAAATATATTCCTAGTCCTACATAATTACTTTTCCATTTAGAACTTAAAAATGATAACAGAATGGTACTAACAAAAAACTGGAATGAAAATGCGCTCTTCAACTGCTAACAACACTAGATGAAGGGGCTATACCTCATCTTGCCAAAATAAAGAAAGGTTTCTTGGGAAAAGTGGACCCAAGTAGCACAGCACCTACAAAAGTCAAAGGTAAAGTGAACATTGATGACTGGAAATAAAAAATCTTTGAGGGTTTTTTTATATTAAATACATCAAAAGAATTCTGAAAACAGAGGGCCAAAAGAGTTTAAACAAACAAAGGTGTCATGGGCCAGTGTAGCCATCTTAAGTTCTTAATCAGTGACAGCTAGAATTACATAATATGAAGGCAGACAAAGTTACAATCAGTTATTGTAACAGTTCAGTACTTCAGTTCTATTGGAAATAAAGTGTGCAATGCTGTGAAACCATTATACAATCCAGATATTGAACAAAACAAATAATATCAGCGGCCCTATTGGCTAGTTATGGTAAAAGCTATTCCAGTTGACCAGAAATACAACTATTATGATATAATCCTTTTTCCTATTAAAACATTCAACGTCTAATTTTCCATATATAACGAATCCATTGCAACAACATAAAGTTCATGATAATTCGTCATAATACAGAATCTCTAAGAGGAAAAGTATTCACATGTCCATTTTAGAGAAAAAGTATTCATATGTCTGGGATAGCTAGATCATACGTGAATAGATGGATGGACATGAAGTCAGATAGGACAACTAAAAAGAACGGCTCAAAACAGGCAGTGAAGATTTAATTAGTTTGAAGACAAACCGTCAGGATCTGGGTAGCGAGTTGACCCCTAGCAAGTGGATTATGCAGAAGCACAAGCAAACGAGCAAACAAATCCTGCATGAACCATACCGCGCTGAGAAATAAGAAGCCTGTGGATGAGAAATTAAAAAGACATCTGATATCAAGCAAACTACCTCAGGACTGGGCATTTCATTCGAGGCATTAAATTCAGTATATAGTGGGTTTGTCTGCGACAATTTATGCCTACACAATTCAGTTATGCATTTGCAGACCTGCAGATATGTCCATCGTAATCAGTACACAATATACTAATATTATGAAGCTGATTAAAGGTGCAGTATTTATTCAGTAAAAACATATTAGAAAAATAATAATTATAAACCAACTAAGGTTCATTGCATTGAGAATAACTTAAATAGTGCTCACCGTAGCTACTGCGCCTGTATACTTCTTCGGGATTATCAGCTTCAAGATAAATGGCCATAGAACAAGCTGGAAAATAGGAAAACTTAAAGTGTGTTACTCACATTACGGAGAAATATAAGATCCCAGCTCCATTTCCTGATTAGATGAGTATAGTGTAAAGATTAAAGAACAACATCAAGTTTTCACTTTACCTCCATTTCAGGAATGGTAATTGCTAATAAAAGTAGACCCTTTTCACATACAGCTCTTAGTTCAGATAGACCAGCAAGACTTATTTTCATCTGATAAAGAAATAGAAGATAAATCATCCTAAATCAATTGACAGCCAATAAGTAAATTGTGCAGAATCTAAAATTAGTTAGACCTCAAATCTTTTGTCCTGGAAGTACTCGTTTTTCAGAGTGTTGAGATCATTTAGATCATCATCGGTTATAGCACTGTGCCGCACCAAAAACTCAACTGCAAGCTCAGCAGGATGCCCACTTAAATAGCAATGTGAAGCCATAACAACAATTAGCTGTACATGATTGAACTAGTATCAAGACAGTGAATAATTGGATGTAGAAAAAAATATAGATATCAGTATTATCTATAATCTTGCATGTATGATGCATTAAACAAAATAAATTGCCTGTCTTAAATATTTAAAGAACTAACTCTGCCGAAAGTTAATATGGACTTTAGTACCTCAGCTAGTGCCATTCGAATACCCAAGCTCTGCTCCTCTAAAAGTGATTTAACTACTTCAACCAATAATGTTTGCTTAGTATGCCATGATTCCAACAACCTATACAGATAGGTTATAGAAGTTGTCACAAATAATTCCAAAGCATAGAGAGAGAGAGAGAGAGAGAGAGAGAGAGAACCTTGGCAATAGATGTTTTATTGTGCCAAGTGCCCCAACAATGGATGCTTCATCTTTTGACTTGCATTTCTGTAAGGCAACGGCAATTATCTATATAAGCCTACTATGTGTCACAATGAATCTTTTTTTGTTTTTTGGAACGTATAGGAAGTGGAAAATTTGTAACTCCATACTTACACTCAAAAGGAACATGCACAGATCCTCAGGATATGCTAATCCAATTACCAAGAAACAATGCTGGAGTTCATTGTATGTCTACAAGCATGTAAATACTAGCACATGAGCAGTAAATATTTTTATAAACAACATCATACATGTATTATACAGCAACGAAAATAAAAAAGGTCAGACAACTTTGCTCAAAAGTAAGAAACAGCACAGGGATTTTCCAGGAAAATACTGGGTAAAAGAAATTCAAAAACATGGATGCGTCATGAATTGCATGATGAAAGACACGATGCAGATAGCATCAACCACAATTCATGCTCAAATGAGGATAATACAGCATACATGTAAATTGGTGCTAATTTATGATGGTGCCACGTACTGGCCTAATAAGGAATAATCTTATTGGCACAAAACAAGACCAATTTTGTTTACTCAAGTTAGCAGTATTGATTTGTAACACCAGATGATCAAGATCCACTGGCCCAAATTCTAGTGTTCTTTTAACAGTAGGGAGAACCCTGCTGAATAAATAAATAAACTGTACAAACAGCCTACAAGACCACCGAAATAATAGAAACTCGAAAAAGGGACTATCAAGTCCTAAGCAACCAAGAAATTAGAACATATCTATATATAATGTTGATTTCCACAGCAATGATGCGCAATTGTTTTGCATATTCTCGAAAAATGTTGATTTTACACCCCGGCAGATATTCTCCCACAAGGTTGTTGCTCTGTATCTACATATATAAGCTGAAGCTGAATTGCCAGTGGTCTATCTGAGAAGCATATAAAACATTACACCTAGATCCTCAGTGCATGTACCAGTACAGCTCCAGAAATGAAAAAGGTCTCCTTCAGAACACCTGCCGGGCTCCAATCTAAGGTTTGATAACACGATCGTGTTATATGTTGCCATCATACCACTTTTTATCACTCTCCAGAGTCCAGACCAACTGCCCGGAAACTGCTGTGCTTCAACCAATTACCAAAAAAAAGACCTCGGCTTTATGAGCGGTTCGATCATCAATTCTATTTACTGAGTTGCAATGTGACATGATGGATTACAAATGATCCAATAGAGGGTGCAGAATTAACAGATATCTCAATGCAACCAAAATGATTGTAAAAGACTTAAGACATGAGGCACCTTCAATCCCTTTGAAACATATGAGCGTTCATCTTTGCTGTTGTTGACAGATGCTAAAGGAAGAAGAGTAACTAAGACAGCACTAAGCTCCTGCAACACAAGAGAAACAACAGATTCGGAGTGATCATGCTTTGACATCACATATATATAAGATGTCAAAAACAACAACAATGTCTGCTGTCTGTCACTTCTATTGTCCCCAACTCACATACACATAGGAGTGGATAATGCATGTGTTTTTTATGTATCTATGATCCTGATTCATATCACATCATGTCCTAAAAGAAGTTTACCAATCATCATGCTGGATATGTCCTCATGGAATATGATTCACGCCGAAAAAAACATGACAAAACAGTGTGAGCACGTAATACATATTGACAAGGGAAAGCATCAGACAGCCCATGCTAAGGTTGGAGAACAGTTGGAGAACTTATTCATTCATAAAGTTTCAATCGTGTGGCTGGCCAACTACACGAAACAACTAAAGTGCACAGATGACTTCATGGTTTAATTAAGCAAGTTTGAGCTTTTAAAATAAAGAATAACTTGCATTATTATTATTTTTGGCAGAATCCATGGTTTGACATTTTATTTATAAAACTTTTTTAACCGGTGGCAACCAAGCTGCCCAACTCTTGTGCTCTTGTGCAAACGTATAACATGCTTTCCTGTCATTCAATATAATTACCATCCCACTATATTTTGCGGCCTCAGAATTACTTATTAGACAAACTAATATCATGTTTTCTGCAACTGCAGTAGATGGTACTGACCTATCTTTTTAGTGATCACACAATAATTTAAAGTTCCCCCTGAAGAATATCCATCCATGTGTTCCCTGTTATACTCCTGTCATCTTTTATTAATGGCATAAATATCACTGCTATAGTGCTATGCCTACCATCATATAATATTTTTTATCATGCCATCCTTACATACTGACTAGTTACAACAATGTGTTGAATAAAAGCAAAACGACTTCACATGCTGCAATACAAGTGTCGAATAAAACTGCAAGATACATATTAGTTATCAGCTTATCATAATTCTAATTTCTAATAAGAAATATACAGAATATCGATGTATTTATTGAGTATGAATAGTATATCGTAAGAATGTTCTGAATTTACCTCAAACTCAAGTAAAGGAGGACCACTTTCTGACAGTAATGAAGCATTAAGAAGGTTATGGAGACTGTGAGACGCGATAAAAGCAACTTCTTGATCTTTCCTACATCTATATGGGCAAAAGTGCAAAACAAATAAATGTCTGGGAGAATTTGCCAAACATCTTCAGTAAATATATGAGAATAGAATCCATACAGGTCCAACATTGTTGGTATAATCCTTGGCAGTGCTGATTTCAACTGTGACCTAGTGACCAGGCCAACCATTTCTCCCAAAGCCTCCACAGAAGATAACCGCACCTGATGGAAATATTAACCAGACAATGAGTGGTACTTAGCAATTACTTTGATCAGGCAACGTTATGTGTATTAATAAAATGAATATATACTACAATACTACAAAAGCACTGTTGTAAGCCACTGAGATCCCAACATACTCTAGCAAATTTGCAATATTCTGAAGTGAAAAAGAAAAAGGAGAAGGGAAAAGGCCCATTGTACAAGGGACTCCAAACATTGATTATCCAAATTTGGTGCCAGGGCCCTTATCTGGTAGGAACTCCCATTGAAATAGGAGAAAGCGAACTCACAATCCTGACCATCTGATTGATAGGGAATGAACCGCAACCATCTGATCTGCACCTCTGCGCGTAAGTTGTTAATTGTCTCCCTAGAGTCAAACGGACGATAATCTCACTGTAAGGAAGTTCTCACTTGATACATCACCAGGTGTTATCAAACAGTCACATCATGACTTGCCATGTTATTTTGTCAGACAGTTGGATCTGGGTGCATCGTAATCCTTACTGAACGCACCATTAATCACCCAATAGCCTCAATAATGGTGGATCAGAATATATTGAGCTATTGCATGAGGCTCAGCATGATATTCAGCATTGAACTACAAAATTATTAATGTGTACCAGTTTTATTGGCAGGTATACGTTTCTGACAACTGTACCGGAGTTATTTATGTAGGTCTAAGTATTATTCACACATCCAAATATTTATAGCACGCTCCTATAATTTGTTTCTTTTTTTTCTTTTTTACTGAACAAGCTCCTAGCAGTTGATACATTATTTATTGAAAGGGGTGTAAGTACCAACAAACAACAACAAACACGTGTACCTTTAGATCACGGGAGCCTGTCCATACTTTTAGAAGTAATTCAAATACTGAATTCATGAAGGACCTGTCAATGATATATTACACAGATGGTATAACAGCTTCCATTACCTCAAATTAAAAAAATTAGAAAAAAGCTCTTTCTCATATTGAAAACTTACATAACATCAGTATCAAAAGGAAGCTTGGAGGAGCCGTCTCCTATATAGAGCCATGCAGCCTGGCACCAACACTTAAATGCTGCAAATGGAAGGAAAACATTGTGTTAACGGATACAAAAGCAAGATTTGTATATCTTTTCAAATTTCCAGCAACATATGAGTAGAAACCAGAACATATGCTGATGGTTGGAGGAAATTCTAAAGGAAGTACCATTCGCAAAAACAGGTCGTTGGCCATCTCGTACATTTCCTAGGATAGGTAAAACACGCAAAAGTACATCCTTTAATCGTGGGGTGAACTGCAAAGCTTCAAATAAGCAAGAAAAAGTTGCAAATTCAGCAGTCCTACCAATTCAGATGGAAATTAGATTAAAAAATTGTGTTTAACCTTCAGCTAATGCAAAATCTGCAAGTATCTGTAACATGGCTGGCAAAGCAGAAGTTGGTCCAGAGAAGTAAAGAAATATCTCCTCCATCATCTACAACAAGTTACATCAACAGATTAATATTGTTCTACTAGACTACAAAGTAGTAAAGAGTCGGCAACATCCAAACCCAACAGAAACATGAAGAGACCAAACTGAGAACAATGCAAAACAGGGAAAGAAAAATTATACTCAAAACCAGCTACTCTCTGGCCAACGTGGCCATCTTTTATAGTATTATTTTCATGATTAACCTCTTCTTTGGTGTTACTGAGCTAATTTTCCCTATGACCTTTGTGCTTCCTGAGTTAGCATGTAAATACAGCCGCATAGTAGTTAACATATATAACAGTACTATCCACGAACAAAAGGTATAATGGTTCAGCAAAAGGTATACCAAGTCTGGATCGTGTGACCCTATGGCAACAAGAAGAGTAGCTGCTGCTCTTTGCCAATCAACATTGAAGTCCTGTTCGCCAAATAATAACAATTTAGATCTGCCAAACGAACAAATATAGGCAGACAAAACATGAAAACTAAAAACAATCAAAAGAAGTAAAAACAAACATAATGCATCTTGTAAACCAGGCCATGGTCTTGGCTGCAGAATACCAAGGTCATCTGCGCAAATAAAATGCCTACAGTTGAGATGTTTGGTAGATACCAAAATTGCTGAGTTTTAGAAAGGTAGTTACACTCGTTACATCAATCTGAATTCTATAAGTTATAGATAGTATAGAAGAATGTTACACGTACACTAGATATAATAGTGAGTGATAATAAAGTACCGAGTACTGAAACTTAGAAATGAAGGCACGGAGCTGCAAAACAGTGCCTCGTTTCCAGCTCACCATCTAGTATTTAGCTGAAAAAACACAAGGAGGCAAATTGGCAGCATCCAATACCTTTGAGCTAACGATCTCCGCAGTTGCAATCTTCGCGATTTTCCGGAGGAACTCACGTTCAGCATCCCAATGGGCAAGAGCCCTCACCGCAGAAGCCATCACGAGAAAAACCCCAGCCATGTTGCCAAACCGCTACAGTCACAGAAACCACAACTAATTCGTACCATCAATCCAAACAAACCGAAAACAAGTCCCCCCATGAGCAAATTTCTGTCCCGGGAGCACAGGAGCTTACCCGATGGCCGCCCCGGGACACGGTGGCACAGCAGTCGAGGACGAGCAGCGGATTCCTGCACCCAACAAGCAACGAATTTACCAAATCGCTTCCCGCGCGGAAGGGAGCAGTTAGCAGCATACGGTACAGGGGAGCGATCCTTACAGCGGCGCAATCTCGCGAAGTGCGGCGAGGGCGGAGCCGCGGGCGGCGAGGGAGTCGTCGGCGAGGGAGGCGACGAGGACCTGCACGGCCTCTGAAAATGAAGAGACGGAGCGAGTGAGAGGGGCTGGAGTGGAGATCGAGCGGGGGAGGCGAGCAGGGAGGAGTATGGTGAGGGGTGGTGGTCACCGAGTGCGGCGGCGGACCCCGCGGCGGAGGAGGACGCCATGGAGGAGGAGGAGGAGGAGGAGGGGGCCGCCGCGAGGAGATCCGCGGCGAGGACGACAGCTCAGAGAGGTTCGAGTCCGAGCGGGCGTGACACGATGGGAGGTGATGTCATTTGGGTGGCGCCGAGGTGGTGGGGACGCGGAGGAAACTGACACGGAGAAGCGAACGGATTGAACCCGTCGTAATGTGTCCGTTTGTAGATTCGTCGTATACGGGCGCCTCCTCTTCCTCTCTGGGCTTGTACGTTTTCATCTCTAAACTCTGAACCCCTGAAAAGTGAGCAGAGAATACAATTCTGGTTCTTTCAAATTTCGTAATTTACAGCTAAATTCTTGATGCGAAATTTACTCATTTCGAGAATCAGGATGGGGTTTACTGCTTCGCAGTAGGTGGATGAAAATATTTGCAGTTTTTAGGGAATTCGGACATGACTCGCTGGCAAATGAGTGAAGTTCTTTTTCTTCTGGGAGGGCAAATGAGTGAAGTTAGGTGCTCATAATTTATTGTGGATAGAACCTGCGGTTCTTTCTTTAATTTGAGCAAATAATTTATCTTATCTTGCATACAATTCGAGTAATTAAAGCTAAAACAAACTGATCCCTCGTCATTCCTTTAATCTTTCCAGCAGCTGACCATGAAATGCATCTTGATCCTTTCAGCCACCAAAGTATATAGCCCAGACAGTAGGATTACGATGGCAATAGGCCCGTCCCTAGGCAACCCATGGAGGCATGGAGCATTCGTCCCGTTAGGAATGGGCACGAGGTGGACACAAAAGAATTTGTCTTGAAGAAGATGGGATGTGCGATCTTGACATTGGATCAGATGTCCATTAAAACATTTATTCTATGAGATCGAAACATTTCTAATACATGATAGAAACAAATTTTTTGAACCAATGCAACATGATGTTGTCGTGACCTAAAATCCATAACAAAGAATTTTAAGTGAAATCACCCACTAAGTCGAAACGTCAACCCCGACCTCAACCTTTAAGTATCAATTCTAAGAGGAGTGGGGTGATATGGCTTCGAATAGCCCGAAACGTCAACTCTGAACTTGTTCTGGCAAACTAATGCACATATTAAGTAGGGTGATATGGTCTCCTTATTCTTTTCTTACTGAGCCAGAACATCAATCCCAAACTCGTCCCGACAAATGAATGCTCGGCTGGAGTAGGATGATATAGTTTCCAAACTCCCAATGGAAAAGTCACTTCACAAGGGTGATTAAACCTAACAATTCTATTATATAGACTCTGAAACTCTACTCGCACCATGTGCTTAAATAACATACACGTAAGGCACATGAGGCAGGTGAGAACAAACAAGTATCACAACAGCAACTCTACGACTGAAACTGCAATAATACTAGTTGTTATTTCAAACTTAACAACATAATTCACACAAAGAGTTCATTACACAGCGGAAGATTAAATATGGCTAAGAAGCCAAAAAGATAAGGCCAAAAGATGGTAGCAACACAAACCAAGCTGCCGAACCCTGGGCAGGACCACTGTCTGGGATTCCCAGCGACTAGTCGTCGTGGGCGTCGATCTCTACATAGAAACCATCCGTTGAGGGGATGATTTCCTCTGCACAAAATTATCAATGACTGCAAGGTAAGTACAAAAAAATTGTACTCCGCAAAACTTAGAAGGAAAATTAGTAATAGATGCAACAGGTTTCAATAAGGGGGTAATTGTGGATTATTTTGCAGAAAGCTGATTATTCATTTGACAATACTTTTTAAGTAGAATGAAATCAACTGCTGAATTGCTTTTAAAGGAGATGAATCGAATATTCACAATGAACTCTATTGTAGACCACCGCACACTTAACCATCGATTCTTCCTCAGCCACCAAGGAGGAAGTAATCGCTAACTTCTTAACCTTAGAGTTTGCATGTTTTAAAGTATTGTTGTAGTTATCTAATTCGATGTAGATTCTTATCAAGTTGTTCATAACCACGGACACGGCTATTTGAATAGTTCAAACCCTGCAGGGGTGTATATCTTTACCTACACGTATCAATCGACTCTTAATGCTAGGCCGAAGACATACTTCACGAGGTGTGTTAGCAGAGTGTGATTGAACACGACTTTTACAATGTTTTTGACTTAAGTATGAGCCGTCCTAATGGGCTAATCTGTGTACACCAGTCCGGCCAGTACCCCAACACGGTCCCAAAAGTTGTAGCAGGTGATACATCCCCGGTCCCGGACCGTGTGTAACCCTAACACCTATATTGAGGCACCACATCACATCCTTTTTCACTCATCCAGCAAATGGAAACGCAAACTATGCAGCTCATGACTCAAGTCTAGACAAACTATTCAGTCGTGGATGACCCATTATACTACCCGTGTAGAAGTATGCAAATCTTGGTTCAAAAGGACACCGAGAACCGGTCCTTGTGAGAAAAACGAGACAACCCACCATGCTCCTAACCATAGTCTCTCGTCTAAGCCCAATTATTATTAATCAAGTTCATTAGTTACTTCCTAGTAAACACCCACCTACCACTTAACCCACCCAGAGTGTTGTGTTTTGTTTGCCATCCAAGGAATTACGACTTTTACATGTCTAAGCATGTCTAAACATCATTAACAATATAAGTAACTTAGAAGCAACAACTATACTACTCTAATTAGGTTGGGGGTGGTGGGGTTGATTGAGCAACAAAGTAAGTTATGTAAGGAATAAAGCTAGCACTTAACAGAAAGTATAAGTTGAACGCATGCGATAGGGTTTTGGAAATAATTAATAATTTGTAAATAGTAGGATAATCGCAAAATATTCAAAGGGTTGCTTGCCTTGCGGTTCGGCTATTAAATCTTGTTCTTGCTCAGGATTATATGCTTCGAGATCTTCCAGCTCTATCGGAAAGAATGAGAATACCGGAAAAAGGAGGCGTAATAACAAATATCACAACGATGAACATTAGCATGATATGAAATGCATGTCATGGCATAGAAGACTCAAAATAAGGGCTAATACAAGTGGAATCGATTTAATCGGAGTCCGGACGCTCGAGATATCGCGATCCGACAACTTCCGGCTAGCCGAGAAAACCCTAATTTAAGTTTTTAGCCATTTAAAATTTTTCTAGCATGCAAACATGTATGAAAATGACATACTTAGATAGATCTTATTTTTCTGAATATTTTGATATATTATTTACATTTTCTGATTAAAATAGATTTTCTATGAATTTTCTAAGATTTAATCAATTTAAATACACTTTTTGTATTTTTCTCAATAAATAAAAATAATATTAAATAATAAATATTTTTATTACTTATCTCTGTCTTAGCCTTAGAGAATGACATGTGGGCCCTATGGTCAACTCTGGTCAAAGTTGACCGAGTCAATGATAGGTGGGGCCCACTGTCATAGATTTTTTTATTTTCTTTATTTCTTCTATGTTATTTCTTACACGTGGGGCCCAGATGTCATAGACATATTTTAATTTGAACTAAACGGTGCATTAATCATAGTTGTTAAATGCAGTTATTAATATGTCAGAATAATTAATTAGCCGACATTAGTATTAATTGTGACCATTAAACTTAGTTTAGCATTTAATGTGTCGGAGTAGTACTTAATGCTGCTAGAATCATTATTTGCAATCATTAGCACTTAATTACTATCGGGTTAGCATTAAATAACTGGACTAGGGGATATTAATGGGTCTTAACGACTCTAATTAAACCGGTTGGGGCAACCGGTGATTATGCCGCCGCCGCCGACGGTAGGGATTATGGGAGCTGGGGCGAGCGGCTTGGGGGAGTGGCGGCGAGCGACCATGGCTTACCGGAGCACAGTGAGAAGCGGGGTGGTGCTCGGGCTTGTCGTTGAGGCGACGGGGCGATGAGAGGAGGCGGCGGCGTCCTCGGGCGGCCGGCAACGGGGCGAAGCGGCGGAGGCAGCGGGCTCCGGGCCTCACGGCGATGTCGGCTCGAGGGGGATGTGCGGGGTGGCACGGGAGGCGAGCAACTTGGGTGGGGACGGAGGTCCTCCGGCGACGAGGAGCTGCAGGCTCGAATGACAAGACGTCGAGAGCTCAGGCGGTGGCTAAGCAGAGGCGCATGGCGACGAGGTGGCGGCGGGGCGAGCTTACCGGGGCGAGGCGGAGCGGCGGGGTCGTCGGGGAGGCGAGCGGCGACGGGGGCGAGGTGGTGGTCGTCGGGACAAAGGAGAGAGAGAGAGAGAGAAAGACGAGGGGGAAGGGGAAGCTTCGGCGGGGGGGGGGATAAAAGGGGAGGAGGTGGCGAGGATGCCCCGGCTGCTTGCCACGGCAAGCAGCTCGGTGGCAAGCCCCGGGCGGCGGCAGCGGGGTTGGATGAGGATGAGGGGGAGATAAGGGAGGGGGAGGCCGAGTGGTTCAGTAGGCCGGGGTAGAGATGGGCCAAGGCGGGCCGAGGCGGGGAGGGGGAGAGAAGGGAGGCTGAGCGGGCCAGTGAAAGTGCATCTAGTGCCCCCTAGTGGGTTTTGATGATTAATGACAATCGATTAAGGGACTAATGGTTTACTGAGTGTATATAGATGTATAGTCCCCAAGGTAACTGGTTTAACCAGTGGATGTCGACCCCTAAAAAGTTAATGATAAAAGAAGGCTTGGACCTAGAAGATTAGTGGTGATTTTCTAGTGTTTAATATGATCAAAAGATTATTTGAGTCTATAGGACAAGCCGCACTATTAAGAGGGGTAAGATATCTAAGTTATAGGAAGGATCTTTATGTGTGCTCAGTCAAAATCTCAGAAGATCTTTTTGAAAATCTCTTTTGAGACACAGACAGTGATTATCGGTGATACCGGTTTTGAGAATCGGATGTACCGAGATTGGCCTCTGTTGCGAGGTTTGGTGACTTAGTTGTCTCAAGCCTCGAAGAGCTTCAATTGCGGCATGCCGGTTTTCAAGCCCGGTGCTGCCAAGAATGGCCTCTGTGTCCGAGAGTTAGGGAACTCTACTGTTTAGGGTTTGTCCTAGTTTCATGTTTCGGAAACCGGTTTGTCAGTTCTTGAAGACCAGTGCTTCCGGGATATGCTTCTGTTATTGTCTTAGATTAAGTTCCATTTGTGTTGTCTTCGGTTCTACCGGTTTCGTTTCCAGTGGTACCAAGAATCTCTTCTAGACTTAGATCTTTTTGTGAATGTTGTGTTACCGAGTTGGTTTCCGATTTGACCGTGTTTCCTCTTATGAGAGAAGAACGTGTCATTACTTCAAATCTCGATTTAACTGTTCTTCAAAGTCGGCACTACCAGGAATCGCTTTTGAAAGTGCTCTGCGGAGTAAAATCTTCAATCCCGGTGTGACCGTGTTCTTTTTGGAACTACCGACTTTGAGTTGAAGACTTTCACTGTGCATCTGAGTTCCTCAGAATATGACCGTTGTTTTGAAACTCGGTGCTTCCGGATTCATGTTCCGGTTGTTTCGAGGAAGAATCTTTTCCTCCAATGACTCTTTTCTGAACTATGCCTATTTATAACCCCCGACCCGCTGCGGGCTCGGGAGGACACTCTGCGCAAAATACTCATTCTCTCACACTGTGTGTTCCCCTTTCCTCTTGCTCTTTGAGATCTACTTTGAGAGAGGAAAGATCTGAGAGATCTGAGACTTAATTGAGCATTCAAGCAAGAGCTTTTTCGAGCCTAGTAATCTTGACTCATTACTCTTGGAGATTTGGCATCTCCTAGCCGGCTAGGCGTCGTTGAGAGCTCCAATTTGTGGATTCGCCTCCAACAAGTTTGTGAAGGTTTGGGGATCACCTCAAGATCCACCATGAGTGATTGAGCAAAATCTAAGTGGACTTGGCTCAAGGAGAAGAAGGTGAAGTCTGTGTGACTTTGGAGCTAAGTGCTCAAATCTCTCCAAACGAAGACGTAGAGTTGTTGCCAACAACTTGAAATTCAGGATAAATCTTGAGTATTCTCTCTAGCTCTTTATTTAAGTGTTATTCTTCATTTGAGCTAGATTTAGTTTGTTATTCGTTGCCTCACCTTTAAACTGCTTCCCTCTTGCATGCTAAACAACTAACTTGAGTAAAATTTGATAATCTCCTATTCACCGCCCTCTAGTCGATAGACCTCGATCTTTCAGCCAGGTCAGGGGGAGAAGAGGGGAAGGCTGGGCCGCCGGCCCAGTCGGGGGGGGGGTGGGGGAAGGGGGTTTTAGTTTTAGGTTTTCTTTTTTCTTTTTCTATTTTCTTTTTCTATTTTTAGTTTTACCCCTTTTAAAACAATTTCAGAACATAATTCATATTCTGAAAACCTCTCTAACTATTCTAAAATACACTTGAATCATTCAAATAGATTCCAAGGCAATTTGTTCAAGGATTTTCAATTCAAACTTTGAAATTCCATTTAACCCTCATATAAAATTTAGAGGTTTTTCCTTAACATTTTAAAAGTTTAAAATTTTTCTCGTATTCAAATTTCTGAATGCTAAATCATGATGCACATTAACATGTTCAAGATTCTAGGGTTGTTACAGATGTTTTCATATAACAAATTTTGGGTGATTGAAATATTCTTCTCGTTTGACAGAAACATTTTTGTTCATAAAATGAAAACTCATCCTACGAAAAGCTAAAATTAAATTATATATGTATAGCATTTTTCATTTATCTATGCTAACCTTATGCGGGGATGACACGTATATCTCCATCATTTTTCATTTATCTTTGCTAACCTTAGGCGGGGACGACATGAATATCTCCCATCGTGCTCCCCGCTATGCCCCGGTACATACTCATATTGCTGCAGTATCAGACCGCCAACACCATTTCAACATCCACGCTCCACAAGATGATTCTGTTAACTGCTGATTTACCACACGTTGTATTGCTAGGCTTCTTGTACTGATTGACAATAATCTTGGTCATGCATCACGCCTTGAATCAGCTTGCACTTGCAATTGGTAGTTAACTATTTATCACAGAACATATCCACGCAGAAGACTGGCATGTTATTACAAGTTGCAACAAGGTATTGTAAATGGCTCAATCTACAAATGCTACTAACTGATATTACGGGCTTACGGCCGACAGCCATAAGCAGTGCAAAGAATCTCCAGGCAAAGATCAGGAAGAAGCACATGGATCACATGACAGTACGATTGCAATATAAAACCAGGAGTCGGTGACTAGGTTCAACAAGGACAAACTGTCATGAGCAAAATGGATCATGTACGTGCATGATTACTACCCCATCAAGCGGTGATCACTAAATTGAACAAGAAAAACTATCATGCCTATGGAGATACCGGTCAGCTTCATATTTCACCAGTGCCAAGTGGTTTCCTTGAAGAATCGCCCGAAGCCCAAGCTTGGTAGTCTTTATCGAGCTGAAAGAACGGAAAAGAAAAAATTCTTTGATAAATAATTCTTATAAGAAGAGATGCACACCAAAATCTCTAGAACGAATATACGAAATGGTTTGACTCGAGGCACTTCCAGCTGGCAATTATCAGCATACATCTTATATATGATTGTTTTGAGGTCATCTAATTCAAATATGAGATAAGATTGAACAAACAGCAAGTAAACTGAAACTGAACAATTTGTAACACTTCAAATATTGATGAATATGGCAGAAACAAAATGTAATAGCAGTTGCCTGGTTGGTGATTTAACTCAAGAACAAGCAACTGACAAGTGATAACTAATCAACATAGATCTTGTTCATATATGAGAATAAAATGAAGGAGCCTTCACATGATTGGTGTTGAAGAGAGGTAATTTCCAAAAAAAAAGATTTTCTTCTGAATTTCATACACCATTATCTTATTTTATACATACAACAACACATCCTTGATTTTATTCTACCACAAAATAATCTAAGGTTGTAATCCAAAAGAAACATGAGGCAAAGCTTGGAAGAAAAAATTGCAGGCTGAACTGATAAAAATGGCACTACAGAAACGGCTACCATAGGAAAAAATACAAAGCATTATTTAACTAACCTGCTTCAGAAATCGTGGAAGCATGACTCGGAGTAACTGCTCAAGCACTTGCCTGCCACTTGATTCAATGGCTTCAACTGGTATTGCTCGAAACGGAAAGGGTATATCAATTGTAACCTGAAGATTATCATAATTAGATGATTGTATCTAAGAACTTTCAACGATATTTAGACAAAATCAGCTGAGAGCCAGAGAGGCTGAGACTGGAGTACCTCGATTGTAGCATCCGATGTAAGCTGTTGCGATGTCGAGTCACGTGAACTGTTGTTGCAGAAAACTCTATTCACCATGGAAGCTGCATCCCACAGCAAATCATGTCAATGATTTCCTGGAACAAGGATTAAATTAATTTTAGAAAATGCAAAATGCAACTAAGAATCACACATATTAAGCTAACATGCAACTCCATTGTGCCTACGAGTCTATGAACAAAGAACTTTCCTCTATTTCTTTCGTTACAGACTATGCATATGGATTAGTGAGTTAAAGAAGTGCAAACAACCCAAGAAAAGTAATAGTGAATAAGTGATCAAAGCAGCTAAAGATCAAGCATGACAAGCACAGAAAACCATGGCTGATAAGAGAGAGAAATAACTAAACATGCGTATCGGAAAAGAGGCTCACGCGCTCTTGCGACTCTAAGGGTGACGCCGCGGCGGCGGCGGCGGCGGCACGTTCCTAACTCCGACGAGCGCCTCTCCCTCTCATCCATTGCCTGCACCCCGAATGGCCTCCCCATCCACCTCCACTCCACCACCAGCCCCTGCTCCTTACAAGCTCGACTGGGGCACCTATGGGGATGAAGACCCGCCTTTTCCTCAGGAGGATGACCTTGATCTCCCACTCGAACGCCATGGAGCTGCAAGAGCTTCGTGAACCCACGCCCCGGATCTCGTAAGCGGCTCTCACGCCCGGCTCCGATCTGGTCGCTGCCCCCTCTACTGCTGCTACGATTCCACCACTGCGCCTGCTGGTCCGTGGTCCTGCGGCCGTGGCGGGCTCTTCTGCTTCGCCCTTGCAGCCGGCCGAGGTCGGAGCTAACCCCCGTTCGTCCCCCTCGCCTCCCCGCGGTCGTTGCGCGGTGGGGAGGGAGACGCCTGCTGAGGAGTCCTCGGAGACGGGGGCTCGGCAGTTGCCTCCTCCCGCGTGCCCCCAAGCTACCACCTCGGACGAGCGGTGCCCGCTTCCTCCAACTACGGATCTGGAGCTGAATGCTCCCTGGCAGGCGGTCAGGTCCAAGCACAGGTAGAGAGAGCTGAGATCAGGGCGCGTGGTCAGAGCTCCTGCTGTAGGGAAACAAGCACTTTCATCGCAGGCCGCCTTCGAGTGCTACAAGAACTTCAAGAACGAATACTTGCGGTGCCTTGCCTTCGATCACAAAGTTGGCCAGTGCAGAGACCCTATGAAGTGTCTTCGTTGCAAGAACAGTGGGCACCTTGCCAGTTCGTGCCCTTCTCGTTGCAGCCGCCTTCAGCAGCCTCTTGCTGAAACTGCCCCGGCCCCCTCTGTGCAGTCGCTTTGTGGGCATTTGGTCCACGGCCACTGGCCGCAGCGCCCGGTCACGCGCAGTGCTATTGGGGAGCCGGATCCCATCGCCAACACATCGGTGACTGCGCCGCGCCGACTGTGGTTGTACCTCGTTGCATGCGAGGTGAATGTGTTGATTGGCCGACCTTCAGGCCGAGTCGGGGGACGATGCCAAAGCCAGATGGTTCAGGGTGTTTGGAAGGGGAGGCGCGGGCGAACCTGAGTTCTGTCGAGGTTGGGAAGATTACTACAGTTGAAATTGGTGGTCTTGGGCATTGGCGTTCTTATCTTACAATCGAACGATGTGTCTTAATTTTGCAGTTTTCTTTTTTTGACTGCTCTAAGGGCCTGTTTGTTTGCCTGGCTTTTGGTTTTGTAGACATTGCCTGACTGATCCATAGTCTAGAAGCCAAAAAAAGCCTAAACAAACAGGCCCTAAACCCTACCTTCGATCTCTAGTGTCTTGTTCAGTGTTTTGCATCTATAATCTTCTGATTAGATTCTTTGCAACCTTTAGCAATAAATAGCTTATATTTTAACACGTTTAATATATATTATATTACGAAAAGAGGCGTAAAAGGTATAAACGGAGTAAAACAGGCAAAGCACAGCCTCGTAATAGTGAAAACATATGAATCGGAAATTAGATGCAAAAGTCGCCGAAGACGATGGCAGGATCTAGCACCTTGTTCAATTGAGAACTCCGACGCGAAGCAACATCTGTTATTTTCAAGGGCCTCATTGTGCTCACCAGTTGATGGCTTCCTAGCGGCTCTCCCGACAATCACTCTAGTATGTGCACTTCAGGTTGAAAGTGGTGAAGCTATGGATTATGGATGAGCATCACCGAGCTCCACCTGGAGTTGCCGAGTTTGGCAGATCTAAGGTGCAACAACGCAGACTCTCTCACCTGCCAACGGTGCACGACTCGGACCAAACAGGCATGACTTCCGCATCTTCTTCATCAACAATTAATCACAACAGCATATGGAGGCCATGCTACATGAACTGAGATATCGAACACCCTTTGTACCTTCAGTTGTCGACGAGGACAGGTACCTCTAGGTCCATTGATGCACCCGTGCAATACATCTCCACCATGGAGAGATGACCAGGCGCGCAACCATGGGCGGCAAACATTGATTTCCCTCGAATCCTTTGGGAAAATGACAATTTTAGCCGTGCGACCGTCGTCAACGTTAAAAATAGCCCCGTCCTCGAAACAATGCCAGTTCTAACGCCGCGACAGGCGGGACAACCGACGCGTGTCCACCGTCGCGCCGGAGCACCGCGACAGCGACGTGTTGCGCCGAGCCGCCGCGACGCAAGCCTTTCGCGCGGGCCGGTCGCGACGCCGGGCCTTTCGCGCGGGCCGGCCGCGACGCCGGGCCTTTCGCGCGGGCGGGCCGCGACGCCAGGCCTTTCGCGCCGGCCGGCCGCGACGCCAGGCCTTTCGCGCGGGCGGGCCGCGACGCAGGCCGACGTCCCATTTTTTCAAAATTGAAACTGCGAAGGGCGAACACCAGCTTTCATGGCGTTTTCTTTAAAGTAGCAAACGCCAGCTTCCATGGCGTTTGAAATACTTTGCCAGCCGCTCGCTGTTTCCGCAGAACAGAGCATTCCGTAAACACGCTTCTGTTCTGACAAGTACGTGAGCGTTTTTTCCTTTTAAGTCAAACGCCATAGCCCCTGGCGTTTCTCTGGACACCCAGAACGCCAGATAAGCTGGCGTTTGCGTCCAAGGCCATAGCCCCTGGCGTTTCTCTGGACACCCAGAACGCCAGATAATTAGTTGATATTGAAATGATGAATATTAGCAGAGAGAAGAGAAGAAGAAATGTCGTAATTATAATCGAAATAAAGGGTTCTCGTGGTAGAGGAAATCGTAGAAGAAGTGAAAGTTTGAACTTCAGGTATTTATTTTGCATAATAATAATGATTAGTTCTTATATTAGTCCAAAATTAGCTAAATAAAAATATTAGACATGGTAGTTAAATTATACTGTGCTTACCAAGATAACCATATATGCTTGTGTGTGGCTATGACAATAGTAGAGATGTTAGTAAAACTACAGTGTGCTGTTACTTGCATGTTTGTTGATATTGAAATGATTAATATTAGGTGAAGAAGATGAGAAGAGAAGAAGAAATGCTGTAGTTATAGTTCAAATCAGTGGTTCTTGCCGGACAACAAATTATAGATTAAGTGAGAAGCTTCAAGTCCAGGTAAATTATTTATTGCATGATAATAATGATTAGTTGTTATGTTAGCCCAAAATTAGCTTCGAGATATTTTATGTCTGCAAATATTTGAAATAAAAATAATGAAATAATGAAATAATGTATATAAAATAATGAAATAATGTAGAAATTTGCTTTGTGTGTGCATAGGTACGATGAATCAGTTGTTAGTGTTCTATGGTGAAAACGTAGTACGGGATGGCCCTTGTGGCCTAGATCTGTCGCAATGCGAATACAAGGTTGCACAAATTGAAGGGCTGGAGGCTATTAGCCTGTTGAACCTGAGGAGGTGCATACGCCGTGAGTTTGATCGAGAGACAGCGCGCAAGAAACTTGTAATAGAGGCAGTAATGTGTAGGAGTCCGGATGAAGGGTTTTCTGACCCCTTCTAGGAGCTACACAAAGTGACCGGCAATACATCATGGGCTGGGTACATGCGGCTTGTAAGCACTCCTGGAGCCGCAATGTACGGCCGACCGATGGTGTATGTTCAGTTCGTTGGGCGTCCACTGTTGTTGACCGGTGAAGAAGGCAGCAATGCAATTGGAGAGGGGCAACTTGACGCTATAGAAGGAGTAACTCAAGCAGTGACAGAGGGCAATCCCATGGCAGTTGAAGATCAATTCGTCTTGAACGAAAATGCTGGTACATTTTAGTCCAGTCGTATCGACTGCTATGAAATCATACCAAACATGGCGAATGAGTTGGATGATGATGAGGAGATTGACGAAGGATCTGATGAGAACGAAGAAAGAGGGGGTGGTGGTCCTTCTCAAACAGCAGTAGCGGCAGAAATAGACGAACTCAGTATACAACGCCTAGCCATCTCGCACTGGGGCTTTGATGACTCCACGCTCATGGTCGGACAACAATTTCCAAGCAAGCATGCCGTGCAGACGGCCATCACTAGGCATGCCGTCGCAATCAGTCGAGAGTATAGAACAACAAGGTCAAACCCAACAAGTTTGAAGGATGTATGCACACGTCCAGGTTGTCCAGGAAGAGTCCGTGCAACCCAAGGAGTGGGGATTATGAAGAATTTTGAGATAACGGTGCTTGTAGATCACACATGCGAGTTAGCAGAGCCGTTGACACAACACCGCAATGTCACTGCTGCATATGTGGCGGAAAAAGTGTACCACTTAATATCAGAGGATATAACAGTGGGCCCAAAGGCACTGATGTCTGACGTCGCTGATGCAGTTGGGTTTCCAGTCAGCTACAGCAAGGTCAGAAGAGCTAAGCAAAAGGTGATAGAGAGGATGTTCGAGACATACGAGGACGGGTATAACTATGTCCCAAGAATGCTCCATCAGATAGTAGAAGCAAACCCTGGTACATATGAGGTACGAGTACTGAAGTATGGGTGAATCAATGAATTTTGTCGTACGTGCATAATTTTCTATCTTCTAATTAGTAAAGAAAATAAATATTAAATTTATTCTTGCTATGCAATTTATCACTTTATCCCTCGGTACGACATGAAATCCCCGTATGAGCAGGGCCAGAGCTCGTACGGAGGTGCAAGCAGAGAGGTACCAAAAATTAAATTTAACATACCAACTCTTTCTTTAAATTTAATCTCACACAATTAATTACGATTATTTTTTCCAGACAGTGCACCGCTTAGATTCGCCGATGGAAGATAGTGCTTTTCCTGTGCAGAACCCGTATTTTAATTCAAATATTTCGTACCAGTCCCTCATTGGCGGACCTGCGTACGAGGGTGGCTCGTCCCGCGATATGGCGGAGGGCTCTGAGCGCCGTCACTGGATCGACAATTTGTTTCAAGCTGACGAGCTTCCTTACAGTCAGATTCCTACACAGCCATATCCTACGCAGGACAGTCAGCAAACTCCGCCCTACAATCTCCGGACCAACCCAACGGCGCAGTCACAGTTCACCTTTCCCTCTGATCACATGCCACCAAGGCATAAGAGAGGAAGACGATGATTATCGTGATTTTGTTTATTTCTATATAATATTTAATATTATTCTTGTTTCTAGTTTTTTTATTAAATATCCCTTTATTTATTGAACTAGAACCGTAGGTTTGTCATCTACCTCATATGCATATTTTCAATACTACTGTGAGTCTAAAAAAATTTATTGCTCGGTTTAATAGTGCGGGTAATATATTTTTGTATGGTTCCCGTGCTATAGCAAAATTTTAAATTTTAATTGAGCTCTACAAAATTATTTGGTATTGTACGGAAGTCGGCAGCCCATCTACCGACTGAGGCAACTGCTATTCACTAGGGGGAAGTTCGACTTGCCCTAGCTTGCTTGTCGACAGGCCTTGGACGCAAACGCCAGCTTATCTGGCGTTCTGGGTGTCCAGAGAAACGCCAAGGGCTATGGCGTTTGACTTAAAAGGAAAAACGCTCACGTACTTGTCAGAACAGAAGCGTGTTTACGGAACGCTCTGTTCTGCGGAAACAGCGAGCGTCTGGCAAAGTATTTCAAACGCCATGGAAGCTGGCGTTTGCTACTGTAAAGAAAACGCCATGGTAGCTGGCGTTCGCCTTTCGGCCTGCGTCGCGGCCCGCCCGCGCGAAAGGCCTGGCGTCGCGGCCGGCCGGCGCGAAAGCCTGGCGTCGCGGCCCGCCCGCGCGAAAGGCCCGGTGTCGCGGCCGGCCCGCGCGAAAGGCTTGCGTCGCGGCGGCTCGGCGCAACACGTCGCCGTCGCGGTGCTCCGGCGTGACGGTGGACATGCGTCGGCTGTCCCGCCTGTCGCGGCGTTAGAACTGGCATTGTTTCGGCCATGGGGCTATTTTTAGCGTTGACGACGGTCGCACGGCTAAAATTGCCATTTTCGCCTAATCCTTTTCTAACCAGTGGTCAGTCCCTAGAATTGTTGAGATCTCGAGGTGGTCACGGACGAAGGAACCAGTAGGGAGGGGAGGGAGGGATCTAGGAAGCTTGGAACTCCTCGATCTTCGGCAGCACCATGCTGCCGGTGTGCGACGAGCAGCCTCGGAATAGGGAGAAGCATGCGGCGGGCTGCACCTCCATCTCCCTATGCTGCGACAGGAAGGCCAACGAGCCGACCATGACCGGCGGAAAGAACAAGGTCAACTCTAGATCTGGGAGGTGATGCTTCAAAGGGAAGGAATGATGAACATGAGTAAAACCGATTCCAGGTAATAGGACCACCCTGCGACGATGAAGAGGCGGCGCACCACCACCCGCCGCTGGACTTGGCCGCCCCATGAAGCCCAACTCCGATGAGGTAACACAATCACGACAAACTGCCTTAAAGGCGATTTATTTAGAGGCTATAAAAAGAGAGAGAAATGTCTACATTTTTTTCATCTAGTGAGAGATATCATTGTTTGCATATTTTCTTTTGGACAATGTTTGGGCATGTGTTTGCAGTTTAATTTCCCAGTAAAATGGGTATTTCACAATCCGCATGATATAGCATATGCAACATGATTAGCATAAACCATGCTATCTAACATAAAAAGTTTAAACGAATCCTAAAGCTTCTTTGAGAATTGATCCCCTCATAATTTACAATCATGCGCATATCCGTCGAGCAACAAGCAGCTCTCGTCTAGCGCGCTAAGCAATATGGCAAGTATAAGAAACGACATCAAGGACGAACTTTACCTGAGAATTTGTCATTCTGCGCCTCCACAAGGGGTGACCCCTCCAGCTACAAAACCAAAAATTACGAAAACAAGACACCAATCATTAATCACTATTCGCAAAATATATCATCCGCCCGCCATTAGTGAAAGAACTACGCATGTCGTACTGTAGGGGCACCTTGCAGGAGAGAAGGCGGATGCAGCAGCCGTTGGGCTCCTCGTCGACGCGGACGAGGAGGACGGGGCAGACCTCGAGCGCGAAGAATCGGAAGCGGTAGACGTAGCACCTGAAGGTGGAGTCGTCGACGCGCTCGATGCGCTCGGCGTCGAGCACCGAGTACTGGCTCGCCGGCAGGCCCATGTAGTCCGCTGCAGAGACAAGCAAGCAAGCAAACATCTCAAGAGGTCGACCCCTACGCGAGCGGAAATAATGCGACGCTGGAGGTGGGGGCGTACCGAGGGGGCGGGCGAGCTGCTGGACGGAGGTGGACTCGGAGCGGCGGGCGACGAAGCGCGCCTTGGGAGCGGACGACACGGCCGGGGAAGGCGAGGAGGAGGAGGAGGCACGGACGACGGCGGCGGCGCGGCAGCGACGGAAGACGGCCGGGACGGGAGGCAGGGAGCGGAGGGACGCAGCCATTGGGCTTGACGCGTGTCTCGGTTGCCTGCCGCCGGGCGAGTGGCTGACGGCGGTTGCGTCCCCGTGGGGACTGAGCTGAGTTGAGAAGCGAACGATGGGAGGGAGATGGAGCCAGAGGCGTGGCCGTGTGGGGAGGAATTTTTTGGATTCGATCTTTATTTTCATTGGACGGATAAGATGCAGCTGGGAACTTGGATTGGGTAGCGGTGGAATCTTTCCCTATCAAAATGTAGCCGACTGGAAGGTGGGGCGTCCAAACTGTTACCAGACTGTCATGTGTACCGGCCATGTATCTCCTCTGTCCACATGCACTCTGGCAGCAGCTTGGAACCTCAGACACGCTCCAGAAGGAAAAGAGACTAGGTTCAGCATTTTTTCTGGTTTCTCTCTCGGTAATATTGTCTGATCTATTTAACCGACCAAAGGACAAAACTCAGCTGCACTTGATCATTTTTTTCAGCTTGTGCTGCAACCTGAACACCAGTTGCGCAATTTGTTGGCTTGTTCAGCAGACTTCATGGCGCAGACATGATGGTTCTTTTTTTTCCCGATGCACGACATGAGCATTGTCCATTCTATTAGAAGAAAAAATAAATAAAAAGTTATTTATAGATCATCGGAAATAAAAGCACCTAATTAGTTCTCATTAGCCATTGTCATGGTTTACAACTCGTGCAAAAGCAATCCGCCTAGATTAGATATCCTCAACAACTGAGAATGCCACATCCTGCACCGTTTCATATTTGGATTAAAAAATCCGGCATTTCTTTTTCTTCCAATGTTTCACCAGGTGTAGGCCATAATATCGTCGAAATGTGAACGTCGTTTCCCCTGGATCTTTGACCTGTTTTGAGTCCCACCAAGACTAGATGTTGGAACTATCCCGAAGCGGAGTGATTTGGATGCTGAGGCGTGTCGCAACTGCGCGCCAGACCTGGTTGGCAAAACTGCAGGTGAGCACAAGGTGGATAGGCAGTTCGGCATGACAACCGCGGAGAGAGCAACTCTCGCTGCAAGGCCGGGTATGGCAATTCTGGGCCACCCCCAGGTGTCGTTTTTTCATTTGGATGCTTGTACTCGCTTACTGCGGACAAGCTAATGCGGCGCCAATGGCCAAATGAATATTTTTTTAAAAATATTATTTTTTTTATTCAGAAATTTCAGAAATATTATCGTAATCAAAAAATTTGTAAAACTGACCTCAATCGTCACGATACATGGCGATTAGGAGGAAATCGCCACCACCGATGGCGATAGGACCCAATCGCCACAGTCACCGACGGTTTTGAAAGCTATCGCCATGTGGCATGCGATAAGCAGCAATCGCCACCAGCCGTGGCGATAGACAGTTAATTTGGACCGGATCCCCCGCTAACTCGGTAACTGCCAGGACACGTGGCGTAATCACCATGAGCCGTGGCGATAGCGCCCCGGCTATATAAGGCGTGTCGCGGCCGAGGGAGAAGTGAGGAGGGTTTCGGGGGGAGAGAAGTGAGGAAGTGAGGAGGGTTTCGGGTAGGGAGGAAGAGAAAGAGAGAGGAGGATGGAGAAAAGATGATGTAGAGAGGTGTTTCTATGGTGATCTACAGGTATTTTTCTTAAATCTTTCTCTGTTTATTATAGCTAGTTTTAGTTTTTGAAGTAGATCTAATGGTAGGTTTAGTAGTAGATATAGAATAAGTTGTAAATTTAGGGTAGATTTATTAGTTCTATTTAGATCTGGCAATGTGTAGAAGTAGAGTAATATTTAAAATAGAAATGTATGGTAAAATTCATAGGTTTTCAAATAGAGTAGCTATATAATTAGTTCTGAACAAATGATACATTAGATAGATGAGATTAAAATGTTATTTTATGCAAATTGACATAGATTTAGAGTTAGAATATTTAATCTTTCATTTTGTTCAATAATTGTTTATCATATTTGTGTACAGATAGCAATATATAGAATTTTAGATGCACTATATTTAAAAACGAAGCACAATATTAGTTTATGCATGGAAGGATGTTAGACTACATAGTCTAAAAGATGATGTTTTGGATGATAGGAATGTCAGAACTAGTCGAATTTATAGTTTACTATGGTATTGGTACCATTCATACAGATGAATCTGGTTCTGTCGATCTTAGTAGCTTTCAACAAATGACATTAAGTATGCAAGATGCAGACAAATACCCTATCAATGCCATTAAAGAATGGTTTACACGGGCCTTTGGTCTTGATCCGGAGGTCGCAAGTGTAACCTTGCAGGCATATTTTAGCAAGTCTTGCAAGAATGATATCGAATGGTGCTTTCTGGTGCTTTGACCCATGCACAGAAGCTTTCAGACATTGTCAGCCGGTTATTTGTATTGATGGGACTTTCATGACAGGCCAGATGAAGGAGACATTGTTTACTGTAATTGGGGCAGACGGAAATGATCAGTTAGTGCCATTGGCAATGGCCTTTGCTGATTGCGAGAGTTACGATAACTGGTTGTGGTTCCTTGTGTGTCTAAAGAAAGGTGTTGTGAAGAATCGACCAAATGTATATGTTATTCATGACTGGCATGCCGGGCTGCTGCTAGCAATTCGTAATCTTTAGTAAGGAAGAGCGAAGACAAGGGAGGGGGAAGATTTGTCAGAAGATTCCAGTTGGTACAACATACGGAGTAGGTGGTGCACGCGCCATCTAGCCGCCAATTTCTATCGCTAATTCAAGAACAAATAGTTGATGAACCTCTTCAAAACGTTATGCAAACAGAACCAGTCTAGGAAGTTTGATGTGTACTGGAGCAAACTCGACGGGTTCATGACGACGGAGGTTAGACAACGTAACCTTGAGGAGGTAACACACAGGATTTGTGACCTTCTAGGAGTTGATGATCCAAACACTAGGAGGAATGTTTCAAACAAAGTGAAGTGCTTCTCGGATTGGATAAGTAAGAAACCACTTGAGCAGTGGTCGCTCCTCCAGGACACAGACGGCGCTAGATATGGAATCATGACTAGCAATCTTACTGAGGTTTACAATTTTGTTCTCAAGGGGATACGCAGTTTATCCCTAGTGGCCATCGTGGAGGGTTCGCTGCACGGCACAATGAGGTACATTCAAGAGAGGCGTGCAAAGGCTGTACTACATATGAAAAATTTGGTGGAACACCTTACTGTGCTAAGACTATGTTGTTTATTGAGGAGAAGGCCAAGGAGGGGCAAATGCACAAGGCCAGACGCACAAGAAATGTGCAATATAGATTCGAGGTATGTTTGAAGCAGAAGAGTGGATTTAGAGTTTGCACACAGGAGATTACTCAGGAGGTTACTTTCCATGTGGAACCGAATATCTCTGCTATGTGTACGTGCAACAAGCCCATGTTTCTTCACAAACCTTGCTCTCACGTCCTTGCTGCCGCTGCTAAGACAAAGATGGACACAAGGCTGCTTGTGTCGTACTACTTCACAAAAGAGGATATCCGTGATACCTGGACAGGTGAGCTGTATGGTTTCCATGTGGTGGATAATTTCACGCAGGTACCTTTAGACGAACGTTTCTAGGTCCTCGATTTCAGCCTCCTCCGAGCTTCCGTGGGACAACGCCGGACTCGCCGTATGGCTAACAGGATGGACGAGGCGGAGGCTGGTGGGCCAACCAAACAATGCAGCTATTGCAAGAAATTTGGCCACCGGGTGAAGACATGTCCGAAGATGAAAGAAGACCAAAAAAGAAGGGAGGACGCGTCTAGTGCTGCCTCTGGGTCAGGCCATCAGTAGCCTATGTCGCGCTTTTTGTATTATGTAATTTGCTAGTGCCTCTGTACGTCGTGTCGTATTTACTTCACGTACTTTATGTATTTCATCTATCCGTGTTATATGTACTTCGTTTACTTCGTGGACTCTTGACTCTTGACTTCGTGGACTCTATCCGTGTTATATATCTTTACCTCGTGCGCTTCATATACCTCCATATTTTTTTTATCACATGAATAGGTATGGCTGGCTTCGAGCTTATAGATGATCGAGAGGACCGAGGGCACCGGTCTAGGTAGCTGGCTTTAGGATACCGTGATCTCGGAGTGTTTCGTACTCGTATACCTGAGCACGCGTGGAGGATTCACGAGTCACGGATCGAGAGGTACATTAGTTGATTGTATCTATATTATCATGTTTCAGTACTAATTAGACTTCTTTTCTGTTTTGATAGGCTGGCTTGGTCTGGTTTACTACCACTCGCACGGATGGTCGAGGCAGTAAGAGGAAGGGCGCCAATGCCAATCTCACAGGGTGTCCGCTTCTTCTTCAGTTGTGGTCGTTCGAGCGCTTCCCAGTCGGACGACCATGGGTCGACGACTCAGCTTACGGCCTAGAGTTCTACCGTGGAGCAGGGCCATAGTTGCCACAGGACGGACCAACTTTCGGGTCCATGTGGACTAGAAGAACAGTGAGTTACTTTCTCTCTTCCTCAGCTTGTATTTGCCTAAAATATTTGTACCTCAGTTCGTAAGTTTATTGACTATAACACTTTCTTACATACTTCTTGCAGCCTCAGTGGGCGAAGGCTCAGGTACAAGGCTGTTACCTGTCTTTCACGGAGCAGTTCCAGCACCTCCCTGCGCAGAGTGTCATATGGGAGCCGTACTCCGATGATGCATTGACACGACGTGCACCACACCGGGGGATGTCTTCACTGTTCCGCCGGGACGAGATTATTGGAAGACCACTTCAAAGATTGTCTTCGATATCTTCGTGGAGGACCACTCACCACACCGTGTGATAAGACAATTTGGCTTGTACCAAGAGTACCCGCCTCCACATGTACCATTGGTCGAGCCAAACGCACACACGTAAGTCAAGTTTCAGAAACTTCTATAGACTTAGAATGTCTATTGCTTTTACGAGATACAAATTCATTACATAAACAGGTGGAGTCGTAAAGGAGGGAGTATTAGGGAGACACAGTGGGCATCACGGATGACCCCTTTCGTTGCCCAATGGGACACTGCTCTGAACAATGTCCAGCGCGAGGAGCGGCCGTTTCGATATGCGGAGTTCGACGCCTACTTGCAGTGGTATTTGCCACGTACGCGCATCCACCTTATTCGTGGAAGTGAGACTCTTGACGACGCGGTAGCATAGACGACAGACATGTACCCGATCCTCATAGCTGAAACTCTGGATTTGGTGGTTAGTGAAATTCGTGCTTCGCTTCTCCGTGTTTATGTGCGCACCTATGATTCTCACTCTTCAGGGACAGTGCGCGACAGCGGCGAACACGGAGGTCACCGCAGTTTTTCAGCGTCTCCCAGCGGGCACCGAGGACCACTCAGGCTTGTCCAGGGTCGCAGAGTACACTAGGAGGATCATGGACATATTCAGGTGCACGCGCAGGGATGACATCGTTGCCGGGACTAGCGCAAGCCAAGGAGCGAGACCACCACGTCCTTCACAGATGAGGCACCGTCAACCTCGTACCTCTCAGCCACCGGGGCCCACAGAGACGGGTGGTTCTGCGTGGCAACAGAGTGCATCCCCACTCTTCATAAGTCAACAAGGTAAAACAATTCTCATCTCGTACAAACCATTTTCCTTACATTGTTGTACTGACTAATTCTGGTTATATACAGATCATGTGCCGCCTCAAGTACCAGCTAGTCCGCTTGACTACCTCCTCGACAGCCCCCGACACTCATGGCTTCAGCTTTCACGACGAGGCGGACAAGTTGATTCCACCTGGGCAGTCCAGCACGACGCAGCAGACTCAGCCACCGTTGCCCACGCAGGATACACAGGACCACGAAGAGGAAGACCTGACACTACAGGTGGGCAGGGCTCCTAGAGTGGGAGCGGGACAACCTAGGCCGAGGTACTCACCGTCGCTGATCAGGAAGAGGGGACGACGAGGCTAGGCATCGACGACTTTCATTTTATCATTTCTTTCACTACATTATATTGTACCAGCATTTCGTAATGTATGAATTAGTATACTTGTATTCACTGCTACCTATTACTACATAGTGATTGACGAACCATATTAGACTAATAAATTAACATCTAAATCCGATTACATAAGCATAGGTTACAGAGCCACGTTACACTGCCACATTAATAGTTGGCTACACATATCGTAGGTAGAACAAGCAATTATTCGCTACCACTTCTAATACGACTACGTGAAATCACCTTCGCTATCGCTTGCGAAGAGCCCTAGAGCGGGGGCTTTGAAGCAAAACAGCTTTGAGAAGTCCTCATCACCCGATGAGCACTCGGTACACGCCTTTTTCGATGAACTGCATGCGCCTTTATCCTTTGATGATCGAACATCTTTTTTAGATGTGCGCCCACGTTTTGCCAAAGGAGGAGTCTAGTAACTTTGCGTTCATTTTCTTCAAATGTTGTCTTCATTAAGTGTCTTCTATTAGCAAATGGGTCTCTCGAGAATCAATCCATATGCCCGAAGTTTCGGATCTCGTAGTTCAGCAACCCTACGTCCTCCGGATGTGCCTACACACCAAGAATGTGATGTATCAAACGAAAGAACAAAGGAATTGTACTAACCCTTATGTGCTTATTGTACTAAAATTACGGGATACTTATCATTCCTTCGCAGACATCGTCTTTTGTGTACTTCATCTCAGGTAGTTTTCTAAGCTCGTTCACCATCTCCCACATCTTGTGGAACTCTCTCAAACACTTGTACACCTACTTGTACCTAATTCTAGGGAAACCCCTTCTCGCTAACACTTCTACAAGAGCATGCGTATGAACCTCCTCAAAGATCTGTGAACGCATAATTTTACAATTTCACCTCCTCATTTCTGCACCAATAAGAAGTTCGTAGTGCATTCTCGGGTTCCAAACAGCATCACTGGCATCCAGTAATTTGCACAAAAAATTATTATTGCACAGAACAAAAATTGTAGATCTCAATGTTTCAATGCATATGAGGAGGAAAAATATTACAAGACTTACTTCTATTGTCGCTATCCATCCGCGAACTACTTCTTTTTCTCCTCCCAAATCAAAACAATCTTCTCCGAGATACCAATGATTTTTTGGAAGAACTCAGGGAAGATTAGCTATCTGGTGGGAGCGTCTGCTCACCCATTTAAATAATAGAAGGGGGTGCAGAGGGGAAAATCGCCACTGGTTGTGGCGATTAGAAGCAATCGCCACGAGTCGTGGCGATTACTGACAAATCGCCATGGCGTCTGGCGATTCCATAATGAATCGTCCTTACTCCTGGCGATTGGGCCCTATCGCCATCGGTGGTGGCGATTGAGGTCAGTTTTGTAATTTTTTTTATTTTGATAATATTTCTAAAATTTCTGGATAAAAAAATAATATTTTGAAAAAAAGTTTATTTTTGCATGCTTTGCTGCAGAAACTTGGAAATCCTAGAGCATCTTTTCATTGATTGTCCATGGATAACAAACATCTCGGTTGCTGCAGCCACGAGTTTAAAACATGCGACCTGCATCCATCCTCCTGGACAACGATGGAGCCACTGCTGGCCTGGTTCGGGCGCTGGGCGGCACTCGAGGTGTTGAGAAATGTAAGAGCATTATAATCCTAGCGACGTTGATCATCTAGGAGCTATGAAATGAAAGAAACAGAAGAATCTTCATGAAAGGAGAGTTGACATTGGTAGGTCTATTAAGCAAAATTAGGGGTGTATCTATGAAACTGGAGCTTAGCAGGGGCACAATGGTTGATTGATCCTGGTTGAGTAGTTTTTGTCCTGTTATCTGATGGTGTACACGGTCTTCACCCAGGCACACCACAAGTTTTTCTTTGTTTTCATTTGCCGACCTCTCATGTGGCCGTGAATGTGTTTTCATATGTTTTGATCTTCTTCTATTAATGAAATGTAGTGGCGTAGAAATAGGCTCCTTTGTCGCTCGCGCCAAGTAACTCGAGGGCACGCAACCCTAGCACCGCCAGGCCCTTCCCTCTTCTCAACTCACCGTTGTTCCCGCCGACTTCAGCCGCGGGGCAGCGGGCCCACTCCCAAAGGGGGCGGGGGTCTCCTCAAGCGGCTGGGTCGGGAGGTTTGTGGCGGCGCGTGGCGAGTCCTCCTCGGCGTGGTGCGACGGTAGCGACCGGCGAGTAGGGTCTTGAGGCTGATGGGAGGTGCTGCAGTGGCGGTGGGGGGGACTTACATCAGCTTTGCCCGGCGACTTGTGTGGCTCGCAGTGTGATCGACGGGGCAGAGCCTTGGCGGCGACGTCTAGTGGAAGTGGTGCTCCAGATCCGGCAGGGTGGAGGCATGGGCAATCGTGGCATCGCAGATCTGTAGAAGTGCATCTTGGCCCTCTAAGTGGGTTTTGATGATTAATAGCAAAATGAGTAAGGAACTAATGTCGTATCAAGATGTTGATTAGGTATTTAGTCCCCAAGTCAAATTGGAACAGGTGTTGATGACTCCTAAAAATATTAAAAAAGAGATATGAAATTGAGAAGATTAAGGACATTTTCCAGTCTTTTTAGTGATCTAATGATCACATTGATTATAGGACAGTTGTACTATAGGAGAGCTAGTCAATAGCATGAAACAAGATAACTCTCTACACCAAACTTCAATGGTTATCCGGAATGTCCGGACCAGTCAGCCAGAATGTCCGAGTGTGTGTGAGAGTAGGTTCCGGCGCGCTAAGTGTTGACTCGGAGTATCCGAAACCTTTCAGAGTTTCTGCAGAGTTGAGTTCCTACTGTCTGGACCTTTTGAGTGAAGTCTGTTTGGACACTCCGTGTGAAGAGATAACATCTATATAGAGATCATTTTTCTGCCAGACCTGCTGAATGAGGGTCATCTAGACTATCCGACACCCGCACAATAGTTTTGTCCAGAGTGTTTCACGTTGCCCAGAACTTCTGAATGGGTTTGCTTAAACACTCCGAGTAGCAACAAAACTTCTATACTAAAGCCATGGCTTAGCCCGAGTAAAGGATCAAGATGTCGGCCTAGAGGGGAGGGGTGAATAGACGACTAAATAATTTTACTACAATGTTAATCAAATCTTTCACTTTTGCGGGATTAAACTTAATTGATTAGCAAAGTTGGCAATATTCAATATGAGTAATCAAATATACTAAGCAAGATGAGTATGAGCAATATCAAAGTACTTGCAAAGTAAGTGCGGAATTAAATGAGCAAGGGAGACAAAGATTTGTTGTCGGAGTTCGGATCCTTGGGGGAATCCTACGTCTCCGTTTGGGTAGCTCGGTCACACGTGATCAATAGCCGGTTCCCTCTCAAGCCTTTATCCCTCGAGGACGCTCTTGCATCTTCTCGACTTCTTCTTGGTGATTCTTTCCTCTCGGAGGCGAATCCCGGCCTTCACAAACTTCTTGAGGCTCACCACAAGGATGGGAGGTCTCAAGGACTCCTAGCCGTCTAGGAGACCCCAATCTCCAAGAGTAACAAGCGCGTCGATTTGCTTGGAGATGAACTCAATTGCTCTAGTGCTCAACACTTTGAAAATCCTCACTCTTTTGGATCTCTCTCTCAAGAACAAGGGCTTTTAGCTTTGGAGGAGGAGAAATGGCTCTCTTGAGTGCAGGAAACGATTTGGCAAAGAGTTGGAAGTGAATGGGGGAGGAGGGGTATAAATAGCCCTCTCACAGAAACTAGCCGTTAGATTTGAAATAACACATCCGGACATTCCGGAAAACTTAGTCCGGATACTCCGGTTATACAAAAATCCAAACGGTCAGAATCTCATAACACATCCGGACATTCCGGGTAGGTCTGGACATTTCGGACACCTACCCGAGAGCAGAGCATCCGGGATTAGGACACCCGGACATTCCGGGCTAGGCCGGATACTCCAGGCACCTACCCGAGAGCGGTACATCCGGGATTTGGACACCCACACATTCCGGGCTAGGCCGGATACTCCAGGAACCTACCCGAGAGCCTACTACTTAGCACCAAAACACTCGAACATTCCAGCCTGGGGCCGGACACTCCGGATACTCAAAGGAAATTAGGTTTTGGCTAAGTGTACGTGATAAATTTGTGTCTCCAACATAGAATATTGTTGAGCAATTTAGCACTGAGCTTTCTCACCAGCATGTCGACACACCCCTCTTTATAGTACAGCGTTCCTATACTAAAAGAAATAGGTCGAAACCTCATAGAGAGTAAAATCCATAAAGATCTTCAACAAAACATACGCCGTCTTCTTTTCTTCACTTTTTGAGGGGTCGTCAGTGCCGACTGTTCTTCACAAGGGGACTAAAACCTGAATGTGTACTCATTGAAAATATTAGTCCCTTAATCATTCGTCATTTAACACCAAAACGAAATTAGGGGCCTAGATGCACTTTCACCGAACCTTCTAAGGGAAGTTCATCCGGAACCTCCAAGCTCCAGATATTCGTGGTCCGGCATCTCCAAGGAAACCAAGTTAGTTCCATTTTTACCTGTCCGGAACCTTCGAGTGAGGATCTCCCTGAACCTCTGAGTCAATTTGTGTTTCAGGAAAGGAGGTAGCTTTCGTTTAGAACCTCGGAGTCTCATTTGTATGGACCCACCAAATCGTGGATTTTCCTGAGATTTTGAACTGTTCCGTATGTCCGAGATGCACCATCTCAGTAGTGTTTTTCTCCAAGCTAGTCGTTGTGTTTGAATCCCGAAACCTCCAAGCGAGGTTGTCCGGTACCTTCGGGCGAGATTTCTTTGTGAGTAACGACTAGATTTTTTTGGGCAGTCTATATAAGCCACCACCCCTCTTGGGTGGAGGCAAACCCTTTGCGTCCTAAATCTAAGCTACAGGTTGCTCTCTTCTCTCTTGCCTTCTTGTGAGAAGCTTTCAGAGAGAAAAATCTTGAGGGTTTGGATTGAATTCCCATTGAGCATCCAAGAAAGGTATCACCTCCGAACCAAGACTAAGTTCTTATTACTCTTGGAGGTTGGCGCCTCTTAGACGATTAGATGTCGCTTGAAAGTCTTCAAGGTTATGAAGTAGCCAAGAATTTTGTGAAGGTTGGAATTCGCCTACCCCAAGATGAAAAGCTACCAAGAAGAGAAAGAGGCTTCATATTGGCAAACCTTTTGAGGAAAGAACACAATTCGGCGTCGGCTTCGATTATTGGATCAAGTTTTCTCAACAGAGATGTAGCGTCACCAAAGGCTTGAACTCTGACAATAAACCCCGTGTCTCCCGTATGGTTGTCTTGCACTTTTCTGTACATGTTTTCTTACTTATTTTGATCACTAGTATGTTAGAGTTTGCTTAGTGCTACAAAATTGATTGTGTAGCATCTACTTTTGGTATTAGTTTTTGTTAATTTTCTATTCACCCTCTCTAGTCGATATTCTAGATCCTTTAATTTGGCGTTCTAGCCCGTGGCGGCCGGGGTGCGCGGTGGTGTGCCGTGCACGTGGTGGCTCCATGGGTGTGTCGAGTGGCCAATGATGGGTGTTGTTGCCCAAGTAGTGGCGGTGCTACGTGGCGGTTGGTGGTGTGGCGACGGTGGGCCCAATCCAGCCGGATCTAGCCCGTGGTGGCTAGTGGCACACGACCTTGGATCTAGTGGGCTCGTTTGCAGCCACGTTACCATTTAAGGTGGGCGGCCTCAGGAGGCGTTCCCTAGCCACTAATCTGGTGCGGCTGGTGTGCCTCCCTTGTCCCTGCATGAGAGGCCTTGACTTATGTGCACGAGGCCGAGGCAGCAGATGCCGCGGTGGTGACCATGGGTTGTGGTCATGGTCGCCGAGGCAACGGGTTGGGTGGTGTGGGCCTGAATCCAGCTCGAGTAAGTGGTGGATGACGGGTAGGCGGTCCCAAAGGGCAGTGTGGTGGTGGTTACGGACCGTGTGTGCAGTGGAACTGTCGACTCGACCGACATGTGTGGGCATCGGGTCTAGTCAGTAGAGAGGGTTTTTGTGCATCTCGGTAGTGTGGCAGGCAGCCCCGTCATTGGCGGCGGTTCACCCTCCCCGGCTAGGCATGGAGGTTGGGTTGGCAGCCCCAGAGGCCGGTGCAACGGCCGTGGTACCACGGTGCGGCGAGGTTTTCCTTCGGCGGCTGTTTTGGACGGGATTCTTCTTAAGCCGTGTAGTGCCGAGGATGGCTTGGATGTTTCTCTTGGTCGGCGATGCCTTTTCTTCTTGTAGTGGGGGGGACCAATGCTGGATCTAGCCCTCTCCGCAGAAGGCATGAAGCACGTGCTAGCCGTGTGCGAACAAGGGGTTGTCCTCAGCTGGTAGGTGGCTTGTAGGCCTTGGTGTTTTTCAGTTTCGTTGTGAGGTTGGTGAGGTGGTGGTGTATTGTGTGATATCCATTATTTTATCGATTGGTGAGAGCTTTGTGTCTTTTGTATCTAGTTTTCGTTCAGTTTTTCTAATTAACAGGACAACTTTTTCATCTATAGTGAAATTGTAAGAGCTAACTGCCCTTTGGAGGTTTTTCAAAGAAAAGGAAATGTAGCAGCTATCCTGCCAATGTTTCCACAAAAAATATTATTCCCATTTGCAACCAAATGCGCCTGACGCATTTTTTTTGTCGGTTATATTTTTTTCTTTTACACGGTGTGCTAAGTGGCAGTATAGGCCTAGTGTAAACATACTGGACTGTATACACTGAGAAGCTATACTCATTGGCTACGTTATTCACATGATCTTGTGATGTGGCTACATCAGATCCTCACAAAAGGACCGCATGTTTGTCTCAATCAATCTCAGCATGCACGTAATCTACAAATACAAAATTCTTCTGGAGGTCGTAAAAAGCATACGCCAGAGCGGCGCTAACCAAAGCAGCAGCACCAAGTAATATTCTGAGCTGAACGTCTGCAGGAATCCCAGCAGTTGCGCCGAACGCCACGGTCGCTCCCATGAAGACCTTCTGCAGAGTCTGGAAGACGTTGTACGCTCCTTTGCAAGATGAGCATTTCAGTGTGTGCTGCTCATATCTGTCTAGCATCTACATAAGAGTTTGCCACGTGGTCAATATAAAGTCAATATAATAAAACAAATTGCGGAATGCAGAAACAGCAAAATAGGTAGGAACTTATGTGTTATGTGTACTTCAGGTAGATAATACTGTTTTCAGATTCAGTGTGGAATGAAAGAATAAAAGGTAAAACACTGTTATTCTAGTAAGTTGAATTGCTACGATTAAACATTCCTTAGCAACTATTTACAAATGTCTGGTACAAACAGTAGTTCATTGCTATCAGGTATCAGCTCTCCATAGGGGCGTAAAGTACTAAAGTATATCACTGAACTTGACGCTCTGTGAGACCAAAGCTGGTTGCGTTAACAGCCCATATAAAATATAAACTGCAAATTATAAAAAGGAATTGTACCAACAATGAACAAGGATATTGGTCTGTCCTTGTCGATTTTTTTTTAAGTATAACATAAAATGCTTTGTGTGATATAAGGATGTAAACAAAAGAAACCCCATAATCATTGCAAAGATTAGCATATGAAAATATATGCAATACAGAGAAAATACAACTGCATAAAGGCTGTCTGGTAAACCAGAAAACTTTTACCTCGCGCTTTGAAAGGATGGTGGAAGGTAATGCTGCTTGGCTAGGGCTTCCAAACCAGTCAGGCTGGCCATTGCCAAATTTCCTTAGCCATGCCCGGAATGCTAAAACAAATCGGTCAGCCTGTGTGGGTGTGAATGTGAGCTTTGTGTACTGCTGATTAACATCTGCAGAAGACTCCTTGGATGCAGACAGGAAAACCTTCTCTTGACCTTGAAGAACAATCATATCACCATCATAGACCAAATTTGAAGTCCAATGTTCATACCATCGAGGGATAAGCTACATCACAAATACAAAGAGGCAAATTGAAAACAGCAGGTTCAGGATTTCACTCTATATTTTCAGATATCATGACAACATAAGCTCTCTTCCTATTATTTATACAGCAGAGACCAAGCCAGCTGTTTCCCCTCAGGCATATGACGACAACATTTTTATTCAAAAAATTAAATGTCCACAGAGAGCAACATGTTCATTCAAAAATGAAAATGTCCAGAGATGAGAAATCGTAAAGAAAAAAAGCAATATACCTGCCACCATGCTTTTCCTGGCATGGTAAACTGGAAAAAGTTTCGAGCACTACAGACAATAGAACGAGTCTTCCCTGGGGCCATTGGAATGTTGAAAGAGCATATCCATATTACCCATTTCTGATCTCCCAAGATGGGTAATTTTGTGTCTATCTCTATTCTGCAAAAAACCATTTAATCCCCAAAAGTCAGAATCATAAATTGAATGAATTTGTTGCATGACGAGCTGATAGTATGAGCTACTCCACCACACCAAACAAGAAAAAAGGGATGGCAGGAAAAAAGGTCCAGGTGTTTTCCTGAGACGTACTTGTTCAGTGCATAGCAAGGGGCCTCGAAAGTTGCAGTGATGCGAGGATTACCAGAATTTGCCCCTGAATATCCCCATGCGCCACTTGATACCATCTTGAATGGCAAAGGCCTGGCTCTATCTCTTCGTCCAGTGACCTGTGAGTGGAGTTAAACTCTGAAGCAAGGGTAATGCTGTTGATCTCATTGTCTAAAGTAGATAACAGAGATAGATTGAATTCAGTTATCCATCTTCAATTTAGCATGAGATCCTAACTTAAAAGTTGTTATGCTAACATCCCTGGATATGGGAAAGTTGTAGATTTGCTGAAAACTTTATATATCGAGACATTATAACAAACCATATTTTTTTTAGTATACTGTATTACCAAGAGTCCAAGACAGATGGCTAATAAGGTTGTGTCAATCAACTAATTATAGTCCAACTTTGGCATAACCTAATAGTATAGGTGAATAAAATAAACTACTCTAGGGCAAAACATTCGTACTTTCATAGTTCAAGGTGCAACAAGTAACTCTAAACCCACTTTTGCCCACCAAAAGCCATGGCTAAGGAATTCAACGAGTATATTAAAACCAAATTGAAGTGGCAAACTTAAAAATTATACTCGATGAGACGATGACTAGCAACCAATATAAACAACTGATTACAACAAAAGTTTTTCCCTGCTATTTTAGGGCTTTTAACTTCAAAATAACAGCGGCTAGCATGAAATGCCAGCATGGCAAGAGCAACTAAGCCTTGTCAAACCTCAACGCAGCATTACCTTGTGGTGAGCAAATTCTATATGTGACGGGTCAGAGACGTTCTCCATCAACGTATCATACCCGTAGAACAGATCCCTCTGGATTGTCACCGTGGAGAACGCCGGGTCATCAAACTCTTTTGGCAACCTGAAACCAAACAAGATAAAATGATGTTTCCTCTCGAACAGAAAGAATAATCACAACCCCACTCCAGACTTTACCCACATTGGAGGCTTGGTAGCAGTTGCCTTATCCCACCCATTCTCGTCGGGCCACACGAAGAGCAGACCCTGAGACACGAGGGTGGGCAACTTGGTTGCGCAAGCCCTCGGCGACCGCACCGCCCGGGCTTCGGGCCCCTCGGGCGCGGCCTGCGGTATCCTCGTGCAGGCGCCGGAGCCATCGAATGACCAGCCGTGGTAGGAGCACTGCAAGCACCCCGTCTCGTCGATCCTCCCCTCCTGCGTACACAGAAATAAGAAGAAATCGCCATGAATTCAATCGTATCAAAATTACCCCAGCAGAGGAAGAGATCGGAGGCAAATAAGGGGAGGAGCGCAAGCGCATACTGAGAGAGGGGCGAGGCGGTGGGGGCAGCGGTCGTCGAGCGCCACCCACTCGCCGGATTTGGGGTCCTTCCAGATGACGAGGTCGCGGTTGAGGAGCTGGAACGGGGTGGGGACGCGGGGGTCGAGGTCCTCGACGAGGGAGACGGGGTACCAGTGATCCCTCCAAACGAACCTCTCCCCGGACTCCGGCGACGACGTGCTCGGCTCCGCCTCCTCCGGAACCCACTCCGCCTCGCCGGGGATGGACGTCGGCGCGGCCACGCGGAGGCGGGTGCCGGCGAGGGCGCGGCGGAGACGGAATGGGCGGGAGGCCGGGCGCTCAGGGAGGGAGGGGAGCAACGGCCGGTGGAGCGGGGGGCTCGGGGAGAGGAGGAGGGAGGGAGACGGCATTGCTACGGGCATTTTCTTCGGATCGTTTGAAGCCGAGCGGAGAAGTGAGAACTGAAGCGACGGTGGCAGAGAAGTAGCGGGTATGAGGTTGCGTGACGGGAGGGGCGGGGACAAGGGCGCGAGAGCACGCGTGGCGTTTTTCGGCGGTCGTGTGGTGGAGCTTGGGCCACCAAGCGTCCGCGTCGCAGCGAGAACGAATGCCCCGAGTCCTCCTGACTCGTGAGAACGACACGAACCGAACCGACCCGACCCATGAAACTCCGCACATTGGTTACTTCCGCGCCGCGGCCAGGAACGTTTTCGGTCACTGGGATTACACATTTCCAGATATCCTGATTTTTTAGAGAATGCGCGTCTTAGAAATCCTAGAACAATTAGAAGCAGACTGTTTGGGTTGGGAAAATTTCCGAACTTTCATGCTGGTTAACCTGCTCTACGAACGCGGCATGAATTCCCATCGTTGGGCCTTGGGAAAGATTTGAACCATGATTTCATATGTGCTTTATCGGCCATCAAATACATTTCGTTCGATGGTAAATCGTCTTTCAAACACACAACCACGCCAAATTGCTTAAAACAACCACGCCTAAAAAAAATGCTATCGTTCGATCTATTTGTTCAGCGCAACATCCAGCCTGCACGCGTAAAAACCGAACAAAGGACGCACTGACGCTGTGACGCACAATCACTGCCCAGTTACAGCACAATGAGCATATTCCCATTTCATCTGGCACTGGCTGGGCAACACTTTCAGAAGCAAACAGGAGAGCAAGGACTTCAGCCAGAAAAACAGAACCAAATCACCAACTTCCGCAACAACTCCACTCTAGCAGGGCTGAACCGGCAAAATCAGAAGCCCTATGCCAAACTCTAAAATGGGGTCTACCTCACTAGAAAAATAGAGCTATAATGATGTATAGGGCTATAGGCCATAATGTCTTACATAGCAATGAGATATATCAAGAATCGTATACCTATTCAACGCTTGGTTGCATAGTCTTTACTTGAACAACATCATTCTGAGATTGAGTTAAATCCTCCATTCTTTGTTTTTTTTACGCTTTTAGTAACCAGATTCATATTTTCTAGACCGATTTGTAGAAGACATGACTTGGATCTTGTAACACTAGACGTCTATACCAATTGATGCACATGTATACAAAAGATGAAAAGAACAAAATTAGCAACAAGCTATTGGCACAGCGGAACTTACGGGGTCGAGGCCACGGAGGGAGAGGCTGGAGGCGAGACGCCTCACGCTGTCATGCCGAGACGGCGAGACCGATCGGCTCGGCGATCGCGCAGACGAAGACGAAGAGGAGCTGGTTTCTTTTTGGTCGCTGGACTGCTGTAATCGAACAATCGATCGACGATCGGCCGATCACAAGCGCCGACTGCAACTCTATCCACTAGTAGGGCCTAATTTCCTTGCCTTGATCGCGCGTAGGCCCTGATTGTGCGGACCACGCACACGCGCTGGAGGCCTGGAGCCGTGCCCGATAGCCCGAGGCGCAGACCGTAGGGGGATTAATGGCTGATGGGCTGAAGTGCTGAACTGCTCAGAAATTTGGGGCCCTTGGAAATTGGAGGCCTTGTTCCGTCGCACGGGCTCCACGCCCATGGGGCCCGGGCCTGCACTCTAGTCACCTCGCCACCAACTGATCAGCTTGAGCGTCACTACTTTAGCTTATGTATGACATGTTGCCACAGAGCCACATTAAATCATCACCTAATCTCTTCAAACCAAACAGATGCTAACGTACACTAACAAGTTAAGCAACCTGTCGTTAAACCTCGGCACCACCAACCTAACAGTTTTTCTCCCAAGGAGAGCAAAATTGCTTAGGATATTCTTACAATGATAGCTGATATTCAACAGCGTGGCACAAAAAATTATAACTCCTTGAGACTAGACAGCCTAGGTTAATCTGAGAAATGTGCAAAAGAAGTGCAACTTAGCTGTGTTAATCACTGAGACAGTCTAACCAATGCCTCATGCTAATTGCTCTTGCTCACACAAGATTCACTATCACATGAACTCTAAACTCCTAAACATAAGGAACCAGACAATAAAGCAAGCATAAACAGAAACAGATCATCACAGGCATATCTAACAACAGTACCAGCATCACATAACAACTTAGCAATCGAGAGTACCCATGATAACACAGAATAACACACTGCAAGTTCCTCCCGGGCATTTCCACGAACACACAGTGAACACCACCAACATCACTAGATCCTGACCAACAAACCAGCGTAGATTAGCAGTGCCGCAACCTCCCTTTTAGAGATGGAAAGGGGAATAAGGTTTCGCAAGTTCACCAACCCCCGGTCGCCACTGCCCTCGCCAGCGCGATCACTTGGGCATCATCTGCGCCGCTGCGGCCGCCGCCTCCTGCTGCTGCTGGTAGTTGAGCGGGCGGCGGAACAGCATGATGTGCGGCTCCGGCCGGTGGACGGCGTAGTGCACCCACCCGCGGCTCTGCTGAACGCCGAGCGCACGCCACTCGTTCTGCAACGAAAAACCCCATCGGAGAACCCCAATTCCACATCAGACAACCAATCCACCCAAAAACGCGATCTTACATGAATGCAATCTGAAATCTCGATGGTACCTCGGCGAGGAGACGGTTCTTGGGGAGGAGCTTGGCCACATCAGGTGGGAGGACGACGTGCCTGCGCGGAGCAAAGCGGCTCGAGTTAGGGTTTTGCAAACCATGGCACACCAGAGAGAAAGAGGGGGCAAAAGATCAGGGGCTAGGGTTTAGCACCCACCTGTACTCGAAGGTGTCGTCGAAGTACTTCTCGGAGTACTGGATCTGGCCCATGTCCACCACCGTTTCTCGATCAAATCACTACAAGAAGAAATTCCCCAAAACATTTCAGAAAAAGCCGAACAAACCACCGAGGCATGCAACAACCGGGAAGAAATACGAATCCAGCGGAAACATTTCGAGGAAGATACGAGGGAATCGGAGGGTTTGTGGCGAAGGTGAAGCACGAAACCTTGGAATGGAGCGGAGCGGCGCGGAGACGATGCGGATGGTGTGGAGTGGCCGAAAAGAGCAGCGGGGGTGAGGAGACGGGATGTGCCTAGGGTGGGGGAGCGTGTGTATTTAAAAAGGGGCCGGGTGGGCGCAGCCGTCGGTGTGGGGATGGACGGGCGAGATGGAGCGGCGAGGATAGGGCAAGTAGTCGTTACCGATCGTCACCGGATTCATCGGCAGCGTGGGCTGGATTCGGGTCTGAATCACGGAGCGAGAGAACGTGGACGCGAGGGTGTTTCGAATTTTGAAATCGCCCGGAGAACTATCCGTTGGTCTCCTAAAAGAAAATATTGAGCATTTTAAGCAGGCCCATGGATTGCTTTCGTCCAAAAAACAAGGTCATTATTTTTGTTGATTTATTAAGTATCAGCATTTCTTTCAATCAGATCAGATAACTTTAATTCACAAGAGAGCAGTACTTCGGTATGAAGAAATTCCATAGGGCAATGTCCTTTTTTCTTTTCTTTTTTGAGGGAACCATAGGGCAATTTCTACCGTGGCACGGTAGAAACTAGGAAAGGCCCAGATAATTACGTAGATGAGAACGGAAAGAGGAATCTTGCAGCAAATTGGGCTGAAGGACTGAAACTGTTGGTGCCGGCTGCCTCCCCGGCACAAGTGGCAAACCTGCCATCGAGGCCGACGATTAGTAGTACAGATGGATCCGGAGCCCGGAAATCCAGAAAAGTTTCCGTCTTTCTTGCCACGGAAACGTACAGAACCACACATGGGCCGTGGGTGAGCAACCCAACTGCTTCTCACCTGGGCTCTGCATGGACCGTGAAGGAAAAAACGAGTTTCTGTAAGCTTGATGGTGCACCTACTTCCGAATTTCTGATATGCAAAACCAGGTAGTAGTTAGCAACTTAGCATCTAGCAAAAATGTTAAATTGGAAAAGGTACTAGATATTCATCATAAAATGGTGAAAAAGGTCGAGGGCAAGACAAGGAAAAGTTTGAAGGAGCAGATGATAAACTGACTAATAGTAGTAATAGGTACCCTTTTAAAACAGGCGAGTGATGGTAGTTGTGGTTTATATATGAACATCTTTTATGGTTGATTAAAGAAAAAAAAAGGGAAAAAGGGCAATGTCTACTCCATTATCTTTGATGACAACGTAGGTACCGAGTGCTAAGTTTAGTTAGCATTCAGTACTGCCACCTAACCAAATCCCCTAAATTTGTTATGTGATTGTGTCTCGACAAGCTAAGCTGTCCAGCTCAGATGCACACCCATTGACCTTACAAGCTAGCTCATAATTCTTGGAAATTGTCCAGTTTTCATGTTTATAATACGATACATGATTATACAAAATTATCATTCCTGGTCAGATCAAGCTCGAGATAACCATATATGATTCCCCCGATAAATGAATTCCTTCCAGCAAGGCAGCAGCTAGATGATGTCGACAAACACATCATGACCAATTTGCGATTGGATCGCGTGATTAGCTAGCCGGTAAGCATTATCTGGTTCCGGAGAGAACAGCTCTCCCAGAACCGGAAGGGGCCTGCAAATCAAGCGCTCGATCACACATCACATGCAAGTATGCAACTATATATATAATAATTATATATGTGCAATTAAGACGAAGCCAATGCTTATATACCAATAACAGCAAGATCGTATCCCAACATTTTGGGACTCTGATACCAGGAGGAGTATCGGATGAGATCTCGAGCTGTACAGCTCGCGTGCATGGGGTTGATCCACCGATCGATCGATCGATCTGAAAGGTTCTGCGAGACGTGGTGATATGTGGCAGGGCTCAGCATATGGCAAGAATGTACACGGAATAACAGGAAAGAACAAAAGTTGCATGTGGGTAATGGATGTCCATCTGCTTCTTTAGCATGCTCGTGTCTCACGCGGATGACAGCATATAGTTTGAGTAGAGGTTCTCCTAACCCTGGATGTTAGTACGTAGTAGTAGTGGTCACTGCCTCACTGGTCAAAGGAGCTATCGTGTATTGGCTCTCCGGCTCATGGAGGGTTCGAGAACCGGACCTCAGGCTGTCAGTCAATTATTAGAAGAGGTCGTATCGTAGCAGCAGCCGTGGCAACTAGGGGGAGTATTTAGTGGGTGACGTGTCCCCGTCTCACGAACCACGCAGGCAAAGGATGAGATGGGGTGGATGTTTGTTTTTGTCGAGGGCAATGATGGGGATGGAGCAGAAAATTGTCTAGGTAGCCGTCCTTGGAGGATTGTTAACTCCGGGGAAGAAGAAGAGTCTCGATGGAAGAAATGCCACCGGATGTTGCATTTCAAAGTGTTCCAAAGATTATTTTTGCGGAGAAAGCGTACGTGCCATGCTTCACTTGATTGTGGCGCAGGAAGGAGCGTGTTGCATGTTTGTATCACTAATTTGAATCAAGAGAAATCATCGACTGGATTACCTCCAACTCCAATCAGTTCACCAAAGGGAGCACGTGCTAAATTGCTACCGACGAGTCTAATTCTAGAGCTAGAAGCAAGGGCGCGTGCTAAATTGCTACTGACGAGTCTAATTCTAGAGCTAGAAGCAAGGGCGTACAGAAGTCTGCTGTCCAGGCGCCGCATGGCCAATCACAGGGCCGGCTCCGCCGCCTACACACAATCGTCACCAGCGACGACCCAGCTTAATTAGCAGCCAATCCCGGCGGCCCCGGTTCCGTGCCGGTCGAGAGGTCACGTCGCCCCAGCCTCCAAATCCACACGAGCCACGAGGCCTTGAAAGCTCCCTGGCCGGTGCGCCTGAGCTGCCAGCGTGCTCACACCGGAGACGCTAGCTCCCGCCTCCCAGTCCCTGTCCGTCCGTCCCAAACAGCGCTCTCCGCATGAACTGTAGACGCCTCGTGTTATGCACGTACGATAAGAGAAGTACCGGAGCAGTACCACAGTGTTCGGCGCACGTTTACTTTCGAGAAACAGCACAAATGATGGCGAAAGTTTCCCAATTTTTCATCCAGGATTGCATCAGATACTACTGTTTATTGCTCCCATCTATTTTCATGGCATGCCTAAAAGAACACTTGCTGCACCATCTGAGCTGTAACACTGAAGAACAGACCGAGTTCTTTTTTTTTCTCGAACTGAGAAGAACAGACCGAGTTTTTCTTGCGTTTTCCTTTGTTTTCTTGGGGTCCCTATTTTACTGTTACCAACCTTATCTCTACCATTAAGTCCCCAAAACTACCGGTAGTCCACTACTTCCCCCGATATGTATGATAATGTCCATATACTTTCGCTATATATGTAGGAATATCCACTTGATTCTCCAAAATCACAAGTGCACCACACACCTGAACCTGACATCTAGAAACTCCACACAAAACAAGCATGTGACACTAATACGGCATATCCCCCCGTTGGGGTGGTGTCAATCATACCGTCAGATTAATCATCAGTGGTTCATCGCGCACCGGAGCACCGGCCACACCCGGTGGCCCCCAAGTAACCCGCCCCCCTCATGCCTGCGCGGGTGTATATATACCGCCTCTCTGTCCCTCTCCTTCCTCATCAAATTCATCTCTCATCTCCGAGCTCCCGTCTCTTCTTCTCTTTGCACGTGTGAGCAGCGAGAGAGGCAGCTCAGAATGCCGGTCAGCAGGATCGCCGTGGGGAGCCACCATGAGGTGTACCAGGCCGGCGCCCTCAAGGCGGCGCTCGCCGAGTTCATCTCCACGCTCATCTTCGTCTTCGCCGGCCAGGGCTCCGGCATGGCCTTCAGTAAGTTCTCAAATCACCTCATCCTCATGCCAGTTCCTCACTGACATGTAGTAGAAGAGAAACAAGTTAGTTTGTAGTACACATATTAGCGGCACATGCGGGAAAAAAGACACTGTGATACTTGGTTTTGGAGGCAGAACCCCTTTTCTTCATGCTTAAAGAAACACTTTATACGGTGTTACCAGAAGCCCAGAGAAATTTCTTTCAGAAAGTTAGAGAGGGAGTAATGTGACGCAAGCTTTTTAGGTGGAATGATTAATGCAGGATTACTAGTTTGCCCTTAAGATTATGTCGAGGAATCCATGAGTGAATAGAATCAGTAGCTTCTGTTCCGATTCTGGCGTATACATACAGCCAAGCGATCACTGCACGCACCATGTGCTCCTGCCAAGAACTAGCAGCAAAAAGATTTCCCGACACTAACAAGATATAGTTGTCACAAAGTAGTACTACAAATAGATTAGGAAAAAAGGGGGAAAATCAGCCAAAGATCCGCATAAGTATTCTTTTGAATGGAAAAATCCACGTAATTATATATGCTACATACGATAAACTAATACTTGCTTCACTAAGTTTTTTTTTAAATACTTGCTTCACTAATTCGATCTGTATCTGACTGTTCCGTGGGTCCCTCTTCACAGACAAGCTGACCGGCGACGGCGCGGCGACCCCTGCCGGCCTGATCTCCGCTGCGGTTGCCCACGCCTTCGCCCTGTTCGTGGCTGTCTCCGTCGGCGCCAACATCTCCGGGGGCCACGTGAACCCGGCCGTGACCTTCGGCGCCTTCGTGGGCGGCAACATCACCCTGTTCCGCGGCATCCTGTACTGGATTGCGCAGCTTGCCGGCTCCACGGTGGCGTGCTTACTCCTCCGCTTCTCCACCGGTGGCCTCCCCACCGGCACCTTCGGCCTGACCGGCATCTCCGTGTGGGAGGCCCTGGTGCTGGAGATCGTCATGACCTTCGGGCTGGTGTACACGGTGTACGCCACCGCCGTGGACCCCAAGAAGGGCAGCCTGGGCACCATCGCCCCCATCGCCATCGGCTTCATCGTCGGCGCCAACATCCTGGGTCGGCGGCGCGTTCGACGGCGCGTCCATGAACCCCGCCGTCTCCTTCGGCCCGGCACTCGTCAGCTGGTCCTGGGGATACCAGTGGGTGTACTGGGTCGGCCCACTCATCGGCGGCGGCCTCGCCGGCGTCATCTACGAGGTGCTCTTCATCTCCCGCACCCACGAGCAGCTCCCCACCACCGAGTACTGAGCGAGCAAGCAGCTGCATGCTGGCAAGTTCGGCATCCCGTTTGATCGGTTCTTCCCCATCAATCGTTCTAGTTTTCTTTCTCCATCGCTGCATGCATGCGTGCGTGCGTGCGTGCATCGACCATCGTGTATGAATTTAACTCTCTCGCTGTGAAGCTGCATGCTTCGCTCGCTCGCCATCGTTTGCTTTGAATCCTTTGATGATCAGTCAGTACTCAGTCGTGCTAAGTACCTCGAGCTGTAACTGTGGATTTGGGGACCCGTTAATTTGCTTCTGTAAAACTGTGCATTTGCCTGAGTTTTTAAGTCCAATTAAGTTCGGTCCATCGCAACCACTTTCCTGCCTACCTTAGGTTAAAACTCGAATCCTCAATTAAATCTGGCTGTCAGGTTCACTATTTGATCGATGCTCTCGTTCCAATCTTGGTGGTTTCGAGGGAGAACAGTGCTGAGGCATGCGGGTCTCTCTCAATAATGGAGTGGCATGTGGCGACGAAACGGACGGAGTGGCACGCCACGTCGGAATGGGCGCAGTGGTGATAAGGCTGGCCTGTTCTTGTCGGCTGGACCACGGATCGCGATCAATCGATCTGCTCTACATATGAGGACGAAACTCGTACGTGCCCGGTACCCCGTACGCCCTGCCTCACACTATGCTCTCACCGTGCCATGCCTCCCTCTTCTCTTTTTGGTTCTGGAAGTACTGTACGTAAACATCTTCTTCATATACGGAGTATATTTTCTGCTAGAAGTACTGTGAACATGTTGTGGTCAATTCTGGTGACACTTAATTAAGGTAAGACAGGTTTAGATCAACAACTCCAAGAGAATTATGGAAGAAAATTTGCAGCTTTCGATCGGCTCGTTTTCCGGGGAATATATCTCTCGGGTTCCTAACAAGCGCAAGTGTACTGGAGCTTCCCTAAAAAAAAAGAGTGTACTGGAGCTGCTGATGTCGCTGGCAATGCGTCCAGAGGCCTCGTGCTCCTTCTGCCAGCGGACAACCACTAACTCTCAGACTGACAGACTGACAGACAAGAGCAGCTATTAGCTATATCTACAGGACGGCACATCAACTTCTTCTATATCTTCTTCTATCTTCCCCTCTTCTTTTTCCTCTCTTACGGGTCCTAAAGTCCGGTTGATGTGTCCTTATTAGAGGCCGAAAGGGAAAATTAATAATGATTAGCTTCAACTAAGAGAGAAGTACGTTGTGATGTGTGACTTCAGGCCAGCTAAATATTTTAGTCAATCAGCTGCCCTTCACGACTTTGCATTATGCTGCATGACTTTTCTAAAATATTCTATTGAGGAATTGAGCTAGCTGAAAATGTAACGTGGCGCGCATTTTGCGTGCCAAACACAAGTGCATACATGTGAAGCTCGGATCAAATGATTCCAATCCAAGTAAGTGCCACTGAGTAAGTAAAAAAAATAAAATAGAACGGATTGAATAAGTAAATTTGCCCTGCATACATTTATTTGGAGCATTTTTTAAAGAAATTTTTTGGACCATCTCTCGTCAACATGCCTAGCTGTAATTCAGATTTGATTTAGGAGTAGTTCTTTGTGGGGATAGCTGTGATTCAGATATCTGAGGCATTCAAAGTTTCAAACAGCTATATGCCAATCTGAAGTAAAAGGTTTCAAACAGATCATGCCAATCTGAAGTTCTGAACTGGTACTGCTAAAGTGCTAATCCGTTGGAATGTTCGGTAGAATGATCCTTTTTGTCCGCGAATTGTTTTAGCCTCCTAACCAATCAAAGGCGACTCTCTCATCTATAACTCGGACATTTGAAGTGCTTGGATCACACCAATCATCGCAGGCAACTGTAGCTCAGCATCAACTTCTTAGCTTATCTCACTTGATCATGACACCAAACATATCTTCTGACTGGTATGAGCAAACCGAGATATATATATATACATACATACATATATATATATATATATATATGTATATAAGAACAGATTATCTAGGACCTACTGTTCTGTTCAACCTTCCTAATCACCTAAAGAAATACTGTTTGGGCTGCGAGGTAGCCATCGAGAAGTTGATCGTGTACGCTTCGTTTACCTGTACCTGATAGATCGGACGGAACAAAGAATTAATGCGGTGTTTAGATCACAGCAGGAAGCGAGATAGAGATTTCGAGTGGCTCCGGCCAGCACGGTACAAAGCGTCGCTATCTTGGGTACTGAGGGGAAGGCCGGTGTCGCTGTTTCTTGCATTGAATCTCTAGATGTCAATATGTCATGAGCCATCGCGTGGTGTGGAACCGAGCCGTCTTCCCGGGCTTTCAGTTGATGATCGATATGAAGATAGAGATCGGGACCGAACTGACGGCCGATTCCCGGACATTAAACGGCTGATGATGTTTCACGGAATTAATTCACAAGGTTGCGCGTGTTGCTCGTAATCCATAACCAATTAAGCTAGTGATAGCAGTTTCCCATACAATCGTTTGCAACTGTAGGAAGAAAAATTATTGGCGGCCTTCTTTTTTTTATAAAAGAAGATTTATTGACTCATATCGTAACATCAAGGTGATATAACAATAAGAGTTCACTCTCAGTCTCTGCATATCTAAGATGCACATAGCTAAAATCCACATGGTCCAAATAAAGTTTAGAAACAAAGAGCAAAAATGAAGCAAACAGAAACTGAGGAGGAGGAGCGTCGAGCCGAAGTTTTGACCGCCATCCATGCTGGGTAAAGCAGCCCTTGGCGACTTGCTCCAATCGTTGGCACACCACTGCAACCATACCCCGCGAGTCCGGCTTTTGAAGCATAGCCCAAGTACGAAACCAGTGTGTACATAAGAATAAAACCTGCATGGGAAGAGATTATTTTCTTGTTGAATACCATATCATTTCTACATAGCCACCAACAGAGGGCAGCCGCCCCATCATAATTATAGATTTCAAGTCTTTTCTAATGCCTCGTAACCAGTTGCCGAACAAGTTGGAAACGCTACGAGGTGGAAAAAGACCAGAAGCCACCTGGATAATAGACCATACAAAACGAGCAAAATGACACTGGAAAAAAAGATACTGAATTGTCTCATTACGGTGACAAAAACAACATTTCTGACTACCATGCCATTGTCGTTTAGCTAAAATCCTTAGTTAAGACCACACCCCTACAAAGGTACCATGGAAATATCTTAACTTTTAATGGAACTTTTAGTTTCCAGATCACCCGATTCATATATGGGACACCCATATGCAAAAGAGCACAATACAAGGAGTTAACCGAGAATTGCCTGTTCGAGGTGAGATTCCACTAAAAAACATATTGCTCTTGAGATAAAGATAAATTAGCAAGACGTGGAATTAACGCATTCCACTCTACTAACTTAGGCCCACTGAGATCTCGCCGGAAAGAGACCTGGGGAAGAAAAGTCCGCAAAACCATGGCAACAGTCTCTTGCTTGTGGCGGACAATGTTATATAAAACATGGATATTGATCCCGTAAAGGAGTAATGCTAAGCCATCATCGATCTTCCCAGAATCGGATTTGAGTGCCATTTTTAATAGTGAAAGTGCTAAAGCGAAACAAAAGTCACTTAACCTTCATGAGACCTGCCCAGAAATGTGAATCCCCTGGCCTCCACACGGGCCTGTGAAGCGGCTTGGATCCAACATATTTGTTGCGCAGCAGTTGTTGCCACACTCCATCCTCTTTTTTCACAGCCATTACAGAGGAGAGATATGTTGTGGACATCCAAATCAGGTATTCCTAAACCCCCCTGGTCTCTAGGACGGCACATAATGCTCCATTGCGCCAATCGATATTTCTTTTTATGATTATCACTTTGCCGGTAAAACCTAGAACGAAAGTAGTCTAGTTACGGAGTATACCCTGTGGCAATAGAAAGAAGGACATCATGAACGTGGGCAGACTACTAGTACTAAATTGACCAACACCAGCCGTCCGCTGCTAGATAAATATTTACCATTCCAACTACTAAGCCGTTTGTCAAAATGTGTCCTCCACTTCTTTCCAATCTGCGTTCCTTAGCCTCCGATAATGCATCGGGATGCCTAGATATCGCAAGGGAAGTTCACCCATTTTACAATTGAACACTTCAGTATATTGGTCAGACACATCTTTGGCTGCACCAAAGCAGAACAATTCGCTCTTGTGCAAATTGATTTTCAAGCCTGAAAGCTGTTCGAAGACACAAAGCAAAAGCTTCATGTTCTTAGCCTTGCCCAGATCATGATCCATAAAGAGGATTGTATCGTCAGCATACTGCAGAAGTGATAAACCATCATCGATGAGATGAGGCACCATGCTGGAAATTTGCCTAGCCGTTTTAGCACGGTCAATCAGAATAGCTAACATGTCAGCCATAATATTGAACAACAACGGAGAGAGCGGATCCCCTTGTCGAAGCCCCTTTTTTGTTTGAAAGTAGGGACCGACATCATCATTGACTTTGACTGTCACACTACCCCCGGAGATGAAAGACTCCACCCAAGAGATCCACTTAGGCGAGAAACCCTTCATCCGTAGAGTTTGGAGCAGGAAATGCCATTTAACTTTATCGTAGGCTTTCTCAAAATCAATCTTAAAGATAACCCCGCTCATCTTATTACGACGTAACTCATGTATGGTCTTATGCAAAATAACTACTCCGTCAAGTATATTACATCCTCGTATGAAGGCCGATTGTGTGAGGCGCACCACAAGGTTCGCTACCCGGTTTAGCCAATTAGTGGCTACCTTTGTGAAGATTTTGAAACTAACATTCAACAGGCAAATAGGCCTATATTGTTGGATTCAGTTTGCATCTTTTACTTTTGGGAGAAGTGTGATAACTCCAAAATTAAGACTATGCAACGTGTCACGCCCCGGTTTTCTAGAACCCAAAAATTAGGACTTTCAAAAACTCTTTGGTTAATAATGCTAACTGAAACACACCTGATTAAAAACTCCAACTCAAATCATGCTAAAACCCTAAAGCAAAGCAAACCAAAATATTCTGCCCTTGTTTCCCCCTCTCTTTTCCTAGTCGATATAACCTAGTCCGTCATTTACAGCTAGGTACCCACGCGGTACCCTTGTGAAATCGAAGCGTATATACGTCGCGAAACTTTTCCGAATGAAGTGATCTTCTGCCACCTACTTCGCCACGACCTATCATGAGTACAAGCACAAATATATCACTTTTACATATACGCATATACGCAAAACCCTAACCCCTATTTCCCGAGTTACAGATCCAAAACCCTGACTCCTAGCTCGACTCTGCCGCAATTCTATGCGTATATGCGAGTATACCGGCAATACTCCTCCAACTTTAAACCACCGTGATCGCTTATGTTTGTCCTAACCTCATAGCGATCAGATATATGCATGAACCCCGAAGTGTACGTGGACACGTACACTGTGAGCTCTAGCACGCTCCTTCCGAGCAATGGTGGAAAACGCAACCCTAATCCCTTCCACCCCTCGATAATTCTTCGGTTACTCCTGTCACGAACCCTGAGTGCATATACGTATATAGCAGGGGACTCTCTCGAACGGTGACCCCATGAGTTTCTTTGATAATTCCAACCCTATCGCACCCCAACACATGCTTGAATTTCCAAGTGCATGCGTGCACCTACACTCCGAAGTCCTTTTCCCTATTTCTCCTCTACTGACATTTCTTTGTCCCCATACCAGGAACACTATTGCTTGTGCCACCTCTTTCCCCTTTTACCGCGTTCGGTGCCAACCTTTCCTGGTGTTCATTACCACCTTCTGACACACCGAGACACGTCATTGTTTCATTGAAATCGGTGACTAACTTGTACTATTCCTCCACAGCAATAGTAACATCCTCTCTTTACTCCTTTCTCTCTTTACTCACTCCTCCTGCTGACAACATTTCTACCTGGCCAGCTCACCAACCTGCTCAGAATCAATGCCAAATTTTCCCTGAGCAGCTACAGCTAGCACAGCACCAACACAGCACGACCATCCTCCCCATTAATTTCTTTCCTGATTGGCACTAGTCTCACTCCTTCCCATTTATTCTCCCCTCTGGACTGCACACCAGCTCCACCTACTGTCCTCCTCTTAGCTACTCCTTTAGCACCACCCGAGCAGCCTCATGTCTTCTCTCTATTGCCTGCAAGCCGAGCTCCCTTCCCATCCCTCTTCCCCTTAGTTCCTTGCTTCTCTGCAGAGCTAGCTGAGCTGCCATTTTTCTCACCTCTTCTCCCTTAGCTCTTTTGATACTCCTTGGTCATCTTTACCAAGCTCCAGCTTCTCTACCCCGAGCTTCTTGGCAGCTCCACAAGCACCAGCACCACGCAAGCAGCAAAGCCGATTCCCCCAAATCGAGTTGCTTCAGCACCCCAAACTCGAGCTACTTCCAATGTTACCCGAGCTCCATCTCCAGCAAATCAGCCATGCCCTACCTCCCCTAGCTTCTCTCCTCCAGTACGGGCAAGAAGCTCAGCTGCACCCGCTCGGCACAACTTCCAGCAAAGGGCGTCAATGGAGGACTACCCGCCCTGGAGCTCATCTCCGACCCAGCGCCGCCGCAGATCCTCTCTTCCCTATTCTCTACCGAGTTTCCCCAGCAAACTTCCTCTTTTCTTTCATCAAGCTCAAGCTTCTCCATCCCAAGTGCCCCTGTTTCCCTTCCTTCTCCCTGCTCGACTCCTTTCACAAGCAGCAGCAGTCAGCTCGAGCTCCCGCAGCTGCTATTTTGGAGCCGCCGCCGTGAGCGAGTACCGCTCGAGCACCGCCGCCGCCTTGGCGGGACTTGCTACCCGAGCCACTCTAGAGCCGCACTCGAGTTCTTCCTCCTCAAATCAGGCCGCCCCTCCTTTCCTAAGCTAGTACACCGAGCTGCTCTGGCCCTTCTACTCCAGCACCAAGGCCGAGCCCCTCCTCACCGGTGAGCTGCCGTTTTCCGCATCCGCCACTGCTCCGGCATCTTCACTCTGACCCAGCGCCCCACCGTCTTACCTCCAGTACCCCGCGCCGCACCGCGCCGCCACCCATTGCTAGTACCCCGACCGCCCCTCATCAGGCACCGCTCTGCCTGAGCCTCACCGCCGGCGCCATTCCAATGGGTCCCCAGCCGTGGGACCACTACCAGCCACCGCAGCGTCGCTGTCAGCTCTGGCCTTGCCACCCAGCCACCAACGGCGAGCACCATAGCACCACCGCCTCTGCAAGCGCCTCCTCCTCGCCTCCCAGGTCCACCGCCCGATTTCCCGTCGCCATCGGTGTCCAGCCACCGTCGGACCAGTTCCTCGCCACCAGCCCACCTCGCCGTGGAGCACGGCAGCTGCCACTGCCCCTTTCTCTTACCACGGCAGCATTTTTTTCCACCGCGGCAGCCCCTCGAGTGCCCTCCCCTTTTCCTGGAGCTCGTCCCGCGAAGCCCGTCCTGACCGCGCCGCCGCACCGCTAACTCCCGAGCTGCCATTTGCTGCCACATTCATCAAACCGCCGCCGCGGCAGCCCGTGGCAACTGCCACTGCCCCTTGCCTTGCCGCGGCAACCTCCTTCCCACCGCGGCAACGCCGCGTGGCAATTTCCCCCACCGCGGCAGAAATTCCTCCCACCGCGGCAACATTTTCTCTGCCACGACAGCCTCTCCCCCACCTTATTTCTCTACCGGAGCTGCCACATTTCCTCTGCCTCTTCAACCTCCCAAGCTTCCACTCTCTCTCGAGCTGCTCCAAGTTTTCCTTAAGGCTCCTTTTGATTTTCTGTCTTCTCCTGCAGTGCAAAGGTTAAAGCTCATGAAACCATTTAAATTTCAATTTTTATCAAAAAACTAAGTATACATGGTATATGCATATCTCTCTTGATTAGGTTCCCAGCCAAATAAATCTTTTCCGTACGTCACAATTTGAATTCGGTTACAACATTGGATCCAGAATGCTTTCATAATGAGAGCAATATGCAACCCTATATGTGTCCAATGAACAATTGAAATCCAGATTCTACAAAAGAAAAGTTCGTAATTAATCTAACATCCTAATAACACATACAGTCATTTATAGCCTTTTTATCTAACCATTGTTGTCATGTTCTAAAAACTCCTTCATAATAACCTTACCCTTCTGTTCAACAAAGTAAAACCCTAATGAATGATCACATAACACGCTAGAAGCTAAAGAAACCCTAGCTCGACAAATTGCTCCTTGATCGATATCTTCTGTAAAATAACCTAGACGCATCCGAGTTGATTTCCTACAAACCCCTCAAAATAAATAATTACCCTAACCCGCCATGAGGCTATGATTTTGTTGTTCTGGTTCCTTACTTGATGTTATCTGGTTTTCGTTCGCACCGTTGTTTATTCGCCGTTCTTTCGACGTGTAGGATACTGACGTTAGGAATTATCGCGCGAAGTAATTCGGACAATTGTGGTGTCAGGTTCAAGACCGAGCCCCAACCAATATCGCCAGACAAGCATTCCCACCTTGATCATGTTGAATCCCATATGTGTGAAATCATAATTATTTTGTTTGCGAACTCTGCATACTATGTGGTTATTAATGATATTTTATGTAGAAGTAACTATACCCATTAGTTGCACGATACTTAGGTCTGAATATCTGACCTTTGTAACCCTAGGTATAATAGTCGGTTGTCCCACGGCCGACAAGATTATTAAGGCTATAGGCATTAGCCATGCTTAGCCCTGCTGTAGCTAAAACCAAAATTTATATCAATATTGCAAACCCCTTTGGGTCATGGGAAATTAAACCCTCGGATAGCATGTGTTATCCGAGGTGGTATTTGAACGGAATGTTTGACAAAACGCCAAATGAAACTGGAGATGATTTTGATTTGGGTGAGAATGCTAAGGGCAGCCTGGGGCTGTAGAGTATCTGATGGTGGCATGTTCGTCCGGGACAACATGGGTCAAAATGGAGTCTTGCTCGAATCGATTAAGGACCGAGCCTAAGTGCCGCTCAACCAGTTCAGTACTTTAATTTTTCAAATTGATTTCAGTGTCGGACAAGACTCGGACCTCAACAGCTTTGTCAAGGTCATCAATAATAGCTTGCAGTTCTATTTTTTCTTTTTTATAGGACCCACTAGTATTGGATGCCCATCCCCTTAGATGTCTTCTCAAGTTACGTATCTTATTGTTCCATTTTTGCATCGGGGTGTGTCCTTTACACCGACTATTCCAAATGTTAGACACACGGTCGACAAAGCCCTCGCGAACCAGCCAGCCTAGCTCAAATTTAAACATCCTTCGACTGCCAAGAAAAGCCGCAACGCCGGTATCCAGGAGCAAAAGAGCATGATCTGACACTGACTGGTCTAAGGCACAAACCGTGACTAGGGGGAATTTCAATTCCCATTCAGAGGTCATTAGGACTCGATCCAACTTCTCAAAGGTCGGATTCGGAAGAGTATTGGCCTAGGTGAATTGGCGACCCGATAAAGCGATTTCTCTAAGATCAAAATTGTCAATGACAACATTGAACAGAAAAGGCCACCGGTTGTGGAAGTTGGCGTTGTTCTTTTCTCGTCTATATCTCATGATATTAAAGTCCCCTCCGATGAGAGTGGGGTGTGCATTATGTTGGCAAGCTCGAACAAGTTCTGCCAAGAAGCTTGCTTTTAAGTCATCTTGAGCAGGACCATAAACAGCCATTAGAATCCAAATGAATTTGTCAGCCTTATTGCGAAGATGAAACTTGATAAAGAACTCCCCATCATCCATGGCAGACAAAGTAATGGTGGCAGAATTTACCCCAAGATACCGCCTGACCTACCGCGGGAAGGAAGATAATGCCATATAAAATCTAAACCACCAGACAGGCGAGAAAGGATGCGAGCATCTATGTCCTTCTTCCCAGTTTCCACAAGAGCTATGAAATCCAGCATATGATCTCGCACACAATCGGCAATATAACGGTATTTAGCCAAGTCTCCAAGACCTCTGCTATTCCAAAAAAGGCCTTTCATGGTGAAAAATTCTTATGTTTAATTTTATTTTTATCTTTTGGACCGTTTTGAACGACCGACCGACACGACCTTTCTTTTTAGAGGAGAGCAATTTGGACTTACAAGAAGTAGCCTTAAGATCACCAATTAGGTGTCCATGCACCGCCTCATCCAGATCAACCTCGGTTACCTCCTTTACCAAGTGAGAGAGTAGAGAACCAGCATGTGCGTCCTCCTCATCATCACTAGTATCACAGAAGGTTGAACCATTAGAAACAGAGTTATGTTTATTTTTATTATGCTTCAGCTCTCTGGGAACCAATTTCAGCCTATCAATCTCAATGTGCTTAAGAACATTAAGTGAAATCTCTATGTCCTTACGATTGTTACCCAGTTTTACTCCTAAGTTGTTGATATTGGAAAGAAGTTGATCATTGGGTAAAAACGTGAATGAAATGGGAGCAGTAGATGGCGCACCTGGTGGAGGATGACAAGTTGGCGTAGACGACCACGGCGACTTACTGTGATCGACCACCATCTTGTGGCGGCCTTCTGATTTTGTGGAGTTCAGGGCCTCCATGTCGAGAGCCTCGACGTGGCCTTGGTGGCGTCGGCTCGCAGGGTAAGAGGCGGGGCGATGAGGTCGATGACACGGACGTGGCTCCTTCCTGATAGAGAGCTCCTCCACGGCGGCGACTAGCAGGCCCAGGCGAGCTCCTCCTTCTTTTGGTGATATCAGCCGGTGATGTTGCTTTCTCCACCTCCGCTCTTGATACGGCGCAGTCAACGTTAGCAGACCACGCCGTCGTGGCTATTCAAGAACTATTGCCACTGGTAAATAGGCCGAAGGTTGAGCTATCCAACTATTGCCACGGGTAAATAGGCCGAAGGTTGAGCTATCCAAGACATGCGGTATTATATCACAGAGGATTAATCAGTCGTTGTTCTAAATTTTAGGGGTTACTCGAACTTATTTCTAATTAAAAATAAATACTATATTTCTTTAGTTTATGATATCATTAGGAAACCTGCCTTATTCACCTGATTCACAATTTGAGCCCAATACACCTGATAGAGCAACACAAATTTAGGACTATTTACCCGCGAGTAAATAGCCCCAAATTTAGCTCAAGACAGTAGTTATACATGTTTTTACTATCTTGAGCTTCTGTCAAAACTTTAGTTGGGTCGTAGTGTACTTATCAATCAACTGACAAGTAAACTGTATTTGCTTTTCCATCGAGGTGCACGTTTTTATTTGTGTATAGATAATTGTTGCTTTTGTTTTTATTTGTGTAACAGCTCGCGAAGACTCTGTAGTGGGCCGGCCTGCAGAAGGAAAAAGCGATTCAGAAGGTTAGGGGAGGTGGCAGCAGGGGTTTTTAACGGATGGGCTTCGATTAATCCTCGGCTTACGATCTGATCTCGAAGATGCGATGTGAATATCAGAAAGCTGATGTTGTTATGGTCGCTTTAGATCTTGATGCTACTTCATGTAATGATAGCCGTTCCGTAGCTTATCGTACCAAACTTTCTTTACTTTTTTGGATGACTCTCGTAGCAGACTTCACGGTATCATTAGTAAAATCGGGGAGAAATCCCTTTTATTACAAAAAAAGTAAGCGAGTATGTGACTGCAGTGGCCTGTCAGCATAATTATGGTGCCTAGTGTAAAATGTACTTGCGTTATACAAGTGGTTGTATGTCTGATTTTCGATGGCGATGTGGGATCACGTGAAACACAATTCGTGCAGGAAACGAGAAAATTTTCGGCGAATCAAAGATGCACTGACCAGGTTTATAGGTTTAATTCCCATGCCAGTAGGATCGAGTTTACAGTTCCCCCTGATGGGTTTACTTCCTGTTAATGGTTAATTAGTCCAAAACTCTGTCGCAAAGAACATCATTTGCAAGTTGCCACTAGAGTAGCTACTAGATGCAAGGTGTCATTGGATACCGTCAAATACTCACATGCAACGCTGGATTAGTGGAGCCCGGGCCATGCATCTGCATGCGGAAACCATAGACAAAACCAGCGAGGCCGTGGCCCCCACCGCTCCCTGGCGCCACTCCACCGAATAGATTAGCCTGACCCATCAAACAAAAATGTTGTCATAATTTTGCTGCCTTCTTCGAAGACTTGATGGCTGGATTGGGCTGGAACTGTCCCGGTGAAAAATGTGAATTTATTCTCTCACAAGAAGAACTTAAAAAGGCAACGCTGGAGTATCATCTGAAGTAGCTCACTGTTCCTTTTGCCATTACACATGGATCCTAACCCTTCTTGTGCTTGTCATGGGATAACCTGGACCAATCTTGTCTGTTCGTTTCTGGCTAAATGCATGTTCCTTTTTTCTCCATCCCATTTAGGGACTTGACGAGGTATTGTTTTCCCCTATGAATAAAAGTGTCTGAGGAAGGAAGATGTCACTTAACAGTTCTCCTGTTTGGGACATGCAGCCATCGATCATGGATGTGATTACATTTACACATCCTCTGCTTTTCAATTCAAAGGAGAGCAGAGATGGTGGGCAAGTTTGCAGTTTCTTGTGAAATTACCGTGCAGCCCTAATTACAAGTTGAATGTACACTGTTGGTGCCCCTTGTCCTGATGATTCATCCGCCAAAGGAAAGGATACGAGATCGTCCTTGCCGAGGCCCTTCAGTGCAAAAGAAATGCTAGTGGTCATACGCAACTCCCATGCTCCTCGTGGCTGTCCCCTCGATGTTCACAAGAACCACCAACGCACAGGACAGTAGACCGAAAGCAGAGGCTTCACAGGCAAGTACATGAACTGATGCAATTATCATGTGAGCATTGGTACAACTGAAATGATCTGAAAACAAAACCTGTCTAGTACTCGATCAATCATACAGCACAATTGCAATAGGTTCGAATCATGGATTCCTTGCCAAAAAATAGGATGGAGTCGTGGATCCCCCGTCCATCACGAAGATAAACAAGTGATCCAACGAAACGATAAAGGAAAAAGTCAGGCCAGGAAAAGAATCGTCTACGTGGAACTGGAGGGAAATAATGCATGCATGTGATTGATCACTGCAGCTGCAATGCCACGACAAAGGTCGGATCAAGCTAAGAATAGTGCTTCCCATAAGTAGTGCCACAGCAAGAAACTTGGTCACCGAGATAATAAATAAAACAAAAAATGAAGAAATGTCTGTAACTGGCAGGTTCATACAAGATCACAGGGCTTCATAGCTAATCAAAGATGAGTGACATCAGAAAACAGATGCAGTTCCAGAATTATGTACCAGCTGTACACTTCCACAAATACTACACTGAGTCGCTGGATCTCATTACAAGCAGCAAACCAAATTGCCAGATCAACAAAGTTAGAAGAACCAATTTTTTTTTGTACAGATCAATTGCCACCATTCACACCAAAACCTCATGTGTTCTCCCTTTACTCGCGCTGGCTGGACCAATGAGCACTTAGATACAACTCATTTACATCAGAACACAAGAGCAAGCTAGACCTAGGCATCACGAGCTGATCACATACAATAACTGGATCTACTGACAGCAACCTCCGCCATGTTTTGCGTTGTTCTCCTGCTTCTGTTTCAGAGAGTTCCTCTTAACAACTGAAGATCCTTCCTCCGAGAGACTTGGAACTTCAAGAATCTGCAATAGCTCAGCATAGTAAGGTAACTCGAGGAAATGATGTTCTTCCAAACACAAATTGAGAAAGATAGTGTGCGACGCTGAAGTTTGAAGGTGCTCGTAAGGCTTACATCTAGCTCGTATCTTGTTAAAAATTAGTGAAAAATGGTATCTTCAGAAGGAGCTGGGTGAATTTTCTAACATAATGGGGATGTTCACAAAAAGAGACTCTTCACCACATTATTTATAGAATAACAAGTGTAAGTCAGAAATCCAGCACAATAAATGCGCACATTATTCATGATCAAGGCTTACAGGTTAGTTCAAACAATTCTGTGGGCAGAAAGCAATATTTGTCTATGCTTCAAAGATTTGACGCATGCACTCATGTGCCTATGCTAACAATGCAGAAGTCGGGGGGAAACTGCACTATTTATAATAAAGGACACAAGCAATGCACATGCACTAATGTACAAATATCACATCTACAAGATACAATTATAATGCATCAAGTCAATCATCTGACCAAAAAGACTGACAAATTGGCTCAAGCATGTTCCTTGTCGGTACAACCGGTGATGTGCTGCCCGTTGAGGTTATGTACAACAATTTGGCCCATAAAAGCTCAGCAGGTGACAAGCCAAGACTTACTACATGAAATATGCAGAACAAATCATATATCGCTGATTCAACAATAAATGGATCTGTCCTGAGAAATTAAAAAAGAGGAGAATGCCTACCTAGCTGCCATCGCATATATAACCGATTTCTCATGAATTTAAGAAAGTAAGGCCATATAGCATGATAATGAAACAATTAACATGAAAGGAACTAACGCAGATGTGATCCATGTATACAATTAGGATGAAAGCACTCCCAACCATAAGCCATAGAAGGAGTGTAAACAATATTAAGAACAGTATGGGAAGAGAAATCCAACACTTATATAACAGCAATTATCCAGAACTGCTTCTCTACCGTCTCTTAGAAATGAACCTCTATTGACTCAGTAATACAAGTTTAGAGACGCAAAGGGGAAGTTCTCAAGTCCAGGGATTCAAGTGGTATGCAAGTTTAGGGACCTATAGTACACTTTTCTTAAAAACATGCACAAACCGACAGCTTTCACTGCCATATACATTGATTACTGCATTGATCATATACAATAAAAGGCATAAGCAACGATAAATTCAAGATTCGCAACACAGGAACAGCACCGACAATAGAAACATATGCAGTTACATTATTGTAACAAGAGTATTTCTATTTTTAGCTGTGCTTTGCAATAAGATTGTTGGATAAAATATATTGCATCTACTGAAGGAATGTTGAATACCAGAAGATCTTGCAATTCTGAAGCACAGGATCATATTCTAGATTTGTTAGAAACTAGTCAGCTATATATTTGTTGACATTTCAACTTCAATGGTGTTACTGCATGGAATGATCCATAATTTTACAAGTCCAATTTTATAATTTTTGGAGTTCCTAGAAGAATTTTTTGGCTGGTACAAGGTAAAGAGGTTAAGATTATGGCGCTTAGTGTCTTTCTCCAGATGTACCTTTAGCGCGAGCTCTTCAAAACATTTCTCCACATTTTCTCTTGTTTTGGCACTGCTCTCGAGAAAAAGGCAGCCAGATTCCTGTGCAAAGGCAAGACCTTCTTCCCTTGTAACCATTCTTTCCTCATCCTGCAAGATAGAACCATAAAAATTGTGAACACTGTAGTGTCACTTCATCTTGTGTAGGATTTCAGTAAACGGAATGGTATTTATCAAGTTTAACTTGTTTTGTCTTTTTGGGTCCAGAAAGGCAGAAACAATCTCATGGTATTGGCAAATTACTTTTCTTCTCCCATTCTATCTAAATGACTCAAGTGGCATATGTTTTTGTACAACGGGTTATAGAATTGATCCAGCAAGTTATGGCTCTGCCGCCAAATACTTATATATTCAAAATGTAAAACATTAACATGTGCTGCCTGAAATGGAACAATTTTCACTCTAAGTCATTTGATTTAAATGAAAGAGTATACCTTGTCCACTTTGTTTCCAACAAGCATTTTGACGCACTCTTTGTTTGTTGAGTGCAATTCTATTTCCTTGGCCCATACATCAGCCAAATTTGTGAAAGTTTCTCTCTTTGTCACATCATAAACTAACAGAAGAAGACAGCACAAAGTTAAACTTCTGCAAGTTAACCTGCAACACTTTTCGCAGAATAAAAGAAATACTGTAAGGATTAGATACACAGAATTTTTTCTAGATATTTTGTCGCTACTAGCCATCACAACAAGCCTTTCAGCATCATTAATCTCAACAGAAGTGTTCAATCCCCAAATGCAGCCACGAAATGATTAGGTGGTACATTATCGTAGTGAGGTGACACTAAGTTCAGTGACAAATTCAATCAAGTATGATGAGAACATGGCGAAGTTTACTACACACCCATTGAAATCATATCCAAGAATCAGTATGCGAATGCAATGATTACAACTAATGAGCAAGACTATCAAGTTGATGGAAGGATACATCCATAGAATGGCTACCTTGAGAAGCCATTATATTGTTCAGGAATAACCATTGAGTATGGTACAATTTGTGAAAGAAAAATTGCAACCCAAACGTTCATAGTATGAGAAGAGCAAGGAAACAATTGAAACAATTAGTATACTGAACAGTAAGATGGGCATGAAAATACACTTGCAAGTCGGGCATGATAAATGGTTAGAGCTTCTAATCATGGTCCTGTAATCAAATCTTTGAAGAAATCAAATTACCTAGAATGATTCCATGAGCACCTCTGTAGTAAGAACTGGTGATTGTTCTAAACCTCTCCTGGCCAGCTGCAAACATGAAACGAGTTGGTCAAACCGTCAAACACTTGAAATCATAGGAACACCATTAGATGGAATAGGCTGTACAAAAACTTGACACAACTGACAGATATTCTACAGGAAGTCATTAATCATTGGGAGGGAATGCAGTGTTTCTTAGGCTACTAATTTCTTTGTACTTTGTAGAATAAGGTGATTGTGTCCGAAGAAAAAACAGCCCAAGTAATGAACTATGGCTGGGCAAGAAAAAAACTTCACAAATGACAAATAGGCTTGTAATTTTGTAGTACTGAAAGTCTGAAGGTACATAAGAGTAATTGCCCTCCAAAAGCAAAGAAACAACTTCACAACATACACAAAGTATCGTCGGAAAAGCATGTAAACACCATATTCATAACCCAAAAGGGAAAAAAGACTTACCGGTGTCCCATATTGTCAACTTCAGTTTCTTCTCGCCGACAGTGAGGAACTTAATTTTAAAATCCACTCCTGTAAATCAGTGTGAATTAAAAGTGAGCACTGACAAGTAAATAACAGGGACAGTACAACAAAAGGCATGCTTATACAATACTACCTCCGTTTGGAAATAGATAGTGTTTTAGAAAGTGTGCAGTCAAACTTTTGTAACTTTGACTACTAATAAGTCAAAAAATATTTAGACCAGTGAGGTCAAAGTAGTATGATTAGATTTATCATGAAAAATATTTTCAAAACATAAATTTTCATAATTTTTACCAACATATATATAAAAAGTAACGGTCAAAGATGCATATTGGAGACCATGTCGATGTCTAAAACGACACCTATTTACGAATGGAGGGAGTACATGGTCATGACTCATGAGTCCATAATGGAATGATTGGATAGGTTCCTAATCCAGAACATAAGTCCAGGCTGGAGCTGCTAATATTGGAAAAAATGCATGGCAAAACTGTGCTGACAGAATGAAGGCTGTATCTAATGATCATATAGTGGATCAACGCCACCCTGTCCTCTTAATAATAAGGATTACCGTTTTGATTAAATAGTATGCAAAACGAACGGGAATGCCATAGCTGTTAGAACAGTGGAAGATTTTTGTCTGCCCAGCAGCTTAGATGATGAACTGTACAATCTACTCTATTCCAGAGTGGACACAAAGAAGGATTTCCCCCATTAACAACTCCAACGGCATTCTCATCCAGAAAATAATATCGAACATGCACTTTGAGCTAATCACCATCAACAAAATCATCCTTAGAGTTCATCCTGAAACGCGTTCAGGATCAATCTGTTTCTCTTTTTCCTTTGCTAGAGTAATGAGGGCGCATAGTTTTAGCATTTCTTTTGATCGGTTTTAAATGAGAGAAGCTCGTGTTTCTTCGGCTGCTGCTCATCTCTAGTAGCACCACGAACCTTGTCCTACTGTTTTTAGTTTAGGAAAAAAGATGGTCGAACCTCGTGCGTCACTAAACTACTGCATACTTGTTTTCGCTGCATTTCTAGCCTCTAACAAAGGAGCAGATAAACATACTTGGTTCAAGGTTCCAACTTAGATCAAATCTATCAACAGTTGTTCTTCGAAATTAAAGGTTGTGGCATGGTGGCGCTAAGAGAACTACTCCCAGTTAGATCAGTGTAACACAGATTAGAAGCAATTACGGAGAGTGCCTGAAGCAGCAGAAGCAAAAAATCTACTCCCACAAATTGATGTCGCTGGTGATCCCTTAGTTCCCTCCCACAACTGTACTATCATCCTCACAGGGAAAATACGTACGTTACAACAGAATCTATTAACAGCGAAATACGATAACAGTCACCACCGCCGACACTAATCTCCACCCTAGAGACAACATTTATTGCTGCTGGGCTCCGTAATCGATCGGGACAGGCTTCATCAGCACAGGGGGGGCCGCGCGCACGGATCAGCGGCGAGATCCAGCGAGGCAGGAAGGAGGAGGGTACCTATGGTGGGCGAGATGTCGTCGTCGATGTGGGATGCGGAGACGAAGCTGACGAGGAGGCTGCTCTTGCCGACGGCCGAGTCCCCGATGAGAAGGATCTTGAAGGAGCAGTCGTAGCTGCTCCCCGGCGACGACCCCATGGAGACGGCGAGCGCGGTCAGCCTCGGATCGAATCGTGGGCGGGAGAGCAAAGAGAAGCAACGGAAATGCGGGTGGGTTGGTGTGAGCGAGGAGAGAAGGGAGGAAGGGGGGGAAGGGAATAAAGCGAGGGGCGGGGAGAGAAGGGAAGGAGGGCGAGTGGGAGTTGGAGTTGCGGAACTCGAAAGCGAAACGGAACGACGAGGCGTCAGGTGGAATGGACTTGGACCGGACTGATTTCTTTCTTTCGGTTACGGTTGACGACGCCTCGATGACGGGGACCTGGCTGCGTGGCGCCGAGGAGCGGGCCACATGGCGTCGCCTGGGAGCTGCGCCCCGTGCCGCGGTGTCTCGCGCTCGCGCTCCCGCGCGGGGCCCGCGTCGTCGTGTGTGTTGCTGCTGGGGCTTTGGACCCTGGTGAGGCGAGCACTGCTTGTCCCTGCTGCGGCGGTCACCCGAGCTGGCTGACGAAACGGGGGCGCGCGGCGCCTTCGGGTTGCGGCCAGGTGCCCAGGTGCGTGGGCGATCGGCGCCCGTTGAGCGGAGCGGAGTGGCGTGCGGCGCCGCCTGTCTGTCTCGCTCGTCTCCGCTACTTTGGCGTGCTCTGGTGTGTTGTGCGTTTCGTTGGCCGTGGTGGCGACCGACCGGGCCGCGGCGCGCACGGCCATGGGCACGGGCACGTGGAAACGGGTGGATATGCTCGAGGACGTCGTGTTTTTAGCCATTTGTGAGTTGTGACGCAGTGTTTCTAGCCGTCTGTTGTCACGTCTCGGTGCTGGAACTCGCTTGGGGGTAGCGAGTGAAGTTCGAGCCCGAGGGTGACTGCACATCAGAAGTACATAACCTGATTAACCTCGTAGTAACATGTACGGATGTACCCTTGAACTGCAAGTATGTCAATTATTATTGCCTCCCCGTTTCCAAAGGTACTAAAGAAACAGGAGCTCTCACGAGCATTGCAGAAGATATGCATGATTGCCTTCCATTGTTTATTTGCAAAGAACGTTCTAACACTGCCTTTTGGGTCACAGGATGATGATGATGTTCAGTATAACAGGAAAGATGGTTTGTAAAGCGAAGAAGAACACGAAATCCGGTGATCAATTCACCTTTTTCTACCTTTTGAAGCTTCTCATAAACATGTCGACAGGGTTAGTGAAAGTGAAGTGCACCCAAAGGACCTTTAGCCGGTGAGGCTAAACCATCACCACAGTTAGGTCATGGATTCCGTTATGTGTGGACCAAGGCCGAAGACTAGAGAAAAAAGGTGATGTTAAGCTTTCGTGTTCACGGGTCAGTATGCCGGTTGAATTCGTAGTTCATGAGATATTTGTTTTATTAAAGTCGGGCGGCCTCCGAGCGATCTGAGGGCATGTGCTGCGGGATTACGTCCGTTCCTAGGCGGACGGCCGCGATCGATCCGCGCGGGGCGAGCGCGTCGTGCGCTTGGACGGGCCTCTAGTTTATTAAAGTCGAGCGGCCTCCGAGCGATCTGAGGGCATGTGCTGCGGGATTACGTCCGTTCCTGGGCGGACGGCCGCGATCGATCCGCGCGGGACGAGCGCGTCGTGCGCTTGGACGGGCCTCTAATTCATGAGATATTAATTTTAGAATCGAGCTGTCTGGGAATTTTTACGCTGCTCCGTGGCAAAAGCCCAATCTGACGAAGTCCACTAGCTCTCTCTAAAAAAGAAAGCTGATATGGGCCGATTGCGAAGATCATCACATGCAAAGCCCAACAGGCCAACACCACCTGTGACAGTCCAGTAGGCAATGCAAGCAGCCCAACCGGTATAGCGATCACGTAATTTTCGGACATTATTTTTTTTAAGGGAGGGACTGGGGGTGCTCGTGCCGCGCAAAGTAGGACGAGCGGTTTTTTGCACTGGCACACCATCGCCAGCGTGTACGCCTACGTCGTGCTTGTCCCTTCTCCGTATGCAGCAACAAGTGATCATTTACTGTCCACGATACATTCTGTGTGCTATCTAATTTCGCTGCTGGCCGTGTGTCGTGTTGTATGGATCATAGAATCGTGTTGATTTTCCAAACGTTTAAAATAGCTTGGCCAGGGTTGACCAGATCACTACCTAGTAGACGGTATTGTATCCACTTGGCTTGTATCGCACATAGTATCAACTTTTGTTGTTCGTTTCATGAGCCAAAAAACGTTATTTTTGTAGCTAGTTATGTTTGGATTGAGAGTGTGAAATGTTCGCGGGTTCGCCATCCCTCCCTCATTCTGGCTCCTCCATTTAAATCTACAACTCCAAGAAAATAAGTGGTATAATTTGAAAAACCAATAAATAACAATGTGAAAAGTCAAACTGTTTCACTTCATAAAAGGAAAATTATAATAAAATACAACATTCTAAAAGAAATAACAATTTGAAAACATAAATTAGAGTAAAATGAAACATTAATCAATAAGCAAAAAATTGAAGAGGCAAGTTGTTGTAGTGGTATATCCATCTAGGTCCGATGAGAGAGTGATGGATGGACTCGTCTGAGAAATAGTGAAACCTTATGTCTCCCTAGCTTTGAGCCGCAGTGGTGAAAGCAATGCGGTGTTGTAATTTCAGCAACATAATGTAATATTTCAATCTGATAAAGCAATAAGTTGTGTTCATTTGATCTAAAATTGCTTTGTGTTCACAAATCTGATAAAGCAAAATATGAAAAAGAAATGATAAACAAGTTGCTCCAATTTTAAAAGCAAGATGCTAAAAGTTTAAGAGCAATTATAAAAAGTAAAAGTGATGTAATAAAAAATGAAAATAAAATTGCCTAAGATCTCAGCAAATTGCCTGAAAAACCACCTGATTCAGAAGATAAAAAAATTCTAATAAAAAATTACGTCATTGCAGCTAGCCAAATAGACCGTCTAATGAGAAACTACGAACATAACCCCCTCCCTAGCCCATTTAACATCGTCCCAACATATAAGATATACTAGTAAGAATAGGCAGGTTAAAAATAATATGAACTACCCTCTAAACAAAACGAGGCAACATGATGATCGAAATACAAATACCGGATTGTTTCATCTTGATCGAAAAACTTCTCCCCCTCCAATTACATTAAATTAAATTGTCTTTCCGACACTGATGTAGTAGTCACGATCAAGCGTACCAGCCTATCAGTACCAGGCCAGTGTTCCAATGTTACGTTAAAAAGACAAAAATAGTGTTTGGTGCAGTGCTATAAGTGTTCCAGAATTACAGAATATAGTATGAAAAGAAGAGTACATATATTAAGTAGTAACTAGTAGACAGCGAAGAGCAAACGAACAATGTAGCATAGAAGATGTTTTCCTCCTTGCAAATGTAGCTTCACACTTCGCAAGCTACAGCTTATCCAGCACTTCAGACTGCAGGATGCATACAGCATTGTATGTTCTCAGACCCTGGAGCATGCAGCGGCTGAGGCAGCTCTCGTCTGCTGGGTGTTGTAAGAGCTGCATCCGGGGCACTTGTGCGCCAGGATGTGGAACTGCACGTTCGACGCCGTCCCACAGTCGTTGCACAGGATCCATATCTGAAAGCCCAAAACACGAAATAGTTGTTCAGCATGCGACAGGTTTGCAGTTGTAGAGGAACCCGAATGGGATGGATGAACATGAATTTTTCAAAGAACATTTTTGTTACCATCTTCTTTTGAATCGCGGGCATCGGTGACGCCGCAACCTGCGTGCGTGAAGAGTTACTTGTTACTTGGACCGTGGGAATATATATTGCAGGATCAATGTCCCATGAAATGGGAGAAAGGAAACTGTACCTGTCGATCGAGCTTTTGCCATGCATCAGACATGTCGCAAGCAGACTTCAGGCAAACCGGACATGAGAATCTGAGGAAATAACACAGGCTGACACCATATTCATGGGGACACAGGCCAGGATCTACTAGAGCTTAATCAGATAAAAGTTTCTGTGTCTGTGTGGATACTTACCGTTGATGTGCTCTCATCTGGTAGAGGCACGCCACATGAATCATGTGCCCACAATGCAACGCACTGATATCTTGTGTCGAGTCGAACAGATACTGTGATAGAAGCAGAGAAGGGGAAAAAAATTCATACAATCAGAAACTGGAAAGTTCCACGAGTAGTACTAAAGATGATCTCTGTGGACAGGAGATATTCACCTCAAAGCACACAGGGCAGTTCTGATGCATTGCTCTTTCCACACAGCGATGGGAATCCTTGAACGCATAGTTATAGCAGCATCCTGTTATAGAACATGCCACCAGCATACAGGTTACTGCAATACAACCTTTTCTTGCAGCGAGAAATCAAGAACTGATGATTTGACACTAGACATACCGCATTTGTCGCAGTGAAAGAAATTCTCTGCACCACCAGTTCTGTAAACAATGTAATGAAAAAACTACGATTTATCGGGGAAGAAAGAGCCAAGATTTCAGTAAGTTCGTAACACGAACATAAATGCAGTACTACAGACTTGCCTACATACGCCACATCTCTTACAGTGGAATTGGTTCTTTGATACCTGAAATAAGAGGGCAGGCCAAACAAACCGGAGAAAACAAAAGAAATACGTCTGAAAAAGATTTCAAAAAAGTGTTTAATCTCATTAACCACACATAATTCGACCCCGTACGTGCTTACATCGTCATCAAAGAAGTTACATTCTCCGCAGAAGTATTGACCGAGGCGGGCCCCGCAATTTGAGCAATCCTGTTGTACCTATGAATCGACAACAAACGATTTTCACGTGATGACCATGATCAAAAACCGCATTAGAGATACACTATTCTTACTCACTGATAGGCAACTTACATCTTGTTCTTTGTTGCAGAGAGAACAGATAACCTGTGATGTTCAGAAAAGTAGAATGGTCCGAGTGAGATCAACTGTGGCTTAAATGAAAGCTTGGCCGTGTGCCCTTCATCTAAAAAAATGACAATGACTGATGTCTTTTTTTTTAAGAAAGACGTTATTGATCTCGTGGCCTCTGCATCTGCAAAACAATATGTCCATATCTGCTCATGCAAAAAGGTTTCTTTCTTTGCCTTTTCAACCATTGCTTGAACAAAGATGAGGGTTCTAATAAAGAGTAAGGAAAATTATGGTCTCACCCAAGTTCAAAAAATAAAAAATAACCGTGGTTTCACCCGAGCTGTCTTTTCCCCCTCCTTAATTTAATATTACTCGTAATCAACCAAAAATGTGCAGGTATGTGGTGAAAGACAATACTTTCACTGAATTTTGCTAGATTATTTGAACATATAGAGTGAACCTGGAAGATGGAACCCATCCGGCCATCCCCTAGTCTTTACTACTTCATGTTAGTACATCTGAGACAGCTGTCAGTCTACATCAATAGGAGTTCATAGTTAACACCAGCCATTCCCTAAACTGTGCAGTGCTCCATCATCAATAAGGTGAAACATGTCTATATTCTCCCTCTCATTTGCCATTTCCGTAGCTATCATGTTTGCCCATCATTCTTAACTTTGTTAAATGCGGGATGCAGCTGCGGTGTCGACATGGACACACAACAACTGGACGGACCACATGTACGCCAAATATTAATAGAAACTCGCCGAACTACATATTGGACGAGCGTATAATAATAATGATAATGATAATGATAATGATGATGATGATGATGATGATGATGATGATAATCAACTTAACCAAACAGGAAAGAACCAAAACAAACAGGGCCAAGAACACCGACCAGCTTGATTTCATGGCGAGGGATCTCGTGGCGGTCGCGGACGCTGATATCCAATGAATCCTGCACCAAAAGTGAGCCCAGCAACGTTGAAGTTCCTTTTCCGCCGAGCCATGACAAAACAGGTAAAATCAAAGCTTCAGGGAAACAAAAAAGTAATGCGAAGTACATCAGACCTTGGCTTCGTTGTGGCAATGCCGGCAGTCGAAGACCTCGCCGCAGCACGGCGCCCTTATCTTGCATTTCCTCCTGTAATGCACGCACCTGGCAATGGCATCCGGAAAAGATAATCACAGCACACAGCCAATAAAGATGGAAACTCGAAAGCGATGTGTTGCAAGAACTAGCATGACATTGGAAATTGTTCTTACCCGTACTGCTCTGATCCCAAGGCCATCTCCATTTCTCGCAGCTTTCCTCTACCTGATACTATCTCTCACGTACAGAAGCTCCTAGCACCTGAACATAAATTCAAAAGGAACGAGTAAATCAAACAAAAAAATTCACAAAAAAAACTCCTCTGTCTGCTTCTCTTCTTCTAAGGGCTTCACCTTCTCTGCACCTGCTCGGCCAGCCACAACCAGACGACGAAGCACGGCTGATCGCGGGTAACAAAGGCACCGTCCGACCTACGTAGCCGCGTGTGCGATCGCCGGCGGTACGTAGCAGCAGCCAGCACGCCGCCGCCGGCCGGGTTCGTCAAACGCTTTTCCTCGCGGGAGCCCGAGCGCACGGCACGCCTCGGTGCGCGCGCGGGGGCCGGTTATATAGGCGCCGCAGCGTGCAAGCCTTCTCTCGGCACAGTTCTTTTAAAAGAAAAGAAGAGACGAAGAGAAGTTGCGTGGCATTCGGTGGCCCTTGAGCTTTATGTGACGCAGTAAATAAAGTACTGGCACTTGCACAAAGCCACCGGACATGTCCATCGAATCGCTTCATTTGGCTCTTGTCCGACGCAACATTTTTTCCGTTCTCGTGAGTTTTGAGCTGGAGACATTTTGCATTCAGTACGTGAGATTCGATATCTTACGACCGAAAGTTTGTTCATGGTAGCAGCCAAACTGAGACGGCTGGAGTTTTCTCTTTTCAGTTTAGAGAGCTGTTCTTTTCTCGACTTAAATCCTGGTGGCTGGAGCAAGGAATCAATGTTCTCTACCTGATTGTTGGCTTGGCAGATCCAGCAGCAGCTCGTCGATCCCTTTCACGGAGGTTCGCTTTGTAATAACACGCTGATCGATCGATAATCACCGAAGCGTTGCGAGTCGAATCGAGTTCTCTTCAGCATTTTTGACGGACAACAGACGCTACCCTCTGAAATGTCCTTGTTGCCTAGCCCAGAAATTTAAATGCAACCTTCCTTGAAACGACATCAGTATAGCATTGCTTAATTTCTTCTCCAAATCCATGCGAACTTGTATAGTTATTTGCTAAGAGATACAATTCCAATTGCTTCCCTGAACCGGAAGTGAAAGGCTTACGGAACGGAACTGCTTCAGCTTAATTAACACGACTCAAAGGCCTTTGACCTGCAAACCAACCAATCAATGTGCCATCGAGCTAGGCCTCAGATGCATGCAAGCTGACCAACTAGACGGACCGTGCCATTTGTTAATGCAGCACTAGGCAGATTGGACAGCGTGAGAGCAATGCCTTGCCTGCCTCACATTTCCCATTCTTCTCCTTGTTAACCATGTATCTGACATTCTGACGCAGCATCCTTTGACTGACCGGATCAAAAGGGAGGGGTATTAAAGTGCGGTTTGGTGCCGGTGAGAGGTAAACAAGTGGCGGGAGTTGCAGGGTCAGGGTGGCTTGTAGGTAACCATCGGCTCGACAGCGAGTGCAAGCGTGCATGTTGATGGTGTTCAGCTTCCGATGCTTCTTAAGCTCGTTGCCTTCGATTGGAAGCGCAACACGTGCTATGATCAGTAAAGATCAGGTTGCAAGCCGGGATTCCACTTCCGCGGTTTGGCGGCCAGAGGATCTTGTGTCTCCGAGCTCCTAGCAAAAGATTCCGATACTTCTACGTTACAATCAGTAAAGCTTTCTCTTTAGCTAATAAAGCATGTGACATATCTTTTAGGGGGTGTTTGGTTGGGCTTTTCAGCAGCTTTCCACTGGAAAAAGCTGCAGCCCAATCAATCGGCCAGCTTTTCAGCAGCTTTTGCTAACGATAGCTGTGGGCTTTGCAGTGCAAATTCAGCTGTTTGGAAAAGCTGCATTCTGCCAGCTTTTTGTAATGTGCTGATGTTTCTGTACTCATGTTCCAAAATGTTATAGATTGTTTGGATAAACTAAAAGCCACATATTCACTTTCCTACAGCCACAACAGCTTTTCCAGACAGCCAACCAGCAACAGTTTTGTCAACAGCCACAGCCCAACCAAACGGGACTGTTGTCACTGTTGGCACTATTTCAGTTTCTTGAAGAAGCAATCGTGTTTTCGTGATCTAGAATAATAATATGAATTAAATTTGTCGTGGCTGTTGTACTAGCTCTGAGTCGCTACCCTTGTTATCTGCTTCATATAACAAGTTGTACAACTAATCGCATCTTATATTTGGCCATGTGACCGGCTGAAATCTAAATAAGTAGCTCGGACGGACCACCATGCACATAGGCTTGTTCTTCTCCAACGAGCTGGCCACAGCCCCTCCGTGCACGGTCATTGCAGTTGTAGCTCCATCCAATCCACCACACATGGGCACACCCCTCAACGTTGGCCCCAATCCTTGACAACCCGCGGTTGGAGGTGAGCTCACCATCGACCCTGTCGTCACCACGACTCCCCTGACCCCGCCTAACCTAATATTTAGCGTGTTTAGCTGCTGTCATAATTTATCACGCTTAATTTTATGGCCGTTACAGTTTTTAGGTGTAACTTACCATACTTTATTATATATATGATCTATATATTATAGATTTAACTTTTTGTCAAATTTTGTTACACAAGATTTTGCTAGTCATACTTTCCTGACAAGCCACATTTTTTTAGATAAAGGAGACGACGTCCCTGACCTTTACATCAATTAATACACGTGCTTTTCTAAAAAACAAGTGTTTATACACCAAGGTTTAGACTCCAACGGAGAAAGCAACAAGCTCAAATAACACAAGCTCAATCAAGTATACAGAGCCTATTAATAGTTTCCCCTATCGTCCCCAAGTGACTGCACCCAGTTGTCATAGTAACCCCGTGCTTCACATTTTGTAGTAAGGACCACGTACGGAGGCAATTGGTGGCCACTAATATTGCCTATAATTATGTCGTAAGTGGTATCTTTAAATTGAATAACTAATTCCTCGACATATTATAAATGCTAATTTGTGACGGTAGGTTGAAAGTAATGTATATAATACGCCACACGAAAAGTAGGCAAACAGACATGTAAAAAAGAGACCCTGAATCGTCTCCAGTTCATTACAAAAGCAACATTGCTTACTACCGTGCCTACGACGCTCGGCTAAGTTGTCTTTTACAAGAATACTCCCCGACTAAGATACAGTAGGAAAATATTTATTTTTAATGGGATCTTTAGTTTCCAAATGAACTTGTGATGGAGGATGCATGCTGAATCACAGAGAGCGGCATACATGGATTGAACTGAAAATAGTCTGAATGAGCATAGCTTCCACCAAAACTTATCACACTCCTATGCGAGGTGCACTGACGAAGATGCACATGGAAATCGGTCCAAGCTTACCATTTGGGACCAATTAATGCACTGAGGAAGCTAATGTTAAGTAGTGTAGTGCTCATCACTCTACTAGTATAGTATGTTTCTTTCTTTTGACATGGTAAAGGTTCGAAAACTACTCATTGAGAGGTCTGACACCAAGCCAAATATTTTTCCAGAAGCAGATCTCAGTGCCACTATTGACAATATAATAGCCATGTCAAAGAAACAAATGTTTCACTTTCATCAATCCCTTCCAAAATTTGTGAATCCTTTGGTTTTCCTTCCAGTTGGGACAAAGTTTTGGAATGCAAGTATTTATTTCGTAACAACTTTTGCTACACACCATCTTTATTGAGCAATTTAAAGAGTCACTTTGCCTAAATTTAGTTGTGGTGAAGATAGCTTTGAACTAAACATGTCTTTAATAGGACGAGTTGATGTCTCGTTCTAGTTGTTCTCCTCTATTACTGCCACGGGCAATTTACGTCTTTCTAATATTGTTGGAATGTATGATCATGATGTTTGAGGGCGTGAGATTGAAGACGAGGCGGGTAAAGGCGCACAAGAAAATTTGATAGACGAGTTTTATTTATCATCCAACACACACAAAAAATAATCTGGTAAAATTCCTTTAAAAAAGGTAGTTGCATACAAGGAAGAAAGGAAGAAATCTCGAGCGTCTATTATTGGTCCAACGCTAGGAGATATGTTTATCCCGCGCCGCGCGCCGCGTCGGTAGGTTTTTGGCCCTATGCGCTGTCGAGTCTCAAGCCTCAACCAAAGCCGCCGTCAAAGCGCTTCTCTCTCTTCCTCTCTCCACTCGACGCTCGCTAGCCCGAACCCCAAGCACCCGGAGAGCCAAAACCTAGCGAAGGCCTCGCCTCAGATGGCAGTCCCCGGTGGCCGCAACGGCCTCGTAGACGACGAAGACGTCGCTGACCACGCTGAGGCCTTCGGCGGGCCCTCCGAGGACGACGACGTACCACTGCCTCCCCACCTCCGCGCCCTCGCCGACGCCGCTCAGACCGGCAACGTCGACGCCCTCCGTGCCGCTCTCGGTATTGGCTTTAATCCCGCCGCCCCTAAATCCCGATCCTCGTACACATTTAGGGTTCTATAAGATCACTTGATTGGAGCAGAGTACGCGTATTGAATAGATTGGTGTCGGTTCTTATTTGTGTATGTTTGTCCTTTCGTGAAGATGTATAGGGATTCACTAGACAGATTGCTGCTTTGCATGGCGCGGACACAAAATCGCATCCTCTAGTTTAGTGCGACTGTGTGATGGCCTTCTACGCGGATCAGCCTAGTGCAAGTTTTGTATTTGATGATTGTGATGTATCGGTTTGAGTCATATCGCACAAGCCATTTTCATGCTTCCGTCAGTTTTATCAAGGGAACTGGAAGCAAAATCTTCACTTAGCCCCGTAGCTTTTGAATGCAATTCAGAAGCACTAGACGGAACACATGCCTTTTGCAATATAACTGTAAGCTAGATTATGCCTTTTGTTGTTGAAATCTAGAACATTGTTTATGTGAAAAATGTGGCAACTTATAAATAGCACCTGACATCTCTAATTGTTGCAATTGATTTAAGCCAGCTTGGTATTGCTGTATTGTGCTGAGGAAGCAACGGAATAAAGTTAGTCACAGAAAATATTTGTTTATGTTTACCATAGTAAAGTTATTTATTCTATGGCCCTAGAAAAGGGGTTGCCTTCAGTTAGATTATTCGAACTAGCAAAACATAATATTTGTTTAAAAGCGTCTGCTATGCCAAACACAACCTTAATTTCTTTGCCTAACCCAGGAAATTTGAAGGGATAACTCTAGTTTGTGAATCTCTTGGCTTGTACCTGCATGCCATATGCTTGGTTGGTTGGCATGTTGCGTTCTTCTCCATGAATGTGATCAAGCTTCATTGCCTCATTGGATACCTTTGCATCTTCTTAACACTGTGTTGCAGTTACCTTGAAACTCTGTAATGATGTAATCTTCATTCTTCGAGAACATCTATTCGTAAAACAGAACATCTATGTTTTGTCATCTTGTAGCATACATAGTTAACAGTTTAGCACTTTAGCTTGTTTGGTCATTTAAGATTTGCTTCCTTGTTTCTCTTTCCGTATTTGAAACTTACCAAGGTCAACAATTTTTTTCTTTCATGAGTTCTTGTGGAAGCTGAAATTGAAACTGAAATGAAGCATATGCTATTGCTGGGGTAGAGCTGGTTATAGAGGTTTAATGCTTGTCATCCCATAGGCCATAGTTACTATCTATGTTGTATCTTCATAGTATTAGTCATGCAATTATATGTGTAAATTGCACGTAACACCAGGTAATTTGACCTGCATTGCACATTGCACCATCTTTTGCAATAATAAGCAGTTTGCACCTGGTTACGACAAAGAGTATTGCACTTTGCACCACCACCCCTTACCTTCTGATGCCTCTAATGGAACCTGAAATGAGGGTCCCACATGTAAGTGAAATCAGTGACATAGTGCCCACATGTCACATGCCTCTTCTACATTTCTCTCATCTCCTCTCGTCTCTCTTTCCCTTGACTCAAATCACACCGAGGCACACCCAATCAGACAGGTCAAAGCGGAGGAGGATGAGAGGAATCCGTACAGAGGTTCATGGCATTGATGGCCTTTGGCCTTGGGTCTTGCACCTTTGGGGAAAACGTTGCCCTTCATGAACTCCTCTGTGGCAGCAGCGACCATGGCAATGAAGCAACAGACGAGGCGGAACAGGATGAGGCTATGGCTCGACACTCAGGCCCACCTCCGAAATCTAGCCTCCATGAACTCCTTTTCCGATTCCACCGTGCGAAGCAGCCGGATTTCATTGCCAACAGCGGATTGAGACGCCGTTGCGGCCTACCCTTCGTACTCGAGGAGGAGCACCGCGCACGTCTAGATATTTGTGCTACTGCATGGGCGAGCCCCGCAACAACATGATGGATGTTGATTGAGCGCACAAGACGATCCTCGAGCATGATGTTGCCTCCACTATGAGATGAACGACATCAACATGGGGCAAAAAGCGGTGCGTGGCGAGCTATCCATCGCCGATGCGATCGCCGGCACGCCACCTTGAGCTGCTCTCCTTCGGCCACACTGGTGGCATCGAATTCGCTGACATGCCGGCTGCAGCAGTGACCATGGCGGGTAGAAGAGAGATATGACATGTGAGACCTACGCTACCGATTTCACTTACATGTGGTGCCGACATTGCAGGTTCCATTAGAGGCAATGGAAAGTAACGGGAGGTGGTGTGAAGTGCAATACTCTTTGTAGTGACCTGGTGTAAATTGCTTATAATTACAAAAGGTGGTGCAATGTGCAACTTAGGCCAATTTACCTGGTGTTATGTGCAATTTACTCATTATATAATGATTACACATATTTCAGCATGTAATATTTAAGTTCATCTATTTGAGGTCCCTACTGTGATCGTTTAACCATCTCAGTGTGTCAGTCCATATTGACTACATCGGTTCAAAAGTACTGTTGCTAAATTATTTTGTCTTAAGGCTTTGCTTCTCTTCATCAGTATCACATTCTTTAGTGCTGTGTTTTTGGCAATTAACTTGGAAGTGGAAAACTGGCAACAGGAAAAGCATTTCTGGATATTTGGTTGTCATCCATGGAGCTCTTTACTTAGGGTCTATTTTTATGTTTACACAGATAATTGTGGTAGCAGCATTGATGATCCATTTGAAGATGGTGATACTGTGCTTCACTTGGCATGCTTATATGGCCATCTGCCTTGTGTGCAGGTTCACATTTTTATCTTGCTCTTTTTTTTTAGAATACATATCTTGCATATTTTACTCTGCTTATCGTTTGTATCTAACTATGGTCATCTTCTCAGCTACTGCTGCAACATGGGGCAAGCTTAGAATGCAAAGATGAAGAAGGTGCAATTCCTCTTCATGATGCTTGTGCTGGAGGTATGCTTTTTTTTTAATTTGCATTGAGCTTTGGTCATCTTTGTCTCTTTTTTTGTGTGCTGTTTATATGGTCAGTTTATTTACTTTTGGTACAGGCTTCACTGAGATAGTCCAATATATTCTCAATTTTGCTGCAAATACTGATGGTTGTGCAATTCGAATGCTCAATACTGTTGATGCTGAAGGCGATACTGTAAACTCCCTTTGCCATTCGATCATGTGCTAACCATATTTTACAGCTATGTGCTATCAGCATGGTATATAAGTTTATGGATCTACTCTTTGCAGCCACTCCATCACGCTGCTAGAGGGGAACACCTGGATGTTGTCAAGCTTTTGCTCGAGGCTGGGGCATGTCCCAAGAAGGAAAATGCTTATGGGCAGGCACCTGCCGAGATGGCTGATCAAGATACTGAAGTCCGAACCCTGTTAACTGCCAAGCAAGTTGAGGCCAGCGTACGTAATGTATGAGGATTTGATTGACCTTGTGGCAATCCTTAGTTGAAATCGGTTAAATGAGTGGTAGTATCTTAATACACAGCTGCCTACTATGAAAACTGAATTTCTATTGTCATTAAACTGTGTAGTGATGTGCAGTGAGAAGCATGATGTTTCTCCCTTTACCCATTTTATTTGTATCCTATAGGAAAGCTAAAATTGGATGCATACCATTTGATTTTCCGTTACCCTCATGATTATGCTTACTTGATGCCTTGCAATATTTTTGAAGAGGAGGTATTGCTTCAGTGACGACTTGGGACTCAATTGCTTAGTGACTTTTAGGTTTAATGGACGTACCCTAAGCTTGGATTGTGGCTTGGTAGTATACAGCTTGCTGCTATCAGGGTAGGATGAAAGCACACTTTTTTTTTCGTGAGATATGTTGGTTAAGACTTATTCCTCTCACATTGGAAAGTAAGGTAGACTCAGAGTTGGTGGACTAAGGGTCTGTTTGGTAGGGTTGTGACTGTTGATAAAGCTGCTGTTGGTTGGCATGAAAGCACACTTTTTTTTTCCTTAAATATGGTTGGTTAAGACTTATTCCTCTCACATTGGAAAGTAAGGTAGACTCAGAGTTGGTGGACTAAAGCCCTGTTTGGTTGGGCTATGGCTGTTGATAAAACTGTTGTTGGTTGGCTATCTAGAAAAGCTGCTGTGACTGTGGAAAAGTGAACATATGGTTTTTGGTTGATCCAAATCATCTGCAGTATTTTAGAAAATGAGCACAGAAGCTTCAGCACATTGCAAAAAGCTGATAGAAGGTAGCTTTTCCAAACAGCTGAATTTACACTGTAAAGTCCACACTACCATTGGCAAAACCTATTGAAAAGCTGGCTATTTAGTTGGGCTGTAGCTTTTTCTAGTGAAAAGCTGGTGAAAAACCCAACCAAACACTCCCTAAACATCTTTGTGTATCATAGGAGAGTTCTCTTTTCACACTAAAATATATATTTCCAAAATTAACATGCCAAAAAATATAGTCATGTTGATTCCAGAATCCTTATTCCTGTGTACCCAAAGTCTCAGAGTTGAACTCGGACTTGGGAGTCTCAGACGCATTGTCCTGTATGATCGTACGAGTCTAAGTCGGACACGGAAGATGGAACACCTATTCTCATCTATGGGCATGTTTAGTTGGGCTGTCTGGAAAACCTGCTGTAGCTGTGGGAAAGTAAACATATGATTTTTGATTGATCTAAACCATTTACAATATTTTGGAAAATGAGCTTTGAAGTTTCAGCACATTGCAAAATGCTGGGAGTGATAACTTTTCTAAATAGCTGAATTTAGACTGTAAAGCCCACAGCTACTGTTAGTAAAAACTGCTAAAAAATAAACTGTTTAGTTAAATTACAGCTTTTTAAAGTAAAAACTATTAAAAAGCCCAACTTAAACTAACCCATCAGCGATCCCGTATTCCTTCCTGTTTCGTTCTCCCGATCCGCCTCCCACCCTGACTGCCGGCCGTGCAGCGCCCTCCCCTTTCCCTTGCCTCTTCTTAGCTGCGCCACGACAACCTTTGTTCTGCAACATGCCGCCCGCGGTTTGCCGCTACTGGAAGTCCGGCCATTGCAAACGGAACCCCGGCCAGTTCCTCCACGCCGACGTGCCTGGTCCTGCGCCGATTGTCAAGAAGCCCAGCACCTGGGTCAACACTTACCTGCGTCACGAAGCCCAGACCCGACGGCGATGCTACGATTCCTCCAGTATCGCCGACGAAGCGGCAGAAGCGCGGCTGCCGCGTCCAAGAACCCGGCGCGTGGTGCGTTGGCGACGGCATCCGCGGCGTCGCGCGGCCCGAGGGTCACGCCAAGGCGGTCACCGGCGTCGCCGTGCCAGGAGGGTCGGGCAAGCTGTTCTCCGGCAGCCAGGACGGCACGGTGCGCCCCTGGGACTGCAGCACCGGGCAGTGCCACGTCGCGACGCTGCACGAAGGGGAGGTAGGCAGCCTGGTGTCCATGGGCCCGTGGGTGCTCGTCGGGGTGCGCGGCGCCGTGAAGGCGCTCTACACGGGGAGCGGCAAGGAGCTGCGGCTGCGAGGGCCCGCTGCACGGGTCACCGCCCTGCTGGTCGAGGACGACGAGCACCTCTTCGCCGGCGGGGAGGACGGCGCCATCTACATGTGGAGGCTGAACCAAGAATGCCAGCGCTTCGACGAGGTCGCCGCGCTCGCTGGCCACGAGCAGGCGTCGCGTCGCTCACGCAAGGAAAGGGCGCGCTCTACTCCGGCTCAGCGGACGGCGGCATCCGGGTCTGGGACCTCGACACCCACCAGTGCATTTACAGCTTCGCCGGCCACGCGTCCAAGGTCACCGTGTTGCTGTGCTGGGACCGGTTCCTTCTCTCCTCGTCCGACGATGGCACCGTGAAGGCCTGGAGGTCGGAGCCGGATCACGACGACATGGATATCGAGCTCGAGGTACACTAGACCCACAGGGAAGAAGGCGACGGGATGGTTGCCATGGATGGAACGTACGACGCCGACGAGAAGCCCGTCCTGCTGGTCTCACGCAGCGATGGCGTTGTCCGTGTCTACGACCTCCCGTCTTTCGACAAGAGAGGGCAGATTCGCTGCAACGGCGAGCTCAGAGTGGTGAAGTGGACGCCCGCCGGGTGCTGGAGCTGAAACTTAAGTCTGAATTCTTTAGCTGAACCGACCTCTAATCTCTTAATCATCGATCACTGCCAGTTTTGCCTGTGAGCCAGTGAGTTTGTAAGACAGAGCAATTGCTCATCGGCTCGTAAAGACTGATGATAATCAACGAGAATAGTGAAGTGGCAGCATTCTTTTGACACAAAAGATAGTTTTGTAAAGATCCTGCTGCAATGTTGAGCTGTACACTGTGTTTCGCAAATGATGTATGTTTTGCAGTCATGCTTTCCAGGTTAAATTAATCTTGTGTACTATTGTTTTCAAGTACTACTGCTGTGATACTATTCTACATTATCACTTGGGTATGTTGCTAGGAGAGCAACTTCAACCAGTGGTGTATCCCATTCCCTATCCTAAATTTTGGGTAATAGAGTAAAAACGAGCCCTCCAACCGGTTTCCCATCCGCATCCCTATTCCAAATGGATCCCTATCTCCCTCACCGCATTCCTCATTTCTGAGGACTCCATTGCCGATCCCCATCCATCAACCATCGGCCTCGGAGAACCCCATCCTGCGTCCCGCGCCTGGTCGGAGCAGTCCATCCCGCCCTCCCCCGCGCCCGCTGTGAGCAGATCCTACCCTCCCGTGGCCGCTCGGAGCAATTCCACCGCCTTGCCACTTCCCCTCACTGTGATGACCTAGCAGCAGCGGCGGCCGTGCGACCGTGGGGTGCTTAGATTCGGCGCCGGCCATCCACATCAGAGGTACGGTGCTCCCCTCTCTTCCTCGCAAGACCGGCGTCCTCCCAAATCCCTTTGCTAGAATGTCTTTGTTGCTGATTTCTCTTTGCTGCCCGGGTCAGATCTAGGCACTGGGTGTCTTGTCTTTGCCACCGGAGGAAGGAGAGGTCGCATACATCCAGTCCCGTGAGCAACCGTGGTGACCAGACGTGAGCTCCGCCACCTGCATCCAATCTTGTGAGCTCCGCCGCCTGCATCCTTTCGACCATCGCGTGTTCCCAGCCCAGGACCGAAGGTATGGATTGCCGGCCTCTCGTACTGGATGAGCTCCTCTCCCTTCTTCCATCTTCTGGACATAAACATGTTGCTTATGAGATGAGTACTAGTTGAAAATATGTAGTTCGTATGCTATTGCGATCCTTTGTGTGCATATGGTTAGATTGTTTAGAAATCAACGACTGGGTTGACATGCTCAGGTGATTATATCACATAATTCCTGGTCACTGGAGTTAATCTCCTTGTGGAAGTGCCGTAGGAGTTTGTAAAATTTTGGTATACCATTACGATACACACTCTGTTCCGTATGATTGAAATGATCCAGTACCCATAAAAACTCCAATATGAAACTTGTAAGGTATATCATTTTTCTGAATACCTGCAAGATTACTCTTGTTTTGCTTCCAAATTTGATACACTCATGCTTCTTGTTTATATTTCCTTATTCTTTAACGGCATCTGCATTATGGATTCCTTATACTTATGCTTCTTGTTTATGGAAAGTTGTAAGGTGTATCCGTAGGAATTTGGTATGAGCTGTTTTACTGTGGTATGAGATGATTGATACGATGAGGAAGTAGTGTCATGAAATAGTTGGTTTAGGTATTACTGATATATTGGAGTTTTGGTACATCATTTTGCAACAACAAGAATTGATATATTGGACAGTCCAACAACAAGCTCAATATATGATGCTTCAAATTGCACTCAAGCATGTATACACTACTCATGCATGACTTGTCATTTTAGGACTTGCATGACTTGTCATTTTAGGACTTGCATGTTCAGCCCACAGTTTTACCTTGTCTTGAGTGGATGAGTGCATCACTTGCTAAATCATTTTACGCGAACTGCTATCAAATTAATTATGCCTCGTTTGATCGCCTGATCAACAGGGATGGAGAAAAAAGAAGGATGGGTCTGGACAATAAAGCAAATAGAGGAGTTAGCCTCTTCTATTAAGAATTTAGCTGTAGAAAACTTATCTCCCATGACTTGTCCTTGTTCAGCCAACATGAACTTAGTGCTACTTCAGTTCGAAGAACTTGCAAAAAAACCTTGAACAAGTTGTGGCTGAATCAACGGTCTTGCTTGAAGGAGATAATGCCATAGCTCCTGAGCAAGATGACGTTGATCTCCAGCTAATAGACCCTGATGATTGTGTCTCGTATGACTATGTACCTGATGATAGTTGGAAACGTGATGACTACGAGTACTGTTACGAGAAGGACATTGATCTATCATGTTAGCTTGCTATATAATATTCCTCGTAGTAATGTGTTCTAAATTATTGTACTAGTGTTGTACTGTTGTGATCATGGAACTCTTGTGATGTGTGCATTGTTGTTCTGGACTTGATTGTAGTATTGTGGACTAGCTTTTAGTATTGTGGACATCGAACTAATGTGGTATGTACGCTGTTGAACCTATGCTATTGTATTATGCAGTTCCGTGTATTGAAGTATTGTGATAATTAGATGTATTGTGCAATATAAATGTGTGACTTCTTAATAATGTTAGCACATCTTGCATGGACAGTATTGATTATGGAGGGGTATTTTGTTAACTTGTTGAGCGATGGGAATGACGGCACCTCTTGGGATGATACCCAATATTTTAGCCCAATGGAGGAGCAGCAGATCCCAGTTGAGCAAGCTATGCCTTCTACTAAACCTATGAACAAGAGAACACAAAATTTTAACGAGAGGGAAGATGAAATGTTGGTGTCGGCATGGTTAAATATAAGTTTGGATGCTGTACAAGGTAACGAACAGTCTCGCTCCACTTATTGGAGTAGAATCCACGGTTACTTCCATGAGAACAAGAATTTTGAGTTGGACCGTAATCGAACTTCCCTTACTAAACGTTGGTACGCTATTCAAGAAAGTGTAAACAAGTTTTCTGGATGTTATGATCGGATTGAGCGGCGAAGGCAAAGCAGACTGATTAAAAATGATAAGGTATGCAAGTTTTATTTGTTTTAACTTAGAATTGAAGTGTGCAACTATATTATAGATGATGTGTTATTACAGATTGTTCATGCGTGTAGCTTTTACACGGCAGAAGAGAAGAAGGCGTTTGGTTTTTTGCATTGTTGGAACGTCTTACGCCATCGTCAGAAATGGAGTGACAGACTATCTTCCAAAAACTTGACTTCGTAATGGACTTCCGAACTACGTACAATAATTTTATTTAAACAAAAATTGCATACATTGCCTTGATACCTAGTAGCAGCAATTTAGAGAGTACATGGGGAAACTAGAACACGATTAGTCAGTACAACAATTAAATTGAAACCTACATCCCTGAATAGCGCTGCCACAGGTGCTCGACTAGATTATCTTGCAGCTGATAGTGGGTTTCCCTGTTTCTAATGGAAAGGTGGGTTTGAATAAACTCAAAAATTTCGGGGGTATGCTCATGAGATACTGTAACACTTTCTCCCACCCCTTCATAGTTGAAGTCTGTCGAGCCTCCGTCCCTCTCATCTTCAATGATCATGTTATGCATGATGACACATGCTATCATGATATCACTAAGTGTTTCTTGATCCCAGAAGTGAGCAGGTCCACGAAAAATGGTGAAACGAGCTTGAAGTACTCCGAAGGCTCGTTCCACGTCCTTTCTTACAGCTACCTGAGTCTGGGAGAACATTTTTTCTTATTGCCTTGTGGAGATGATATTGTCTTCTCAAATGTTACCCATGTAAGATATATCCCATCTGCAAGGTAGTACCCCATTGTATAATTGTTACCATTGACGGTATAATGAACTTCTGGAGCTTGCCCTTCTGCTAGCCTTGCGAAGAGCGAGGACCGGTGAAGGACATTGATATCATTACGGGAGCCTGGTAAACCAAAAAACACATGCCATATCCAAAGATCTTGTGATGCAACAGCTTCTATATGATTGTGGGCCCGTGCACATGCTCGGTGTACATACCTTGCCAGGCTGTAGGGCAATTTTTCCACTCCCAGTGCATGCAATCAATGCTCCCTAGCATTCCAGGAAAACATCTTTCTTTCCCAATAGCAAGTAACCTTGCGGTATCATTGTTGTTAGGAGATTTCAAGTACTCATCTCCGAAAACTTGAACAACAGCTTTAACAAATCTTTTAAGACTCTCTATTGCAGTACTTTCTCCAATTCGGAGATAGTCATCTGTGGCATCCGCAGGAACTCCATATGTTAGCATTCTACAGGCTGCTGTAATCTTCTGCAAAGAAGAGACGTCCACATCTGTCTCTTTTCTGAACAAAATATTCATCGTGGCTAGCTACAGCATCAACTATGCGGAGAAATAGAGTACGAGCCATTCTAAACCTAGAAGAAAAATATGAATGAGTGCTACAAACTATGATCAACAAATAAGGAGGCAAAACCAATTGGTTTGGTAAAGTTGCAAACCTATGCCGAAATATTGTTGGGCCATACATAGGAGCATCAGAAAAATAGTCTTCATATAGTCTCAAATGCCCGGAGTATATTGCGATGGATTACCTGACGTACAGGCCGAGAACCGCCATGGCATCGAGCATTTGTAAGCTCGAAGTGCTTCTGAATTACGATTGCTGTGGCAAGAAAGAGTTCGTCGTCATCATCGGACGACGAAGAATCGAAAGGAGGATACATGGATGAGCTGCTACGACTCATTGTGTTGTTGTAGAGGAGGATAAGTGCCATGAGCAAATAGAGGCTTGGTATATATAGACCAAAAAATATAGCCATTGGAATATACCCGTTGGAATATAGCCACTAGAATTTAGCCGTTGGAATTTAGCATTTGGAATTTAGTCGTTGGAATTTAGTCGTTTGAATTTAGCTGTTGGAATTTAGCCGTTCAAAAAATAGTCGTTACAATTTTATCCGTTAGAAATAACATATTACTTATAGTCTTATCCGTACTAATAAAACGATTGTATTTTTACCTTTACAAATAACATGTTAGTTAGTGAAAACTAATAAAATATAGAAGAGTTGAGTATAGGGAATGAGATTTGGGGACTTTTGAGATGAATCCTCAAATGAGGATATAGAAAATAAATTTTAGGGATTCGGTTGAAGATGCTCTAAGAGCTCATTCATGCGATGCATCGCTCGCTGAATCCTGCGCGTGTCCACACCATCTTCTTCTTCTTTCTATGCCCTCTAGGCTCATGTATCACATTCCGAAACTTTATTCTGCTCACGTCACACGGCTAAGAGCTGCATTCACCTCACCCAAGTTTACCTTTTCGAGGTGAAAATGCAATGGCCTGTTGGAGGGTTGCGTATGGGTGGAAGCTTCAGAGTTGATGACTTGTAAGTTTTTGGACTCTTCTGAACATAAGATGATTTCCACCGCCGTAACCATTGTACTTCTCGTTTGGAAGACAAGTGAATAAGAGGTCGCCACTTGCCAGATTTGCAGGACTACGAGTAGACTACAGTTGCATATTCTCATAAGAATCTGAAGAACCGCCATCAATTCATTTTACTGGTAATAAACGATATCTCAGATGTGAACAGAAGTACAAACGCGAAGGTTGCAGAACAGCTAAACTGTCGAGACGAAATTTCAGCATTTTTATCCGCCATGTCTACGGAATTACCCATGATATAATTAAGTAAGCACATGCCACAACATGCAGCAAGAAAAACCTGGCCAAAAAGTAAATCTAGGTTTTTGAGATGTCACCAAAAACAAAATTACAGCCGCTAAGGAAGACTGGAGCTAGGTTTATTGAGCATCTCTCTCCCTATGATTTTGTCTAGTGCTTAGGCTTTACTAAGGTCTGGCAGCATGAAGCTAAAGCATCTGATGCATCAAGAATTGGTGGAAGCGTGAAAGGGGGGAGAACGCCACCTTTCTCATGCACAAAGGTCAAAGCATTCCCACCGAGTGTGTATGCAATTGCAGCCTGCTGCTTGTTCAGCCCCTCCATTATGCAAGAGAATGCTGCAAAGGTGGCACAGCTCTGAAGTAATGCTTGAGGTGCTCCTAGATTAAGAGAAACAAGCATGTAAGAAAATTATATGGCAAAAGTTCCAACAATTAACTGATAAATAGTGATTGATGTTCATAATGGTTCTACATAGCAGCTTGGGTAGCACATGCACAAATGATCTCAACAAACAGAAGTCCATTCTTGAAATATCCTTTTAGTGTTAACCCCCATCTATCTTTCTTAGAAAGTCAATGAACACATGTGCCAGCTATAGACTTATACTTCACACTTAATACTGCACTATAATGCAATGTGGATGACTGCCATGACTCAACTCAACATATGGGTCAGTAAAGCAACAGAGGGATGCCAGTGTGAGCTAACAAGAGATGTGCTATGCATAAGAATGTGTCTAACATATCACCAGCCTAGCCATCAATATTACTGGCATTTCAGGTAATGTATTATGCATGAGCACAACATGAAACTGAATATTCACAGTATATTTATATGCCAATACAGGGTTATATTAGCAGCAGCGAATTGTCCTGAATAAACTGTGCAAATCAGCACCACCAGATGATGAGTGATTCAGTTTAATTGGACCGCACAAGCAGTGCAGTCATGAACAATAGCTCAGTCCCCCCGGGCGGCAATCTTGTTCAGTGGGTGCAAGACTCCATTAACAAGCAAAACAGGCACTCAGTGTTATTCACTGTTAAATCTGAATCTGTAGGTGGTGCTTCTTTATCCTGACAGAAGAAGGCTATCTTGATTTGTAAATTTCTTAGACATGATACAGAAGCTCTTGGAAGTTAACTTTGTTGAAATTGTATAACAATTACAAGAAGCAGTTCAGTGTTGTATTTATGGACAAACTTCACTTTACATTAACATTCCAACCCTCTAAATAAGTGTGACTTCAAATTCAATTCAAGAACTGGAAGCACACCCAAAATAAAACTTAAGCTCAATGGACAACGTACACACAACACAGTTCGCCAAACACAACGGCCTAATCATAACATCTTATGAAGCAAGTGTTTCTTACAAAGTGTCATGCAAGCATCCATGCATAGCAGTCAGCATTGCTAGATTTACAGAAATAACCCTTTTTTTAGGCAATCTAGTAGCAAGAACAATGCATAGCAACCTGATTACCAAATTGTACACGAATCCGAAAGAAATTTGCAACTACTAACCGAAAAAACTGGCAGTGCTATGCAATATCATATAGCGATATATTTTTCCATATTAGGGACAGTATGACAAACAATACCATTACCACGTACAATAGTTGGCTCTGAAAATGATGTTAGTTCCTTGTAAATGTACCTGGAAAGCTCAAAGCAAGACCAGTGCAACACCCAGCAATGCCAGCATTGACAACTGCCAAAGGAACATGTCAGTTTCATACCATATATTCAACCCCCACGATTTAAACAGATAAATGGCCACATAAAAAGTACACATACTATCATCTTTTCCCACGCAGCTTTCTCAACAAGCACACGACCAAACTCTGGACGCCAGAGAGAACTGCAAAAGTCTAATCCAGAAATATCTATTATGAGCAAGCTGTCTGGAAAAAGACAGCACAATTTCCATGTGAAAAGTAATTGCTTACAAACATTATGAACAACTGACTTTGGCAGAAGACCCTGCATTGCTGAATGAGCCCTTGAAGCCCTTCTTTGTGATCAAACCTTGCCCTGAAAAAAGAATCCAATGAGCAACATAAGGAGTTTATGCGAGAAAGGTGCTGTTAGTTAGTGACACCATGTAGACTAATAGTGCTTCCATTATTCTAACACAATAAGCATCTAACATTCAGACTAATGAATTAACGGAATTGCATGGAATGTGCAATCATCTACAAAGCAATATATGTAGCGAGGCCGCGAGAACTTTTCCCTAAAACAATTGGTTTCTTGGAGTTATTATCAATCTAGAAAATTCCATATGATCGGATTCGGGCAAGAATTGGGCATAACAAGGCAAAGATAAGTCATATATTTGTGTGCCCTAATAATAACCGAACTCCAATAACAGAAAAATTCGAGACAACAACATCAGGAATAATGAAAACAGCGACAGAAAATAGAGCAATCTGGGAAAGGAAAACGGTGGAATTGGGGGTAATACAATACCATATCCAACGATAGATCCAACGAAGGCGCCACCGGCGAAGTCTCCGGCGGACCGGAGGACACAGACGACTGGGGCGGCAGATAGAGGCGACGGAGCCGCGCCTCCCTCGGCGGGGTTGGTGCCCTCGGCTCCGAGCTCGTCACCGTCCGACTCGTTCTCGCGCTTCGCCGACATCTCCTTCAAGAAATCGTGGAAGGGAGCGGTGGCTGCGGAGGGATGGTGGCGGAGGCGGTCGCTGAGGACGCGGCAACAGCGGCGGCGGGAGCAGAGGGAGAGAGGAGGCGACGAGAGAGGGGGCAGGCGAGTTGGGCGTGAGCGGCTCGTGAAGCTCTGGGTTTCTGTGGGAGGGAGGGGAAGGGGAGAGGAGCGCGCTGGTCGCATCAACGGCTGCTAACGCATGGATGCCGCGAATCGGACGGAGGAGAATGAAAGGAACAGTAGAAAAGTAACCGGACACGTCGCAAGCAGCGGTCGATTTCAACGATAGAATTTTCACTGTTCTATAGACGCGTGGCTAACTAGGACACTCGCCGCACCATTTTCACGGGATTGATCTTGGAAATTTCATCTATAAATCAGTATTGACCCTCCCTCAGAGCAAGGATAATAGCATAGCCAGCTGCTGGCTGTATACTCATGCCATGTCACCTAAAGCCATCATAAATAAGCATTCATATAATAGGCTGGCTATTAGGTTGGCTCTATTGAATATTTAAGCATTTAATGTTTGCATATGCATATTATCTGCTGTGATTCACAGTAAACTGTATATTTGTGGCCATTTTAAACAACATTAATACATATGCCATTCATGCCATAAAATAAGGAAGTAAAATATGCAAACAACAAACATATGTCACATGGCACCATGACACCGACACTTAAACATTACATAAGTCTTCATGAGTCTTTATAAGGAAGCATTAACCAAACATAACACCAAATAAAATCTCCGGCAAACGAGCGTTAGTTTTGATCTAGACAACGATAAGCAACAAACTGGTGGCACATAGCACCATGACATCGACACTTAAACATTACGTGAGTTCTTATAAGAAAGCATTAACCAAACATAATACTAAATAAGATCTCCGGCAAACAAGCCGTTAGTTTTGATCTACACGACGACAAAAGTCACAAAGCCATAGTTGGAACTTCGGTAGAAAGGAGCAACCACCAATTTGCATCAATAACCTTCAGTCACTGTATGGAAAAAGGGAAACAGAGAGAGAGGGTAAATATTCAGTAAAATCAAGTACTTTACCAATAGGAAGAGGAACAAGCTATAAAAAAGACCACATCCCCTATAAACAAGTATGTTGACAAATCAAATATAATTTCTTAAGCAATGATACATTCCCATTAACTGAACAATAGAGTACTCTTTAGTTAATAAAGAGAACAAGATTAGATTAGAGAATGTAGACCTGTGAGTAGCACCTGCAGCAATCACCACATTATAGCACAGTCCTGAAATAAAATGCATGTAAGATATCATGTTGATCCTCAATGTTACAGGAAAAAAAGGAATAGGAACATGCAGATATAAGTATCCCACCATGATTAATTATGATGGCTATTTTGAAACCTATGCCAAATATGCTCGATCAAATCATTTTTTAAGCTGGATATGTTATGGACGAGCATGGATAGTAGCTTTTCTACACAGTACATCAGCGAAACACAGATTACCACCAATATTCACTTCAGGAGGTAGAGCAAATGAAGCCCCTGGATGCTCATTCAAGTCAATATGAATGGTAGCCTGCTCTCTCTCATCTTCGACTATCATATTGTGGAGAATCACACAAGCTAGCATGATCCTTCCAACACTCTTTCTCTTCCATAGTCGTGTAGGCCGGCGGACAATGCTAAAACGGGACTGCAATACCCCAAAAGCACGCTCCACATCTTTCCTTGTCCCTTCTTGGTGCTTGGCAAACAACTTATGCTTCTCTGTTTGGGGAAGTGGTATAGTCTTCATAAAGGCAGCCCATTCTGGGTATATACCATCGGCAAGGTAGTAACCTGTGGTATACTCATTCCCATTGACAGAAAACTGAACTTGAGGGGCTTCTCCTTTCAATGCATCAAAAAACAGTGGGGATTGGTTGAGCACATTAAGGTCGTTGTTTGACCCAGCAATTCCAAAGAAAGCATGCCAAATATGAAGGTCCTGGGAAGCAACGGCTTCTAGGACCATCGTTGGTACTCCATAATCACCACGGGTGAATTGTCCCCTCCATGCTAAAGGACACTTCTCCCATCGCCAGCGCGTGCAATCGATACTTCCTAGCATTCCAGGGAAACCATGAGACTCGTTAACCTGAAGTAAACGCTCGACATCCTCCCGTGTGGGGCGTCGCAAGTACTCCCCACCGAACACCTCAATCACGTGCAAACTTGTCCAAACACTCTAATGCAGTGCACTTCCTAATCTTCAAGTACTCATCAAGGGCATCTGTAGGGGTGCCGTATGCTAGCATGCGATGGCTGCTGTACACTTTTGCAATGGTGAGAGCCCTATTCGACCAGAACAATCTGCCCTACAAGTGAAATAGGGAGACCACTGACCAAGGGCATTCACAATGCGCAGGAAGAGGTCTCTATTCATACGGAATCTTGTACGAAACCTACTATCGGGGTAGAGTGGTTGTGGAGCGAAGTAGTCATCTACCAGACGCTGATGAGCACCTCCATGATCCCTCCGAATGCTCTTCCTTGGACCACATCGTCGCTGAGATAATCCAGCTCCGAGCCTAGACTTGATTTTCATCGCGAGCCTCTCAGCAAAGGAGTCTAGGACGCTCTACTCAGCAACATACACTTCCATGATTTTGGAAGATGAATCCGACATGGTGGGTGAGGAAGATGGGTTTGTAGGCTGAGTAGGAAGATGAGAGGTAGAGGAAGGAAGATGGGTTTGGGTGGATGAGTCTGAAGATGAGATAGAGCATTATATAGATGTGTCCTGTTTTCTTGGGTGTATAATTATTGTTGCATGGTTATCTGGACTGCATTGTAGTTAAGTGTAATTGGACTACTGACTACATGATTTTTTGCACTTCCTACATGGTTATCTGGACTGCATTGCAGTTAAGTGTAATTGGACTTTTGACTACAATTTCAGCAGAGAACAATCTTGTACCTCAGCACAAAACAATTTCAATAGAGATCAATGCATAGTAACTTATATTTCAGCACATGAAAATTTCAGCAGTGATAGTGGGAAAAATAAACTCAATTTGAACTAATATATTGGACAGTAGGAAATACCTTGGTCAGTTTTGCCAAATAACCTCTCCCTAAAACACTTCAATGCCAACACGTGCTCATATCTCACATCTTCGGACATCCCAGTTGTGTCTTGCATCATCAACGATCGGTACGTTTCTAGCATGACTGACTCCTTGTGATCTTTTGCTGCAAGGCACGCAAGCTTCTGAGCTTCAAGATTCTCACTGGACACACGCCTTTGTGTCTCTAACATCTCTTTGCGGCCTTCATTTGCTGCATTCTGAGCATCTACAAACTTGCTAAGTTCATCTTCAAGATCTATTATACAACCTTGATCCTTTCTTTTTCGTTTCCGCTGCTCCTTAGCTTGCTTGCCACCTGGTGGCCGTTCATCTCGAGCATCATCTAGAGTGAAATGCTGCCCCACTTCCTCATCAACACTAAACTTTCTCTTGTCTGGCTCCAGATCTTCTAGGCGTTCCAAATATGCGTCCCATTTTGGTTGCTTTTTTAGAAACTCCCAACAATGCTCAAACATAAATGGACCATCTTCTTTGTGATCTACCTCATAAGTTTTCATTGCCCTCTCCTTTAAATCTATATCAGATTCACCACTAGCATACAAAGCATTAGCCTCCTTCCAGCTTGCACAAAACCATGCAACCCTTTTCTTAATTCTCCCAAAGCGATCCTTCACTTGCTTGACTAGCCTTGCCCTGTTTTTTGGGGTGGTGCTATTGTAGACAGCGGCAACATCTTTCCAATATCGGTCATTCTTCTTGTAATTTGAGTGGATTGGATCGTTCGAATTATTCAACCAAGCATTGACCTACAATATTATCAGAAGAGGTTTATTGTTGTGCTAGTAATGTAACACATGGAGCCAACGTGCAAAAAAAAATACCAATCTAAGATCCTCCTCTTTTGTCCATGGCAAGCGTTTTTTAGTCCTTGCACAATTGCCACCATTGGTGTCATCTCCAACATTGATTGGTTGCGGTGAACTCCCATTGCTCACAGCTTGTGTGGGGCTTGGTGTGTTCTTAGAGAAACTAAGGAAACCACCAGGTGGGTGAGAATCCACTCCCCTGCTCAAGCAATACTAGATGATCAAAAAATTGACTTCATTACTAAGTACGCTTAAAGAAACTAACTACGCTTGGTTGGCCTCTCAAGTTCAACTAGATTCTAATATTCTGTTTATCTAATTTTAGCATGCAGCCAGTTCTTAACATCTCAAGAAGCATAATGAAAATAATTGATTCAATCGAGCAGTGTAATTAGGAGGCGCCCCATTGGCACTGCTCCTATGGCTGCTTTTGTCCATCACAACGGTGAAGACAAGTTTTACGGGCTAATATATCATGTCAATCAGTTAGCTCTCTGATTATCAAACTGTGCGTATGATTTATGGGCTGTAGCAGTATGTGGTTGGTTGTTTTACAAGTTGCTGTTAGGCACAAGTAACGTATATTTTCAGAGCTTTGTACTCATGTGTGACATGTTCTATGAACTGCCCAAAGTTCAAACCTTTCTTGCTGTGCTAAAGGAAAATTATATGCACTTGGATTGATTAGTAATTGACCGTTTTTCTCAGTTATTGAAACAAATATCTGTACTATGCCATTATTTTGTTTTGAACTAGATACATAATTCTCTCATGATTGGCAATTTTTCACTGACACAAACAATGAGCAATTCTTGCATTAAGCAGCTAAGACTGTGTGTTACTATCGGGAGTCCCGGCTACCATTTTACCTTTATCATATAAAGTCTGTAATGCTACTTATATCTCTACTATATATGTAATATCAGACTCCCTTTCTTAAAAGAGTTTCTTGTCCAAATGTCTATGCGATGTCTCTTTACTGGATACTACTCAGGCCTTGTTTCTGTACACACGCTTCACAGGATACAAGTGTAGAAACTAGCAAACTAGCATAGCGTATAGATGAAGATTAACCACCTTAACCATAGATGCATAAGCAATGAAGAACGCATACCATGCTTGTGGATCGGAGTCGTCAATATTCTCGGTCGTGTACCAAGGAGATGTAGAGCCACCAATGCCGGCAGGCGGTGCCCAGCAAGGGCCTTGAGCCAAAGAACCTGCTACACTCAGTTGTTGCAGCCTGGCGAGCCAGCATGGTGCAGAGGAGGCCGCCACGGACTGCGGTGGTCGTGGGGGGATCAAAGCGCTTGGTCCGTGTGTGGAAGGAAAGGCCGACGACAGGACAGGATGAGACGGCGACGGGACGGGCTTAGGCGGCGGCGAGACGAGCTGAGGCGCCGGCGCACGCGACCTTTTGGACTGCTGACCTATCTCCTTGATGCGGCGCCGGCGGCAGTTCTAGGGTTCGGGAGGTGGCGATTTAGGGGCGGTTTGGAGGCTTTAAAGTTTTGATTTGGCGCGCAAGAAACGATTTGGGGCGAGGCAAGGGAAGATTTGGCGTGCAGAGGTGGAAGGAGAAGCGCTGGAGGCGAGGGAGACGCAGGGGATCGGGAGCGCCGGCTCTAGCGCTCGCATCGGGCTGCAAGCAGGCGGAAATTTCTCGTTTCTTGCGCTGTAGCCGGGCAATAGACGGAGAGCCCGTTCCCTTCTCTCTCCTTCTTTCTCTCCCCTCCAGCTGGGATTTTGCTGACATGGAATAGCTTACAACCTGCTGACTAGGACCTATTATACTTGCTCTCATATTGTCTCCAAGGTCCGCGTTGGATACAAGGCGACCTTGCTTAGTTTCTTGCATACGGTGACGGTGAGCTAGGAACGGCTGTCTGTGTTTAATTGCCTGCATGTGCGTGAAAGTTGCGTTGGTCCGGTCTAGTGGTGCATGCAGATAGCCAAAATATGGCTACACGGATGTGAGCCATACTCCATGTGGGCAACTAGACTCCTGCATATATGAGAGCATGATAGTTTACATTCCTTGACTATAAAAGATAAAAGAATATCTATTTTGTAAGTTAACTAAAAAATAATTATTTCTAAATTGATTATTTTGGATGTTGATTCTCTATCCAACGACTAATTAGATAGTTGCACTTTTTAGAAATTATGTGAAACTTTAGATTTAGAGATGTGCAACAGGGCAGTTGCATATTTATAGACCTAGAGTTATTTAATTTTTTATATGTAATTGTAGGTTTGATAATGTGCAACTCGATCGACTGATAGATAATAATTTCTCAGGTGACTGATAAATAGAAATTTTGAAAAAGTAAACATGTATTTTCATTTTGTAAAAGAATTGATGTTCAATCTTCTTATTCTAGAAATAACTTATTTTGAATTTCAAAATTATTCATAAAAAATATTGTTGGGATATAGTTATTCTCCTGTAGTCCGGCCCACAACATCCTATATGACGCTTATGTGGCGACAAAGTTAAGTCAAAGCAAGTCAAAGGCATTTGGAGGTGCATGAGAGGGCCAGTCATAGACTACTTTTTCCCCTTTACCCCTCTTTTTCAATCCCTTAAGGGCACCTACATGATCATTTGTCATGGGCTCTTGACTATATAAGTCCTCCGCGGAAGATGTAAAATTCATCTTAGAAATGAGAAGTCTCATGGAGGGAAGAGCTCAAAGTCGCGGATGGGAAGCTCTAGGAGAGGCCCTAGGAAATCGCTAATGGTCCAAGTCGCGAACAAGGCTCCTCTTTCAACATAGGATTAGGTCGTGCTCCACGAGGCGACTGAATCTATTAAAAAAATATCAATGTGCCTCATTTTGTTGAGTGTACAACTACCTTCTCATAAGACCGACCCAATATTATTGTATCATAATCGTCGAGCTATCGACACCCTCTCTCTAATGCTATATCTTTGACAACAACAAATATCTTGTTCAGTTTTCTACAATAAAAAGTTTTGAATTTTGAAATTCAATTTTGCTTCGGTTTTCTAAAATTTTAGGGAAATAGTGTACAAGAAGAAGGGCCGAGAAGGTAATACTAGCCATTTTTTAATTATGTATATGATAGACTCATACAGCCAATCCAAACTACACTTTTATGAATATATGGACGTCTTTACATGTTAAAAAAATATTGGAGGCTTCACTAGCTCACTCTTTAAGATTGAACCCAAACGGGTAGGAACAAATGATTTTACTCCCACCACTGGATCTCACTCCCACCGCTGGTCCAGCTAAGTTGTTCCGTGCATGCTTCCGTAAAGGCATTGTGTTTCGAACTTGCAACGTTTTCTTTCGGAACATCATGGGATGCTTCGTACGGATACTACGCAGCCCGGTGTTGCCAAAGAACCCCGCGCAGGGCGCCGTTATTGTATTTCTATACACGCCATCGTCCGAAGCAATAGTTGGCAGATGTCAGTTTAGCGTACCGATAGGATGCAATGACGCAACTTTCAAGACCAAAAGCTGAGGCATGTTGATTAAAGACATCTTGGGACATATAATCAGGTGTCACCAACTTCCTATGTTCAGAGAGGAAAACACAAACCCCGGAGTGCAGCTGCAGGTGCCTCAGCTTTGTCCTGTCTACGCCCACTGGCTTTAGCATACGAGCCCTCGATTTTAGTTATAGCCTCTTGCGCCTGCAAAGTCCGAGTCTTTAGTTCTAGCCTCCTGCGCCTGCAAAGCCCGAGTCAAATAGACAGGCAAGCAGCGGCAGCGCCTGCAAAGCCCAATATAGCCCAACTTCTTCTTGCCGTTTCCCAAGCGTCCAAAAGGTGGAAACGCACGACCCAGAACATGCGATCCAGATGGGCTATAGCGTGCATGGGTCACGAAGAAGAGAGGGGTATTCCCAGCTCCCACGGGCTGCCGCCGCCCGCCCGCCCACCTGACTGCCTGACTCGAACCTTCCATTTCCCCCGTGACGGGTGACGGCCACACCGACGACCAGCACCAACCAACTGCGCGCCGCCGCTCAGATATACATCTTTCCGCGGCGGAAAGGTTCGTTTTCTCCCTTTTTGTTCGTTGGTGTCAGATGTCTCAACGTAAATTCACGTGATGCGGCCATATCTGCGCAAGCACCCTACAGAGCGTCCCAACAAAACAAGGAACGGAAATAGTCTTCGTCTACCATTTTTCTTATGCTGCTTCATGTAAGCCCCCTTTCTCACACTTTCACTCAAATTTTAAACGTCTAGTTTCAAAAGTAGATTTATTTCCACCGTGGCCGTGATGGCTTCCATGTTCCAAACAATCCAACAAGAAGTACAGGGGAAATGCTCTTGAACGCGAGGAGTTCTATGAGAACCTTTTTACACGGAAAAGCCCGACGAAAGAGAAATATTAAATTTCCTTTTGACCTTCAGCAACACTACACACGTCCCATGGTCCCATCCCATAAAAGGCCAAGTATAAAGTCGTACGCACACACGAACGCAACTCGATCCTACCGAGACGTGGGATCGGTCCCACATGTCAGTAGGACACCACGTACATGAACACACCTGCGAAGTGGTCCCCAGGCGCCTGCCCCTCCGACCACGTGCCGCCTTTCCAAGTCTCCCTTCTATCATTTTTGTTTCTGTTTTTACCATTCATTATTCTGTCTACGATCTCGTCCTCTTCCCCTTCCCCTTCCGCTTCCGTTTGTTTGATCCTTGGCATTCAATTGCGCACGAAGCGTATTCCAATTCCCAGCTGCTTCGATCCCCCGGCGCGTATGGCGCTCGCCGGCGGCCCCGCCTCGCCGGCGCCGGAGCCGCACGGGCTGGCGGAGGAGGAGGTGAAGGCGCGGTCGCCGCGGGAGGCGGAGCTGTTTGAGGATGCAGTGGAGGGGTCGCCGACGGCCTCGGCACCGCCAGTGACATGGCGCGGGGGCGAGGGCGAGGGCGAGGGCGAGGCCACCGCGGAGGGTTCAGCGTCTTCGTTGCCGTCAGTGTCGAGACCGCAGGGCGACGAGCTAGCGGCCGCGGAGGAAGTGGAAACCTACGAGTCACCCTTGGCGTCAGCGTCGGGGCATCCGGCGGTTGACGTGGAGGAGTCGCCGTCGGAACAGCGCGCGAGGGGAGCGGAGGAGGAGGGGAATTCGATGGCCCCAGCGGGGGCAGGATCGCCAGCGAGGGAGGAACCGAAGTCTATGTTCTCGTCGGCGCCGTCTTCGCCCACGCAGACGACGTCGTCATCGCCTCTGTTGCAGATCAAGCAGCAGGCGCGGCACGTGCGGACCGGCAGCTTCCAACGTTTCCGGCAGCAAATGCAGCGCGCGTGGAAGTGGGGGCCAATTGGAGGCGGAGGTGGTGCTGAGAGAAGTCCCAGGGAGCAGTTGCTGCGAACGACAGTGAACATTGAGGCTATGGCGAATCAGAAGCGGCAGTGGTATCAAGTCCACTCCAAGGCGCGGGTACAAAACTCTCCTGCTTTGTTCAATCCTGCTCATAATACTTGTGCATGATAGCTGATAAATGAAGTGGTAAATCAATTGCAAATAGCTTGAGAGTTTTAGCGTACTTAGAGAAATGGGCAGGTTCACATAGTAAGATGTAAAATAGCAGCAGAAAGAGTGAGTTCTAACACTTCCTTCTCCTATTTACACTTTGTGTTCGTATGCGGTTCAACAACAGTCACTAGTCAGATTGAGCAAATCACTATATCGTGCTTCCTTGTTTGGGTGCACTGGAGATGTTTTTCACACTCTTAGGAAAGCAGTTGATGCACGATGATGTTTTTCATGAGCCATAAACATACGATGTTCATAGGTATTTGTTGTGCGATTGCAGAGCCGCCAAGGTGCAATACAATAGCTATCTCGTACTGCTCGGATACAATTACTAAATATGTGCAAGTATGTATTCTCGAAGAGAATATGTCCCAGTACAAATGCTTTCATAGAAGCACATGAAATCTCTTCCTTACTTTTATTTGAGGCCTTTGAGGACTACCACCTTTTACATTCATATGCTCCTTCTTTAGTTTCTCTTGCAATGTTTTGGTTTGTACTTACTGTGAAGTTTCCCTTGTTATTAAGCTATTTATATACAACTCTTACAGGATCATAAGCAATGCAAGGAACCAACATCGCTCTTCGAACATTTTTTCGTAGTTGGACTCCATTCTTATGCAAATGTTGCAGTCATTGAGGATGCTTTTGCAAAAAAGAAAGCTTGGGAGTCCAATGTAGCATGTTCAGAGATTGTAGATCTAAGAAAAATTCAGTATCATGGACCCATACCAAGCATGGAACCACAGGTATGGTGCTTTGGAGAGTAAGAGGAATTCTCCCGTTTTAGAGGAAATTGTCTATTTCAGCTCTGGATCCAACAACATGCTAATAGTGTTATGTTATAGATCAAATTTTAGTTGACTGTGCACTTTTCTTCTCTAGAGGATGCTTTGTAGTCAGTTGTCCTCTTTTTTCTCTTCTGATTTTGTGTAGATCACATGTTATGCTAAAGTGTAGTGGAAAATTCTGTGAGTTGATTATGGTATGCTTAATATTAATAGAGGTGCTTTGATCCTATAGCTGGATCATGTCAGGTTTGCAATTGTGTAATGACCATTGCGCAACAATTAGATGCATATTAATTTTCCCCAAGGTTCAGATAGTAATCAGTTATAGCTGCATGTGTTCATAATGCATCCAAATGTACTAGTCTGTGGGCGTGACTATGTACCCGATTTTAATTCGTCAAGTGACATTTATCGTAGTAAGTTCATTTTGTGTAATCATTTTAGTTTCTTTATCCCTTTTTGTAGTATGAAGCTTATAGAGCACCCATACTCTCTGCAACATGATAAAACTGGAAGAGCGTGCATGAACCCTTCTGTAAAGAAACTGAATACAATACCTTTTTTAAATGGATGCAGCTTGTAGCCAGCTTCTTCATTTTGTTTATAGATGCACTCTGTCACTATGGACAATGACTATTTTTTGGGTGGTGAGGGAGGGATCAACAACTGGGTGTTACTCAACTGAGCTCTGAAAGCTTAACTGGTGTGCTTTTTTGACTCTCCATACTTTGTAGCTAATTCTCCTTATAGGAGCGAGAAACATGATTTGAATGAAATTTCAGATGATTTGAACAAAATTCCAGAGTAATAATCTGAATTTCTCCTTTTTGGAGAAATTTAATTTCAAGTTCATAGGAAGGCCAGCATTTGTACTTCTAATATCTCTGTCTGTTATCATCTTGTAAGTCTTTTTCCTTGGTAGTAATATTAGTTTTCATCTGGGGGAACGTAGTTAGACATACTCGAATGCGGATAAAAACTGATAAAAGTGAATTTACTTGCAGATTCTTTTCAAATATCCACCAGGAAAGAGAGCGGAAATTAGGGAGATGGATTTGCCCTCATTCTGTTTTCCTGAAGGTGTAAAGGTTAGCTAAAAATGGTTTGGCTGAATTTGTACTGCTTCTATCGGGTCGTTTTAGAAAGTTGGCATTTGATTGTCTTAGTTCAGGACTAATGATGACAGAAATTAAAACCACAGACACTTTTTACAAGGCTTTCTTAATTTAAGTGAAGACTTATAATTCTTGTTGGTGAACGAATAGGGTTCACCTTGTTTCCTGGAAATTTTTTTATAAATATTATTTTTAAAATCAGAAATTTCAAATCTGAACGTCTAGACTCAAAATTTACAAAACTATCACCCTGTCGGCCAACCGTTAGCCGACAACGCGCTTGTCAGCTAACCGTCGACTAACAACCGAGTTGTCGGCCAACGGTCGACTAACAATGCCGTTGTCGGCCGACGGTCGACCGACTTCGCGCCGAAAGCAGCACCCTGTCCTGCCCGCGTCGAGTCAGCCGCGCTGTCGGCTGACCGTTGGACGACATGGCTAACGCCAGCCACTCTGGCGTGTGACTGCGAGGGCCAACGCCACCGTAAATGGCGTTTGGACTGCATATCAAACGCCAGAACAAGTGGCGTTTGGATTGCATAGCTAGACGCTCGCTATTTCGGCAAAACAGAGCGTCGCTGGCCCAGCGAAGGTTGATAAACGCCATAGTACCTGGCGTTTGCGCTGTATATCAAACGCCAGAAGCAGTGGCGTTTGGAAACTATGGCGTTTGATATACAGAGCAATCCCTCGCCGGCGATGCTCGCGGGACCAAATTGGTCGGCCGGGGAGGAGCAACAGAGGGAGGGGAACCCATTTTCGTGAAGAAATGGCGGGGTTGCCGCGGGGATTAGGGGTGGCGGCGGGGAGGGGCGGCTCGGATGGAGCTCGCCGGGGCTAAATCGGTTGGCTGGGGAGCATCTACAAGCGGCGGCGACTCCATTTTTGGAGAGAAAGGAGGAGGTTGCCGTGGGGGATTGGGCTGGTGACAGGAGGAGCGGCTCGGGTTGGGCTCACCGGAGGTGGGGCGGCGGGGTGGCTTGGGCTCGGGAACGGCAAGGGGAGGTGGGGAAGCCGCTCTGGAGCTTGCACGGGGGGGAGGGAAGCGCTCGGGACGAGGTGGGTTGAAGAGAGGGGGATAGGGCGGAGCTCGGGTGCGCCGGGGTTGTCGCCATAGTTTCCAAACGCCACTGCTTCTGGCGTTTGATATACAGCGCAAACGCTAGGTTCTATGGCGTTTACCGACCTTCGCTGGGCTAGCGACGCTCTGTTTTGCCGAAATAGCGAGCGTCTGGCTATGCAGTCCAAACGCCACTTCTTCTGGCGTTTGATATGCAGTCCAAACGCCATTGACGGTGGCGTTGGCCCTCGCAGTCACACGCCAGAGTGGCTGGCGTTAGCCATGTCGTCCAATGGTCGGCCGACAGAGCGGCTAACTCGACGTGGGCGGGACAGGGTGCTGCTTTCGGCGCGAAGTCGGTCGACCGTCGGCCGACAACGGCGTTGTTAGTCGACCGTTGGCCGACAACTCGGTTGTTAGTCGACGGTTAGCTGACAAGCGCATTGTCGGCTAACGGTTGGCCGACAGGGTGATAGTTTTGTAAATTTTGGGTCTAGACATCCAGATTTGGAATTTCTGATTTTAAAAATAATACTTATAAAAAAAACTCTTGTTTCCTGTCTCCGTGAACTACATGAAGAAGCTTGTTGCTTCATTTTGTTTGATTCAATTTTGTCAGTCGTTTGGATGACTAAAGATGGAGTTATGCAAGTATTTTTTTAAGAAGTCTTTTTTTGTGTGTTTCTTTAGTAAGTTATCATTAAGTATCCGAATCTTAAAGGTGAGTAACTAGGTTTGTTGCAGTAAAACACAGTGTGACAGAAAGAATCAGTCAGGGTTTTTTTGATGGAAAACAGAATCAGTTAGGGTGATGCCAACCTACTTGTTGTATTTTTTTTCTCAGAACCTGAGCAACATAAGATAATATTTATTGTTTTCATTAAGTAACTTAAAAATGGAGAATTCTACGAACCAACCCACCGATTGAGTTTGCTCCCTGCTCTGTTTGCTACTTAATTTTTGTTTCAAAATTGTTCTTTCCATTTCCTCTTGCTTTTTAATCTTTTGGATATGATATGCTGCAAATTTCTTGATTCTCTTTTACTTCGAAAATTTCAGGCTCGCTTAATAGAGAGGACTCCATCCATGAGTGATCTAAATGAAGTGATATTCGGGCAGGTGAAAAATTAATTGTAGCAGAATTCAGGAAACCTCCTGATATTAGCAGTTCTTTGTTTTACTGGCCACCTGTGGTATTTAGTATACCTGTTGTTTAGGGATAAGCTGTAACCCTTTTGTGCTTAGCTAGTAAGTAGCGAGATACTTAATGATTCTAGCTAACTTTTGCATTATTCCTGCTAGCAATAATTTAGTTACAATATTATTTTGAGAAAAATAAAATAAAAATTTGAAGTTTGCTGGTCAATGAATAATCTGCTGACGTTATAGTATTTCAATTGGAAACGTAACACTCTTGTGAAGACCAGTATTCGTTATTTACCTTTCAACTGTATCTCTGATGTCCAACTTGAGTTTTTCAGTTTCATACTTAATGGCAGCTTTCTTTTGAAGTATGGAACTTGCTAACTTGTATATCATCTTTTAAATAGGAACATCTGTGTCGAGATGATCTGTCCTTTATCTTCTCCCTAAAGGTTTGTTTATTTATCATTTTTAATATTCCTGGATGATAGTATTCAGATAATTCTCGATTACTCTTTTCTTATTGATTATTCCTCTTGACACCAGGTATCGGACAATGCACCGATGTATGGTGTTTGCCTTCATGTCCAGGAAATTGTTCAAAGAGCACCTGGTATACTAGGGGCGGTCTCACCCCTAAACCCTATTTCCTACAAGCCAAGCCGTTTCTTGGTTTCAGCACCACGTTGTTACTGTTTACTTACAAGAGTACCCTTTTTTGAGCTACATTATGAGATGTTAAACAGGTTTGTCCAACATATATACTTCTGTCTATCTGAGCTAATAACCACGGGTTCTGTAGAATTCCTACTTTTGTATATTTCCTATTCAGTACTAAGCATATGATGGTGTGTTGACTGTCAATTATATTGACAGCATAATTGCACAGGAGAGGCTTGACAGGATAACGCAGTTTGCCAGTGAAATTGCTCTGGCAGAGCGAGTCCCCCGTTCCTTGAAAGAGCAACATCAAGATCAAGTAACTGGGGATTTTGAATCCTCAAATGGGCTTTTGTACAATGATTGGACAGAATATGCTGTACCTGTCAACAGTATATCTGGTCTTGTTTCATCATCAGGACCTCCGTCAGAAAGAGATGTCCCTTCATATTTGTTCAGGAGTTGGGAACCTAATTCTCCTGAAAGTACATCTGCCAGTGAGACTTCAGATTCTAGTTATGCAAAAGAACTTGAGAAGGAAGGAAGACATAGTTTCCAACAATACGATGATTGTATATCAGAGAACATGGAATCCCGTTGCGATAGCTTTGGAATAGCAAGTAGTACTTATGAGAATGGATATACTTCCCCAGATCTTCTGTCCATACATTCTCCTACCTCTACAAGATTAGAACGTGCACAGAGCATGGCGTCTTTACACAGGTAACCCTGGTAATTTGAAAAATATTTCCTGCAATTATGAGCACAATTTATGGCGTTGATCACATCTGCTAGGAGTTATCTGAAATCATAAGAAATATGTTCTCTGAAATTATTAATTATTATGTTGGAATACATATCATTGTGAACTGTGATACGTCTCGTATTATCATGCCATTTACCTTACTAATTAAGTATCCTTATGCTTTGTGACAGTTCAGTCAAAGGTGCTGGATCAGATGAAGAAGAGGATGAAGTAAACGTGAAGAATGAAATTATTGTAGATGATGAAAAAGTTATGGGATGGGCTAAGGTTTGTCTAATATATCAAGTTCCAAGAATTCCATCTAATGGCTCTTGTCCTTACTGATTGTAGACATAATTTCAATTTTAGGCACACAGCAATGAACCTCTACGAATTGTTTGTAGTTACCATGCTCTTCCTCTGCCACCTCGTGGAGGGGAAATTGTTTTCCAACCCCTTGAACATCTGCAGCCTGTTAAATACTCCCGGCCTGGATTATCATTATTGGGCTTAGGAGACACAAATTCGGACAATGCTTTGACTTCAGCAGAAACAAATGTGGTACAGACATGACATTTTACGGCACTATTTGTAGCATCACGCCCCTTTTTCACTAATCATGAAATTTTATTATAGGTCATTGGCGATGCCTGTTTGGTTGCTGCAGAAGAAGCTCTTGCATTATCGATATGGACTATGGCTACAGTTTGTCGTGCTTTATCTCTGCAAAGTGTATGTTGTATTACTCGTAATTCTCAGTTGTGGAGTTCCATTTGTTTGTATTATTATTTCTCATGTAACAGGGGAAATTTGTAGTAGGAGGTATCATAATGAGACTTATTTCCTTCCTTTACTTTTTTGAGGCCTGCAATAACACTCCCTAGACATTATATAAGTGGTAATGGCCATCATGGATTCATGGTTGATTGCGTGTGCATAAAGTCACTATTTTTTTTCTCCTGCAGATGCTAGCATTATTTGCTGGAGTTCTGTTGGAGAAGCAAATTGTGGTAATATGCCCAAATCTGGTATGGTTTTCATGTACCTGAGCTTTGTAACAATGTGCTCTGGTTTTATGTTATCCTTGTTCCTGCTGATTCTAGAACCTCATATGCTTAACTGCAGGGTGTATTGTCAGCAATTGTTTTGTCAGTTATACCAATGATAAGGCCATTCCAGTGGCAAAGTTTACTGCTTCCCGTAAGTTTTATGGTGTCCTGTAAGTTTGAAGTTTCTATCCTATTTTGATTTAGAAATAGCATATTAGTAACATCTGTTTTTTTGGGGTGGGACCGTTGGAGCATGGGTTTCACCTGCTTGGTTTTACATTTTGCTCAGTTCTGCCTATGTTTCTGCTCATTTTTATTGTATCATATTATCTGTCATAATGATGAAGTATCCGTTCTCTGAGTGACTGAATTTTCCTTTTCGAGAAAACGCAAAAGCTTTGTGTCTTGATGCATTGATAGAAAAGGAAGTTATTTACAACCTATGAGTACAGGACTACAAGCAGGCATAACCGCCGCAACAAGAAAAAAAAGAGCTCAGGCCACCCTGGGGATGATCGCTTTCAAGCCCTCGGTGCCGGCAGCAGCCCAAGCTCTGGCCTCTTCCTTGACGGTGTCAAGGAGGCAACGCAGGTCTAGATGTTCGGCGTTGAAGATCGTAGTGTTGCGGTGCTTCCAAATCCACCACGTCGTTAACATAATTAACGATGCAGTGCCTTCCCTCATCGGTTTAGGAGATTTAGCTGTGGTTTGGACCCACCATTCCACGAAGGAGTACCCAACCACCGGCGGGCTTCACGGTGATCGAATCTAGGATAGAACTTCATGCCATAACTTGCACAAGAACGGGCAGCTAGCCAGCAGGCGCTCCCTGGTCTCAGGGGATTGGTTGTAGAGAGGTAGGAGGTGGCGTGTTGCAGTTTACGGTAGGCTAGGCGATCGACACTCCAACATCTGTCCTTACACATGAGCCAAAGGAAAAAACAGACCCTACCTAGGGCCCATGATTTCCATATCAGCCACCATGGGGCCGAGGAGGTTGCATCGACGAAGAGCATCCTGTAGGTGGATTTAGACGAGTACACCCCATCCGGCCGCCAGAACCCCTGCGGTGGCCTGCTGCAGCGTGTGTCGCTTCCTGCGGCATTTGAGCACGAGTGCGTACACCACCGGGGATCTCTGATATAGCCTAGCCTTCGATCCACTTGTTTTCCCAGAAAAGCGCGGAGCTACTGTCGCTGAGCGACATCTGTGTTGAGGTGAAGAAGGCAGCCCACTCCACGTGGGTGAATTCCATCTCGAGCCCTCGCCACGGTTTGGAGGTGTCCGTGCGGTACTACCAAAGCCATTGCAGACGGAGAGCTGTGCCCATCCTGGCGAGGTCGAGCATGTCGAGGCCCCTGAGCTCAAGCGGGCGGCTCACCCTTGTCCAATTGACATGGCAATGGCCTCCCTGAGCGTCTTCCCGACCGCTCCATAGGAAGCCACGAAGGATCTTCGTCACCTTCTTGAGCACCGTCTTGGACATGTCGATGATCGTGAGTTGATGGAGTGGCATAGTCGAGAGCATGGCCTTTACCATGACGAGACGGTCGGCCGTCGTCATTAGGTTGGCCTTCTAGGAGGGGAGTCTCTGCGATCCTATCCACCAATGATCGGAAGAAGCACTGTCAAGCTTGTGCATTGAGAGAGAGACGACGAGGTATTTAATCGGGAAATCCGACACTTGGCGGCCAAGGGTGGAGGTGAGCTCTAGGGATTCCTCGATGTCGCAATTGATGGTGGTCGCCGAGCACTTTTGGGAGTTTGTGTGGAGTCCTGAAGCGTGCCCGAAGGTGGTGAGGGTTTCCTTGATGGCCGAGAAGTCCTGGTGCGAGGGGTGGCAGAAGACCACGTCATCGACGTAGAGGGAGACCGACGCGTCCGTCACTGACGGGGATGCACGTTGCAGAACTCCCGCATCTACGGCCCGAGAGAGCAGTTGGTGGAGGACGTCGGTGATCAACATGAACATCACGGGGGATAGAGGGTCCCCCTGGCGCGGTCCCTTCTAGTGCCAGACCGGAGGATTCGGCTCGCCATTGATCAACACGTGGTTGCTCGCCATGATTAGTAGAATTGCTAGCTAGTCCCGCCATCTGTTGTCGAAGTCGAGCTTGCGCATCACCTCGAATAGGCACGCCCAGGGAACAGAGTCGAAGGCATGGGCAATGTCAAGCTTCAACAACGCTCGGGAAAGTTTGAGGCGGTGGAGGTGTCACGCCATGAGCCGCACCATGATAAATTTTCATGTATCCGTCGTGGCCATTGGTTTGTCGACGAGGTGAATAAGACTGATGGGCCTAAAGTCCCTAAGCTCGGATGTGTCCGCACGTTTTGGAAGGAGGATGAGGAGCGCTTGGTTCAAGCCTTGGAAGCCACGACCATTAAGTGAGTGGAATTTGTTGAACACTGTGAGCACATCGTCCTTCACCGTCTCCTAGCAGGAGCAAATGAACTCGACCTTCACTGCCTCCTAGCATGCGATCTGATAGCATAGCACAAAGCAACCCCATGATCTCTGCCGTGAAAAGGGCCTCTAGCTCAAATAGATCTTCGCTGTGAGTCTCGATGAAATCTAGCTCAATAGTGTGGTCGCTAGAGTCTCGTAGTGGTGGAATGCCATCGATGCCATGTTGGCATGGTCGAACACCACAATGGCGTCGACGATAAGGAAGAACAGCCTGGCGATGCAAGAAAGCCGTGTTGGCGTCCCCATCTCGAAGCTCGGAAACTCGGGAACGTTGTCGCATGATCGACCCATCTAGCGATGTGAGACCCAGGTACGAGTGTTTTGAGGCGTTTGTATAGCCAATGCTCCTTGGCAGAGAGCTACTGATGCTCTATAGCGAGTCGAGGCGCAGAATCACGTCCCGTGCGATGTGTAGTTGAAGCCAGACGTGGCCGATGTGCTTGTCGCTCCAGCTTGACAACCATTTTGCGGTGAACTTGAGCTTATGGACCAGGTCGTGGAAGGGGTTCGGGTCCTGCTCGGTTGTGGCGTTTTGCCATGTGTTGGACACAACCTCATCGAACCCCTCCATTCATGTCCAAAACTTCTTAAATTGGAAACTCTTCTTCGCCTGTGGAAGCGAAACACGCCGGTGATCGCCTGTGAACAACGACTCCATGGTTGGAACTAGAGCTGGAAGCGGGTGGTATGAACACCATGCTCGAGCAGCACTTGATTCCTACCTGCTTTGGAGGCGAAGACGATCAAGAAGTTTGTTGGCTTGTAACAGTGCAATGTGAAGTCCTGATGACCAAGCTCAAAGGCGTCGCATAGAGCGTCTGCAGCCTCCCTGATGGAGATGCGCGGCCTCGCGCCGATCACCGTTGCGAGCACGGAGCGCTAGAGATCGTCCTCGACTTCGACCAGGTCGCGGGAGCGCGAGTGAACCCACCCATCCCTTGACGGGCAGCGCAAAGGGTTGCTTGGCAGGGAGGTTGGCGGTATGAGGGCCGTTGGCGTTGGGCAGGTGGTGGCCTCCACCATGGCGGCGGCCCTGTGGTGAAGAGGTGTGACGCGGCGGTTGTCTTGGGCGGACTGCGTGGGGGCGAGGCGAGCCCGAGCTGCCGGACGAAGAGCGTGGACGCTTGCAGTCGTGCGCCCAGTGTCCGAGCTCGCGGCAACGAATGCATCTGGTGCCTAGCTTGCACACCGCCGCGCGGTGGTCGGTCCCGAGACATAGCAGGCACTTGCCATCGAATGTCGCGTCGGGACTGGAGCACTCGCCGGTCTTCTTGGTAGGAGGCTGCGGCGAGTGCGAGAGCGCTTGCGCTTGGGTTGCTCCTAGTCATCCCTGTTGAGGTCATAGATGGGGTGCCTACATGGTGCACCTTCGAGCGTGGCCCAAGGCGCTCCACGGTAGCACGGTGTGCGCCCTCCATGAAGCCAGATCACGTGGTCTCCGCCAGTCCAGTCCCCTTGAGCACATTGCGGTAGGAGTACAGCGATGGGCTGGGGCTGGAGTGGAGCCAGCGGTCCTCGTGGCCGCCGAGGTGGGACGCGGCAATCGGGACAGCTGGCTGCGGCGACCGGGGGTGGAGGCGGGGGCCGGAGTGCTGCCTGTGGAGGGGTTGTACGGCTCGAGAGCTCACCTTGGTGTCCTGTTGTCGCAGAACTTTAATTGTTTACTGTTTATTAGGAAAGTTCCCGAGTGACTGAATTAGCTATAAGCCGGTGAAACTACTGGATTCTTGTTGGTGCTAAATTTCAAAAGTTGGTCATCGCCCTTTTATGTTAGATTCCCATTAGTTTGTAGCTGAACTTCTTTTTTGGAGAATAGAAAGTGGTAACTGAAATAGACGACCGACATGAACAAGTTATGGCCTTTATAGTCGGTCAATAGGTGTGTTATTTTCTTTGTTACGGTTTACTATATCGTAGAGTGTTACTGACATTTTGTAAAAAAGTTGAAATTTTGAATGGCTTCGATTTAATTTATGCGTCAGTTCACATGTTCAAATTTAGCAAAAGTTCTAAGGTACAATCAATTGCTTTTCAGGTTCTACCGAGAAAATTGGTTGATTTTCTTGATGCCCCCGTCCCTTTCATTGTAAGTTTGACTATTCTTTGAAGTTCATTTATTTGGTTGCTGCTCTTTTAAATAATTATTAGTGACCACAATTGCCGATTTGTGCATGTAGCAATCTTGAACCATGTTACAATAGATTATCACTATTAGCTAAACTTTGAGGGATTATATGTTTTCATCTACAGGCTGGTATCCAACATAAACCCCCTGACATTAAGATGAAAGCATCTAATCTTGTCAGAATCAATGTGGAGAAAGATCAGGCAAGTGTGACATGCTCTTTCCTGATAATGAAAACTGTCTTGGGAAGGAATGTCTGATTTTGTTTTCTGTTGTAAAAAGTGGATACTTTGGTTTTTGCTCTATTGTGGTATTGATTCCGTTTACATGTGAACTTATGAGTCCAAGAGAACTGTTCCAGAGAACATGATCAATAGGAGTGAGTTTGAATTGATTTTACCCACCAGTGCCATTTCACTCCAGCCCAACCAAGAACTATGAAGAACAAAATTTCCATGAGGTACTATCAGAGCATGGTCCACCTCCAGGGAACGAACTATGCGTGCTGATTATTCTGTGTCTGTGTAAACCCAACATGGAACTCCTGGTCTGATCATGTCTGTTTTGTGGTATTTACTTGTGTGAAGTTGCATTCATGAAGAAATACTATCATGCACTAGGCACACTACAGTGCAGGCATATTTGGTGATGTCATGCAGTTATGCCGGAAAAGGTTCATCAGTACTAACTGTTAGTTTTTTATATTAAAAATACGCAGGTCAAGGCATATTCATTGCCTCAACTTCCACGTTACAAGGAGCTTGTTTCTGATCTCAGTCCAATTCATGCTAGACTTTCATGTGAGAATGCTTTGGCCAAGAAACATCCTATTTATAAATGCAATGAAGTTCAGGTATTAAAGTTTCGCTATGTCGAATGTGGCTCCATCCTCGTTGGACCATTCTTTCTCACTTGAGAGGACAATTTACCCCTCTGCAGATCTTCACGTGAAAAAAAATCCTCCATCTTTGTATTTTTAATATAAAGGTGGTACTACTTTGGTTATTATTGCAGGCTAAGGCATCTTGGCAGTTCTTAAATGTTCTGAGAACCTACTTGGAATCACTTTGTTCTGACTTGTCCTCTCATACCATCACCAATGTACAGTCGAATAATGACAGGGTTAGCAAGATAAACACTTCTGTTTTCACTTTACACCATGATGCCACTTTGACATTTTACTTTTTGGAAACAAATCATAAAATCAACTAATAATGTTGGTCTTCTGTCTGATCAGGTTTCTTTGCTTCTGAAGGACAGTTTTATTGATTCCTTCCCCTCGAAGGATAGAATATTCATGAAGGTACTTTTCAATTGAGTTTTTACACAGTGGATTTACTTCTTATATAGAAAAAACACATTACCTGATGAAATTAGTAGAAACTTTCGATGTTCATGTACCTTTTGATGACAGTAAATTTGTAATACCAGTACAGAATATGCCATTCTTTCCCCACATCACACGCCCGATGAGATAATATGAGTTACTTCTAGAAGATGGCTATTATTATGTACAGTCCTGGATCTACCATTTTTTATTTTGCAATTGTTTTTTTGAATGAACTCTCATTTACTACTTTTTTGCCCTGGGGGTTGGGCTTTTATTCCTTTTGTTCTGGCTTCTGGCTGTCAGGCTTTGGGATTTCTTTTTTGCAAATCCTAAATCTTTCGTTAGTTCAGATTTACAAAATCGAAGAAGAAATGTATTCACCAGTAAATCTAATGACAAATCTGGGAAAGATGCTACAAATTAGTACATAAACAAGTCTGATAATTTAGTTTTTTTTCTTAATGATGGATGCTATTACGCTATGTTTGTGTCATCTAATTGACTTTCTAATTTCTTTTCTCGTTTGCGTTATGTGCCACCGTCATGCTTGCCTGTTATAATTGTTAATGTTTTGCAGCTCTTTGTGGAGACGCAGATGTTCTCTGTTCTATCAGATTCTCGACTTTCCACATTTGAAAATGAGAGCACAAAAAGCCTTGTTTCAGCTTGAGATCAAAACAAGCAATATTCCCTATTCGTGGCAACAGTGTCTTCTCCTGGTGCGATATTTTGAATGATCAGGCAATGGGAAGAAAATAAGATGGCACCTAGACCGAGAATGGAGGATTACGGCTGCTTTGGATTGAAGGATCTCCAAAAGAATTTTGTAGGATGAATCCATAGGATTTTTTTTCCTGCGGAGGACTTTTAGATCGAAGGAATGAGATCACAAGAATTCCATGAAATTCCTATGGAATGGCTTGGCCCATAGGAATTTTGGAGAAATTCTAACATGAGTTTGAATCTCATGGAAAATATTTTTGTGTCTTGTATGAACCTTCTCTCTCTTTAAATTCCTGCAAAATTCCTATGTAGTATCCAAAGAGCTAGTGATGCGGGCACATCAGTGATCATTTGTATTTATAACTCTTTATGTTGGAAAGAAGTGCTAAGTCTCGTTTATAAATATTATCAGGTGGATTCAATTAACACTTGTCTTATACACTTCATATATCGAGAGGCAGAGCTACTACTTTACTTCTATGATATGTGCAGGACATTTGTTGAGCTATACAAGTCCAAAGTGAAGATGAGATGTGCTGGCGTCCAGCGGGAGGAGAGGGAGGAAGAATTGCGGTATAAGTCAAAATACACAAGTGTCTACATACATATTTGGAATGTATATCGAGTCTACTTTCCAACGAATCAAACGGTGCACGATTTGGAGCTTCGTAGAGAAAGTTATGAACATGGAAGTAAAGGTTGCACGAGCTGTCTCAAACTGCCTGCAAGAATTGACATACTTGAAGAATCCGGAGCTTATATGGCAAGTATTGGTGGAACTCTATACTACTACAACCATCCAAAGGTTACTAATGCCATCCTTATCTGGTTCTACTCGGATTTGGGGCAAAAAAAAGGCAAGGAAATAGAAGATGGAAAGAATTAGGGTTGATTCGAATTCGGTTCGGATCAGCCAGGAGGTCCGAATTTAAAACAGCCATAGTTTTCTCATACGAACTCCAAATTAGGCAAATGAGCATTTGTTGGAAAGATAATTCCGAGCACTTTCCAATGAGTATACACCCGTCTATAGATTTCTTTTGGTCTGTCCGCAATCATCACAACAAGTCGTCAGTTGTATCTGCGCTTTTCTAAATAGAGTCCTGTAACTTAGAGAAGTTAAAATTAGGTTGGATTTCGACCCTAACACTAGGGAGGACGTCCTAGTACTGTTGTGCTCATCGCTTTTAGCCTCAGACCACTTTATGCACAAGGATTGAAACATAGCTATGCTTGTTTTTTCAAACTAGCGTTCATGCGAGGATAGTTGAGAGAGAATTAGGCGATCATGTTTGTTCTGCAATTCAAGGTCAAGCCGTCGTTTCATTGGGAATTGGGGACTTGGCGATCGTTGCTCGTGGTCTCGCGACGATCATCTACCGGTGTGTTTGGGCGTTTTCCGAAGAGTTGATGATTCGTGCATTGGCGCGAGTGTTCAGCTAGCGAGATCATCTATTCATACCATTTATCCACGTTTCCTCGCCGAGAAGATCGGGCCACTCCATATCATCGTGGTATCAGATTCCAGGGTCGAGCTATTTACCCATTGTTTTAAACATCTGGTTTCTGTCCTATACACCCAGAAAAAGCCTATAAAAATATTGGTGTTTTGCCGTAGTTTTACTTCTGTAATTTTTGTTCGTCGTGTTAGGTCCACTTTACTAGATTATAGTGTCGAGTTGCTGATCGTGTTCTTTTTGCGTCACTTTAACCGTTGTTTTTGGTTACCATCTGTTTGGTCCTTTCGTGTGTATTTGGTGTCAAAATCACGTGTTTCTTGATCCATTCGAAAGCTTGTGTCGTCTACTTGCTATTTGTGTCATCAAAACCAGAAAATACAAAAAAATTAGCCATGAAAATTTGGAACCATCATTACTGCATGCACTTGCGATTATCTCAATTGATCGTTTGTGTTCGTGGTTGTCGGCGGTACGGGAACCGGGGTTGCCTTAGCCATCGGCAAAGGCTCAAACTCGATGCCACGTCACCCAAAGGATGTGGGAATCGGGAGTATGTGCTCGGGGGCGTGCCCCCCGAGCAATGTGTCCGCTTGGCCCCTACGGGTTTAGTCAAGTGGCCCACGCGCCAACGGACAGGTCGAGCGCGCCAATGCGCAGGTCCTCAGAGGGCTCAAGACGAAAACTTTTGATCGTCTCAAGAAGTGTGGTGCTGGTTGGATTGACGAGCTCCCTGCCGTCCTCTGGTCGGATCGGACCTCCCCGAGCAGGGCAACCGGAGAGACTCCTTTCTTCCTCGTGTACGGGGCGGAAGCAGTCCTCCCATCTGAGGTCTCCTTGGGCTCTCCTCGAGTCAGGGCATACTCGGAGGAAGATCAAGAACAAAGAAGGCGCGAGGACGTCAACTACTTTGAAGAGCACCGTTGCAGAGCTGCCCTCTGCGCCGCCAGATATCAGCAAAGCCTGAGACGCTATCATCAGCGGCATGTTCGGGCCCGGTCACTAGAGGTCGGGGATCTAGTACTTCGCCGCGTCCAGACGTGGGAAGGAAAGAACAAACTCTCCCCCATGTGGGAAGGCCCTTACCGAGTGACCGGCGTCTCCCGACCAGGATCAGTCCGGCTGGCCGCGGAAGATGGTATGCCACTGTCCAACGCGTGGAATATCGAGCACCTGCGCAAGTTTTATCTGTAAATAGCCCGGGTAAGTTTTTGTTTACATTTCGGGTCAGCCCCCCGAGTAGTAAAAGCAAGCCTAGGGAATGTTCCGGGTTCGTCGCCTAACCCCTGGTTGCCCCGCTTGGTTCCCGAACCCCGGGCACCAGTCCGGTCAAAGGCCGCCCGAGTAGCCCGTGTGCTCGCATGTACGCTCAGGGGCTCCCTTGTATCATAAACTATGATGGTAGTTGTTGGGGGAAGGGTCCCCGCGTTACCCCGAACCGACGGGCTTCCCCCCGACAACGTCAAGACCCCCCTCTTCGAATCAACACATTCTACCCGGCGTCCACAAACCCCGCGGGCATCACCGTCGGCGTCAAGGCCACGCCCTGCCCCAACAGGCGTCCAGGTCACGCCCTGTCCCGGCGGGCGTCGAAGCCGCGCTTTGCCCCGTCGCCAAGGGCAACACATCGTCAAGGTCTGCGTCGACGTCGTCCGAGACCACCTCAACATTTTTAGGGATGCCTCCAGAGATGCTAAAGAATATTCCTTAAAGGTGCCCAGGAATATTCTCCCAAATATCCTCTAAAGGTGGGTGAATGACCATAATGCCCTTGTAAGTTCTCTCTCATATGAGGGCAAAATTGTAAATCTTCATTTTCTCATTCTCGAAATCCTATAAATACCCCCCGGAGGGTAGAGAGGAGGGGATCCACTTTTCATTTCCCCCCTTGTGAGCTCTCTATTCCGTGCCCTAATACGAATATTGATTTCCGTCGTCGCCTGTCTCGCGCGTATTGCTTCTCGCTCGCTTGTCCCTCGCACGCCCGGAGGTCGCTGTAGCTGACCGGGGGGTGCCACAAATATATTGTCTGGGCTTATACCTACGACAGTAGTATTATAAGTTTTTCTCAGGAATAGCATGTGAGTTGTTTTAATATCAGTATTCATCTTGTTTCAAGCATCTTGTTGTTTATTTTTTCGCTTGTCGGCTTGGAGGTCGCTTTCCCGAGCCCGTGGCCCCCATGTCCCCGTTTCGCAAGTAGGTCTCGACTGGTCGGGGTATGAGAAGTCGGGATGATCCGACAACTGGTAGTGAGCCGTTAGCATTCTGTCTGGCAATCGCACCCCGAGTGCCCCTTGAGTCAGGGCAAATAAGCCCCTGGCCGATGGCGCTCGGCCTGGTCGATCGCCCCGAGCGCTACCAACTCATAGAGTGTCCGGATGACCCTACCTTTCATGTTCATGACCAGTCGGCTGATTCGAAAACCAGTGGGTCCTGACAAGGGAAAGCCTTGGTGATACTCCGGAAGAAGCATCCTTGTCCGCAAAATATTATATCCGCTAGCGGAGTTTACAGATAAACTGTGGCGAAGCTCCCGAGTGCCATCGCCGACATCAAGGCGAAAACCCAGGGCGAAACCAGTGCCAATATGCAAGAGCGACAGAAAAGGCACTAGTTGCCACCCCTGAGCTAAGTTTTTTCGCTGAGTTTTTCCCTCGGTTCTAAAAAGCTTTCTTCTACCACCTCCACGAAGGGTTTCTCGCGCCTACAATCCCGTGCCCCGCTCGTTCGTAAAGCAGGGATGTTCTGAAGTAATGGTGTGAGTCACGAGATGTATTCCGGGTTGTCGCCCAAAAGCCCTGGTCGCCTCGCCTGGTTTCCGAACTCTGGGCACCAGCCTGGCCGAAAGCCGCCCGGGTACCCTACGCACTCGCATTAGTGCTTCGGAGCACCTCAATAGACGGGCTCGCGGTGCGGGGGGTCCGTGTCACGCGAGAACCTCGCTGTGTAAAAGAGGAACCCATTGAAACTAAATAAAGAAAAAGTCAACACGATAAGACGTGCGTTGATACTTAAACCTCTTGTAAAAATTTTCCCGAGCACAAGCACTCGGACGTTCTTGCAGGGGCGTCCGATCCCGAAGTTGCGCACTCCCGAGCGCCAAGGATCTTCAAGAAAGGCGGCGCTTCCAGCTTCTCGGGGACGTTGGGTCCTCGAGTTCCCGGAGCGCGGCATCACCAAGAAGGCGGCGCTTCCAGCTTCTCGGGGACGTTGGGTCCTCGGGTTCCCAGAGCACGGCACGGCAGAATAAACAAGTTCGAGGTATCCGGCTCTCGGGGGCTGGTGTCCTCGGGGCAGGACTGATCGGGCAAGAGCCGGACGCGTCCAACTCGCGGGGGCTGGGGCCCCCAGGGCCGCCCCGAATGGTCGTCCCGCTCAGTTGGGAGAGTCGGACGCGTTTTCGGCAAAGTCTCAAGCTCAACCTCAAAGCTTCACCAAGTCCAGGGTGCAGAGGTGCGGAGCTCGATCGTCGCATCAATAGCAAGTTTAAAAAGTGGAGCCAAGTCCGTGCTTTACACTTGCAAAAAAGAAGCGAAACAAAATGTGGAGCAAAGTCTGCATTAAAGATCGTATAAAAGTCCTTATAGAGGCTCTCGGGCCTCAAGCAAAAGCAAAAAGCATAAAAAGTACAAAGGGACTGCCTAGTCCCCCCGGTGTCGTCTTCCTCGTCGTCGTCGGCGGCGTCGGCGTCCCGAGAGAAGTTGCGGGCAATCTCCTCGGCGACCTCGCGGACGGCTTCGCGAGCGGCTTCCTCCCCCTCTTCGTCGACCCCGAGCTTCGCCGGCTCTAAGGAGAAGTGGGGGTCTCGGCTGCGGTAACATGCAAGTACATGCTCCGCCACCATGGCGGCCAACTCGCGGCTCTCCTGGACCGCCAAGTCTTGCACCGCCGCCTTCAACGCCCCCAGCCGGTCGACAATCGTGCCGAAGTGGAGGGCAAAATTGCCCAAGGAGTCCGGGCCCGAGATTACGCCGACGCGGCCAAGCCCGGCATCTTCGATCGCGCGTTGGGCTTGTCGGAAGACGCTGCACATCAACTTGGTCACGTCGTCCCTTTCCTTCAGAAGCCCGAGGCGGCCCTCTTCCGCCTTCGTCGCCTTCTCCTCCTCAAGCCGCAGCGCCTCCTAGAGCCCCTTGACCCGCTCTGCCGACCGCCGCTTGGTGACGTTGCCGTCTTCGACGTGCTGTTCCAAGTCTCGGACGCGCCGATCCTTCTCCTCAATCTCCTTTTGGAGTTGATCGGCGGCCTCCTTGAGGGCGGCCTCAGCGCGCCGCGCCACCTCGCCGTCTAGCTCGCGCGCCCGCTGGTCCAGAGAGGCCTCGCCCTCTTCGAGCTGTTTCTCTCGCCCCCCGAGCGCCTCCTCTTGCGTGGCAAGCAGGCTTTCTCGGAGAGCGACCTGCTCTTGGCGCCGGTTAGCCTCTGCCTCGCGGGAGGCTATCTCCTTCTCACGCTCCAGCAGCTCCTCGACGTCACCTATCGCTGTCGCCCACATGTCCGATACCTCCGCCCTTTCCTTGGCGATGTCTTCAATGACCTTCTGGTGCTCGAGGCGGGCGACGCGGAGCCGCGCGGAGAAGTCAGCTTCGGCCTAAGCAAGAGTCGCCTCCCGCTCATCCAGAGCTGTCCTCAGTTCCGTCAAGGCCTTTTCATGCTCCTCCAAGGCTTTCTTCTCCTTGGAGAGGGCAGCCTGGACTTGGTCCAGCAGGCGGTGCACCAAGCTCGGCCCCTGGCTTGGCTCGGCGGGAAGCGAGCTCGCCCTCCTGGAGACTTCAGAGGGCTCCTCGCCTCCGGGCGCCAGGCTCCCCCGAACAGCGCTAAGGCCCACTGGAAGCCTCGGGGCTCCTGAGTCCCCGAGCTCTCCTTCGGCCCGCGCCATCACGGTCTCCGCTCCTGCACCTCTTTGAGTCGCGAGAGCTTCGGACCCTTCGGTGTCGGAAGCGCCGGGAGCGACCGCGACCGCCGGGACGACCTCGGGCGCCGGGGCAGCCTCCGCGCTCGTAGCGTCCCCCGTCCCTGGAAGATCGCCGGCCCCCGGGGCAGCTTCCGTGCTCGGGACAGCCCCCGTGCTTGGGGCATCCCCGGTCCCCGGGGCATCGTCGGTGCTCGGGGCAGATCCGACCCCCGGGGTATCTCCAGTCCCCAGGATCTCCTTAGCGCTCGGGGCAGCCGCATCCCCCGGGATGTCTTCAGTCCCCGGGGTCTCCTCGGCGCTCGGGCCCGCCTCAGGCATCGGGGCAGGCTCGACCCTGGCGATAGGCTCCTCCCTCGGACCAGCCTCGGCGCTCGGGGCAGGTTCGCCCCCCGAGCCGCCTTCCGAGCTCAGCTGAGTCTGGGGGCTCGGGGACGTCCGAGCCTTCTTAGGCGCCCTGAAATCCAAACAAAAAGTTCGGGTCAATTCCCGAGCGCAGCACACTCCGTTTTTAAAGCAAAGGAAGCAAGTTTGGCGACTTACTTCTTCGAAGGCTCTTGGTATCGCCAGCGCGAGGTCGGGACTTCGAATCCCGGACTTGTCACTAGCGCTGGTTCTTTCCGTTTCTTGCCCGCGGCCGCCGGTTCGGCGGCCCCCGAGCTCGCCTGCGCCGCCCCCTCGGCCGCCGTCGGCTGGGCACGGCCTTGCCCCGAGCTCGCCTGCGCCGTGCCCTCGGCCGCCGCCGGCTGGGCACTACCTTGCCCCGAGCGCACCTGCGCCGCACCCTCGGCCGCCGCCGACGGGGCACTGCTTTGCCCCGCGCTGCTACCCCCGGCTCCCGCCGCCGACCGGCGGGGAGGTGAGGGACGCGGCAAAGGCGGCGGCGGAGATGGCGGAGACGAAGGAGTCGGAGGAGAGGGCGGCCTCGTCCTCTTCCCCTTCGGGTCCGCAGGATCCACACCTGCGGCGCTGGCCCTCGACCCGTCTTCAGCGGCGCCCTCGTTGTCCGTGAGCACCATGTGGCGGGACATCTGCGCCTTCCTGGCCGCCGCCTGCGACATCAGCCCCTTCGAGTCGAACTCGGGGAGCGATGCCTGGATCTCGTCGCGCTTCGCATGAAGGCAAAGCGGAAGATCCGGCCGGGACAGCTGGGCGCCCGTGGAGGCTCCGGAGCCCAGGAGGGTCTGCAGCAGCGTCTTGATGGCGTCGGGCGCCAGCTCCCCCGCCAGGCCGGGCTTTGTCCGGCCGTAGTCGTTGATGCCAGTGTACATCCAAGCTGCACGGCCGCGTTCCCGCAGCGGCGCCAGCCGCCGCCGGATGAAGTCCCCGACGACCATCGTCGCTGTCAGGCCCTCGGATCGCAGATGCGCGATCCGGTCCACCACCAGCTTCAGAAGATCGTCGTCCTCCGGCAAGAACTCCCACGTGCTCCGGTGCAGTTCCGTCGGGCCGTCGGGAAGCTACAGCCGGAGGTGCGGACCGGTGGCCATATAGCACCATTGCTGGCGCCAATCATCCCACTTGTTCCGGAGCTCCTGCGGAATGTAGGTCTCCCGCAGTCTCCCTCCGGTCGGAGCCCCGGCCTTTCCCCGACGACCGGAGCATGAAGTAGTGGCGGAAGAGCGCCACCGACGGTATCACCCCCACGAACATCTCGCAGAGGTGAGCGAAGATCGACAGCATGACGACCGAGTTGGGAGTGAGATGGATCAGATGGATCTCATACTCCTCCAACACCGCTATGAAGAAGGCGGAGAACGGCGACACCAGCCCCACCGCGAGGAAGCTGGAGAAGATAACGGTCTCGTTGTCGTCCGGCTTCGGCGGGTACGTGGCCGGTCGCACCTCCCGATGGCTTTTCTCCCCCCGCGGAACCAGCAGCGTTCGCACCTTGTCCATGGCCTCCTCGTTAAGGAGGCGGGACTTGGGGAGGATGCCGGGGGCGGCAGCAGGCGGCGGGGACGAGCGGAGCTTGGAGCTCCTCAATTTCCGAGGCATGGTGGCGAAAGGTGTGAAGAGAGAGATGAAAGCTTGGGCGCAAGGAGGCGAAAAGGCATAGCAGAGGCAGACGGCGCAAGGAAGAAGAAGCAGTTGTGAAAGACGTGGAAAAGTGGAGGCGTACGGGTGGCGGAGCATTTAAAGGGTTGGGAGGAATTCGAAAAGGCTGCAACGCTTCGTGCGCCGCGCGGTCGTGGGGGACGGCTCGGTTTTTGTAACTGATTGCGCCCCTATGAGGTGCGAAAATCGGAGCGGTTCCCCCTGCGCGCCGCGCGCGGAGGTCGATTCAACTTCCATGCTGAAAGATCATCTAGGCCCTAATATGGTTTTAATGGTTAATGGCAACTTAAACTAGAATCTAATGTTTACAATGAGTGTAAGCAGAGTTTACAGGTTCCATGAAGAAGGATTATCCAGTGAAGGATGGTTACCAAAAAGGGTACAAGGTGGTTTCAAGGACAAAGAGATGGCTGTGCTAGGCAGCTATGTCACAGCTGAGAAGAAGCCAGTGCTGTGCAGGGAGCTGCAAGCAAGGTGATGGTGGCTTGTTGCATCAAGGGCCATGACTTCAGTTGGTGGCAGATAAAACCTAGTTTTGCTAGTTTCTTTGAGTCCATAGGAATCACCCGTACTATCAAGAGGGATGAAACAGTAGCAGTTGTCTAAGGGAACCTTGCTCATTGCTCAGAGTGTTGGTCAAGGGGATTGATGCCTTGAGGTCAATTGCCCTGTGTCAATAGCTTTGCACATAGTATGAAGCTGTTTTGTGTTAGTGCTCTGCAGTACTAACAGTGAAAACCCTAGAGCTTTAGGCACCTGTGTGACACAGCTGTGTCACAGGTGGTCTTCCGCTCTATGACTCAGGTACATCTCTGAACCAGGAGAGAGCTTGAAAATGCTAACGTACCTGCACTGCGATAGGCGGTCTGATGTGTCAGAAGTCTGTCGGAGGTTCTCTCCTTATAGGTATTAGAGTTTGAAGTATGCTAAGGGCATGTCATGTGCCAGGACCGGGCTGAGTAGTGCGGCTATCAGCTAAGGGTTCACCTGTGTGTGCCGCCGGTGACACAGGTGTCGGTCTGCCTGAGCCGGGTACAGTTGGGCGTAGTGTGTAGCTGTGTCACCGGTGGCTGACACCGGTGATTCACTTAATCCTACGTGGCAACAGGGTAACGGTCAGGTGCCTGAGGACCCTATATATAGGGGACCAGGGGAGGACTTCGTCCTCAACCTTGCTCAAACTAGTGAATCACATACGACCGTTGCAAAGCCTCCAACCACTCGACAAGAGCTAAAAGCCTAAGGGTCAGTCCAAGTGAGTTTGTGAGCTTTGAGCACGAGCAAAGGTTCCTCCAAGAGATTGCTGCTGCATCATCTGTTACTCTTGGAGTGTCTACTCCTAGATTGGTGTAGGAGTTGCTGATATCACCCAATCTTGTGTGGGCTGAATCAGTAAGTTTGTGAAGGAGCATCGAGGTCATCCTGCTGTAAGGCAAAAGGACCTCCACAAGCAAAGAAGAGGCCTGAACGTCAGGTACTCGGAGGACAAGCATGTTTCAGTGCTGACTATCTCTTCGGAGTAGTCTCTCCAACGGAGACGTACCTCTCTGAAAAGAGTAGAGAACTTCGGGATAAATCCACTTGTCTCTCTCTGAGTGCTTAGCCTATTTCCTCTAGCAGTTATATTCATTGCATGCTTATGTGATCTGAGATACTCTTGTTCATCTGATTCAGATCTACTTTATACCTGCTTAATCTGCTTTGTGCCTGCTTGTACTAGCTATGTTTCAGGTGTTATATATATCATCTTTGCTACCTGTCTTAGTCACCTGTGACACAGTCACTTTACTTGCCTACCTGTGCTAGGTTATTAGATCACCTGTGTGACCCACCTGTGTGACAACCACATGCTATTTTACTTGTCATATTTCACCTGTGCTATGAACCTGTCACACAGCCAATTAATTCTGATAGTCTACTAAGTCAATATCCAGTTAACAAGATTAAAACGAAGTAATTTTAATTAGCCTCCTATTCACCCCCCCCTACTCGGCACCCTTGGTCCTTTCACCCGCCGGTTTCCTTCGGTGGGCCGGCATCTCGGTGGCCCAAGAGATCTTTGGGCCCGCCCCCAATTTTGCCCCCTTTCTGGGCCGGCGTTTTGGAGGCAGGCCTGGGGGCTACTGTCAGCGGTACGGGAACCGGGGTTCTCTTAGCCGTCGGCAAAGGCCCAAACTCGATGCCCCCCGAGCACTGTGTCCGCTTGGCCCCTACGGGTTTAGTCAAGTGGCCCATGTGCAGCGAGTGGTCGAGGATGCGTGCTCGGGGGCTCCCGAGCGCCTTTGGTTCCTCCCTCGTGCCGCGTGGCAAGGCACCCCAAGTGCCCCTCGGGGGCTCTACCCCGAGCACCGCTCGGGGGCCTTGACCCCGAGCAATCCGCGTGGGTCCACCCGTACACGTGACGGGGGATCCGCGGTGCCCTCCAAAGGGCCCCGGCGGGCCCTTTCCACGTGTCCCATCGGGCGCATTTAAGGCCTGTCCGGTGCATTTAATGCCTGTCAGCAGGCGTGCCTACTCCAGGCCCAATGCGGGCGTCCACCGACGTGATAAGGCCTGTCAGTTATCATCTGACATGCTTTATGACTTTCGGGCACGGTACGGCATGCCCAGGTGCGTCCCTTGGGTCCGTGGGACCCGGGCGGTTGTCACCGTGGCGGGTAGTTTGCCCGCTAAGGTGCTGTTTGGTTTAGCTTCTAGCAGCTTTTCCACTGAGAAAAGCCAAAGCCCAACCAAAGGGGCGGCTTCGGACCGGCTGTTCACAATAGCCCGAACAGCCGCACCGTGTAAATTCGGCCGCAGCGAAAAGCTCACCCAGAGCAGCTTCCCGCAACCTGCTCACTTAAATTTCGGGCCGTTTTCCATTTTTACCCCCATTGGTTTGACCAATTTACGGGCAATTGCCCTTTCCAAACCGTTCCCGTCCGCTGCTGCTGTCTTCCCCATCCCGACGCGGGCCACGGTGACCAGATCTAGCGCTCCGCCGCGCTTTTCCACGGAGGCGGTCCTCCGGATCCCCTCCTCTCCACCGCGTCGACCGGGAGAGGGCGGAGGTAGGAGGCGAACGAGGCGGCGGCGAGCTCGGCTTACCCGACGGCGAGGGTGGAGAGACGGCGCGGTAGCAGCTGGGGCGGAAGAGGCAGGGCGGCCGAGTCGGAGAAAGCGGCGGGGAGGCGGGGCCGAGGCGGCGACACTCGGGTCGGCGACAGGGCGAGGCGGAGCTCGGCTAGCGAGGCGGGGGAGGCGACCGGGGTGAAGCTCAGGTGGCGGAGGGGCTTGGGGAGCGGGGCGAGGCCGAGCAGCGGAGGCGAGCTCCGGCTCGGGGTGATGCCGGGTGTTCGGTGGCGGGGCGAAGGCGGCGACCAAGGAGGAGGAGCGGCACCGGGGAGGAGGCGGCGGAGCGAGACGGCGAGGCGAGGGAGCTCGGGGCGGTGAGAGAGAGCGGGGCGGCCAGGAGCAAGCGAGAGAGAAACAAGAGAGGGAGAGGGAGTGCTCGGGGCCGGGAGGGGAAGGAGATAAGGGGAGTGGCGGCGGTGCTTTCCAAGCTGGAGGTGGCGGCCGAGGCACGGGAGATGGCCGCCGGCGGCGGCGACGACCACGCCGAGGGCGGCGGCATGACCAAGGGAGAGGCGGCGACGACCAAGGGAGGGGCGGCGTGACCAAGGGGTGGATCTGGGGCCTTCGGATGCCCCGGCCCCTTTTTATTTTTATTTTTATTTTTTTATTTGTATTTGTATTTATTAGATTTTTAGGATATTTCAGATATTTTCTTCGCACACAGCCAATAGCTACAGCTCAACCAAACACCCTAGTTAACAGGTTCAGGTGTCAACAGCCACAGCAGCTTTTCTTAACAGCCAGCCAACAGCTGCTTTTACAACAGCCACAGCCTAACCAAACAGAGCCTAAGTCCTCTCCAGCACACTTCAACCCATCATGAAGACCCGGTTTCCGAGGATGGTTTGTCAGACAAATATCCCTTCCGCAGCAGCCTTCGGCGGACGGCATGGCGTGCCCACGCCCCCCCGCGTAAGCAGCGCATCTATTGCATTTAATGCCCTTCGGTCACTGTGGTAAACCCCCGGGTATATAAGGGGAGAGCAGAGGCCATGCAAAGGGTTAGATCTTTTAGAGAAAAACTGCCCTTGTGATAACAAAGTCTCTGTAATATCTTGAACGTAAACACACACCAAACCAGGACTAGGGTTTTTATACCTCCGCGGTGGCCTGAACCTGGAGAAATCTTTGTCTCTGTTTTTCCCATCGTTTAAACCGGGCCTAGATAGATCATAGCTCCAGTTCCAGCTCCTCCCCGGCCGAATCCCAAAGGGGGTCCTTCCGGACCACCGACGCCGGCGTTTAGTCGTCGACAGTGGTGCATCCCCTGTTCTTGCGTGCAATTTTGTTTCACATATATCTAGTCGTTTGCACGATAGCTGTAGGTTAGTGAGCTCCACCATCTTTTGCGATATCTTTTTTTCACCTATTGAGACTAGCTATAGATTCGCTCGAGGGACTGCTCATTGTTTAGGTTGTGCACCATAAATTTTGTTTCATCAAGTTGTGCTCATCATCAAGTTATTGTGCTCCCCACTGTTTTGCACGTTTATTGGCCAAAAGTATAAAAAAGAAAAAACAAAAGCAGAAGAACAAAAAAAGAGAAGAAAAAAAAGAAACAAAAGTGGCCAAGTTCTATTATCATATCAAGTGTTATCTTATTTGGGACTGCATATCATCCAATTTTGTTCCACTATTTTGCATAAGTAGTTGAGCAATCTTGTACCCTCTTCTTTCATATTTGAGCAATAGCTAGCGTCTCTCCTTGAACTGTTGCAATACGAGCTTTGACAACATTCTAAATCTTTATAGCTCATTCTTTTGATTGCAATAGTCCCACTATCTTTGTGCTTGTGTTGTTGTCCACTCTTCACTTATATTTATTGATCAGCAACTAGGCATTGTGGTTTGGTGATTTGTGATTTAACTCGGTACTTGAGGTTCAGAATTTCATAGGGTTCCTCACCAAGCTCTACCTACATCCGTGTCGCGTGCTACCTTGCTCTCGGTTACTAATAATTGTGTGCCGAAGCTTATTCCATGTGTTATAAAATTCAATTTTCGTGATACTTCTGACAGTAAGCACCTGCTGCATGATTGTTCGCATTTTTGTCCATTGCCTTGTATTACAAATCAACATCTTGTAGTTGATGAGTGGAAATCAATTCGAATGATATCACCTTTGCTGGAATGGTTTAATCTTGCTCGCTTAAAATCTGATCATCTAAATGAGCTATGTTTGCTGGAAACAGTTGACATTATGCCTATATATGCTATTGATCGCGGATTACAATACATGAGTTTTTTATTTCCAAGAAGGGGCAATTCTATGTGCTTTACTTATATTTGCAAGTTAAGTTGTAAACTGAACATTGAGAGTTATTCTACTATGTACTTCACTTATAATTGCAATTTGAGTTGCAACATTCTGAGAAAAGATGCCTTGCCGAAATCGGGTTTGCTCATTTTGTCCTATTCAGCTTCTACGAGTGCTTTCAAACCAACTTCCTACTTTGGTTATTGCCATAAAAAATACATCTCTTGGTATCTACTTGGTATTATATTCTTCATTATTGCTGTGTAATTTGTATACAAAACCAAAAGAGCATTGAAATCTGGGATGTCTACATGTATGTTGCATACACGTTGTCCTCTTTGTTTCTTGCATCTCCAGCTTGCCAAAAGCCGAGGACGGCTTTTCTTGAAGGAAGGGAGAATGATGCAGGAAAGATAATGAATGATAGCATTCATCATGCATACGACAAACCGATGACGGTTTGTTTTGAAGAAAGGGGGGATGATGCGGGCACATCAGTGATCATTTGTATTTATCAACATAACTCTTTATGTTGGAAAGAAGTGCTAAGCGTCGTTGATAAATATTATCATGTGGATTCAATTAACACTTGTCTTATACACTTCATATATCGAAGGGCAGAGCTACTACTTTACTTCTATGATATGTGCAGGACACTTGTTGAGCTATATAAGTTCAAAGTGAAGATGAGATATGCTAGCGTCCAGCGGGAGGAGAGGGAGGAAGGATTGCGGCATAAGTCAAAATACACAAGTGTCTACATACATATTTGGAACATATATCGAGTCTACTTTCCAACGAATCAAACGGTGCACGATTTGGAGCTTCGTAGAGAAAGTTATGGACATGGAAGTAAAGGTTGCACGAGCTGTCTTAAACTGCACGCAAGAATTGACATACTTGAAGAATCCGGAGCTTAGAGCATCCACAGCAGCATCTACAACCGCTTCTGTATAGCTAAAATTTGACTAAAGTGAAGAAAAACACCCTCCAGCAGCTTCTGCATCCGGTTCTGCATCGTATCTACTTCTGCATCCGGTTCTGCATCGGGTCAACTACCACACACGGAGCACTCCGCAGGCCGTCCCCGCCATTCTGCTCCACCGGCCGCCATCTCGCCCCACAGCTCGTCCATCGGAAGCTCGGCCCCGGCATCGACCGCACCGTCCCCCCCCCCACCGGCCACCGCCATCTGCCACAGATCCAGGCGGTTCCCTCCGCAGGGACTGAGCCGTGGTCCCGTCCCCCAAGATCGGCGGAGGAGAGGAAGGAGCGGATGGGGTAGGTGGTGGCGACTTGATGAGGCCCGGCGTGGCGGCGGACATGGCTGCTGCTGCAGTGCTGCTTCAGATTCGGGCCGCGGTCGTACGGCGATGGAGAGGGGAAATGACGGTGGCCAAGGCCAAGGCCCGGATTAGGACGCCCACGCTGAGATTTGTGGGATGGGCATGGGATTTCAGGGCCGGGGGCTGCGATGAGGCGAGGTGGGGATGCCACCGGCGAGAAGTAGCGGAGGCGGTCCGGCGTTGATGGGAATAACAAAGTGCTTTGGTGTCAGTGTCGGGCTCTCCTTCAACATCAACTCTGCTCTAGTCCAACTGGTATACTTCGGCAAGACGATGGTCCAGGCCCCAGCGCTCCTCCTCATTTGCTACATCGCGCACAATGTCCCGGACATTGACAAGCTGGCGCAGGCGGAGATTCTCACCGTGCTCGAATGGGCCACCAAGCAATCATACGTGCAGCAGGATCCATTGGTTGAGAGCTTCTTGCCGAACGCAAAGATTAGGATGGAGCTCTACCAATCCAGAGGGGCAAAAAGTTACTACTGATTGATGAGATTTGATTTCACCAGTTTTGTTGCAGAGAGGGGAATTGTAGGAAGAGAACAACCTGACTGGCTTCAGTCCTTCTTCAGTTTATATGCTTTTCTTTATGCTGGCTGTGTTTTGTGCTATGAAGCAGCGACTCATAGTGATGATTGTGGAGGAATTACTTCCATTCTTGTTGTACTTATGCTTCTCTGAAATGGTAGTTAACAGTGTTCGTAAAAGCTGCCGTTCAAATTTCGTCGTTCGAAAATTTTGAAGTTCTAATATAGCGCCATTCGAAATTTATCCTTTGCGAATAAATAGCCGTTGAGGATGATGTGGTAGTTATAGTATATCAATAAAATATAGGATGGTGGGATATAGGGAATGAGTTTTAGAGAAGCTGCTGGAGTGAAAAGAGAAATAGGGAATGAATCTTTTGGAGAAGCTCCCTATATAAAGATATAGGGAACCAAATTTGCATAAGCTGCTGCAGATGCTCTTATATGGCAAGTATTGGTGGAACTCTATACTACTACAACCATCCAAAGGTTACTAATGGCATCCTTATCTGGTTCCACTCGGATTTGGAGCGAAAAAGGCAAGGAAATAGAAGATGGAAAGAATTTGGGTTGATTCGGATTCGGTTCGGATCAGCCAGGAGGTCCGAATTTAAAACAGCCATAGTTTCCTCATACGAACTCCAAATTAGGCAAATGAGCATTTATTGGAAAAATAATTCCGAGCACTTTCCAATGAGTATACGCCCGTCTACAGATTCCTTTTGGTCTGTCCGCAATCATCACAACAAGTCATCAGTTGTATCTGTACTTTTCCAAATAGAGTCCTATAACTTAGAGAAGTTAAAGTTAGGTTGGATTTCGACCCTAACACTAGGGAGGACATCCTAGTACTGCTATACTCGTCACTTTTAGCCTCAGACCACTTTATGCATAAGGATTGAAACATAGCTATTGCTTGTTCTTTCAAACCAGCGTTCATGCGAGGATAGCTGAGAGAGAATTAGGCGATCGTGTTTGTTCTGCAATTCAAGGTCAAGCTGTCGTTCCGTTGGGAATTGGGGACTTGGCGATCGTTGCTCGTGGTCTCGCGACGATCATCTACCGGTGTGTTTGGACGTTTTCCGAAGAGTTGAAGGTTCGTGCATTGGCGCGAGTGTTCAGCTAGCGAGATCATCTATTCATACCATTTATCCACGGTTCCTCGCCGAGAAGATCGGGCCACCCCTGCGTTCCAAAGTGGGATTTAGACTGTGCCGCAAGTCCCAGCGGTCAAGTTGTTCCGCTGAATGGAAGGGCTTGTCCAGTGTAAGAAGACACACGTTGGATAGCACTTATCAAAAGTATGACGCAACCCAATCTTTTAAATGGGATGTACCTTCCCTTTGTGAGTAGTATACCTGACGGAATAGAAATGTTGCAATGTTGTATACTTGTATTGCAGTTGGGTTTCTGTTCTAAGTCCTTTTTGTGTCATACGGCGCATATGGTGAAAAGAACCATGTAAATAAGATGGGCTTATTAATTGCCAATGTCCCAGCCTTCATACTGTAAACTATGGTTTCGAGTCCCCATACTAATTCTGCAAATTATGGTTCAAGTTCCTGGTGCAGAAGAATGGCGAAGTTTTGATCCCCTTGGGGCGAATATTCTGGGTTTTCTGTGAGTTATTACAAGGCCATTGATGGTAAGATCTTGGATACTGTGGTCCGTTGGACTAGGGAAACGAAAATCTGCAACTAATTGCGGGCGCAATCCATTGTTACAGTACATTTGTGAGTTTTCAAAAAATGTGAAAAAAATTCATAGATATACAATCCATTGTTAAATACATTTGTGAGTTTTCAAAAAATGTGAAAAAAATTCATACATGTACAATATGCTATAGTATGAGCATTTACAAAAAACCATTAAAAAAAAAGAACCATACGAGAAAGATAAATTTGTGTATGCATAGTTGCTATACTAATCCTTATTCTTTTGTCTTTTTGTACAACACATTATATGTCATATTTTTGCACAAATTTGGGTAAGTGTTTATGTTATAACATGCAATACATTCATGAATTCTTTTTATTTTTTTAGAACTTCGAGATACATGTTTCAACATGGGGTGCGGGTTCAACTGGAGAAACGGAAATCCGCAACTAGTTCTTTGGACTGGTCCTACCATATTGCCTTCGTCATGGCAGTAAGGTTTACTACTGTACCCATCTGGACAGGCTGCTCGACAAGGATTCTTGTCAAGATTTGAAATGATCATTATGACAAAGCATCCTGAATTACATTGGCAACACGTGCTGTATACATAAATTCATCGAACAGAAGCAATGACCAATCACGTCAGCGGCTTCAGAAAATATGCGGGCATTATTGGAACAGAAGCAGCCAACTAAATGATCGATCATTGTAGCATGAAAACTGAAGGAAAATTAGCAGAGTTCGGCCTAACAGAAAAAAACTTGCTCTTTTTGGGAAGGAGAGGTCGACGATGCAGCAACCTTTGGGCGCCGATCACAACAATGGCATGACAGAGTATATATGATATTCGCACGCATGATCTTATGGCAACCTGGTGGTCGTTTCTCCTTGGAACATGGCAGCGTTTTTGGAAAATAATCATTGCACGGCTGCACCCAAACTTAAGGTTCTCATGGATATTGCTACTTTTGGAAGAGAGACCAGGAGAAATCGTACTATGGGAAGTAGTACAAGCAAGGACACACAAAGTACGGCAGGTTCGGAGAGGATTTTTAGAGGTCCGGCTCATCTGTATCCTTTATTTGAAAGATTCAGGAAATGAGTTTTACAGAATAAAAAGAAATGGAAACAAACTTCACATGCACATGTGAGAGTACACTATGCACTTACAGAATTTCGTGAAAACATGTGTTCATTTGTGGTCCGCACAAAACAGACGAGCGATGGGCTAAACTAACAACTATTTGTGCATACATATTTTTTAGCACAACACACAAAAATGCATGTTTCGCACGGAAGTTTGCAAGAGTAACTGTATAGGGCATAGCACAAAAAAAATATCGTTTTCCACCACGGCTAGCTGTTTCAACATTTTTTCCGGCCACTGGGGCCGTGTCAATGATGTGCGGTCCAAAACATAGCAAAAAGGCAAAAACGGGATGAACAACTAAACCGACACTACTTCCTTAATAGCAACCTTCTCTCGTAACAATAAAAAAGAACGAAAAACTCCATCCCTGGATCCCAAACAGACACTTCCATGCACGCAAGAAATCAACACGCCATCCTCGTGTTTATCTTGTTTATTACACCGGTCCGTTCAAAATATCCTCCAATTGATTCTTGCGTAGTCGCATAGCACTGGGCGCTTATAAATACTCGGGCATGCATTGCTAACCAGTGCACAATCACTTGGTGAAAACATACTAAAACAAGTGAAGGGAAGCAACGTTACCATGGATCGTCGCGCTAGCATGGCTGCCCGCCCGAGCATTTGCATCAAGATACCAGACCCGCTGCCGACGCTGTTCGAGCCGCAGAAGAGCATGATGACCCCGCACAACAGGTCCCGCATGGACGGCGGAGACGACGCGGCGTCGTCGCCGGAGCGCCAGCTCACGGTGCTGGCCCTCCAGCTCGCGGTCCTCGAGAAGGCGGCGAGCCGTCTCGGCACGCTGGCCTTCATCTGGGCGACGGTGGTCCTGCTCGGCGGCTTCGCCATCACGCTCGGCCGCACCGACTTCTGGTGCATCACCGTGCTGCTCCTCATCGGGGGCGCCCGCATAGCGGGCCGCAGCCATGAGCTGGAGTGGCAGCACCAGGCGACGTGGCGCCCCCCCGTGTCATTGGCTGTCGTGCGGGTCTTCTCCTGGATGCAGCTCCTCTCCGCGTCCGCCTGCGTCTCCCTCTCCCTCGTCCGCCTCCTCCACCAGCACTACGGCGGCAGCGAGGACGCCCGCACAAACCGCCGCGCCGCGCTCAACATCTTCTACGGGATCGGGCTCGCGGAGGCGCTGCTGTTCCTCGTCGAGAAGGCGCTGTGGCAGTGGCGGGTGGGACACTGCCGCCTCCTCGAGCGCGTCGCCATGGACTGCCACCTCGCCACCGCGTGCGGCGCCGTCGCCGTCCGTCGCTTCTTCTACGACTCCTACTCCCGCTGCCTCAACGGGAGCATCTTCGACAGCCTTCAAATGGACCTCGTCTCCTACGCCAACGACCTGCTCACAGCCGGATCGCACGACGAGCAGAGCCTCGGGGCGAGCATCCTCGTCGGGCTCGCCGAGTCCGACCGCTTCGCCGACTCCACGCTCCGCAAGATCGGCATGTCCTCGTCCACCATCGAGCGGCTCATCGAGATGCTTAGATGGAAGAGCTCGTCGGAGAAGGACGTCCGCCGGTCCGCCGCGGTGGTCGTGTCCATGCTGACGGTGAGGAAGCTCATCGCCCTCCGGGTCACCGGCATCCCCGGCGCGATCGAGTCGGTCGCGTCGCTGCTGTACGCCGAAATGGACGAGCTCAACCTCCTCGGCCTCTCCATCCTCAACAGGCTGGCGCACGACCACGACAACTGCGACAAGATCGGCAAGACCCGGGGACTCCTCGACAAGATCATCTCCTACTCTAGCATCGACAACGGGGCGGCGACGACGCCTCGAGACATGAAGCTCAAGGCGGTGAAGCAGTCGCTCCGCGTGGTGAAGAGGCTAGCCGGCACGACGGGGACCACCGGGAAGCTGCTCCGCAGGAAGCTCTGCGACATCGTGTTCACCGTGAGCAACGTCAGGGAGGTGCTGAAGCAGCGCGATGAGAAGGTGCAGTCCGAGCTGCACCAGCTGGCGATCGAGATACTAACGAGCCTCGCCATGGACGAGGAGGCGAGGGAGGTCATCGGCGGGACGGGGGGGCGTGGTGACCGAGCTGGTCGCCATGTTTCTGCCGGCGAAGGGGGTGAGGGGCTCTCGACAGGCAGACGCGATCCGGGTGGAGGCCGGCGAGGCGCTGGCGATGCTGGCGCTTGAGAGCAAGAGGAACTGCGGCGGGATCATAATGGCTTTCGGCGGAGGGGTGGAGCAGCTCGTCGAGGCGCTGAATGACCCCGTCGTCATCGTCGGCGCCGCGAGGATCCTCCGCAACCTGTGCTCCTACTCCGGGGACGAGTGGCGGCTCCCGCTGAGAGGAGTCACCGCTGGCGCCACCAAGGTACGTGGTTTCATGCGGATCTTCGATCTGATGTGCTTTTGACGCCATACTCACGTACCACCGTTCTCGCTCAGGTGCTGACGACCATCATGGTGGAGAAGGCGAAGGTCCTCAACATCTTCCTCGGCCTCGCAGCGCAGATGCTCCGGTTCATGGAGCCCGGGGAGCTCCACGCAAGCCTCGGCACGGCTAGCGTCGTGGACAAGATGCTGGCGCGGACGCTGGTGCAGGTCCTGCGGGACTACAGCCGCCCGTCCATGGACGTCCCCCGGGTCCGCCGGTACACCATCGAGCTCGCCGTCGCCATGATGCGGTCGGACGCGCTCTACGTGGCCCTGTTCGTGGAACTGGGGCTGGAGGGCGAACTGAGGCGCGTCGCCGGCACCACCTCGCAGCTCGAGTGCTTCAACGTGTTCTCCGGGAGCGTCGGGCTCAGCCGCAGCGCCATCAGCGTCTGCTCGCTCGTCGCGTCGGCGCTGGAGCTGATGAAGAAGCAGGGTTGAAAGGCTGAAACTACGTACGCGCGTCCCTCGGCTTCCTATGCATGCGTTGTGATTTGTTAAGGTAATCTCATAGTGTATGCATGTTCGGTGTAGTTGCATATATATGGCATTGTACACGTCCGAATATTGGGGCTATGTACGTTTGGATGTAGTGCATGTTTTACATCTTCCAGGTTTCTCGAATACTAGTGTCAGTGGGGTTCAGTTGTATTGGTTATGTACCAAGTCTTAATACATCATAACGATCTGGGCTTTAATTCTAGTAGTCATATCACATATGAACAATTTGTCAATATATGTACAAATTGTCGATCGGCTTTAATTATGCATATTAATCAAATATTTTATATAATCAACATAACCTGTGATAATTTAATACATTTTTGAATTCAAAATATTCAAAAAAACGTTTCCGCATAACGGCACGAAACACTCTGCTAGTTCTATATAAAAAGCACCAAAAATTAGAAACCAAAAACAGCAGCATCTTCGAATGGTTTTGGGTGAAAATCAGTCAAAATTTTGTACCCTTGGATCTTAGTCCAAAGGATCTGGTTCCTCCCCTTTCCTCACTCCACCATGACGTCGGCACTGTCCACCACCGCGCCATTGCCTCGCCGCCATTGCCTCTGGTGAGCGGACTCGCACAGCTCCTTGCGCTGGCGACGAGGAAGAAGAACACCTTATCAGTGACGAGAAAGAAGAAGACAACCTTGCTGGCTACAAAGAAGAAGAAGAAGAAGAACATAGAGAAAACTGATAATCTAGGAGAAAAATAAAAATCAAACTTGGCATACCCATCCATGAGTGGTGGTGTACCCGTTATACTATTATAGCGCCAAGTAAGAAGAAGGAGACGGTGGCTGTCGAGGAAGAAGAAGAATAGAGCATTCCGACGAGGCACCGAGGCTAGGGTTCACCATAGTAGCGCAACCGAGGACAGAAAGGAGAGGCGATAGTGGAGAAACGTAGTGCAAGAACTATATCAACATGTCATGCATCATCAACCGAACGCGCCCTTGAAGAGGCGCTCCACGGCGAGCACGGACGAGCCCTTCACCTGACCATCCCTCTTGACAGGCCGCGCGTCAACTCCTTCACCTCCGCCGTCTTCCGCCGGATGTCCCTCGTCTTCTCGCCGTCCCTGAGCACCGTCTCCACGACGCTGCTCACGTGCTTCTCACCCATTCAGCAGCAGATCGCCGTGCAGCCGCCCCACCGCCACATAGACGTCAACGCCTAGCTCCTCCAGCACGCAGGAGTCGAACAACTGGTCGTCCAGCAGCGGCCAGCACGCCAGCGGCACTGTGCCACAGGCTCTCCAGCATCGACTTCCACCTGCAGTGGCTCAGGAACGCGCCCGTGGACGCGCGCCCAAGGCGCGCACCTGTGGCGCCCACCGTCGCGCCACCACGTCTTGCACGGCTCCTTGAAGCCGGCGGACAACCCCTCGTTGCGGAACTCCTCCTCCACGTCGAACTCCGCCGGCGCCCGCACGACCCAGATGAACAGACGCCTATTGGCCTCGAGGCCCCGAGCCAGCTCCATCATCTGCCACGCTGAGGTCATGTTATGCGACCCGAACGACACGTACAGGACGGACGCCGACAGTGGGGTGTCCAAGAACCTGATGCATACGTCGTCGTCCGGAGCTGTGTCGGGAGGTTTCCGGCCGCCGATGAGAGGACCCACGGCGAAAGTTGGCTGACCAGACGGAAAGCTTCCGGTTAAGGCGAAGACCTTGTGGTTCGATCTCTTCCGAGGTGTTGATGATGAGACCGCCGGAGTGGTGGAAGTGGATCTGAAGCATTCCGCGCAGGAACGCCATGATGGAGTGTCTTCGCCGAAGTCCTCCGTGAGCGCCACGTTGAGGAACTCCGCATACCGGACACACACTCGGGGAAGTCAGGGAGCACCTGCTCGTCGTCGGGTTCGGAGAGGCGTGTGAAAGCTAGTGGGCGGAGCCAGGCATAGGCGCCATCAGTGAGGAATGTAGGAGGTGTTTCACACACGTGTACACAGTACACAGAGCTCACGCACTTAAGCGAAGGAAGAAGAAATACTTTATCGTGTTGGCTAAATCTCAGTTACCTAAAAATTTTATAAATCTCAGTCATCTAAAATTATAGTATTAAAAATGTATAATTTTATAAAATTACACACCATTTAACCTAAAATTATAGTATTTAAAAGCGTGCAACTTTAATGAAAACTTAATGTAATTTTTAGTTTGTATGTTATATATAGAGTAAGGCGTGGATGAGATGGTTGGATGTTGATCCAAAAGTCTAAAAAGTGACTGAGATGTAAAAAAAATTCAAACAACTGATAAATAGACATTCCCATACTTTATTTTAGTGATGTACTGCCTCACACATTCAACGCCTTTTTTCTCTCTAATGCCTTAATTAATAACTTGATTACAAATTCTTAAATAACACATACGCATACGGGAGCTAACACGGTCCTGATCCGCTTCGTATGCTCACGTCTAGGACGTGTGCAACTACTCAACTCATTCTCATGCAACGTGCACCTATATGCAATCTCCAGTAGCTAATGACCTGCATATACGAACTAATTTGACCAAATCACTCGGCCCAACTAGCTCTTGCAGCCGTTGCACTTCTCAGCTTCCATGCCTCGCCGCTTCATACGGCAACGTCCGTCTTGCACGGCATATCAGCACCTCGCTATGCACGTACTCCAGCTGATACCAGCCATGTACTCGTATCACACGTACATCTTGCTAACATTCGACGACTCACACCAGGACACTAACTATATGCAAAACAAAAATAAACATACAGATACAAATATCGAGATTAGTTCTAACAATCACCCCTTAATCTTGATATGCCATTTTTTTGCACGGCTACAAAGAAGAGCTGGTTCTTCACTTGTGTAACCTTGAGCTAACAAGGCTTTCTCTTCTTTTTCTTTCTTAGGACATTCCCAAGCAAAATGTCTATATTGTTCGCAATTGTAGCACTGGCCTTGCTTTTATCTTTGTGCCATTCACCTCAGCTGCAACCTTGTCCTCGCGACGAGCCATGTCCTCTTGTCATGAGAAGTTGCTTTTCTAGTTGGGCCTTCCACCCCTTAAGCAACTCATCGTGCGCCTTCAGTGACCCAATAGCCTCCTCCATGACCATCTTGTTGATGTCACCAAATAGCACCATCGACGAGGCAACATTGATGAACTTGTCGGAGACGGCTCGTAGCAGCTTCTTCACGAAGTATTTCTCTCCCATTGTGTCTCCAAGCTCATGGATGCGCCCAATGATTGTCGTAAAATTTGCCACGATATGATCCGAGGACTCTGCATCACTCATCTTAAAGGTTATCAAAATCCGAGCACAACGATTGGATCCTTGCCTCCCAGAAACGCTCAATGCCCACATGCATGAAGCGTAGCACTGTCCATACATCAGACGGGGTCTCCTCCGCAATTCGCAGCAGTGTCTCATCGTCGATTGACTAGATGATTGACAAGGCCAACTGGTACTTGCCCTCATCAACAATCTTGGATATGTTCTCGGGATCAACCACACCTGATGTGCCATTTGTTCGCAGGAGATACCTCATCATTATCATCCACGCCGTATAGTTTGTCCTTGTCAGTAGCGGGTACAGCATCGTCTTCGTCATAACCTAGCTTTGATGCCAAGTGTAGGAGGTGAATCACACACCTCCTCTCTCTCTCTCTCTCTCTCTCTCTCTCTCTCTCTCTCTCTCTCTCTCTCTAGGTGTTCCATACACGTGTACACAGAGCTCACGCACTTGAGCGAAGGAAGAAGAAACACTGTTTTGATGATGTGCTGCCGCACACAGCCAACGCTCTCTAATGCCTTAATTAACAACTTGAATACAAAGTCTTAAATAACACATACGCACACTGGAGCTAACATGGTCCAAGGGCCAACACCCTGATCCGCTTCCTATGCTCACATCTAGGATCGTGTGCAACTACTCAACTAAGTCCATGCAACATATACCTATATGTAATCTCCACTAGCTAATGACCTGCAGGTACTAATTAATTTAACCAAATCACTCAGCCCAACTAGCTCATGCAGACATTGCACTTCTCAGCTTCCATGCCTCACCGCTTCATACGGCATGTTAGCACCTCGCTATATACGTACTCTAGCTAATATCATATTAGCCATGTACTCGTATCACACGTACATCCTACTAACATGAGACGGCTCAAATTAGCACACTAACTATATGCAAATCGAAAATAAACATGCAGATACAAATATCGAGATTAGTTCAAAAGGGGACACGCGGTGCCGGACGTCGCCCGTGCGCTCTTGGCGGTCCATCCCAGGAAGATGTTCACCACTATGCTCAAGTTCTCATACCCCTCTCTCGGCAAACTCCAACATGAGCTTCTCGAACGGCGACCGGAGCGAATACTCGGTTGCGGAGAAGAAGGCACACCAGCCTTTGCTACTAAACAAATATGTATTAATGACGGAATATGTGATTATTAGTAGTTTAATTATAGTTGCTAAAAGTTGTTAACAACTGTAAAAGTGTGGCGTTATAAGCTCCATCATTAAAAGTATTAGTACAATCTTCGGTGGCTACTTTTCTAACGATGGGATTATCGTTGTTAATTTTTGAAGTAACAACTACCACAGTTCTTGTATTGACGACCATTTTTGTCATCGCTAAATTAAAGTATTGTCGTGACCAAGATATAATCATTAATGACCACATTTAATTGACCTTTAACGACCACATTTTCTTGCCACCACATATTTCATCGCTAAGGAGCATTAACAACCACTATAAGTTATGTGCAACTTTTCAAGATTAACTATCATATTAGTAACAACATAACAATATAAACAATCTGTAGTATCAATATTTTTATTTATACTGTCGATGATCGGTAAATCGTCAATCTTACGTAATTGATAGTGAAAAGAGTAGGGGTAGAGAACATACAGTCATGCTAAGCCAAGTCATTGGGAGCCAAAGATTTTAGACAGGTTCGAGCCTCCCCGAGGATAACAACCCTACATCATGTGTCTTATATTGATCTCGAGACAGAGTACAGGGGGGGAATAACTAATCTAGATGGGATCTACAACTAGTCAGAAGTAGATATTGGGGGTGCTGTCTTCCCTTCTATTTAGCTCGAAAGTCTCCTCTGATGGATCTCTAAGGTTTCGTGTGTTGATTGTTGTCTGCATGAGTTGAGATGTCCTTTCCATATGATCCCTTTGCTCCTTTTTATAAAGGGCATACTGTGTCTAGCACGGACTCGCCTCCAAGCAGGACTCCTATCATCCTTAAACATCGGGATAATCTCTTGTTTAAGGGGTATCCGTACACTTGTGGATAGTTTTCTTATTCTCTTAGAGTCTTTCCCAAATACGGATGTCGCTCCGGGTATCTAGGAGATCTCTAAGTATTGTATACAGATACTATCGTCGCATACTGTAGAGTTGTACTACTCATCGTCATATACATTGAAGTCAAATGACTTTGTTCTTTGCATCTAATACTGAAAATGTAAAACAAATCTAGATCATGCATGTAGAATTAAGTCAGCACCAACGTTATGTTGACTGACCAAATTGAACATCAACTTTACAACTAGAAATGTTCTTCGACCAAGGAAGCACTGCACACTATCATTGGTGACTTTGTGAAGAGCAATTCTTTCATCAACGACAGGCCTGTAGTCAAGCAAGAGATGAGCGCACGCAGGTAGTAGAAGGAAGCGGAGATGGAGGCAGCTAGGCATCAGTTTGAGTTCTGAGATTGAAACCAGCTTCAGCTACTATTGCTAGGACGAGCTACTTAGACTGAGAACTGAGATTTTGTTTTTCTCTGCTATGCTTCTTTCGTTTCTTCTCTGAGTTAACAGTCTAACAAAAGAGCTAATCCTTAAATAACAACGATCAGCGATCAACAGAATCGCCAATGAGAGCCTGCAGGGCAAACTTGGACGTGGGATTGGGCCAACATACCAGTAACGCCAAGTAATATTAGATGTTGTCAATAGTTGGTCGTTGATAGCCCGTTTCCAGTAGTGCTTAGAATAGATCTCACGTCTATGATCTGGAGTAGCCCAGTTTCTAGTAGTACTTAGAATTGATCCCACAGCTAAGATCTGAAGTAGCCTAGACGTGAGGTGGTTAGACTTCCTCGTTAGTCCATATTTCTACAAAAAGTATCTAAGGTGTGGACGAGCTAAGGTTCATCCGAGCAGAGTGGACGAGCAGCTGATTATGCAACGGAGTTTATCCGAGCAGAGTGGACGAGCTAAGGTTCACTGACCAGCTGATTATGTATAGACACGCGCGCCTCCTCGGTTTGGTGCTGGTTTGTTTCGTGGTGTTTGTCCATTGGAGCTTGGCAAAATGGTAAGCGGAAGTAGACAAGCACCGTGGGGCGGGGCACGTACGATGAGCCATCTGCTGCGTCTGCTGAAAGAGCACATTAGTATGCAGATATAATTGTGGAGGACATCGGCGTTGTCGAAGTGCGGGACATGAGCAACAAGGGTTGGTAATGTAATTGCTGTAGGATATCAAGAGACCACGGCACACGGTAAACATAGATAACTGAACTCGTGGTTTCCTGGTGATACAATCAAAACCCATCAATCCCATATACATTGCTGAGAATAAAAGCTTGGATAGGATAGTCTTTGTGCAAGGAACTTGGCAAGTTTCATAGACGCAGGCCCAGGTCTAAGAACATCGGTGTTACCTGAAACAGAACAGGGGCTATCATCCCCAGCGCCTATGCACCATCCTCCTGGAACTGGCTCTCCAGGCAGCCGATGTAAAATTTCCTCGTCAATGTGGTCAAGCACAGGGTCATCCTTGGCAAATCTGGTCCCGAAGGCTGCACTGCTCTGGGTCATGTTTTCTAAATCAGCCAGGGTCAGCAGACGGGGCTCATTTTTGGAAGATTTATCCAATGTTGAGTAGTGCAGGTCATGGTTAACAACGGTCCTGTTGAATTCGGGGGAATTGCAAAGAACTGTTTGGAAATACTTCTTGTGTGGCAAGGGCATGTTAGTATAGTACATTAGCAGAGTTCTTGGTAGATTATTTGTTCCGATGATGCAATATTCCGTAAATTTCCGAGAAAGGATAACAGATGACGATCCTGCAGACAAACAACATGTATAATTATATAAAAGCTCAGTTTCACTGCGATTACCAACAAAAAATCTAGTATATTAAACAGGGTTAGAAGGAGCTTCCATGTTTGCTCTGAGAGGCTAGAATTCCCACATTAATAGGATAATGAAGAGAAAGATTTACATCGCTTATTTTGGTGGGTCCATATTATATCGGTGCAGATTAAACAAACATATATTAGGACCATTACAATTGTATAAGAAATACAACTATACCTCCAATCATAAGCATTACAGTCGTATGTACTGTAGTATCTAGCCGCAAATTACGTCAGGTAATCAGCTAGTTAAAGTCAAAAGAAGACAATAACAAGGCATGTAATGAAGAAATGAACTGTTAAAGTTCCTTTAATAACTATGTATGATTACAGCCTGTTTGTTGACCAACACAGTATAAATGTGAAAAGCTCTTGTAGCGACATGCAAAATTACATGACAATTGGGTTACGCCTTAAATATCCTTGTACACCAATATGTGTTGTTCTCCTGCTATTATTTATTTATTTATTTACGCCTTAAATATTCATCCTCAATTTAGTTCCCATAATTTTGAGACACGAGAATAAAGTTGCTTACAAATGGACCAGAAAATTAATAGAAGCAGAATCTATCGAATGGTCCAAGGTTCAACTTAGTATGGAGACAATTATGCTTTCTATTTTTTTAATGTTTCTTTGCCATTCTTTTTCCTTCCTTTATTTTTCCCATGAACTATGCACTTATTATGATATTCATCAGCATTCAATTTCATGTTTCAAGTACATTTTCTGAATTGCCACCAAACAATCAGTTTATATCAGGATGTTCAAAAAGCAAATGTTTATACAAGTAATACTTGAAAGACCGTGGGATACCAATAACTTGGAGATTTAAAATGGAGATTTGTTCAAATATATGTTGTTCTACATATATTAGTTTGCAGAATCTGCATGCATATTGCCAAGAAATAAAAAGAAAAAAGGCACATGGTTGCACAGCATTTCTACCAGAACAGATGGCAGGTAGAGCAGCGAAGCTTCACTAACAAGCGGAATGTTCAACAATGTAAGCATGTTAAGCGATACATTTTCTACACGTTTAAGAAAATACGTGTCCTAGTTTCATAATCTAATACCATGCATGAATAACCAGTGATCAAGTCACTTACATCCATCAAACAAAATATGATCAGGAAATTTCACCTATATACTTTGATCAACTGTTGTGACACCATTAGCATCATATGGTATATTATTCTATATTGCTCTAACATAATGGGAGCATCTGCTGATAATCATTGAAAATACATTAACCCCTCACCAGTAAATAATTTATGAGCATTTGGCAGGTCACGCTTTTGAGTGGCATAAAAAATGTCAGTCCTGGATGAGAGATATAGACCAGGATCAACAACAATTGGTCTTATCTGTCTTGACCTGCACATGCATACAATGTCAAGATCTTGAACTCCAAATTCAAATGAACCAAGTTTCAAGTCTGAATGATGGGATGCTCTTACTCCTTCCAACCAATATAACTAGAATGCTGAATGAAGTTGATATCCCTTGGTAGATATGATAAAACATGCAGGAGATCTGCCAACAATTTGAAGTCAAGTCAGCTAAAAGTGTTACATTTTACAGAATGCGGATTAAGTTTCTCCTAGGAAGGACAAATGAAATCAGTAAATCACAATATAGGAACATTTTCTACCGTTCTGGTCTACCATTTTATAACCAAGCAATTCTATAAGCTATGACAAGACTCTTTTTAAAACACAATATAGCAAGTTCCACTGCTTCAACTTCAATTAGCAAATGCAATGCATTTGAAATACACTACAGACTCTACAAGCTTGAACATGAGACAGGGATTCAAAAAAAATTATATGTTGCTTAAGCTCCATCAAAACCAGTTCTCTATGCTGGCCTAATACAAAGCATTAGTTGAATTAGATCACATTTCTCCTCCGAAACCAGATAACATAACCATTTCATGCCACCCTTGTGCTATTCCACCCAGAAAATTCAAACCAACCAAAACCATATTGTTTTAGGCAGGAAAGCAAAACAAAAAGGAAGTAGCAAGATGGAAAGATAGTCATGTTACCAAAATAAGACCTTTCCATTTCCAAACTCCAAGGTTCTGCTTCTTTCAATACTCCCTCCGTTTCAAAATAGATGTCTTTTTAGCCTCTCAACTTTTCTCAAAATCTACACTTTCAATGCGAGTTTATTCATTGTGTTCCTATTTTTCCCTTCATCAATGTCAAGAGCTAATTACTCATATGGTAGGATATTTATTGCTTTGGGGACGAAAAAGAGATGGACTTGGAAATAATTGAAGAGCAATATTGACATTTCACCCACACCCTTAGTTTTTTTGCCAAACTCTAAAATGACATCTATTTTGAAACGAGAGATTACATGAAAGAGTGAATTCAGTTTACAACCAAGGTGCACATGCTCCATACATAAACAGATGTGATTGCGATTTGTTTTTGGATGAATTGACCTAAGACAGAATTATTTCGTTGGGATGCCACAAAAGTAAAGAAAATACTTCTCCACGGCAATAGGATTCTAGTCCCTTTACTGTAACACTTTGTTAGTCCATTCTAATGCCTTGAAGCAGAAAGGGAATTAATGTCCACTAATAACTTGATTCATCATCGTTCTAAGTTCTAACCATTCAATCCACAGAGATCTATCTACATTAAACATTCATCTTATACAAACATTAACGATCTCTCAGAAGAAAAAATTAACTAGATTCACAGTTTCATATTCTACGTAAATGCCTAGATCTGTCTAGAACACCTCAACGACGCTAGAGTCCTCCGCGCGCACAAAGCTATCCCAATAGGTGCAGAGAGGAATCACCGTCCGGGGTGACGAGCGGGTAGTCGCCGGCGTCGAGGTGCACGAACCAGTCCCAGCCCTGGCCGAGCCGCAACAGCAGCGCGGCGCCGTGCAGCGCCGCGGCGAGCGCGGACGCGCCGCGCGGGTTGGTGAACCCGGGGTCGCCGACGACGTGGACGTTGGCGCGGCCAGGGCCCGTCCGGGCCTCGCGGGCGAGCCACGCGCGGTCGGCCGCGGAGGCGGCGCGGTCGAGAAGGAGGAGGTAGAGGTTGCGGGGGTGGTAGGTGGCGAGGAGCAGCCGGAGGAGGCGGTCGGCGTCGCCCGCGGAGCCGGTGAGGAGGAATGCGAGGGCGGGCGGGGTCGGGCCGGCGGAGGAGGCGTCGACCGGGAGCGGCGCGCGATGGGGCGCGGCCGGAGGCGCAGGGGGAGAGGAGGAGGAGGAGAGGGAGTGGAACAGGAGGATGAGGATGAGGGAGGTGAGGAGGAGGCAGGGGAGCGGGCGGGAGTCTTTGGGGAAGAAGGCGGCGAGCGGCAAGGCGGCGGTCGCGGCGGGCGCGGGTGGATGCATGGGGGATGTGGGAATTTTCGGGTGGAGCGGAGCGGGGAGCGCGTGCCGGAGGTATGGGGACGGGATACCGTGGAAAGAGGGAAAAGTTTCCGAGTTTGGTGGACGGGTGGTGCACCGGTGTCGGTGTGGCTTGGCTGATGAGACCGGGGTTTTTCGTGTTTGGTCGGTGTACTCTTTGAATCCTGAGTTCATCTTTTCTGTTTGAAAGAAATCCTGAGTTCATCTTTTCTGTTTGAAAGAAATCCTGAGTTCATCTGTTTCCGGGGTTTTTAGTTGATTTGTTTTCAGGGTTTCTACGTCGTTTTAGTTATATTACCCTGTGAAGAGAAATAGACTAATTGAGATGGTATCATGTATTTAGTGATTGATAGTCGGTAAAATTGTATTATGTATTATCTTTTATTCACCAATGATATCTTTATTGCTTGTCAGGTGTTGTCTATTTACTGTTGTATCCTTATCTAAGCTATTTCATTTGCCAGTCTTCTGTTCATCTTAGTATATCTCGTTCACTAACCGTTTACATGTCTTAGCCTATTGTCACCACATTACAATCATCTCTATTGTGAATCATTTAGTTTCTTCGTCTCTACTCTTGCGACCATTTATACCTTAGTATGTCTTACTCCTCTACTATACTTGTGAGATTTATCTAAATTACTCTATGCTATAATCATGTTTGTATATTCATGCATCATTACAATATCACATGTTATATCTATCACTCTCGATTATGAAGCCAACAATAAACGACTAATACTAAATATAATTCTTGATAATTCAATAGACCCAGAAATCCTAGGTAACTCCATTGACGAGTTTAGTACAATTTATGGAACAAATCTTTTAAAATATTGAGCATGCGAATAATTCTATGTATTGATTCAATGCTTTACGCAAAAAAGTACTAAATTCGTCATTCAGAGACGAATTCTCACGCGATGCCCCAGCATCAAATACGGAAAATAGGTAACATATGTAACATGTTATCAATCTAAATACAGAACTAATACTTTACTTTAGTTGTGATGTTCATAATGTTTTGCATGTCATGGTTATTTTCAGGACTCAGGTTCTGGCTATTCCATTATTTCTAGTTAGGGTGGATAAATCCGTCGTATGAGGACAGTCGCGTTGAAGTTTTTCGTTATGTCGATGCATGCTCAAGCAGACTGAACGCTTGCTCAAGCTCGCGGATGAAATGCTTTGGGACTTGCTCCGATAGCCTCATCCCCCACCTGTTCTTTTGCCTCCTTGCTTTTGCATTTGTTTAACGCTCTTAAGTCTATGTACATATAACTCTCCTAGCTAACAGAAAAGACAATGTTCCTGCCATGTTCAGTCAGAAACTTGCTCCGCTAGCCGCCAGTAAGGTTGAAGTTTCGAAGGATTTTCAAGGCTATATAATTGTCTAGTCTAAAAAATCATAACTTCGCCATTGCGTGCACTATATAACCAGGTGTGCGCGTAAAATATTCTGCCCTGTCTCTATGATGTAAAACCCCACACGATCTTGCGAATGGCACGTAATCACGAACCCTTCTTCCTCCGGAGAATCGAATGACCCCGAATACAATCAACACGACCATGTTCGTCGAGCGAGTGTTGCACCAATACGTACGATCACATGCTCAACAGCCGTACCTCTTCTGCCACCATAAAGATCCCCAATTGATTCAGCCCCTACTGATCACAAAAGTAAATGTCAGGGCCGTGCGCTGCAACGATAAGCCTAGCTAAGCTACTGCCGTTCCCGGATGTTCTTCCGTTGGGTCGTATCTTTTCAGACAGCCGGTCTTGCGATGGGGCAAACGCAGAATGCTAGCCATGAATGCGTGGGACCGTCATGGAACAGTTGCTCGCAGTGCAACGCCATATGAGGTGAGCACGAGAGGATGCAATGATAGGGCTTTAGCCCGGTTAGTGCCTGCATCAGCTTGGGTTCGGTATCATTTTTCAGGCAGCAATCTTTGCCGTTTGCAGAGGAGAAATGGCATGAAAATTCAGCGGCAGGGTCACCGACCCAACATATCCGCGACACGATGGGACAAGGAGTGCATATGCCTGCAGTAGTAGTACTAGCACATGCCACTTCTCATTTCTTGCTGGTGTCTCACTACAGATGGCGCAGAGAAACTGAAACTAGAGCCGTCAAAATCATATGCACCTCAAAGGCAACAGCTTGCCCGGCCGGTGAGTGATAAGTGACAACATACGCATGTCGCGTTCTAGGTGTGCTCTCTCATCTTGAGATTGCTTTGCTGCTAGGGGGAACAGGTAAAATTGAGCTGATAAGCTCTTATCCCATTTGAACAGACATGGTTTACCACCATCAGTCTTGACTATATCAGCAGGCAGCAAGGTTGCAGAAAATTAAGCTCTTCTTCTTTTCTCTTTTGCTTGCCTGGACTAAGATGATACTACCATCAGATAGTACCAAGCAGCTATTCTTAAACCCCTAAATCCTAAAAGTCCTGACAAAATGGAAATTGGAGAAGAAAAGAAAGCGAGATAAGGAGCTAACGCTAATCATAATCTCTAATCGTCTCCATGGCTGCCATCATCCATAGATAAGGGAAAAGACCGGTGTTTGAGTTTGAGCCGGGACGCGGCCGGCTCCTGCAGCATCAGGTTTCCTTGGCGGCGAGGCGCGCGGCGGCGCGCTCGGCACGGCGGGCCCTGGTGGTGGCGCGGCCAGCGGCCGAGGTCTCCTCCTCGCTGTGGCGGCGCATCTCGAGGACGCGGCGGTGGGAGTTGGAGTGCAGCAGCGGGGAGAAGGTGGGGCTGTTCGCCGGGCGGTACTCCGGGAGTAGCCGCCCGGTCTTGAACCGCACGCCGCACGCGTTGCACAGCGTGCGGGGTCCGTCGGGACCCAGCCGCCACTGCGGCGTCTCCTCCGACGCGCAGTGCGTGCACCGCCGCCGCGGCGCACCGCTGGCCGCCTGCCGCGGGGGCGGCAGCACGGGCGCGAGGCTCCACGGCGCCGTCACTCGCCGCCGCCGCCGCATCCCCTTGGTCCTCGGCCCCACCGCCGCGCGCGCCGGCGCCGCCGCCTCCTCTACCGCCACCGCCATGGTCTCCACCGACGGGAACGCGTCCTTGTTCGAGAGCCACTCCAGCTCCTCCTCTTCCTCCCCCGCTGCCGCCCCCTGTCCCCCTTCTTCCGCCGCCACCTCCAACCCCTGCAAGAACCACTCACAAAAAAAAGCACAACTTTTTTCAGCGCCTATACCGCGAACTCAACCTCAGCCACAGCCATGGGAGAAGCAGCTACCGTGTGGTCAAAGAAGGCATTTAAGCCGGGTAGCTCGTGAGCCAGCGCCGCCGCCGCGTCCTTATCAACCTCCCCGTGCCCCACCATGGTCGCCGCCGCCGCCACCAGGAAACACACACACACACACGGGGATAAAGAAATGGAAAATTTTTTATTCGATTTCTTCAACACTTCTATCCGATTGATCCGGTGGCCTCTTTATCATCAGCTTTTTCCACCCTTCTTTTGGAGGGTTTGTGTTCCTGTCTTAGCGGTTTCACAAGCTAAAGCAAGAGATTTTTTGTCTTGGTTCTTGATGATGCGAGAGAAATCCATAGGTTTTAACGATGGCAATAACCCTATGGCGTTCACGTGGGGTTGGGGTGGAAGGTTTTGTTTGGGCTGTCACTGTGACTGGCTATGCACGATTTGGATTTGTTAGCTGCTTAAAACGGTCAGGTTAGCCAGGATCTTCCACAAGGGTTTGCTTATGGTTGAAGCACTGGAGAAAAAACAGAAACGGAAAGACACGCTGGTCCCTTTTCCACGCGGTGCATGAATTTCGTGATATTCCGTGAGTTCATACTGTGGTTATACTGTATCCAGCACTTTTAAGGCTGTTTTGGAGGTCAATGTGATGATTCATGACTACACATCACAGAATAAAAAGAAGGACGCGACTACTCGGCGACAGTGTGCCACTTAGCCTAATTATCGAACGGGCCGACAGCCCTCCTTGACCCGCGATTCCGATAACCGGCCCCACGTGGACCCGATCGCGAGTGCGCGGTAGCGCGCGTGCACGAGACAGGCAGAGCGCGCGCGTACGCGAGACAGGCCGAGAGCGTGAAAATTAATTACCGAACGGCCCAGCAGCCCACCTCAGCCTGCGATTCTCACAGCCTGCACTACATGGACCCGAGCGCCAGCGCACGGTAGCGCGCGTGCGCAAGACAGGCCGAGCATGCGGAGGCGCGCGAGCGCGAGAATGAATTTTTTTTCGGCCAGCCTGGCCCAACACACGCTTTAGACACCAACACTCATTAAAAGAGGGAGTTCCTCTCCACCGAATCACGTGAATCGGGACAAAAATCATGGAAGCCATCAGTAAAGGAAAGCAGAGATGAGGAAGCACAACATCAGATCTACCTGCCCCCTACCAGATCCACCCAATAAAATCCATCCATATCCATCAAAATAGATCGAAGAAGTCTAGATTCTTTTCCTTCTACCTCCTATCTACAATCACGTATTCAAGAACACTAAATATTTCCTTCTTTTCTTGTCATTATCATGCATGTATGTTTCCAGGAAGAACAAGAAATCCATGCATTGGATCTCAAACAATTGTGTTATATACCTGGTTTGCATGTATATCAAGAACCGATAGGCTAAAAAAGCTACTAATCTGCAATATGCACACTTACATGATGAAAAGCTACTATTGTTTTAGTAATCATCTGCAACTTCATTCCAAATTACCAGCCATAGCTCCAGCAAATTGTTCATGAATCCCCTAAAGAAACGCCAGCATAATTACATACCTTATCTTGCTGCAAAAAAAATGTAATAGTAAAAAAAAATATTAGAAACATCAAAAGTACAGTAAATATACTTCTAGTTCCTATGTCTAAGTGTATATAATACATATGTCTAACTATTTCATATTGTTATGATCTATCTCAGGTCCAAACATGGAATTCAATCTGAATTTGACACCTGATGATGTACTCATCGCAGCAGAAGATTTACAAGTTTTGACTCAGCAAACAGAACATTCACATACCATTAGCTTGCAACCACTAAACCCTGATGAACGTGTGTTTTCACTCTCAGGTCAGCGATATTACCAATTTATACTTGTCCAACCAAAAAGGAATGAATAGATTAGTATATGCAGTTAACATAGATGCACAGTTAACATGGTCAATATATACCGTTACCACACAACAGACAAAATAGTTACCATGAGTTTGTATAGATAGTTACCACAGAAGGCACATGGTTACTGCTATATTAAATATAGCAGCTTACCATGCCACAGGCACATATTTTCCTTACATTAAAAACCAAAAAAATCTTGTCCCCAGCAAAAATTTGTTCAGTTGTACCACACAAAAAACAACAGATTACATAAGCCATATTTTTTTGGTTCCTACAGGAACTATTAACATACCACCTGTGGCAGAACCAAGTGATCTGAATACAACACTTGCGGGAGCAACTGAAGTGGACTCGACAGACCACAACAATGGTTCTGATCATGATGAGCAAGATGATGTTAATGCTGAGGTCCATTCAACCCCACAACCCCCTTCCACAACAATGCGATTTGACAGTTATGAATCAGTTTATAATCACTACATGGTTTATGCACAAAGAAAAGGATTTGGCATAAGAAAAGATTACTCAAGAACAACTACTGATGGGCAACTTAGCAGGGTCATGCTAGTCTGTTGTATGGCAGGCAAGCCTCGTGAGGAGAAAGAAGACACGCAAAACCCAAAGAGCATTGTGAAGAAAAGGAAGAGGAGCAAAATACCTAGAACCAACTGCCAGGCACACATGTATGTCAAACGAAACCATGCATGGTGGCATGTGGTTGGATTTTCAGACACTCACAACCACTACCTTCTCAAGAAACCATCGCTGTCAAAGTTTTTATGCTCGCACTATCACATACCACAAGAAGAAAAGGAGTTCATCAAGTTGCTGCACAACTGCAATGTGCCGACAAGCAGACAAATACAACTAATGGCTGAACTATATGGATCTCTCCATGATGTACCATTCACAGTAAAAGATGTTGCTAATCTCAGGGCTTCATTCCGCCTACAACACCGACACACTGACCTACAAGACACACTTGCATACTTCCAGCAACTCAAAATTCAGGATGCAGATTTCTTCTACAAAATCAAACTAGATGATGAGGACAGGGTGCAGAACATATATTGGGTTGATGGTGCAGCGTGAAGAGCATACAAATTGTAAAATGACTGCCTCTTATTTGACACCACATACCTAACAAATATATACAAAATGCCATGTGCTCCATTCATCAGCATAAATAGCCATGGACAGTCAATACGGTTTGGGTGTGGTTTTGTGCGCAACGAGGTCACCGACAGTTTCGTCTGGCTCTTTGAAACATTTTTTCTTGCTATGGATGGGCTTGCACCAAAAAACATCATCACTGACCAGGACTTTGCAATGAGAAATAGAATTGACCAAGTTTTTTCCAACACAACCCACAGAAATTGCCGATGGCACATCATGAAAAAGGCACAAGAAAAACTAGGCTCATTTATGGCTAGCAGGCCACAGCTGCATGCTGACTTTTAAGATTGTGTAGATAACAGTTTGACAGGCACTTGAAAAAACACCTTATGTTGCAAAAGCAATCTAGAAAAAAAGAATAAACATACAGTTACCTCCCCTTATAATCTATTGTTACCACTTTATATGCTCTTTTGTTACCATCTAATGACATCTACAATAACCAGGTACAGAATTTGAACAAAAGTGGACTTTGATGATCCAAACACATGAAGTGGGGGACAACGCCGACCTTCTGGCACTGTGGCAAAATAAGAAGTCTTGGGTGCCAGCCTATTTTATGCACAACTTCTACCCCTTCTTACAGTCCACCCAACGCAGTGGGGGATTTAATGCAGTGCTGAAAAGATATGTAAACCCCCAGAACTCAATGTTCGACTTTACACGACAATACTCAGCAATTCAGGAAAAAAAATTGAATGCTGAGAACAAAGAAGAGGCAGACACAACATGTTCAGATCCACAATTGTGGGGCTATAATCCAATTGAAAGGCAAATGGCCAAAATCTACACAAGGAAGATATTCTTCCGATTCCAACACGAACTGAAAGAGACAACATCTTACCACTGCCAGCACCTGGGAGGTAACACATATGATCTTGTGTCACTACGAGGCTATGTAGCAAACTACGGTGAAAGATCCTATAAAGTTGAGGTAAACAAAAATGATGGCATTTACTCATGTGAGTGCTGCAAGTTTGAAAGAGACGGCATGTTTTGCTGCCATATCATGAGAGTTATGACACAACTTGGGGTATGCGAAATCCCCCAGAACTATATTCTGAGGAGATGGACTTGGGATCAAGAGGCTGCCCTAATAGAACCTGCTACAGAATCACTTAAAGAAACACCAGAGATGCCAGAACAAGCAAGAAGGACGATGAGATATGCAACTCTGAATGATGCATTCACCAAGATAACAAAAGAAGCGTGTGTTTCACAACATGCAAATCGTATAGCTACCTCACACATGAGGGCTATGAAATCAGAGCTGGCTGCATTGAGAAAGAGAGAAAAAAGAACTGCAACAATAGAAGGTTTTGCTAATGCTACTACTCCTACCACCTCAAGCATGTCATCTACTGCCAGTGATGGGTCCCAGGCATCCAACTCCCACACTGTACGAGACCCCCCAAGATCAAACACAAAAGGCCGTCCGCATGAAAAAAGATACCAAGCACCCATGGACATCACTCCAAAGAAAAAAAGAAAGTGTAGGTTTTGTCAATCACAAGAACACGATGTACGCACATGCCCAGGGAGGCTTGCACTTGCTGCTGCCAAGAGCTCCAATTGATATAAAAAAAGAGGCTAGCAGAGTACACAGTAGCCACATAGGTTATCTCAGCTACCACAAAAAAATGTGTTGCATCTTGTTACCAGTATGGTTTATATGTTATTACCAAGGAGGTTTCCATGTTGTTACCAGGGTGATTTTTATCTTAATACCAGGGTGGTTTCTACATAATGCTATTGTTTCAGAAAACATAACTTGACAACATAATGCTACCAGCAGCTCCAACTGATAAAAAAGATAACTTAACAACCTAATGCTACCAGTAGTTCCAACTGATAAAAAATGATAACTTAACAATAAAATGCTACTGTTTCAGAAAACATAAATATGCAAAAAATTCTTCTATATATGAATGATAATATAAAAGGCAGTACCTTATTATGCAGTGTTGTCAAACCGATGCTTCCAATTAGCATTGAGCTCCGATGACAACCAATTATGTGTCAGCACCTTCTTGATATTAGGGATTTGCCCTAGCGACACTACTGGCACATTCTACCCATCCTACGGCTCGAGGAACTTGACCATGAAGAATCCACAGTCCCGCCTATTTTGCACGAATAAACATGCAGAAAAAAGATAAAAATATGAAGAATACAAAGAAAAGTCAATAAAAAAAGTGAACAAATGCTCACAGATTATCTTGCTTGGGCGTCTCAATACACACCAACTTGTATCCAGTTGTCTGCACTTTAGACTGCTCATAATAAATTAGCCACGCTTCCTTGATTTTCACCATTATTTCGGTTGCGTGCTCCATCAAAACCTTATCGGTTCCATCGCGAAGTGAATCAAGAATTTTGAACCCCTGAGCTGCAAGATTCAACACCAGAACATACCAATGTAATGGGTCATCCTTTCCTCTCCCTAGCTTCTGCAACACTGGGAACATAATCTATTTTTCATGAAAAATAAACACATCAACTCAGATTACTACACTGAAATGATTCAGTGATCATCATTATATAGAATAAGTTACCACCCTGAGAAACACACAATTACATGCTATTGAAAAAGAAGGTAAATAGGCATATATTGTGCAGGTGCTAGATGTATAAAAACTACCTAAACAACCTGAGCGGTATTAAGAAAAGGTTGCTACGACTTACTAGCTCCTAACAACTCAATTTCTCCCCCGTCCTTTCTCTTACAAATTCATCTTTGATAAACTTCTTAGCCAAATTACTTTCCAGCAGGTACCTTGCAACCAGGTACGAAAAAACAATTTTCTTTTCCTTCTTGTGGTGATGCCTTACATAAGATATCCCAATTTCACCCATATTATTAGACAATTCACCCCTCGGCTTTACTAATTTCGCAAATTCTTCCGTGTACACCCACATAGATTCATACTGGATGATTTTTACCCTACAAAAACACAATTAACTCATTAAAAAGAAAATGACATCCAAAATTGGTACAAAATTAGAAAAGACAGCAAAGAAAAACAAAAAATATATGCAACTTACTTCTTTATCTTTAACCCTCTAGCATTCTTACAACTGTCCAAAATCTTTCTATACACATCTTCTTGCTCACTGCTCACACTAACTTTGTCATATGGTGATAGCTTGTATTTTGACGGCATCTTGACTCTCTCCTTACGAGGTTGATCCTTAGGTGTGCTGCTCCTGCCATACACCTGTGTGTCATGTACAGAAACCACCTCCTCAACTGCAGCCTTTGAATCTCTCCCTCCTTCTCTTTCCCCTGCTGACTCTCTTATACTTCCTTTACCTATTAGTCTTTGAGTTTCCTCCACAACTTGCAAACTGCTGGCCTCTGAACTTCTACTTTCCTTTGCTTCTGACAATTGACTGCCTTTGTAGCTTCAAGTTCTCTTTCAATCTCATCAAGCGCCGGTGCAAAAGCCTCATTCATTTCAAATGCATCATCCATCTCCTCATAGTACCCATCCGTTGATGTACTTGGCAATACTTCATCACCAGCAACGTTGTATCCTGTATGACAAGACATAAAATAAAACAAGCAGAATGAAATATGGTTAGCACAATTATCAGATGTTATCTACCCAAAAAACATCATTCAAAACCTACCTACTGGAGGAGCCCATGCAAGCGGTGGTTCAGACACGGCAGCTTGTTTTGGTGTCGTACTATGTGCTGGAGATGAGAAATCAATCCCCAAATCAAACCTTGGTGGTGTGAATATACCAGGTCGATTGTCCACTTCATTCTTTCTATGCATGTGTCAGGGTGCGCCTGGTTTGATTGCATCCACCATAGGTGTTGTCATCACATGGTCTTGTTCTGCAGAAACTGACACCACCCCTTCCTTCACACTAAAACCATCACTCTCTATCCCCTGGATCTCTTCTTGCAACGTGTATTCGTTGCCTTCAGTGCTAATGGGCATACTGCTGCTTGCTGCAGTGCTCCTCCTCTCCACAAAATTTGCTGTTAGCCGCTGAATAGATACAAGAACATCAACGCCGCACCTATTGCTTGGTACATTGCAATGGCGAGAAGCACCAACACTGCTTATAGACGCAGGAGGCTGTCTGTCAACCATATACCTACCACTACCATGGCCAGCTGCATTGTCTACATTTACCGTAGGTGAAACAACAAGAGGCATCCTGCTACTCCTAGGTTTGATCATGCAATTGACACCGGTACTTGGAGAGTTGATGACAACGAGATTCTTCTTCCTTCCACCATTCGATATCATATCCTCAACCACAATTGGTGAGTTTACAACAATTCCCTGAGCTACCTAGTTCACATTCTGATCGCAAACCTGCAAGCCGTGGAGAAAACATTATTGCTTGTCTTTTAAATGTACCTTGCCGCGCCCTGGATACACTGCAACTAAATAATAAAACACTATTATAAAAGTTACTCTACAACTAAAAAAATGAAACAATAGAATAAAAATGAAAAAGAACAATGTATGGAATCTATTACCTTTTGGATTTCCTATTAGAGAAGATTGTAGTAGGTAACACTTCATCAACCTTAACCCTTTTTGGGCATACAGAACCATCGACAATATAATTCATCATACTATCTTCTACTACTCCACTTGGTTCCTTCCTCTTTTCTCCTGATTTTCCCACAATCATGCTTTTCTCCAAGATTTTATTCACTGACACCGTCAAGTCTTCAGGAACTGATACTACTGTCTCATCATCAATTATTTTCCCACAGCTGACCCCTGCTGCTCCCTGATGTCTTTTCATGTCAATAAGACGCATTGCAAGATCAGCTACTGAATCCTTGATCATAGCATGTACATACTAACTGTTATCATCTGACTCAATATTTTCTGAAAGTTGTGGTGATAATAGCAAGCTAGGGTCTGACATAGGCCCCTGGCTTGATTCCCCTAGAGGTACTTGAGATGGAAAAACACAAGCTGAATTATCACACACTGCCTTGTGCCTGCAGTATCCGAGACTCCAATTGAAGCAAGGGGTGAGTAAGCATCTGGCAACACATCATCTGATTCAGACATCTCATCATCATCAGTATCCTCGCTGCCATCATTAGTACCAGATGAATCATCAGCATCGTCACTACTACCCTCATCAGATACTAAATCCTCAAAACTTGACTCGTCATCACAGCCATCCTCCATTGGACCACCTGCCATTTCAGTTGCTCGACTCATACGTTGCTGACCTCGCGATCTTCCATAAGCCCCACTGAATTGACCATGTTCCGTTGTTACACTTCCACTCGAGCGTACTTTTGTCAATCCTTGAACAAGATTACACAGTAAGCCACCTAAACCAACTCCAAAGCTCAGCATGAGATTTGACACCTTGTTGCGTTCCTGCAAATTATTTAAAAATAAGATACTACACTAAAAACAAATATCACATTATTGAACCATAAAAACAACCTAAGAACAAAAAAGATTAAATTACCTCTTCCGAGCAACTAGCATCTGTGTTCAGCTTCATCCATTCTTCAAACCCAGCTGCTCCGCCAAACAAGCTCAAGTTTACAGAAAATTCAGGTTTCAACTAGACAAAAGAAAAATGTATAAAAAAGTAACTTTCGACATACTTAGAAACTATCATATATATAAAAATTGACCTCAAACAATAAACACAACTTTATTCCATCACTCCTTAAAAATAGCTATATAAGTCAGTTACCATGCAATGCAGAAATTTATTACCCCCCAGAAACAATTACACTCCTAGACCACTATACTATGCACTGAAAATGCAAAAACACTGGCAGTTAGCCCCCTACCCCCCCACCCTACACACATACAGTTCCCACAAAAAAAGATCAGATTAACAACTTATAGGTTCTAGCCATCCCTCACCTCCATCAACCCGAAAGTTCTACCGTCTTTCTGCACATCCAGATTAACAATTGCTTCAAAAGCTTCTTTTGTCCAAGCATTCACACAAAAGGGCGCATCAAACAATCCAATGTCATGTCCACTGTGATCCACACAATCAACATAACGCAACTAACAAAAAAAATGAATAGAATATATTAGATGTACAAATCCTTTTAAAAAAGGAGCACAAAAAACACAAACAGAAAAACAAAAAAGAAGGTCCAATGTTTTTACCATCAGGTAGAATAAGCAAGATCTATTAAAATTCTTCTTAGCTAACTGCCCATGCAACTCATTAACAACAAATTTGCACCAATTGAGACGGCAAACACCATTTATATTCTCCTACATATAGAACATATGGATATGATCAACAAAACATATTGCAGTGTTGCATGTACAACATAGATAAGAGAAGAAACACATAAATGCATGACATCTAATACAAAAAACTTACCAGCAAGGAATACCACTTGTTGCTCACTTGGTTGCTTGTTGTTGGTGCCAATAGAGTGGACACAATATATCAGCCACAACCTTTTGCATCTAACATCAGCTTCTTTATGCTCCATTAACATTTCACCAACTTTTGTGATTTTAGGTCTCTTCCCATGATCTAGAAACAACTCAGAAGCTATGCGATCCTCCACCTCTTCATCCTCCTCGTACTTCACATCATCACCGCCAAGAGGAATCCCAAGTGTCTGATGCACAGACTCCTCGGTCAAAGGAATCCTACCGCGCACATGCACAACTAGTGACCGAGTGTCTGGATCATACTGCCTTGACAGCCAGTGGATAAGAGGGTTATGCAGCGTCTCACACTTAATATCCAAAAGCGACGAGAAACCCATCTGACCAACAACAGCCTTCTGTGCATCTGTGAAATGGCCATATATTTTCACAATAGCACAAGGTGACGCCCTGTTCCTTCTAATAACAGATCCCTATAAAAATGAGCAACATAAGAAGAAAAAAATCATCACATTTTTCACCCCCCATGCCACTCTAATTAGTCATGTAGCTATAAAATCAGTAGCAACAGTTAACAAAAAAAATGCTTAATCCTGTAGCTACACTAATAATAACATGATAAAATAAAAATTAATAGACCATAATGATCATTACAAAAACAACTAATAACAACATGCTGACTCTAATTAACAGCCAGGGTAACTTAGATAATAGAGATATAGTCACTACACTAAACATGCATGATAACTGTAAAAATAACAAGATGGTAAGAAGAACTACCAGACATGGTATCTTCACATAAAAACAAAAAAGTCAATCCTATAAAAGTACAGCACGACTGCATCCATCTAAACATGAAAAACACTAACTAAAAATGCAATGCTCATATCGTCAATAAAAAATCAACTTCACATGATAAACTACATAGTGCTCAGATAAATAGAGGTACTTTTCTTCCAGGAGGGGTGTTAGGATTCACAGGATTGCCTAATGCAGGGATTCTACAAGATAAAAGAGCATGCTTGTAGTCAACAAATAATCTAATTATTTAATGCATCAACTCACATTTTCATTATGTTCTATCTTGTCAAGCATCTCAAATTAAAATTTGAACCTCAGGATCAAGCATGTGAATGGAACCAATGGCAGTTAAAAATACATGATATTGGAGGATAATTATAAGCATATCTAATACTGAAACTCTGCAACAGAGTATGGTACCAGAATAATTAGAACCTGAAAATGGTTCAAGGTGAGAAATAGCATTTTCGGGAACACATATCACTTTAAACCGCTTCCTTCTATCCTGGCAAAAATTGACACTGCCTTCTGTGCAATAAATATCTGAAGCTACACTAATGATAACATGATAAAGACAAATTAAAAAAGACCATAAATTATAACTACAACAACATACTAACTGTAATTAACATGCAAAGTTAATTAAGGAAAAATAGTGAGATGGTCACCACAATCAATTTACATGATAACTGCATAGTAATCACATGGTGTCTTCACTTCCTGTGAACACAAAAAAAAGCAGTCCATCCTAGTAGCACAAACACATCCATGTGAACATGAACAACACTATAACATGAACGAATGCACAAAAATATGTATATAAAACAACGCTCTAACCTTGCGCTTGCTTAAAGACTCACAATCGCATGACTTTTGTTTCCCTTTCCTACAACCATCGTTCTGCTCTTTCTTCTTCCTCACCATTCTGCGCACTGTTTCAAAAAAATAAAAGTCCATAAATCAGCAAACCTGGGCCATATAATTTGCACAAAAGCTTCATGTGCCAAAACCGCCTGCCTACCACAGATGTAAGTATCCAACAAAAAAGGAATACATCACCTGCCTCACCTCCATGCCAACAAAACTCAAACCATCGCCGGGAAAATCAAAACCCTACAACCTACATCAACTGCCTTCATAAAAAATGAGCAGAGCAACAGACCCTGCTACTCCACAAAATAACCCGAGCAAAACCACCTCTGCTACATCAACATTAGTATGAGCTCCACTCACAAAAATGATCCCCTGCTACACCCGTATCCAACATCTCTCCTCTCTCCCAACAAAACTCGTCCGAATCACGCGACGAAAAATCACACAAAAAATGGGACAACCATACATTCGCCATTCGCTACGATCACACCGATCAACGCCCAGCAGTAAGCAACCGTACATTCGCTGCCCCATTAACGAACCAAACAATATCCTCATCACACATGCACAAATCCAAAGCATCTCCTACATTCCCCCCTGCATCCCCACAAAAACCCACTAAAAATCCCACAAAAACCCACGTCCCTGCATCCCCTACACTCGATCAAGCGAAAATGCGGAGAGGCTTACCTCCGAAAACCGCCGAAATCCGCGAAGCCACCAAAACCTTAGAAATTTCGCCGTGAGACGCTGCTCCGCCCTCCTTTGTTATCTGTTGGAGACTACAGCGAACTGAACGAGAAGAAAGGCGCGGTTACCGAAAAACTGAATAGGCCTCCGCCCGGTTACCCCCAGTCGCTGTCATGTGGTCCCCACCTGATGGCTATCCCCTAATTCCGACAGCAATAATCCCCGCCGCAAACCGAGATCGGACGACGCACAGAACATTCGGCGTTGAGACACAGGTTAGAACGTTCTGTAAGTAGATTTTTCGTAAAAAGAATGGTTCGTGCCTACACCATTTAAAGTCTCGTTTCCTCTATTAGGTTAAAGGGAGATACGTGAATACCGATGAAAAATTTCCCTCCCAAAACAGGTTCGTTCATGCCACCATGTACCGGAGAGAAATACCAAACGAGCGAGTGAATACATCTCTTGTAGTTTTATTATTTAGAAATAATAAAATATGTTTGTCCGTTGGTTGCCTTCATTGTTTACATAGAAGAAATAACTTTAATTTGTCGTATTACCGTCGGAGATCGTATTATTGTTGGAGATAGAGTCTTCATTTATCACCGTCCATCATTTTAGTAACAACAGGTAACACGTGATGTTTTGTTAGAACTGTGAATTCTAACATGGGAGTCTATTTCTAGTCCTTCAATCAATAGGGTCCATGTTGACAATTTACTGTTATCTCTTATAATTATACAAGATGTGATTTAAAATTAGAAGAATCACGATGTATAACATGACGCGGTTTATATGGTTAGGGTTGGGATTGTTTGTAGGCAAATAGGATTGAGATCAAAATTTGCTCTGTTTTCATTTTCTAGGGATCATTCGGATTTTTGCACCTAATCGGCTAACACTAGGGTCTAGGTATTGGCAACCGCGGTTGTCGGTGCAGATAGCTACATCGCATTAAGGCAAATGGTTGCAACGAAAACCTGCGGTCGCAATTCTTTTTAAACGAAGCCGCGGACACGTGAGCTGGGCTCAACGGAGAAACTACACATAATTGACCTGAGTACACATGGGCGTCCATCCTCTTCTCTCTTTCTTTTTTGGCAATTTATGGGCATTGACTGGGTGTGCTCGGATCATCTTTCCTGCCTATTCGGCTCGGGTTGACTCGAGAGAGACCAAAACTACCATTTTGTTACTCCAACCGTGCTGCCATGGGCTTCCGCGCTAGGGCTGTAAGACCACATCACATACAGCTTTGTCGGCCTTCCATGCGACGCGTCTTGCTAGTTGCCAGGCCTAGTCTAAGAACGTGGCGAACCAGGGCGATGTGTTGCCTGCCGTGGGAACTCGGAAACGGCGAATATGCAGGCGCCACCGAGCGTTTGCTCCGTGGCCCGTGGGTTTCCCGAGCGTCGCAGGGGAGTGCAGGGTAGCGCGGCTCGTCAAGTGCCCAAGCGTCCGAGCGGCGGGATGGGCATCGGAATGTGTTGGGCCGGGCGTGCATTGCGCATAGGCCGAGGAGGGGAAGTTTTGGACGCGCGTTTTGCTCGGGCTGCATCGCTTGTGTTGTGCATCAGTGCACGTGAGCGCGAGCGCGAGCACTGGCTGAAAGGCATATCCGTCGGGGCCGCCTGAAAGCGGGTTCCTTTTCGGCCTCATTGGAAGAACCGGCCGATCTCGGCAGGTGGTGCACTGAGCACTGCACAGTCTGCAGTTCTGCACTGCTGCTACTGACTCGCCACAGCCGAATTTTTACTCTGCCATGTTCTTTAGCTAGTTAGGCTCAAAACTTGTCTCGTGGAATGTAAAGAGTTCAAATATGCCCGTTGCCTCGGCCGGCAAAGAGAGACGAGCTAGCGCGCTCGGGTCCCGTTAAATCAAACCACGTGTAAACAAAAATTATGGATGGATGCAACGTGCAATCATAGGACGAGGGGAGGCGGTGGCAACCCGTAGAGCATGCAGCTGAGATAATTCAATCCCTTTCCCTTGTATATGTATACCAACAAGTGGCATTGTCCAGCCTTTCACCACCGAACATATATTCTCCTGAACCTGATACGGTGATACATCAAACAATGCACCAAAGAGCCTAACCAAACAAGAATGCTCCACCAAACTAGAAAGTCTTTGTACGTACGTACACTGTCGCGCAATTTTATGGGTTCAACGAGGAGCGAAAGCAGAGCATGCGTGTGGTGTTTTGGTACTAGGAGACGAGAAGTTTTGGCTACTGGATGGCAATGTAGTATCTTTATTCTTTGGAAATATAAACATCTGATTAATTGATGTACACCCTGTTTTATTTTCATCGATATATCTCAATGTACCTTCATTGACATGTTAGCTTCAAGAACATGCATTTCAATTTCCAAGGAGGAGAAATTGGGACTTAAATGATTACATGTGCCATTGGAAACTTCCCTTCTCTCCAATAATTTAAAGAGAATATGAAAAGCATGTATTACTTCCAAATCCAATACCATTTGAATTTCTCAATAAATTAAACCCCACAGATCGACGAAGTGCCACAATAATGGACAGATAATCTCCCCTTACAGAGAGAATTTCAGAAGCTGCAAAGGGAGAAGCACTTCACATGGCCCCCATCTTACTATCTTAGCCCCACGCTGGCACTCGCAATTAACAAAAGGGAGAAGCAAGTGGAGACGATGGCCATGTTCATTTTTCTTTTTTCTCTTTGAAACGGAAGGCTGTGTGTGCAGCATGTGGGCTAGCTAAGGTCGAGGAGGGCAAACCGAGTTGGAAGCGAGGCAGCTAATTGCATGGAGTTGCAGTTGGTGGCCGCATTTTGCATGATTGCACTGCGGCTTGTATGGGCACCTTCTTGCCTCCATCTTTTCGTGCCCCCCTTCTTTGTACCGTTGAGCCGAAAATTTTGCACCCAACTTGAGCTAAAAGAGAATCACTCCTGTGCGTCTAAAAATAATAATCCCAAAACACAATTCATAGATATGCAAGATGTTAGAAAAATCCACATTCAAAGAGCAAAATTAGCTCTTTGGGCATTCTCGAGCTGAGCTCGCCTCAGAGGAACGCTTGAGTGTGAGCAGTCTTAACCGTTGAGCTATCACATATGGTGGGCAGTGATAATGTAAGCTGTGACATGTGCAGAGGATCCAATGGTTTATCATGTATGCCAACCAGGTGGGTCCAATAATTGTTGCCCATCTTAAGTTCTTAACATGGGAAGGTTCTGAAGAAAGGGACCCAGAGTGGGCGAGTGATTAGAGTTAGGGATCATGTTATTTGTTGTGTAATTCAGCTACAAAGGGAGGATTAGTTTTGTAGGATAGTACACTTGATAAAGGTAGAAACAGTTGAGTCAGTTGGGCTGACTTTTTAGAAGGGGAGGACAAGGGTCCTGCTGCTGCCTATACTTTTCAGCGCTTGTTTATAACTTGGATGTTCCCCACGGAAAAATTATTGCTACTACATGACAATTGAAAATGCTTTGCTGACAGGGTGAAACGTGAACTCTGTAAATGATAAATTGGGCGTCTAAATTAACTGTGGTTGCAAACCCACTTGAGAAATTCTCCACAAAAAAAACTTGATGAATTGATAACATAAATGTTACTGTTACAGACAGTGAAATGGCCGAGTTTGGTGCGCAGGATAACTCTTCTGAACCAGTTCCTCTTTGCTATGCTCCTAAGGAAAGCAAGAAATTTGTTTGTCCCAATTGAGATGGAGTGTAAATAACGCTGTTATTTTTCGTTAACTTCTAATCTATGAGAAAAGGCAGTGCTCCTGCCATGCCCTTCAAAAAGATGGAGTAATCTGCTGTGGTTTGTGCAACTACTGGATCTCATCATGAAAGCTCCATATTTCACTTCACATGACAGAAATGTAACATCAAACCGAAGGCATCAAAAGTTCACAAATATACTTTGAAAGCATATAAAAGATAGATGCCACAAGATGGTGTTGATTGATCTTCTTGGACTTGCTTGGAAGCCTTCAGGAGAAGAGAGAGAAGAGTAATGGGAGAGGGACCCGCCACCGTCTGTGGCTCTGTCTGCAGCATCCCTCGTGTGTGAGGGTTAGGGTTTTTGAGTTTTTTTTAGTTTGGTCCTGTTATTTCTCGTAAGCGCCACTAGTTGCATCGCCCGGGGTTGGCGGGTTCTTTTTTCCTTTTTCTCTTTTATGTTTTATTTTCTTAATTCTTTTCTTCTTCTTTTTTGTGAAAATAATTCTTTTCTTCTTCTTTTTTCTCTGCAACTATTATTTAGGTAGCATACCACGACCGACCATCTCATACCAGGGTCATTGACCAGAAATTATTTGGTTCACAACCTATATCCTGAATTTACGTTTCAAAAAGATTTACCTCTCGTCACACCTAGTCCCAATGAGGTGGCGTCCCGTGTCCCGCCATCCGTTCCTCGACCCTAACGATCCGGATTGGATTTGTGGTAACCATGATCTAGGAAGATAGTCATATTTAGTTCATATTCATCAACTTTTTTGTTCCATTATCAAGAAACCAAAGGAGAATCTTGTCGTATTTGCACTAGATTGCACTTCTTTCGTAGTTATTATAAAGGCAAACATCAATATTCACATCCCATAACGCCAGTATATGGAAAATGCCTAAAGAAACTGAGGTCAATTAATTTAGTATTCTATGATTTTAACAAAACAAGTGTTGAAAAGTGTTTCCCTGAAGCACAGTGCCTTAGAAATAAAGATTCCCTAAATTTTGACAATGTAGCACCATCAATGTGCTACAGGAAACAAATGCATGATATCCTCAGGAATCTAAGCAAGAGAATATGATTTCCATGTGTTGGGCATAATGTGTCTGAGCAAGTTGTGTATACGCTTCTCCACCCTATAAAAAATGTTTATGACTAACAACAAATTTCGTGTGCATGTTCCTTCAACACTACATTCTTATTCTTTTTATGAATATAAAATCAGTACTACAGGCCTGAAATTTTAGGGCTCAGATATCACGTTACAACAGGTGAAACCTTCAGCATGAATTGGTTTTTGCCGGATTACAACAGGTGAAACCTTTAGCATGAATTGGTTTTTGCCGGACCCTGTAGAAACTTTTCTCAGAGAGTTCTTTGTAAATGTGCTACATTTACTAGGAAATATCAGTATCCAGGAAACTTTGTCACAAAATACTGCTTATGATGGATTATTATTCACAAGAATTGTTCTGAAGGAGATAATTAGAAATTTATAGAACCCCTACTTAGACTGGTAGATTGTTGCTGTATTGTCATTGATTCAGAAATTAAGCATACGAACCTTCCGAGAGTCAAGCCTAACGATATTAGAAGATTCTAACCATCACATGTCACTTTTTACTCCTGGCATTAGACGCTAAAGCATGAGTTATTTACACCTGGAACCGAATCTTACAGTGCCTACAGATTTCCCCCTGACAGGATCACTGACAAAAGTTCCATTGTAACCTGCAAGATCAGATTAACGTACTAGTTTGAGAACCAATCATTTGTTTAAGACCCACAACACGCTTACTACTCTACATCTTTTAATACATTCAATTCTAACCCATAGGCAACTAAAGTAATCTGGCGTTAACCATGCATGTCAACTTTAGTAAACTTCAAATTGTTCAGAATGGCGCTCAAGTTGACAGTGCCAAACTGAATGGAAGCATAAGTTCTTTTGGTAAATGATGATTAGGTTTCATTTCAGTTTCTTAAAATCTTATTTTCTTCAAAAATAAATATGATGAAAAAAATGTTTGTTAACGTTAACACTATTACCATGTGACAGGGTGAACAAGAGTATAAGTAGTATCTTTCATACCATAATCACTCTCTCAAGAAATGGACAACAAATATTTCATACAGTACTGTCTTGAAAGGGAAACAGATTACTAAATTGTCATATTCTAATCAATTGCTCAACAAAAGAAGAGTTGGGCTCATACCTCAGGAATAACCTTTCATAACTGAAAAAGAACTCTGTCCACAAGAATTAACATACAGAAACAGGGAATCAACTCCAATGAAACCACCATGTTCTGTGCTAAAATGATTGCATTTAGTTTTGTTTAAACCAACAAGACAATTCTCTCTCCAATGACGAGTGATCAAACCTCCTTTCACACATTCCCTTAACCACATGGGCCATGTCTCCCCAAGCTCCCAACAATTCCAAGAGCATTTCCAGCCTATGTCCATGCCACCTCCTAACCTTTACACTCTCATACCGAGCTGTTCTTGTGCCATCCAAGGCCCCACAAGGCTACTAACTAAACCATGTATACCTAACACTACAACACATGCTCACTAGTAGTATTACCAACCAAGTAGTATTTTATCTATTATCCAATCCCTCTCCAAGCACTTGAATTAATGGTTTAATCCCATCCTAATCACAGACATCCTCTTATATACTTCCCTACAAGTTCCCTCCATTTCTCTATTGCTTCAAACAAGGCAATGAAAATAAAAAACTAGTAGTGATCACAGAGGGCCAGAGGAGCACCGAGGAGTGGAGGAGGAGAAGGGAAGAAGAGGAGAACCAAGCATGGCAAGTGCTACTCCGAGGCTCAGTAGGACTGCACGCTTGTTCTTCTTCTCGTCCTTCTCCATGTCGCTCCTGTGCTGCTTGGCGGTGTCCAATGCCGCCGTTGACGAGGCCGCGGCGCTGCTGGCGATCAAGGCCTCGCTCGTCGATCCGTTGGGCGAGCTCCGGGGGTGGAGCGCCGAGCCAGGATCGCCGCATTGTGCTTGGAAGGGCGTGCGCTGCGATGCCCGGGGCGTGGTCACCGGCATCAACCTCGCCGGCATGAACCTGAGCGGCACCGTCCCGGACGACGTCCTCGACCTCTCTGGGCTCACGTCGATCAGCCTGCGGAGCAACGCGTTCGCCGACGAGCTGCCGCCGGCGCTCGTGTCCATCCCGACGCTCCGCGAGTTCGACGTCAGCGACAACAGCTTCACCGGTCGGTTCCCGGTCGGCCTCGGCGCGTGCGCGTCGTTGAAATACCTCAACGCGTCGGGGAACAACCTCGTCGGCCCGCTCCCGGCCGACGTCGGCAATGCCACCGAGCTCGAGACGCTCGATTTCAGGGGCGGTTTCTTCTCCGGCACGATCCCGAAGAGCTACGGCAAGCTCCAGAAGCTCAAGTTCTTGGGGCTCTCAGGTAACAACCTCAACGGCGCTCTCCCGGCTGAGCTATTCGAGCTCTCGGCATTGGAGCAGATCATCATCGGCTACAACGAGTTCACCGGCCCAATCCCGGCAGCCATTGGCAAACTCAAGAGCCTGCAGTACCTTGACATGGCGATCGGCGGCTTGGAAGGTCCCCTCCCGCCGGAGCTCGGCCGGCTGCCGTACCTCAATACCGTGTACCTTTACAAGAACAGCATCGGCGGCCAGATACCCAAGGACCTCGGCAACCTGTCCTCCCTAGTCATGCTCGACCTCTCCGACAACGCGATCGCCGGCACGATCCCGCCGCAGCTGGCGCAGCTCACCAACCTGCAGCTGCTCAACCTCATGTGCAACAGGCTGAAGGGTGGCATCCCGGCGGGCATCGGCGAGCTCCCCAAGCTCGAGGTGCTGGAGCTGTGGAACAACTCCCTCACCGGGCCGTTGCCGCCGTCGCTCGGCATCGCGCAGCCGCTGCAGTGGCTCGACGTGTCCACGAACGCGCTGTCCGGGCCGGTGCCCGCCGGCCTCTGCGACAGCGGCAACCTGACGAAGCTGATCCTGTTCAACAATGTCTTCACGGGCCCGATCCCGGCGGGCCTGACCACGTGCTCGACGCTGGTCCGCGTGCGTGCGCACAACAACCGGCTGAACGGCACGGTGCCCGCGGGGCTCGGGCAGCTGCCGCGGCTGCAGCGCCTGGAGCTGGCCAGCAACGAGCTGTCCGGCGAGATCCCGGACGACCTGGCGCTCTCGACGTCGCTCAACTTCATGGACCTTTCGCACAACCAGCTGCGGTCGGCGCTGCCATCGAGCATCTTGTCCATCCCGACGCTGCAGACGTTCGCGGCGGCCGACAACGAGCTAATCGGAGGTGTGCCGGACGAGCTCGGCGATTGCCGGTCTCTGTCCGCGCTCGACCTGTCGAGCAACCGGCTGTCCGGCGCGATCCCGGCCAGCCTCGCGTCGTGCCAGAGGCTCGTTTCGCTGAGCCTCCGGAGCAACCACTTCACCGGCCAGATCCCCGGGGACGTCGCCATGATGCCGACACTGTCCGTCCTCGACCTCTCCAACAACTTCCTCTCCGGCGAGATACCGAGCAACTTCGGCAGCTCGCCGGCGCTCGAGATGCTCAGCGTGGCGTACAACAACCTCACCGGTCCCGTGCCAGCGACGGGGCTGCTGAGAACAATTAACCCCGACGACCTTGCCGGCAACCCGGGACTGTGCGGTGGCGTCCTGCCGCCCTGCGGGGCTAACGCTCTGCGGGCTTCGTCGTCCGAAGCGTCAGGCCTCCGGCGATCACACATGAAGCACATCGCCGCCGGGTGGGCGATCGGCATCTCGATCGTGCTTGTGGCCTGCGGAGCCGTGTTCCTTGGCAAGTTGCTGTACCAGCGGTGGTATGTCAATGGCGGTGGATGCTGCGACGGTGCCGGCGTCGAGGAAGACGGGAGCGGTTCGTGGCCATGGCGGCTCACGGCATTCCAGCGGCTAAGTTTCACCAGCGCCGAGGTGCTTGCGTGCATCAAGGAGGCCAACATCGTCGGCATGGGCGGCACGGGGGTGGTGTACCGCGCCGACATTCCGCGCCACCACGCTGTCGTCGCCGTCAAGAAGCTGTGGCGCGCGGCGGGGTGCCCCGAGGACGCGGCCACGGTTGACGGGCGCCAGGACGCCGAGGCGGGGGGCGAGTTCGCCGCCGAGGTGAAACTCCTCGGCCGGCTACGGCACCGGAACGTCGTGCGCATGCTGGGGTACGTGAGCAACAACCTGGACACGATGGTGCTGTACGAGTACATGGTGAACGGCAGCCTGTGGGAGGCGCTGCACGGCCGGGGGAAGGGCAAGCAGCTGGTGGACTGGGTGTCCCGGTACAACGTCGCGGCGGGGGTCGCCGCCGGGCTTGCCTACCTGCACCACGACTGCCGGCCGCCGGTGATCCACCGCGACGTCAAGTCGAGCAACGTCCTCCTGGACGCCAACATGGAAGCCAAGATCGCCGACTTCGGCCTCGCCCGCGTCATGGCGCGCCCCAACGAGACCGTGTCCGTGGTCGCCGGCTCGTACGGCTACATCGCGCCTGAGTACGGGTACACGCTGAAGGTGGACCAGAAGAGCGACATCTACAGCTTCGGGGTGGTCCTCATGGAGCTGCTCACGGGGCGGCGGCCCATCGAGCCGGAGTACGGGGAGACCAACATCGACATCGTCGGGTGGATCAGGGAGCGGCTGCGGAGCAACAGCGGGGTGGAAGAGCTGCTCGACGCCAGCGTCGGGGGATGCGTCGACCACGTTCGGGAGGAGATGCTGCTGGTGCTGCGGATCGCGGTGCTGTGCACGGCAAAGTCCCCCAAGGACCGGCCCACGATGAGGGACGCGGTGACCATGCTCGCGGAGGCGAAGCCGCGGCGGAAGAGCAGCAGCGCCACGGTGGCCGCCACCGTCGTCGACAAGGACAAGCCGGTGTTCACGACGTCGCCGGACTCCGGTTACCTGTAGCTATGTGTGTTCTCACCGGCGGGAGGCTCTGACGTGACCAACCGGCGGGAGGCTCTGACGTGACCAAACGTACGTGGATTGGCCTTGCTAGCGAACGTTGCATCTTTTCTTTTGTAATAAGTGGCTCATGTAATCTACTACTTTTACATAGTTTTGATTTTGATTTCTATACCTGGTTAATTGGTTTAGTTGGGGACGAGGAACCAATGTAAACAATGTTTATACATTTACAATTTTATTAGGATGTAAAAGAATATATTGGCCCTGCAAAATTCAAATAACAAAATTTTCCACTTTGTATACAATTTTCTTCACGCGTACACGCGACGAGCGTACGTGTTGGTTTGTGTAGCCTTGCATAGTGTTACTCGTGCCATATGTTCCCTCCCATGGCATGTGTCTCCATCACATTTTTATATTTTTTTCCGTTTCTGAAACTAATTCACTTTATATTTATGTCTCCCTCCTTGCCGTGAGTTTGCCGCATCATTACACGATGCACAAATGCAAAATTCGCAAAGCTTTACTCCAATGTGTAACATAGTTTCTTTTTAGCGTGGGCGTGCACAACAGAACGAAGTAACGAGATTATCTAAATCTCAATCTATTGAGCTGGTTGTTAAAGGGCGTGTCTATTTCTAAGTCAACTAAGAAATTGTAATTTCTAAATTGATAATCTTACACGTTGATCCTTTATTTAACAGTTAATTAGGTAGTTATATATTTTAAAAATTATATGTAAATTTAAATATGAAGATTTGCAACTGGACAGTTATACATTTATATACCAAAAGTTGCATTTTGTTTTTGTAACTGTAGGCTTAGAAATGTGCAATTTGGTCGATTGAAAAATACCAATTTCTCAGGTGGCCGAGAAATAGCAAATTTGTTTCTTAAAACCTCGATCAACCCTGATTTATCCCGGTCGGAGCTCCCATGCACCCAGCATGACGTTGTTGCCTTAGCGGCCTCCTTCTCTCCCCCGCATTGTCCTTCTTCCTCCTCTCTACTACACATTCTTTCTTCTCACTCTCTGGCGACATTCTCATCCATCTCCAGCATGCTTGCCATCGCTTTTGGCAGCAATTACTAAAACATATTTTCACATCATCAAGATTTTAGTTGTAAAAAATAGTTCGTACAACTTTAGGTCTAGAAATGTCCAACTGCCTAGTTGCACATCTTTGAAGTAAATTGTACACAATTTATAAAATATGTAATTATTCAATCAACTGTTAGATAAAGAATCAATGCCTAAGATCGTCGACTTAGAAATAATTGTTTCTCAATCGACTAAGAAATAAATGCTCCCTTACTAAAAAATAAGGCAGTCATTCTCCGAAAGCTCGTTCAGCCAGGGTGCATTTGGTGATGTGACCAGCTTCATCAACGTGTAGTGCGATGCACATAGAACCACCCCTCTTTGTCGAAAAAGACGGAGAAGTTGTCCCTACCTATCATTTGAACACTAACACATTCCTCTGCAATATCTTGCAACACGAGGGCTGTCATTAGAACGAAACCGTGGGGATATAAGACATACTTAATCATGGGTGTCCTCAGCACAATCGAGCCTGGGATATGATTTTCTCCCTGAGAGAGTTAAAATGTAATGTTTTATTGAAATCTAATTACAATATGTTATTTAAATTTCAAAAATAACTAAATTAATATATTTTTTAAAATTTGGAAAAGCTATTTTTACATGTTTCAGGTTGAGCCTGGCCCAACCCGAGGTATGGACATGAATAATATAAGATTCACCCAGAAGTTCAATACCTCAAATATGGTGAAAAAAAGCAAAAATAGAAGAGTACATTTTTTTAAGGTAAAAAAAGAGTGTATTTAGCATTCAGCTGTTTTCTATTTGGCCAACAGTCACATTTTCTTTGATCATTAGATCTCCATCCAAGGGTCCATATCTCTTCACTCCCTCACACAAAAGGATCTCTAACCCGCTACCTCGCTAGTCATCCTTGTAACTCCCGCCACCCTAAAAGGACCTAGGATGTTGCCTAGAGCGGTGGTGAATAGACGTTTTAAAAACTTTTACAATATATCCCAATTCTTAAGAAGAATTTAACTAAGCGGATTTTTATAGGATCAAATCCTAAAAAGTTCTAGGCTCAATTAAGTGCACTTGACTTGAAGCTGTCTTGCTCATGCTGTTGTCATCACCTCTTAATGCTTTCTACTTAAATTTGTAGTGATGATTCTTGCATCTTGATGAACATCACCACTTGATGTCAATCTTCACTTGAGCTTTGTGAGATTATTCTCTTGACGCCATCTCGCCAAGTGGTACCTAACCCGTACACTCACTTTTATCATACTAAAAAATGGGTTAGTCCACAATGTGCAATTCATAATTGCTTACCAAATCCACTTGATCACACGGCCACAAGTGACACATCCTTTAAGCTCTATGTCAACAGTCTTGAGTTCATCCTTGAACTTCACCATGATCAACCTTCATCTTCTCTTGAATTTCACTATGATTAATTATAACTCACGCCTTGAACCCACTCCTTAGTTATCCATCTCCACAAGATGGAATCTTGACGTGAAGTTCACATGTCCTCGTATGACACTTGATTTGATCACATCCTTGTCAACTTGATGTCATCACCTCATGATGCTTATCAACGTTGAATATTCACTTGAGGTTCATCTTTACTTCAAGTCCTTGATGACATACGGTTCATATCATGAGCTAATCTTGACCATCTTAAATTCAACCTTGAACTTCACCTCTATCATATGTGGTTCACTTCTTGAACACAATCTTGATCTCTTGAAGTTCACTTCTCAAGCTTCCTCTTGATCACATCAGATCCTTAATCATTGATGGGTCCCTTGATTTTATGGTCTTCATTATATGAATCTATCTAAAATCCTTCACATCACTAAACATGGGCCTCATGGGCTTGTAAGTTAATCCTTGATGTAACCTCACGGTATGGAACCTAACCATACACATTTTCCAAACTCAAGAAAATGGTTAGTCCAAAGATATGGTTGTCATTAATCACTAAAACCATTAAACACAAGTCTATGGGTGCAGATGTACTTTCACGCCACCTCTCATCTTCTTCCCCAATTTCGGCGATTGCCGCCACCGGATCAGGCATTCCTCTAAACCCCCTGGCTTTGGTTAGCACCCCCCACTCTAAGCCCTAACCTTCTAGTGCCAGTCATTTGCATCATCACCGCCATTGCCTCGCCTCTGTGTCGTCACCGGCTACCGACGATGAAGGCCTTGGAGGTGAAGAATTGGTGGCAGAAGGGGAAGCAAAACAAGCGGAAGCCGTGGGATGAGGACCCACTAGAAGGTGGAGAAGTTTGACCCCTCTTTGAACAAGTTTGGCATGCTAGAAGTCAGCTCCTTCTCATGCGCTTCCCCAAATATAGAGGCAATCACCATCCTGTTTTCCCTTCTAATGTGATCCATTGGAAATTAGATGTGTTTTCAAGTTTATTGAGTGTGGGTCGATCAATGAGGCATTGCTTGTTTGCTTGTAGAGAAGTATCTACAGGAGGCGTGGCCAATCGTGAAGGGTGCAAAGAAGTAGTTCGGGGGTCTCGTGTGTATAGGATGAATATGGCATAATGCGTTGGGCGATTATATTGCCTCGAGGGCGAGTATATATAGAGTACAAGACTTGGAGTACAAGAAGCTCCTAGAGATAAAATTGAATCACAACAAATCATATCTTATCTCATATAGTCCGTAATAATCGGATATACTCTAACATCCCCCCGCAGTTAGAGTGGGAGCGTCACGAACGCTCAAACTAAAGTGGAAACCGACGAGTTGTGCAAGAAGATGATAGCCCTTTATGCCGATGTCAAGGTAGCCAAGAGTAAGGGTTTCATAGTTGTAGTTGAGGTAGCCATGCAAAATGTTGTCGTGGTCAACGTAGCCAAAGTCAGGGTTGTCATAGTTGAGGTAGCCGCACTGGAAGCCGCGGGTGCAAAGAAACACCATGAAGAAGATGGTGATGTGATCGAGACAGCCATCAAGGAAGAAGTCGATGCTGGATACGATGCAGTCGAAGTTGTCATAAATGAAGTACCATACCGGTTTTACTAGAACCAGGATGTGTCGGGGACGAAGGCACACGTCGGTTTTGCCAGAACTGAGTGCGCGACAAGAGGGACCAGCACGAGCCATGCAACAGTATCTGGATGGTTATAAAAGCAGCAGCAAAGAGAGGATGCGACGGCAGTTGTAGTGTGCAAAGCAGCGAAGAAGAGACTGCTGATGCGATACGGTTACGGTGCAAAGACGAAAAATAAAAGGTGCATGAAGGCATACAAAGAAAAACCAGAGAGCGACATTGCATGCATGTACGTGTTGGACTAGAAGACTAACGGTATGCAAAGAAGAGGTGGTGATGCAACGACGGTACTTAGAGTAGGCAGAGAAGCACCCAAACAGCGTGACAAAGACCATGCACATACATCGATGGGCAATGATGCCACTCCGAGGGAGGTAGTGCGGCGGTAGCCTGAGGAGTCGACAGAGAATGATGGCGGTTGTGATGTAGCGGCTCGAGCCACCGGCGGCGTTGCCACACCTGGGGGCGATAGCCGGATGTCGGTGACCACGGGCGGCGGCTTTGCAGCCCAAAGGGGTGAACGCAACCGTAGTCCGGTGCTCGTTGGTAGCGCGTGTACTCGGTGATGGCAACGACGATCTGGCGTAGAGGCAAAGTGTGGACGGTGTAGCCAGGCGGCGATACTTGAAGGCGTCCCTGGGGTAGCACAACTGGTGTCCACCGTGATGTCCGGAAAGAAGGGACATCCGGAGGAGAGTTGATGCCGATGTCAGAGAAGAGGCGCGATGACGATGATGGTGGGTGACACAAACCAATCTATGATCGGCAAACCAAAAGGAGAACCGATCAGCGAGAGAGAAAAACCCGATCAAACATGATCTGAAAACGACTATTCAGGGCGGCCGATCGATGCGATCGGCAACATGAACTCTAACTACGATTGTGCAGCCCTCGGGTGAGATCAGGGAAATTGATCTCCCCGAGAGTGACGTGGTGCAGAAGCATGTTACTGGCTAGGTTAAGGAATGAAACTCTTTGATACCATGTAAGAGGATTAATATGGTGTAATACGTTGGGCGATTATATTGAACCTCGAGGGCAGTATACATAGTGTACAAGACTTGAAGTACAGAAAGTTTCTAGAGAGAAGATCAAATCATAATAAATTTTATCATATCCTGCGAGCTCAATTTGATACGTTGTGAGACTTTTTTCCCCTAAAGAGCGAGACGGCTCCGTGACAAGCAAGAATTGTGATCTCCTATACATGCATAGGTGGAGGGATCCATGACGGTTTCGACCACCAGAAAGACCTGGGACCCTTACATTATTGTCAAGGCCAAGGTGCTGATAAAACTCTTGTCACCGAGTGTCCCTGCACCTCAGTTATGCATGTTTTTATTTTGTTACCGAGCCCTTCTGATATACTTTGTGGAGATTATTGTTCAACTTGTGGGAGGCAATTTATATCTATTAGGGTATTACTATGTTACCACACTTACATGATGTACTGACACCTTGATTATCTTGTCTGCGAGTAGTTCATCCCTATTCTCTAAACATATACTGATTTTTACAGGCAATTAAAATACTCAACGATGAGATGAGCTGTGATATTATCAAGATTAGTAGGATCATACGTAATAGGGTAACACTCTTTCATTCTTGAACTTCAATTCTGTGCCTGTTTCCGTGGAACTGCTGTGACATGATTACTGTTGTGATTCTCTACTAGCTATCAAATATTCCACTAGGAAGAACAATGTAAATATAAGATCTCTAATTGCCAAAGTAAAAGGATAGATACAATCACATAATAATATGAGAGAACCTTTTGCCCTTTCTCTGGATGCTTAATTGCATTTTTGTTGTTTCCAAATTACCTACTAAAATCGAATTTTGTTAGGAAGTTTTCCATGATGTTGTCTACGCTGTGTGCAGTATTTGTTTGTTTTATTCATTTTGTGATGGCACCCCTAAATCACTAATACATCAGATAAATGTGCTTATAATGTAATTAGAAATGGTCACTGTATAGTTTATAACGTTGTCTTTTCCATATCGGTAAACTCTGGGTTCCTTCACCCAAGCCTCAGCTGTTCTCATGTTTATAGATTTATTTACTAGCTGCATTCATGTAAGTACATAAATTATGACCCCTGTTTCACATAATTGCACACTTGCATGTGCTGTGCTTTGTTACCTCCATAAGAGTTTCATAAATCCAAATACAATCTTTGGTTTGATTATATACAATATAACGTTTGTTTTCTTGGTGTGGTTTTGGCTTATGGCGTGCATATCACTCAGCATTTAGAAAGTGTACCATTTTAGTAAAATGTTATTACCAATACGTAGGTTATGTATGGAACGAGATGAGGATGAGGATGAGAATGATCGGATGTTAATCCAAAAGCTTAGAAATATGATTGAGATTAAAAATTCTTAGACAACCTAAGAATAGATAATCTCTTTTCTTCTGTTAATCATTAGACCTCTTCGTGCTATTTTTGCCTCTCTTGATGAATTTAGCTTTGATCCTCCAGTCCACTAATAATGTGCCATCTACAGGAAAGATTTGTTCAAAGAAGAGAACGTATGTTAGGTCCTAATTTGTCTACCCTTAGAGCAACTCCAACCCACCTCCCTAATCTCACTACCCAAATTCCTATTTGGGAAGTCATCCCAAAAGATTCTCTCCCTAAATTTCTTCCTCCTCCAACCCACCTCCCTAATCTCACTCCCTATATTCCCTCTCCTATATTAAATTAATATCCTCCAACTAACATATTATTTGCAAATGTTATATTCGTAACGGGTATACTTCTAACGGCTATATTTGTAACGGGCAAAATTGTAACGGGTATATTTATAACGGATATATTTGTAACGGCTATAATCCTAACGGCTATATTTTTAACGGGTATAATTCGAATGTTATATTTGTAACGGTTGTATTTATAACGGCTATATTTGAAACAGTCAAATTTCTAACGGCTCTATCCCTAACGACTATATTTTGAACAGTGCATATTTACAGACTGGTATCTCTGTAACGGCTATATTTGTACTCTATATATACCTAGCCAAATGGCTGTTCCTGGCACTCACTCTTACCTGCAGTTCTTCTCCCCCACCTCTACCATATCACAATGAGTCATCCCAGCTCAGGCATGAACCCTCTCTTTGATTCTTCGTCGTTAGATGATGACGATGAACTTTTCATTGCTACAGCACTGGTCATAGACACGCACCACCGGCTTAGGAATGCTCCACGCCATGGCGGTTCAATGACTGGGCGTGCGGTAATCCATCGCAACAGAGAAGCCGGCCATTTTAGGCTTTACCAGGACTACTTTTCGGATTCTCCTACATATGGCCCAACTATTTTTCGCCGCAGGTTTGCAACCGTTCTCGTATGTTCTTATTCACCTTCCTTGTTGTTCTTCCCGTGCACGACTCATTCCTGATTTTCTCCAGGTTTAGAATGGCTCGTCCTCTGTTTCTTCGCATAGTAGATGGCGTAGTATGCCATGATAACTATTTTGTGCAGAAAAGAGATAACGTTGGACGTCTTGGGTTATCACCTCTGCAGAAGATAACAGCAGCATTTCGGATGCTAACTTATGGAGTACATGCGGATGCTACGGATGATTATATCCGGATTGGAGAAAGTACTGCAATAGAGAGTCTTCGAAGATTAGTGAAAGCTATTGTTGAAGTCTTCGGAGATGAATATTTGAGGTCTCCAAATAGTAATGACACTGCTAGGTTACTTGCCATCGGAGAGGAAAGAGGTTTTCCTGGAATGTTGGGTAGCATAGATTGCATGCATTGGCCGTGGAAGAATTGTCCTGCCGCATGGCAAGGTATGTACACCGGCCATGTGCGTGAGCCCACAATCATTCTAGAAGCCGTTGCCTCACAAGATCTTTGGATCCGGCATTCGTTTTTTGGGTTACCAGGGTCTCACAACGATATAAATGTTCTTCACCGTTTCTCTCTCTTTGCAAGGCTAGCCGAAGGGCAAGCTCCAGAAGTTAATTATACCGTCAATGGACACAATTATACTATGGGATACTACCTTGCAGATGGCATATATCCTCCATGGGCGATATTTGTGAAGACAATACCTTCTCCACAAGGGAATAAGAAGAAACTCTTTGCTCAAGCTCAGGAAGCAGTTAGGAAGGACGTTGAACGAGCCTTTGGAGTCCTTCAAGCTCGTTTTGCCATTGTACGCGGACCAGCTAGATTTTGGGACCAAGAAACACTAGGAGAAATCATGACAGCATGTGTCATCATGCATAACATGATCGTCGAAGACGAGCGGGACGGAGGGCCAGAAGACTTCAACTACGAAGGAGTAGGAGAGAGTGTGACTGTTTCTCATGAGCATACGCCAGAAATTTTTGAGTTTATTCAAACTCATCATTCCATTAGAAGCAGGGATACTCACTCTCAGCTACAGGCAGATCTAGTTGAGCACATGTGGGGACGTTACGGAGCCATGTAGGTTTCTACTTGTATGGGGGTATGGAGTTATCTTATGTATGTTACTGCATCGTTCGTGAAATAAAAATTAGTTTTCGTACTCTTCTGTTCGTACTTAAATATTACATATAGCTTAACAATTTGTACTAGAGTACTTCGAAAGACATAGAGTTCACATAGTAGTCCGTACAGCAGAACGACAGATACAAGAATAATAACATCCGACTCAGCGGCGTCGCCTAGCAATGATATCGTTCTGCATACTCGTGTAGTACTCCTGTTGTGCCGCTGACATAGCACTGATGTTCAGGTTCATAATCCTGTCCTCTTCCAGCATTCTCTTAAAATCTAACTCTCTTTCCCGTACCTCAATCGACTTTTGCTCATTTGCAATCTTCTTGTCCTCTTGCGCAATTCTCAGTTTCTCATTCTCAATCCGTTCTTCTTCCAGTGCATAATGCCGTGCGTAGCGTTCTTCTTGTCTGAGCTCTTTCTGGGAGTCTGTCTCAGTTTTGATTGACCAAAGAGACTGTAACACATTCTTGTAGACCTCGCTATCTTGAGAGGAAGAACTTTTACCTCCGCGAAGTCGTTCTTTCGCCGCCTTCTTTCCAATTGGCCTGCCGATTACCTCCGTCTCTGGAGTACCACCTCCCACCTCAGCTTCGCACTGACTTGAGTTCGTGCTAGGCGTAGAAGAACCTGGACTGGCATGTATGGTTGTCTTCTGTTTCTTAGAGGATAGCCTATCCGTCCATTTCGGATGGTAGCGTAAAACATTCCAACAGTGCAAGAAGGCAAAAGCTTTCTTCTCTTCCGCCGCGAACACACTACAAGCCTGAACAATCTGTGCATAATAACAAGTCTTATTACCTATGCATAAGCACGAGACTACAAATAAAATAAAAGATAGAAGACTGGTACCTTATCATTTTCTGTCGTCCCGCTCTGCCTTCGACGCTCAATACGGTCATAGCATCCACAAAACTTGTTAACGTTCTCTTGAATAGTACACCAACGTTTCAGCAGAGAGTTCTGATTGCGGTCTGACTCGAAATCCTTGTTCTCCAGAAAGTAATGGTGGATCCTACTCCAATAGGTAGAGCGAGACTGCTCGTTACCCTGTGCTGCATCCATACTAATGTTAAGCCATGCCGACACCAGCAACAAGTCTTCCTTCTCGTTAAAATTCTTAGTTCTCTTGTTGGATCGATTAGTGGGAATTTCTTGTGCACTTGGGAACTGTTGCTCATCAATAGGTGTAAAATGTTGGGTACCATCCCAAGCGATGCTGTCATTTCCCTCACTCAGCAAGTTTATGTACTCATCCATCTCTTTTCTGTTAACACAAGTAGTCCTCATATTAAGAACAAGTCAGACATCATTATGTATCATACAAGAACAAAACACATCGATTAATACCAATACCACAATTCATAAGTTTTCAAGGTACGATAACAGTAGTGCAGCAATAAAGGTTACACATTACATATAGCTTCGACAGTACAACACTAATGGTTCCACATTACAGACATAAAGAAAGTACTACAGAATACAGCTACTACTTGTACAAGGACTCGAGATCAATATCCTCGTCGTAGCAGTACTGGTAGTAATCACGTTTACCGCTATCATCAGATTCGTAGTCGGCTGCTTTAACATAAGCTGGGTCTATAAGTTGTAGTTCGACGTCGTCTTTCCATTCTGGTGGACAAATCCTTTCGAGCCTATCCGTAGACTGCGTCCCAACTTGAGCCAGCCCATCAGCTAAGACTTCAACTTGTTGCATCAGAACATTCATTTCATTTTCTAATGGAGTTGACAAAGGAGAATAGTTATCTAGGGCTAATTTTTTTAATGACCTCGCTATCCCCTCTAGTTCATTAATTGTCCAAGCCCATCCTTCCTTTAGTTTCTTCGGATCCAGGTCCATGCCTGTTGATCAAAGAGCTATAATTGAAGTCCTACAATCTGGTTGCATATTTGTAATCACTTACGAAGACAACAACTTAATAGTGGTACTTACAACTTAAGAAAATGATAGCGAACTACTCCTTCTGTACAAAATGATAAGTACATGATCAACTTAAGAACACATCAAAGAGCTATAATTGAGGTGCATATCATCACTCTTGTGCCCATTTGTTTATTTTTGTGACACAAGCATTGCATTACTGTCTTTAACTGCAAGAGTAACACGAAATTCTTGTCCTAAAATCCAACAACACCATAGCTATGTAGCACACATAAATAGGAAAGCTTCATGATGAAGCTAAAGTATAGAGCATATACTGTAATTAAGTTAATCGCATTCATTCTACAGCTGCTAGCAGTTCTGACTCCAGTTTCAGAGCAGTGATCTAAGTATCTCAAAGCAGAAAAGATACCATGAGCTTTGGCTCCTGATTTGGAGCTGAGATTATTTTCAGACAGGTGCAGGTGATCCTACTGTGGGATTGTTGGTGAGGATCAGAAGTTAATGCCAATCCGGCAAAATGTGTGCCTTCGCAAAGTGTAAACATGAGTAGGCTATCATTTTTCTTTAGAGAAATACAATTGGACTATTACTCATCTTACCAGCATCCAACTAAAAATGTGCTACACAGGTTAGCTAATGGAGCTATGGAAGTAAAACATTATCTCATATCCTTTCCTTTGGCATGATTCCAGAGAAAACAAAGCCACAACAACATGGAGACAAAGTAATTATATACCATGGCTTGGTTACAGATCAAGCCTATTTCTTATGTCATATAATCCAGTAACTACCAGTCCGCCAGTTGGAAAGAATACACATGGTATAAAAGGTGAATTGAACTTATACGCTAGCATCTAAATCTTTTTTATCATTGTAGCAGCGCTGGAGTGAAATTATGTAATAAGGAATTTACTGCTCCATAATACCGTCCAAATATTGTGCCAAACAGCATGCTTTTTGTATCATTCTGCGTCATTAACCACACAAGAAGGCTAGTTCAAAAAAGAAAGGAACAACACCACGCAAGAAGCCTAGTACTGATTGCAAAGCTCAGTTCTTTTTCGTTCGGGAAGGAAAGGGGAGGATAAACAAATTACCTTGTCTTTGATCTGTTCTGGGCTTCGTTCGCACCAGTCGACGGTAGGGCGTTCAATGACCGGAGCTTGGTCGGGTAGGGGCGGCGTGCTGGTCTTGACGAACGGCGCGCTCCGGCGGAGGGGCGTGGTAACCGGCAGAGGCAGCGGAGCTTGCGGGAGCTCCGCCCGATGAGGACGAAGGCGGCGCTCGGGCTTGAGTCCGGTGGGGAGTGGCCGGCGGGGAAGGGGCAACCAAAAACATCAGCACAACCAAATACATCACGACAACCAGAAACCTACCCTCCCCTAAAACAATGCGCAACCGTGTTTTTCCCCTCAGATCTCGATCCAAACCCTAGAACGCGCCGCCCCTACCCAACCACCATCCAGATCTACCACCAATTTGGATCGATTTGCAATCACCCTTTCAGACCCCCAGAGATCCCGAATCCAAGGCAAGAAAATCACCAGAACAATGCACAAATGGAGCACACATGCCCTACCTGTCCCGAACAAGCTCAGTGGAGACTGAATCGGCCGGCGTGGGGTGGACCGTCGGCGGAAGCCTGCGCCTCTCAACACGCCGCGAGAGGAAGAACGGAGATGGATTCCCTTCGGGACGGAAGACTCCGAGCACCCGCGGGAACGCGAGGAAGGGACGCGCGGCGACGTTGGTTGCGATTTGGGCAGTGAGGTTCACTCCCCACCGATGGGGACTGGGGAGAGGCGGAAGGGAAGTGCGACAGCGATGGGGAGTTCGAAGGGAGGCGGGTTGGAGCGTGTTTTTTCGGCCGAATACCCTTTTTTTCGGATAGGGACTCGGAAAGGAGGCGGGCTGGAGTTGCTCTTAGGTCCGAGTTCTCCGATACAGCCTCCCCGAGCTCCACTGGCACCGGAGTCGGCACTGACGCGGAGGTGGCGATGATGTGTTGCAGGCTTGCTGCATCACCACTGCATGTGCCAGGCATCCATGTCGTCTCCTGGTTTCTTTTCATTCTTTTTATCTCGATGTTATCCAAACAGTGGCAGGGATTATTGATTCCGGAGACAAATTTTCACGTGGGTCCGTTGCACCGAAAAACTCCAGCTAGGGATTTATCCATCCCAAGGACTTCCTGCCCTGCTAGCCAAACAAAGCCTTAAGGTAAACTTCTCATATGGTTCCTGTCCTCTGGATGTGTCCTTTTAATCTACCCTTTGTTCACATATTGTTTTGTGTACTACAGATTTTGACTGGCTGCTACATCTTACTTCAGGTTTTCCTTAATTTCTTACCTTATGTACTGCATTGAAGTTACATTATAGGTCTACCACATTTTTACTCTATATGTAGTTAATATTGACTACTGTTATTACATATTTTCCATCATGAAACGGAAATACTGTTGTTGCCATGGGTTCCTTTTAAGGGAAGGGGACTGAAACAAGTTCCGGAGGGTTTTGGAGGATTGCATAAAGAACATTAAGCATCCAGCGTACCACATTAAGGTGACTGGCTTTGGTTTCTCAGATGTACTTTTTGAAGGTGTACCTGAGATTACTTATCAGTTAGTGTTAAACTAATCAGGTACTTAGCTGGCTAAAAATACTGCCCTAGCCAATGAAAGTTGGGACAGGTTTCTGCCGAAGTTTCAGAAGGAATTTCATCGTATTTCTATTAGGGGGCACTACCACTGAAAAGTACTTCGTGTATCTTATGCCTCATTTCTTGCTGCTTTCCAGGAAGAACATCAAGCAAGAGAAGGCAATACTAAGAAGAAACCATACACACCCCTCATCAACAGCCTAGCAAGGTGAAGTCATCTTTTTTCCAAAACTAGTAAGCGTGCACGTGCAACGCACGTCTTCATTAGTAAAAATTATAATTATAAAATATTTAAATTGAGATATTCATAGTACAATTTCACCAATTTTTGTAAAAGGCAATAGTAATCGAGTACACATAATGCAATCGTATTGCTCAATGTTTACCACGCTAAATATGAACTCATTTCTAAATTATAAAGTTGTATCTACTCTGATATAATCCTAAAAACTTTTGGAATTATCTTCGGATGAACATATTTGTTTGAAAATAGTATGCGGACAAATATTTTCAGCCACCGCTGAGATAAAGCTTACATAATGCCACATTTTTTAATCGTCCCCAATAATTCTAAGTCCAGCCAGAGTAATAGCATTTTCCAAACTTGTTTGAGTCTTTTCCACGTAACGTCCGAAAAACCTATAGTGCTCCTTAGTTAAACACACGTATCAACTAACTATAACTAAAAAAATTATAAATTATATTAATCATAGTATAATTTCATTAGAATTTTAACTATGGTTCAATTACATCAATATCAAACACTTTTATAAAAAATTATAAGATATTTATTTTGGTCTTCATGTTTTATAGTAAACGTACATGTGCAACGCACGTCTCGATTGATAGTATAAACTGTAGTGCTGATAGTAAGTAAGCGTGCACGTGCAACGCACATCTTAACTAACTGCAACCATACAAATTTATAAATTCTACTGACCGCAAAATATATATCAAACCGATTACCTTTGTAAATTATGAAGTTATATATTAATAACTGTAGACTATATTAACCGTGGTTCAATTACATTAAAATCAGATTTTTTTAAACAAAACTATAAAATATTCACCACGGTCTTCATGTTTTATTGTGCAAATATAATCCAATGTAGGTCAACCAGGCAAATATAGTTTAGTTTGAATGTGCTTGTTACATGGGCGAGACACTTGAAAAGAACAACTACGTGCAGAGATACTAAAAATGCAATCCACTGTTACCATCTTAGCTTTAAGCTAACTCCAATGACATAGACCAACCACATAATACATAGCTTACATGTATAACTTAAGACTGCTTCCTACTTAACCATCACTGCTAGCTCTGCAGGTACAGAGTTAGCAAAGTTACCAATTCCTATGTGGTGATTATATCAAACATAAAATACCTTAATCCTGATATTAATACATTTGAGATCAAGGGGTAATTTTGATGGTCCAAAAACTTCCAATCCGGCTGTGACAAATCTCACTTGGACCTTTTGCATAGAAGGATGGTCTAATATTGAACATTAGTGGCGAAGTGCTCGCTTCACTCTGCTCTGGAGGCTTGGAGTTTATCTGCTTCCAATCCTCCTGGTGAAGCAAGCGCACATGACTTCTTTTGCATCTCTTTTATCTCTGTACTTCATATGGTTTCTGACAAAGGAAAAACATTTTGCCTTCGTTTAGTTCACTCTGTTCTCGTTAAGTGGGATATATTTGGATCTTCAAGTTTTGATTTTGGTGATGTTAAACAAACCAGATCTGCAGTTCTCAACAAATGAGGATGTAAAAATGATGAACTTAACGGTTGCATGTAACAGTGGAAGTAAACAGAAGCTGCAGGTAGGCAGCCAGCTATCCATAACATTTGAGATAGATAGGACAATGAAAACTGAAAAGATGGATAGCTTGTCTACACAGGTAAACTGAGGCGGTTGTGTGCATTTTTGTTCTTGCTTACTTTACACAGCATATGTACTTCATCACATAAAGGGCAGACTGGTTATGCTTTGATGTTTGAACCTTCAAATATTATCGTGTTTTGGATTAGTCACCTAGCTTTGGATGTAACATGCTAGTTGAATTTGTTAAGTACGAATATCCTTTTTGCAAATGGTAGAGAGACAAGAAAAAGGCCAACGTACCTCTTTCCAGCACAGGAAATACAGGAAATGAAAGAAGCTAAAGATGTCCAATTTATAAGGTATCAAAATCATATTTTCAGCTTATTTGGGTCTAAACTAACAGATGCATGGACCAATTGCTCCATAATTTCTCCAGAGGACAGATTGCTTTTGAAGCCCATAGTTCCAGTAGCACAGAATCTACAGCCCATCTTGCACCCTACCTGTGTTATATTGTAGAAGCAAAATCGATACAAGTAATCAGAAAGTCACAAGCCTAACAAGGATCACAGTATGCTCATGCACATAAAGTTACCAACAGGTTACCAGAAGCAGTACTTGCAATGAGTGTTAAGCCATTAGAAACAAGTTTCAATGATCTTACTAAAGCACTGGCCATCCAATATGAAAGGCAAATATATATACCTGTGATGACACACACAGAGTTGAACGAACTCCTCCAGGGCAAGGTTTTCCATCATACTTCCCCAGTCATGTATCGTATCGCATGATCACTGCTTCTATGGATTCCCAATTCTACAGCCACAAATTTAAGCGTGATAAGGCAGATCCCCTTCGGTATTATAAGTTCGAACAAGCTAACAAGCAAAAGAATCTTTGCCACAAAAAAAAAGCAAAAGAATCTGACAGCAATAACAAAAGAAAAGGTGATTCACATAGAAGCAAACAAATCAAATCAAATTGGCAGTGGTGATAAAATGGTACTAATACTAAAACGTGCATGCAAAGCTGCAAATTAACATTACAGAGTTCAATTTGTGGTTGCATTAAAATTCAGATGATAAGCTAGCTAATACAGTCCATGCTGTCCTAAGTCATAACACATACGTCGAAGCATTCCAGCTTTGCATCAAGAGTGTTATGATCACCAGGGCAAGTAAATGGCTTATCTACAGAGAGAGAAACACATGCTAACATATTACCGCAGAAGGCACTGGTAATAATTTGTCCACGAATTTCCTCGACCGCAGTTATATTAGTTGCTTCAACCAGTCCACTTGAATCAAATAGCACAATTCTTAATGATTGGCGTTGGAATGAAGTTCCTAGAACAGAATCAATACATTTTGATTCAATATTAGGAAATTTTTATCTTAGTTTAGTAACGGATAAACACGAATCCACCTATGTAATAACCCTGAGATCACTTAGACATTTACTATTGTAGGGCCTCCTTGACGGCAAAAGACTTCAATAGGTCCTACACACTATCTGGGGCTTATTAATGCAATGGAAAGTTACAAAAGCTATAAACCGGAAAGGCATAGCAAAGAGAAGGGAAAACTCAATGAATTGTCTTAGACAAGGTCCAAACCAGGGTAGAACTGTCAAACCGGACAAGGTGCACTATCTCAATTTCATACCTAGGGACAAAGAATAGGATAGCGAGGGGAAGTGGCATATTACGATAGCCTTATTCGCATCAACTGGTCGTGAATTCACTGTATGGACACTTATATACATATAGTTACAGAAACCTTAAGCAATAGCTAATTAGTATAAACACTGTAGTATCATCAAGCTCTCATCGGTATAGATCACAAACAAAGAAAAAATATTTTCAAAAGAGTTCAAAAAAGTCAAGTATATGTACACGAACGAAGCATTTCCAAGCTTTATCAATCATATAATCTTTCAAGAGTAATCTGCAATAATCTGACAAAGCAAGCTCGTAGGCCCGTAGCATAAAAGCATAATCACCAAGAACTCTAAGCTAGGACCATTTATATTTCTGCCATTTCATATGAAACCTGATGTGACTGCAACCACATTGATCTCCGCACTGGAAACTTGCAGATATAACAATACAATTGCACTGTGATCAAGTGCTCAAAAACATAAATGTACCTGCATATTGAAGGCCACCATCTAACCATCGTGCACCCAACCAAGAAATGGATTATAGTTGGATCTCAAGTATATTTTCTGTGTGAACCTCTTTGGAACAAAAAAGATTGAGGAATTTAGTAGATGGATTAGGAGAGGATATTGACTACCACAAACGCATAGAAAGATTGCACATTCATATTGTCTATCTTTTTTCTTTTGAGAAACAATTATCCATCTTCAAATCTCAGTTACAGAGATGGAAGAAAGGAAAATGCTAACAAGATCAACTTCATTTACTCATAAGGTGTATACCTCACAAAGTTGATACCTCAGGGTGAGGAAGCAAATAGCAGGGGAAACAGGGAGCCAGCCAAACAAAGAAATGATAAGCACGTCACAATCAAACAGACAGTGAGTAGAAGGAGTGTAAACACACGCGAGAGGAAAGCAAAAGAGTGGAGCACCAGAATAGCTAACACCTCTACTGTGGTTATCCAAATAAGCACGCTGTGGAATAAAAGAACACACACCAACAATATGAGCAGACCTGTCATATGATATTATTAGTGCTAACAAAAAAAAATCTTTGGACACACAATGGTTAGGTTTTACTCTTCATAAAACAACATCTTTAAGACTTTAGGCAAGCCTACTGTCAAGATCTCTGAAATTCAGGTTTTATCTATAACCCACTTGAGATAATTTATTAAGAATATTAACAACAAAATAAACCAATTAATCGTGTGATCTCGTGAAATAGAGGCCTCGAAACTCAATGATGCTTGATTGATCTAATAGTTTCACTATATATAACTTTTGAGAGAGAGAGAGACTTTCTTGCAAGATGGAAGTCTCCAATGCAGGAGCAGCATCTAAGAAAGAAACCAGAGAGAAGAAATCATAGCTGTGGATTGAGCTCCTTGATCCACCAATATAAATGTTCAAGTACTTGAGGCGGAGGAACTTAAGCTTGCTGGGGACCATTGGTGTACTGATCGCCTGAAATTAGAAAGCCCATGATGATACTTAAAATGGTAAAGTTCACTTCAAGCTAAAACATTCTAACATTAATACTGTAAAACCAAATGACAAAATGCCTCATCCAAAAGGGATCAGATGCATGAAAATAATCCAGGAACTCCAGAATCGAGGATTATCTTTACCTCTCCATCTTTAACACAAATAACATGAGGTGTAAATCTAGCTCCTGCTGACCCTGCAAAATGTAATTCAATCAAGAGCATAGATCAAGCACATGCACATGCCTAAAAAAACAAGCACGGCGACGCATTTTAAAACTTCATCCTAAAAAGAACTATAAACAGACATATAAGACTTCAGTTAAACTTCAGCTAACAATGTAACAAACCAAACAGTGAGGATCCTTAACTATACATTACAAACAATCACTGAAATAATTCAGGAAAACCTGTGTATCCAACATGTACACTAAATAAGAGGTTCCTGTTTAAAAAACAAGAATGGTACAAAAGTAATTTCCCGACCACTCCACCTGCAGTCTGCACACAGTGCATCATCCCAGATCTAATCAAAGCCAATCAACAACCCTGAGCAAGTCCAGAGTCTAGGCGGTAATTCTCTAATTTCTAAACAGATAATTAAAAAAGAAGAGGAAAACATTTCCTGCAATTTCCCTCTTCTTGAGCTTAACAAAATAATGAAACTTAACAAAAATGGACTAAAGGGCATTGACATCACCGTGCAATTAGACACAAATTGACATCAGGAGCTAAATCTGCCCGTTCCTCTGGGTCGATATACACAGCCTCATCATCGTCAGTGAATGTTTCTTCATGCTCCCAGTCATTACCTGAAAAGGCAAGTCTCCCCTATGATGCCAATCTGGAGCTTAGAAAAATGCTAATGATATATAGGCAATGTTGATTCTTTTTGCAGTGCAAACATTTTGGAATAGCTCTCTGCAATAGAGCAAACTGAATCTCAAACTGATGGCTCGATCATGTTACATATAGTTGCTAAGACTTAGTAGGCTATTAGCAAATATGAATAAAAGCAATTTGCAACATTCTTATCCGAGGTCATGTAATATAATGCAAATATGGCATGTATTAAAGAAGATTAACAACAACAGGGAACTAACACAAGCATATGCTTCAGACTATATAAAGGAACCTTGATGGAAAAATTGTGGAAAGATATATCTTGAGAATCCCAAAATCTAATATCTAAGTGTTTCTCTGATGTAATCTCATTCATATTACCAAATGTATTTCTAGTGTGAGAGATATTAGCCATTAAATAGCAGAGACAAGGCTTCATCCAATAAGGAATAACAAATAATGCTCCCAGAAAAAGAATGTCAAAAGAAATTGCAAGGTGAGCAAAATAATAGTAAACTTCAAATTATCATATAGTCATAGACTATGAATGTAGCTGTGTAGGTCAACTATGGAAGCATTCTAATATGATCAAAATTGAGAAGCAGACCTTTCTCAATTTCATCATCCAAATCAAAGTCTAGATCTTTTCCACTTCCTCATCATCATCCATGCCCCTCCTAAAAACCCAAAGCATATGTAGCATGCAAGAAATTAGTACTTGCAGTGCATATCAAATTGCAAATAGAGATAGATGGATATATGGAACACACTGAGACTAAACTGCAAAAACTATTTACCGAAGAATATATGGATATCAAATTAGTATCCAATCCTATAGTGTTACTCCTAACGGTAAGAACAAAGTAGGGTAATGAATTGAAGATCAAGAAATCTCACCAATGCCAGCGCACGGAACACACTTGCAGATGGTATCCTTCCCCTTCTTCCTGAAGTAGCTCACCAATCCTGTCCCCTGGCAGCTCCGGCACTTCCCCGTCCACTCATACGAAACAATCTTGCAATCCTGCAATCCAAAGCCACACAAACACACATCTAAAAATAGGCACCATATCCAAACCCAAATCACCAAAAAAAAACACCGCAACCGCACCCACATCGATCTTCACGTTGCAGCTGAGGCGGCGGTCGAGCTCGTCCCGTGACATCGGCTCAGTCCCCGAAATGGTCAAGGGGATCGGGAGCGGCTCCACGTCGTCGACCAGGTAGCTCTCCTTCTCCCCAGACCATCTTTCCCACCACCTCCTCCTACTGCCCCCCTTCTTCTTCTCCTCGGCGCCCTCCTTGGCCTTGATGCCATAGGAAGATGAACCAAAGAAAAATCATCATGACAATTTGACAATGTCACTGCACAATTTTTATAACTCAAGAACAGATCTTCCTTGCCACTGCAAGGAGATCTCTTCAGTTAATAAAAGATAAAGGCTGATCTTGAGGAAGTTGCTACTGCTGAAGCTGATCTTTTTTAAGTGAATATTTTAGGACTTAAAGTGAGGTATTCACCTTTATTGTCTTTTACCCTATCAGGTTACCAAAGAATAATCGATGACTTGATTATCTTATTCCATATCATCTTTACAAAAGAACAATCAGCTCCATCAAAGTAAGACGAAGAATGCAGTCAACAACGTCGGTTCGGAATGCTCCCAGATAATACCATCTAGTTGCTCCCAAAAGACTTGAAGAAAGCACATTGTTATACATCTTACAAAAGGACATTGTTCCACTCTTTGAGAAATCTGTAATCGGTATTACATAAAAATTTACTTACTGTTATTGCAAATCTTGATCACATTGGGGTGGAATGGGCGTGTGAAATTAGGGCATCAGTTCCATCAAAATATGAAACAATTGCCTCTACAATAGTTCTCTTTTATTTTCCGTGAAGAAAATTTGGAAATTAATCTTGTTCTTTTCAACCAAGTAATAGAGGTGAATATTTATTTTACAGCAACCAAAGAGAATGTGCAATAAACTGGGTGTTTCACTGCAATTTTGACTGATCTTTTGGACTGTGACATCCTTGCCTTCTCGGCGGCGGAGGCGCGGACGCACGGCCATGGCGTAGGCGCGGGGGTCGACGTCTCGGGGGTGAGGGAGGCGAGGGAGCTCCGGCGTCTCGGGGGCGAGGGAGCTCCGGCGCTCCGGTGTCTTGGGGGAGAGGGGGGATCCGGCCGGCGGCTCGTGGGCTACTCGAGGGCATGCAGCCGCGGGGCACAGGGGCAAGCGGCGCGGGGCACACGGCTGCGGAGCACAGGGGCAGGCGGGCGCCGGGCCGAGCGGGGAACAAGGGCGAGCGCCGGATCTGCGGGAGGCCGGGGCGCGAGGCGGCGGAGGCTTGCGGGCGGAGGCGCGTAGGGCGGGCGTAGGGGACGCACGTGGGTGGTGCGCGCGGCGGCGGGTCGAGGGGCGTGCGTGCAGGACGCCGAGGCGTGGGGCACAGGACAGGAGGAGGAGGAGGACGGGGCGGCTGGGTGGGGGAGAAGGGAGGCGGCGGGCCGCGGGGAGAGAAGGGAGGGGGCAGCGGGACGCGCCGCGAGGGGAGGCGGCGGGGCGCGGGGAGAGATGGGAGGCGACGGCGGAGCAAAAGCCGGGGGCGAAACACCGAATAAGTCGGGGGCGAAACACCGGAGTAACGTGATCTGTTCGATGGGTTAGATCCAACGGTATAGATAGTCTCTGTGTATAGTAACCGGGGTGACTCTAGAGAAGAAAAACTCGTCCTTTTAATAGTAGTGGAGAAAAGAGAGACAAAAGATTTGCCTCTTTTCATTAATTAAGAGAGTTTTTACACAACCGACCAAGAGAGGCCAAAACACAAAACAACTAAAGCCTACTCTCCCGACATGAGAAGAAACCATGTTGTTTTTAGAGTTGTTGTACGGTTTGGTATACTTTTTTTCAACAGTTCTGTTAATAGTGTAATTTGGCTATAAGATTTATTCAGTTAGCCAAATTAATTTAACTGTTGATGGTTAAGGTAATGGACTAACAAGCTGTATGGAATTAGTGTTAATTCTTAATGCAGGCTTGACAATTCCAGTATGGCTGAGTGGCTCGCGGCATTCCCGAGTGGTCTGATATGCTGAGTCGCTCCCAGTACTGCCGAGTCGATCGGCACGCCGAGTGGCCCAAGCCGAGTTCTTTCTGGCGGGTCCAAGTTCCAGTGTTGCCGAGTAGCTCGCCGAGTAGCTTACAGCGCTTTTGAGTTGTCTAATGTGCCGAGTTGCTCGTAGTGCTACCGAGTTGTTTGGTGTGCCGAGTAGGCCCAAACTGAGTTCTTGCCGAAGTTGCTCTGCGGGTGGGCCGAGGATATGTTGATTACCAAATTTGGTGCGCAAGACTTGGAAGACAAGAAAAGAGAGAAAGGAAAGCCATGTGTACGTATCAGTTAGGATTAGGAGTCCCGCTTTCCTACGGAAAGACCAGCCACCCTATATAAATATGTAAAGGGTGACGGCCGATTAATATACACAATCGATACATCAAAACCAATCTACCACTTTTACCTTATGTTTCTTTTACCTTTTATCTTGGTTTAGATCTTTACCATTTTGCGTCGAAAAGTGGTCGGTTCTCCTTCACGAAAGCGGGGAGATCTTTGTTGCTTTGCTCGGAAAGCAATCGTTCGTCGTCACGAAAGCACGATAGTTATCTAGGTGTTGCGTGGATCGATTTCGCGTGCAAACACAATTGGCGACTCCGCTGGGGACGAGAAGAAAAGAGCTACACGATGAACACTGACTCCAAGGACAGAAGCATCGTCAACCCCAACAACATCATCGCCGTCACGCTCGACGATCTATCTGAAGATGAGCGGCGAGAAATTGAGCGGCAGCTTGAAGAACAGGCGGAGAGACTCCGGCAAAAATTGGCCGGCTACCAGAAGACGAGAAATGGCGTTATCAAAAAGGTAGTCATGCCGAATCCTTCTTCTGCACTCGATACTGAGGTAAGCAAACCGACTTGTTCTGAAGATGTTGCTCATCTAATTGACGTATCGGTAGCTAGCAAATATGCCTCTGATATGAATAATACGGCACGAACGATCACCCAAGCAGTGGTTAGCCGATTAGATGATTTTAAGGAGCAGCTCAATAAAGATCTGGAGAGTAGTCTACCGCGTCAGGTTTGGTCAATAGTGTTACAAATCAATGATGAACATCGGGACAAACGGCCGATGTTTCCTGACACTAACAGATCTAATGGCCTAATGAACGCTACTTCTATAATCACTGCATCTACTATTCCGACTTCGGTTTCCCAGGGTCTTACCAATGACAACCGAAGTTTTGGCTTTGATACCAACGTGTCGCAACCACATTACCAGACGGTGGCATATAACACACCACCTTTGCCGCCTCTCGGTACCGGGGTTCCTCATGGGCCGGTACCAGATTCTTATTTTAACGTATCTCCGCGGCAAGTCCAACCTTTGTTGCTGGAGTCGACTTTGCATACTTGCGTTCCACCGATGCCACCAGCCAATGAAAGTTTTAAGGACCAACTCGCTAGTATTCTGAGGGAGTTCGGCTTAGAACCTAAGGGTAGAGCTCGTGCATATCAGAAGCCGTATCCTAATTACTTTGATTCAACGCCCTACCCCCGTGGGTTTAGAGTTCCAGACTTCGTCAAGTTTACAGGGGAGGATGGTAGGTCCACCTTTGAGCACATAGGGCAATTTTTGGCACAGTGCAGTGAAGTCAGCACATCGGACATTTATAGAGTGAAGTTATTTCCTCTGTCATTGTCTGGTACAGCTTTTACATGGTTTACGTCGCTTGCTCCCAACTCTATTTCCACATGGGCACAACTGGAGCAGAAATTTCACGAGTACTTTTATAGCGGCGAGACCGAACTTAGGCTCTCGGATTTAACAATGGTTAAGCAAAAATACAATGAACCGGTTTATGATTACATTAGAAGATTTAGGGGAGTTAAGAACCAATGTTTCAGCTTGACCATAGCCGAAAGAGATTTAGCCGACCTTACCTTTTCAGGCTTACTTGCTCATATTAGAGATAGATTAGAAGGGCAAGAATTTTCAGATGTTAATCAAGTCTTGCAGAAAGCTTTAGCGCAAGAGAACCGTGCTAAGGAAATTAAACAGCATAGCCGGTTTGGAGATAACAAGAACAAAAACAAGGAAAAGCCTGCGGTTATTATTGTAGCATATGATAACGACTCAGCTAGCGAAGATGATGTCGACATATGTATAGCCGAGTGGGTCACCCAAGTCGAAGCCTTTCGCGTGTTCTGCTCTGAAGCCTACACCTGCTAAGAGAGAGGAGATTAAGTATACTTTTGATGTTAGCAAGTGTGATAAGATTTTCGATATGCTCCTGCAAGGAAATCTGATCAGAGTAAAGAAGGACATGTGTTTCCATCTGTAGAAGACTTGGGCAAAAGAGCTTATTGTAAGTGGCATAATTCTTTTTCTCATGCTACTAATGATTGTAACGTGTTTCGTCAACAGGTGCAATCGGCCATTAATGACGGACGATTGACATTTGCACAGAGCACCAAGATGAAGCTCGATAGCGATCCTTTTCCCATCAACGTGATTGACTTAGAGAACAAGAAGGTGTTAATTCGGTCAGATCAGGCCAAATCTACAAAAGGAGAAAATGTCATCGTTGATGATAACGCTGCTCTGAGGATGATCAAACCGAAAAATCCAGAGGTCGGAGTATGGAAGATCAATCGAGGAAAAAGGTAAGACCTGAAGCCAAAGTCGACGGTGAAGCAACTGTTGGATAAATATACTTCACACATGTCCAACAATGTGTTCACTCGGCTTGGAGGTGCCAAGCATCCTAGGTTGCCTCTCCGACAAAGTTTTGGTGGTTCCGAATGTTGGCAAGGAAACTCGTATGCTTAGCCGCCATATTTTGCGATGAGTCCGGCATATTGGGGATGCGCGCCTCCTTTCTATCCACAATTTCCTCCATGGGGTTTCAATCCCTAGGCACCATATCCCATTGGACCAACCGGCATTGTCCAGCCGGGTTGGATTCCATCAGGACCTGGGTTCAGAGAGCATCCGCGTGAGAAGAGGACTCGGTTCAATCCAGGGGCCAAATCACAGATTGCTACCATGACTCGGCGCGTTGAACTACTCGGTAGCGCCGAAAAAGACTCAGGGAAATAACTAGCCGAGATGCAAGGTAGATGGCGAGGCTGGCCGCAATCGTGTATGGGTACCAGTTAAGCGCGACGGTCCTAGGTCTGGCAGTACTACCACAGACCAACATGTGCCCAACTCGGACGGGGCAAGTGCTATCCAAGCTCCGGAAAGAGCTCGGCATGGATAGTCTGCCGTGTTGTTCAACCCGCAGATCAACTCGGCAACGCTGGCAGGGACTCGGCAGGTGCAGTTCGGTACAGTGGACAACTCGGTGAATCTAGAAGCAACCAATGCAGCAAGTTCTAGTGCACGAAGAGTTGAAGCTGACAAGCCGACGCTGGATCAGCGGAACAACAGTATGAGGTCAGTTGAACCAGGAACCAAGCCGAAACCTTAGTGGTGCCCCACAGGACTCACACATACTCAGAAACGAAGGGTACAGCGGCTGTGAGCACTTGAACTTAGAGAAGAGCTAGTCGAGAAGAAGCGCGACGAGTGGTTCAACCGGGCTAGACCAATGGTACCCGCAAAAATGACTTGGAAGGAGAAGCGCATCACAAAGGAAGGAGGTGACATCACCAATGATGATATCGGGGAAATACCCACCGATATGGATATCAATATGGTGTTCGAGTTGCCTACTGAGTTTCGTGCACCTGAGTCGGAAGTTGCAGAGCTTGTGCTTGGTCCGAAAAATGCTATATTCGAGAAGCCAACGAAGCACGGACAACACTTGAAACCTTTGTTCGTCAAAGGTCACATCGATGGGAAGCCTGTCGGCCACATGCTTGTTGACGGCGGTGCCGGAGTTAATGTGATGCCTCTTTCGATTTTCTTTAGGTTGGGCCGAAAGGAAGACGAGTTGATGAAGACCAACATGGGGCTTAGCGGGTTCTCGGGAGACTTATCTGAGGCCAAGGGTGTCATTTCCATGGAGCTTACAGTTGGAAGCAAAACATTGCCGACTGCCTTCTTCGTCGTTGATGTCAAAGGCCGATATAATCTTTTGGGACGCGATTGGATTCATGCAAATTGCTGCATCCCTTCTACTATGCATCAATGCTTGATCCAGTGGGTCGATGAAGATGTAGAGGTCATTGAGGCAGACAACTCGTCTTGCATCACTTTTACTGAAACGCCGGTTGATTGGCAACACAGTGGAATGAGATGCTTGACGGGTAGGAATTTATCATATTACGACTACATTAGTATCGGTAGAGATGGTTTTATACCGGTACAGGCACAGCCGGCTAGTATAACTCGGCTTAATGATTTATCTTTGTGAATAATGAATAAAGATGATAGTATTAAGTGGCTGCAAAAGCGTACTGAGGAATATCGTTCCGAATGATATGTATGAAACCATTGAAGATTTTAATGACATAGAAAAACTCGGACAAGGGTTTTCATCAGCCGACCCACTTGAGGAGATTGATATTGGTAACGATGGCGTTCCCAGACCTACGTTCATTAATGTCAACATGGAGGTCGGTCAGAAGAGCAAGGTATGTGCACTACTTAAAGAATTTGTTGATTGCTTTGCTTGGAGTTATACTGAGATGCCCGGGTTGAGTAGGAGTCTAGTCGAGCATAGGTTACCGATTAAATCTGGTTTTAGGCCGTATAAGCAATCACCTAGGCGTTTCAACCCCAATCTGTATGACCGCATCAAAGAGGAAGTCGATCGGTTGTTGAAAGCCAGGTTTATTCTGCCATGTAGGTATGCCGAGTGGATCTCTAACATTGTACCTGTTGAGAAGAAAAATACTGGTAAGCTTAGAGTATGCATTGACTTTAGAGATTTGAATAAGGCTACCCCAAAGATGAATATCCTATGCCAATAGCCGACATGTTGATAAATGATGCTTCTGGGCACAGGGTAATTAGCTTCTTAGACGGCAATGCCGAGTATAATCAAATCTTTATGGCCGAAGAAGACATGTTTAAAACTGCTTTTCATTGTCCTAGCTTTGTCGGGTTGTTTGAGTGGGTTGTTATGACTTTCGGGTTAAAGAATGCCGGCGCCACATATCAACGCGCTATGAATTTAATTTTTCATGACCTTCTGGGCATTGTGCTGGAAGTATACATTGATGATGTCGTCGTTAAATCGGATGGGTTTGACCATCATTTGGTCAATTTACGATTACTTTTCGAAAGGATGCGCCGGTATGGGTTAAAAATGAATCCACTCAAATGCGCTTTTGGAGTGTCGGCTGGTAAGTTCTTAGGGTTTATAATTCATGAACATGGCATAGAGATTGATCCTAAGAAGATAGAGGCAATCAGAAATTTAGAGGAGCCAACGTGTAAAAGGGATTTGCAAAAGCTATTGGGAAAAATAAATTACTTAAGATGATTTATATCTAACCTTGCGGGAAAGATTGAATCGTTTGTTCCTTTACTTCGGTTAAAGTGTGAAGCCAAGTTTACTTGGGGGGCAGAACAGCGGGACGCTTTCGATAGCATTAAGAAATATTTGTCGAGTCCTCTGGTGCTTCGAGCACCCAAGTTTGGTGTACCGTTCAGGTTGTATGTTGCTGCACAAGACAAGGTGATCGGTGCGGTTCTAACTCAAGAAGTCAGCGGGAAGGAGTACATTGTTGCATACTTGAGTCGCCGTCTGCTCGACACCGAAAGTCGGTACATGTTTATTGAGAAATTGTGTCTATCTTTGTTTTATGCCTGTACCAAGTCGACGTGATCAAATATATGTTGCAATAACCGATTCTTAGCGGGCGAATTGGAAAATGGGCTTATGCATTAATAGAGTATGATTTAACATATGAGTCATTGCGTTCTATGAAAGGTCAAGTCATCGCCGATTTCATTGTCGATCATAGGGTTAAAGATGAATAAGATATTAATTATGTGAGTATATGCCCATGGAAACTTTATTTTGATGGATCGGTTTGCAGAAATGGGCAAGGTATTGGCAATGTTGTGGTTTCACCGAACGATGTTGTTTATGAAGCATCCGTCCGATTAGAGTACTCTTGCACTAACAACCAGGCAGAGTATGAAGCTTTGTTGTTTGGTTTACAAAACTTAGTAGATATGGGCGTAAAGGACATAGATGCTTTTGGAGATTCATTGCTAGTAGTTCAGCAAGTTAATGGTGAGTTTCAGTGTTTTGATGGGCTACTGAACAGTTATTTAGACCAATGTTTAGATATAATTAAGTCCCTAGATACTTTTACTATTAGTTATGTGCTTAGGGAAGAGAATTCTAGGGCTAATTGTTTAGCACAGCAAGCATCCGGGTATCAAGTCGGCAGAGGAAAATTTTTCATATCAAAGAAGCCGATGCTAGCTGCTTTCGAAGACAAAGCCGACTTGTTTAGAGTCGAAGCCGACTTGTTTGGGGTCAAGGCCGACTTGTCGGATATTGATCCAGTACAAGGGTCGCCAGTAGCTGAAACGGTGAGTAATTTAGAGCCAGACGATTGGAGAATACCTCTAGCTAGCCATTTGAAGGATCCAGGTCAAACAAGAGATAGGAAAATTTGACGGCAGGCTATAAAATATACTTTGTTGAATGATGAGTTATATCGCCGAACAATAGATGGAATACTGTTGAAGTGTCTGGGTCCTGATCAATCAAAGGTAGCTATGGGAGAGGTACATGAAGGGATATGTGGGACACATCAGTTGGCGCACAAAATGCAATGGTTATTGAAAAGAGCGGGTTTTTATTGGCCTACGATGTTGGAGGATTGTTTTCGATATATAAAGGATGTGAAGCATGCCAGAGATTCGGGAATGTGCAATTGGCACCCGCGGCTATGATGCACCCTATTGTGAAGCCGTGGCTGTTTAGAGGATGGGGCTTAGATTTTATTGGTCAGATACATCCTGCTTCTTCTAAGGGTCATCGCTTCGTCCTTGTGGCTACAGATTATTTCACAAATAGACTGAAGCAATTCCTTTGAAAAATATGACTCATAAGGAGGTGATTAGTTTTGTTTGGAACACATTATTCATAGGTTCGGCATTCCTCAAACTTTAACGACTGATCAAGGTGCTTCTTTCATGTCTCATCAATTTCATGAGTTTGCCGAGTCCTTTAGAATCAAATTGTTGAACTCGTCGTCTTGTTATGCTCAGACTAATGGACAGGCCGAGTCTAGCAATAAGACTTTAATTAAGCTTATAAAGAAGAAATTGAAGAACATCCGAGAAGGTGGCATGAGGTGCTTTCGGAAGCTTTGTGGGCTCATCGGGTATCTAGGCATGGTGCAACTCGAGTAACGCCGTATGAGTTAGTATATGGCCAGGAAGCAGTGCTACTTGTAGAAATTAATTTGCAAGCTCTTAGGATAGCCAGACAAAATGACTTGTCGGCTGTAGATTACAATAACTTGATGATGGATAGGATAGATGATGTCTCAGAAGAGAGGTTAAAAGCCTTACGGGAGATTGAAAAAGAAAAAATTAAGAGTGCCCAAGGCTTACAATAAGAGGGAAAGGGAGAAATCGTTTCAGATAGGAGATTTAGTGTGGAAAACGATTTTGCCTATTGGAACTAAAGATAATAAATTCGACAAATGGTCGCCGAGTTAGGAAGGCCCGTATAGAGTTGTAGAGATTGTTCCTGGAAATTCCTATTTTGTACAAACTCTGCAGGGAGAGGGTTTACCTAAAGCTCTCAATGGAAAATATTTGAAGAAGTATTATCCTAGCGTGTGGCAAGAGGCTTGATGGCCCTATGACCGATATATCATTTAAGATATCGCCCTAAGCAATGGTGTGGCCCGTAGTATTTTTGGTAAATACAATTATACCAAAAACAGGGGGGGCATGTGTTAATAGTGTAATTTGGCTATAAGATTTATTCAGTTAGCCAAATTAATTTAACTGTTGATGGTTAAGGTAATGGACTAACAAGCTGTATGGAATTAGTGTTAATTCTTAATGCAGGCTTGACAATTCCAGTATGGCTGAGTGGCCTGCGGCATTCCCGAGTGGTCTGATATGCTGAGTCGCTCCCAGTACTGCCGAGTCAATCGGCGCGCCGAGTGGCCCAAGCCGAGTTCTTTCTGGCGGGTCCAAGTTCCAGTGTTGCCGAGTAGCTCGCCGAGTAGCTTACATCGCTTTCGAGTTGTCTAATGTGCCGAGTTGCTCGTAGTGCTACCGAGTTGTTTGGTGTGCCGAGTAGGCCCAAGCTGAGTTCTTGCCGAAGTTGCTCTGCGGGTGGGCCGAGGATATGTTAATTACCAAATTTGGTGCGCAAGACTTGGAAGATAAGAAAAAAGAGAAAGGAAAGTCATGTGTACGTATTCAGTTAGGATTAGGAGTCCCGCTTTCCTACGGAAAGACCAGCCACCCTATATAAATATGTAAAGGGTGACGGCCGATTAATATACACAATCGATACATCAAAACCAATCTACTACTTTTACCTTATGTTTCTTTTACCTTTTCTCTTAGTTTAGATCTTTACCGTTTTGCGTCGAAAAACAGTCGGTTCTCCTTCACGAAAGCGGGGAGATCTTTGTTATTTTACTCGGAAAGCAATCGTTCGTCATCACGAAAGCACGATAGTTATCTAGGTGTTGCGCGGATCGATTTCGCGTGCAAACAAGTTCGTGAGCTGGGGGACAACAGTTCTGTCCTGCAACTTTATGTTTTCATTCCAGCTGTCCATTCTATAGTCAAATAATTCATTTCATGTTATTTTCCAAGATCAGTGCAGTTTAGCAGGTTACTTGAATCGGAGGAAACAACATCCACAGGCTATAGATTTCCCATGTTTTTCTTGTACTATGTGGGTACGGTAGTAGTTTTTTTTTGATAAAGGAGTTTCCTCCCGGTTTCCACTAATAGAAATCAACATCTACTAACTTTTTTTTTGAGAGCAACATCTACAAACTTGTCTCAGCACCAAACACATAAAGACCGAAGATAAAACGAGCTGACCACTGTTGCCCACCTAGAACGCCAACACAAGACATTCAAACAAAACAAGCATTACAGTCTATGATCGATCGCACCCACATTCACAGACTAGAGCTACTGTAAACGAAGCAAAGAGGGTCTCCATCCTTTTGACGCCGTGAAGATATCCATTGCAATCTGCTCCATTAGTTGCGCTCCTCGCACGATTTGCTGCTCACTTGCCTCGCTTTCCTGCAGGATAGCCCAAGTTTTCATAAACTGACAGATATAGTGAATGACAGTGTGTGGGTTAGTAATCTGCTTCTGCCTGAAACAAGCAATAATCTGCTTCTGCCTGAAGCAAGCATCATTACGCAGCTTCCAAATCCCCCAGAGAACTGCAGCTACTCCCATCAACAAAATAGATTTGAGCTCACCCACAAAGTGGTCTAGCCATATCCCAAATAAGGTTTGCACTCCATTTGGGATGGTGGGCAGAACAAAAGCACAGCTGGCCACCCCCCATACATACCTTGCCACTGGACACATGAAAAATAGATGATCAATAGTCTCATCTCCCCCACAAAATTGACATTGTTTAGAACCTATCCAGCCACGATGAATCAAGTTATCCTTCGTGAGGATACGATTCGTTACCACCAACCACATAAACACTCGTATCCTGGTTGGGATCTTACATTTCCAGAGAAATTTATGTGGAAATGAAACCCTGTCAGCGCAAAGGACTCTATAAAAGGAGTTAACTGAAAACACCCCATTCTTAGTTGGACGCCAAATTAATCGATCCCTGTCATTAGAAAGTGTACATCAGGAACATTGTTCCACCAACTGATGGAAGAGTAAGATCCTATCATCCAATAAATTTCTTCTAAACAGATATTCAGAAAGTCCCTCAGAGAAGATTTGAGCAACTGTAGCTTTCTTATTATACACAATATTATACAAAGAAGCATACCTAATTGCTAATGGCTCACTTCCCAGCCACAGATCCTCCCAGAACAGAGTATTACACCCATTACCTACTTTCTTAGAACAATGTGCATAAAACAGGTGTTTCATTTTCATAATTCCTGTCCAAAAGTGTGAATCCCCCTGTTTACGCTTAACCTGAACCATTTCCTGTCCTTTGAGGTATTTCTTCCTCAACAAAGATTGCCAAGAACCCTCAGAATGTTCCAAACTCCATAACCACTTACCAAGGAAAGCAATATGCATTTTTTGTAAATCAAGAACTCCCAACCCCCCTTGGTCTTTTGGTGAGCAGACCATTTGCCAATTGGCCAAGTGATATTTTCGGATTCCTTGGTCCTCCTGCCAAAGCAACCTAGCTCTGCAAATATCTAATCGTTGCTTGACCGCACTGGTAGCTCATAAAAAGAAATCATACACAACGGCATAGTGCTGAAGCTTGCATTAAGCAGTATAAGTCTTCCCCCAATAGATAGCAATTTTCCTTGCCAACACCCTAATCTACCTTCCATTTTATTCTCAATTTGCTTCCAGTCAGAATTCATCAATCTTTTATCTTGTATTGGAAAGCCCAAATACCTCATAGGCAAAGTGCCTATGTTACAGGTAAAAATTTGGCTAAAATCTGCCTGATGAGACACAGCATTTTCAAAGCAATATAAATCACTTTTATGGAAATTAATCTTAAGTCTAGACATCTGCTCAAAGAGACACAAAATAAACTTTAAATTTCTGGCACTCTCTAAATCATCTTCTAACAGGAAGATAGTATCATCTGCATATTGCAGAAGAGCTAAACCCCTCTCCACCAGGTCAGGAACAAGCCCTTTGATCAAACCAAATTGCTGAGCTCTAGTTAAAAGAATAGCCAAGCCATCTGCTGCAAGATCAAAGAGGAGAGGAGATAAAGCATCTCCCTGCCTCATGCCTTTGAAGGGTACGGTAGTAGTTGAAAATGTTCGCTTCTGTTTGCCAATTTTCTTTTGCCTGTCGTGTTACCGTTTGATTAATTTGTCATTCTGGACGCTGTAGATTGATCTTGAACTGGAGAGTGGTGAGTATTTCCTGAGTGACAAAAAGAAGTCAGCAAAGAAATGGCAAGAGAAGCTGGACAAGCAATCAGAGAAAGCGGAAGAAAACAAAACAAAGAGAGAAGCTGCATTTATTCCTCCAAAGGTTAGGTTTTCCCTTTGTGTTTTTATCAGTGTGATTCTCCTCCCTTTGTAGTAGTATTAGTTACTGAACACTCGTTATTTGTTTCAGGAGAACACTGCAGGGCCATCTGATTCTGCCATCTCTACCAATGGTAGTAATGAGGTTGCTGATATGGCAATGTCCTTAAAGGTACACTGCTGTAGTTGTTTTACGCTTTACTAAAAAAAATTCATGTCTGACCATTTAACTTGTTTTGGAGTATGGGCTGCTGTTATTCCATTAGAATGGTCATCTCATCATTGTGAATCTCCTCTATCCGCAGAAGAAGGCAAAGGAATTAAGAATGAGTGAAGCACACGAAAATGTGAAAGTCGAGTCATATGTTGCGAGCAACGAAGAATCACGCCCCCAAAAGAACCACAAATCGTCCAAGTCCAAGTAACGGCGATTTGAGTGCAATACGTCGGTGACCTGGGTGATTTTTCTTTTCTTTTTAGTCAGTCGAACCATTGCCATTGGGGCAGGTCATACAATCAAATAGATCAAACTTTGAACCTTTCGGTGGCCTGTTCTTCGTGGAAGTGTTACTCTGCACGGTTTGTGGTCTGTTTGTCGGCAGCTGTCATCAGATTACATCAGGAACATCAACATTTTTTTCCGCATATTCTGTCGCGTTTATTTAACTTGGGTGCAATCTTTGTGGACTGTAACTTGCAGGCCGGCCGTATCCGAGTATCCGTCAAGAGGCTCCCCCTACACCTGATGGACTAGGCCGTTACTTCGCCGGCCCTGCTACTTCAGCTCAATAACGTCCAATGTGGACTTGAAAGATGAACCCACTCTTCGGTCATGCACTGATGCCCTTGCAACCTGTGTACTACTTTTTTTTTAAGAACTGCTTTTTAGGGACCATGCTGCGTCTCAAACACTTCTTTCTTAAGAAAAAAGAACATATTTTTTTAAGGAAAAGGCAGGCGTTATGTCATTCGTATAGATAGAAAGAGCTAGTTCAAAATATGTACAGAGACCCAAAAAACAAAAAGTGATTACTCAAGGGAGGCGGAGACGACTATATGGGATCCCTTCCCGCCGGGGTCTAAACTCTACAGAAAGCCGAACTCCATTGCTCAATGATTTCCTCAGCTCCTCTTGTACCAGAGCTGCTACTTCGTCGGCATCAGGGCCTTGTTCTGGAAAACAGGGCGGACAGCTGCGTCTCAAAAGACAAATACTCAATCAGAGGCAGCATTGCAACGTAGTGATTCCATCATAGTCTATCAAACTCGGAATATATATTGGAAGCGCGAGCTTTGGCACAGGTATTTATTAGCACCGTAATTGGAGCAAGGAACAGATGATTAAAACAAAAGATGCGACTCAAAAGCATCGCCATCCAATATAGTAATCCTATGCTTACTGCCACCGATGATTGGATCCCATGCTTTGAGGTGACACCATCTCTTGCTTGGATGGGCCAGAATTCGAGATCCCAAAGTTCGGAACAATGCCGCGCCTTTTCATGTCAAGTTCATCAGCAACGTGGAAGACATAATTGCTTTCGGTTACTGGTGCTGGATGCGCCCTGGCTTTTTGACTTGATTGCAACTGGGTGTCTAAAAAGGGATCCTAATTTCCTCCCCAAAGAGAAGACACCCAAGTTTCCTGATAGTACATGATATAGTTCATTAGTAATACTATACTGACTTCATATCAAAAATGTATTCCCATTTATATCAGCAAGGAGCCAAGGACCACACTGTCCACACAGCCAAAAATACATATGCAAGAATCAGATGAATAGACTAGTAATGGATCAAACAGAATTTTACCAAAATGAACAGCAAATACTGCACTATGCACCAAAAGAAAATCAAAACATCTTCAAGTACCAAAAGTTAATGCCAGAAAGAGAATTTGGTTGCATCACTACATGCCATACTAATACACCGGGCAGCTGACAGGTTACTGAATTTCAATTGTTACTTTTTGTTAGAGGTCTTCGGAGAGCATATACCTGAGATTAGGACCAGATCCTCTTCCATTTCATCCTTCAGAGAGCCAGTGATGTGCTCATCGACCTATTACAGAACTACAGAAGAAAGCTATACAATACATACATCTTGTTTCAAGAAGTCACAGCCACCATGAAGTAAGTAGGAATACTGTCACACAGCTCTGATTCCACAACCTGATGAAATCTCGGGGTAAAGAAACAGGACAGTGAATTAGAGCTCTTATTCCACAAACTGATGAAATGTAGCCCCCAATGGTTACATTAACTTCTCACATGATCAGGCAGACAGGTTACACACCATGAACAGGAACTCATTGACAAATGATGAAACAAGGCTCAATTTTATCAGTGACAAATGATGTAACAAGGCTCAATCTTATCAATCCTAGCTAAAACAACATTGATCAATAAGTAGACCATTCAGAAAATATTCACTGCTTGACAGAACACCATCTAACTTAGCTCATTACTGGCAAGCAAGGTAACCATGATCTTCTAGAACCGGAGCAAATCAGCCGTACACAACTAAACAAATAGAAACAGATGTGCTGCTGTCATTTGTCCATTTAACGTAGCAATTAGAAAACCAATATCTTGCATGAAGAAAAGTCATCTCTATAAGTCCCTCTTTGATTACTTTCTAACTGAGCATATGAAAAGATAGTATACATAAATTCTAAATCATACAGCTCGAGAAAAACAAATAAAATAGCACATCAACAAAATTGATATATCTCTAAATCTTGTAAGGACTTACAGAGCATTATTGAGCAAACAAAACAAATAAAAATTCTAGTATGAAAAGTATATCTATAGGGGCAAAGCAAAGGCTGTGTGCCATTTTTCTCCTCAAAGCATTTTTGGTGGCACGACTTCTTACACCTGTAGTGTAGGCTGGATCATCAAGGACATACATGATCACCAAAACGACTGCACTTAGGAACTTTTGACCACATATTTGCCATGAGAGCACCTTCAGTGAGGATAGCTCTTCCTGCTCCCTTCATCTCATCTCTCTAAGAAAAACTACTTGTGGTTTATCTCTAACCCCTTCGTTCAATTTTCCAAGAATTCTTGGCAGCTTCAGCAGATGAATTACTAGAATCTCCAACTTTGTCCTTGGGCTTAGAGAAAAATGGATCCCATTCATGAGGTCCAATTGTCCGCTGCCCTTCTTCTAACAGATCATACTTCCAGCTATTCTCTTCGATAAAATCTTTATCTTCACTGTCTGCGATGATATCCCTTCTCAACTTTGTCACTTTGTTAATGATTGCCCCTACAGAAACATCAATGCATCCTTTAAGGTTTCCAGTTTCGACCTTGGATCAGCATATATCACCCTTGGTATGAGATTGATGACCTCTTCCCTCATCTTTGTGACAACATCTGGATGAATACTTTTTAGCCTCTCCTCAATGCTGACATTTCCCTTCCGGACACCATCTTCAGGGATGAAGACAGAGTACCTTGTATAGTTCTTCGGAAGATGCCATGTATATTGGACATATGCTGAACCAGGATGGAAAAAAACAGGTATGCAGCCAGCCAACATTGAGTCAAAGGCAGATCTTCTAGTATAGGAATCACCCTGGGGCTGCAAGCAGAACAAGGAGCTCTGGAACATCTTCATGATTGCGCTTGGGGAGTGGCACTTGCTCTCTCCAAGGTCACACTCCAACAATTTACAAAAACTTGATGCCCTGCATTGATCAATGAGCTGCCCTCTAATGGACATCGGATCACCGGGACGAGGAGCACCTGCGAATGAGAACAACCATGGCCGCTCCAGGCTCCTCATTCTATCTTGCCAAAGGAAAACATCGGCATCTTTGGCAGGGTGAAAGTAAGTAGGATATGGTATCGCAAAATCATTGGCATTCCATGGGCTTGACTCCACCACCAGCATTGACATATTCTTCGCAGCCGGCATGAATAGCAGCTTGTTGCCCCAATCGGATTCTTCGTCCGTCAACCGCCTGAAATCCCATGCAATCCTCCCCCCAACCAAGAAATGGTCTCGCCCGCCCATCACATTCCACTCAGGCCTCTTCCTCAGCCAGCCAACCAAATCATGGGGCATGGCGTCCCTCATCGATATGTTATACCCCCAGAGATACCTTGCAACATCAAACCCGGCGTAGAAGGGCACGAATACTGCGGCGGCAATGGACGAGTCCTTGGTGAGGCACTCGTACTGCTTCATCCGGTTGCTGAAGATCACATCGACAGCAAACTGGTTGGTCGCGTACCAGCCGGTGTTAGAGAAGACCCCATCCTCGTTGCCCAACGGCGGCCCGAGCCCGTCGTTGCTCATGAACTTGCACATGTTGGTCCAGAGGCTCAGCCTCTGGCACTCCCGGAGCATGTCGTCGTTGAACCGCGGCGGCAGCTCGTGCACGTAGATGTACCGGCCGCCACACGGGTCGCTCTCGTTCTCCGCCGTCTTGAGAGCCCGCTGGAACGGGTACTCCCTGGGCGCCTCCTCCTGGCGGGCGACGGCCGTCTCGGCCGTGTGCTCCTCCTCCTCCTGGTGGACGACGGCCGAGACCTCCGCGGGCTCCTCCTCCTTCGGGAGGGTGACAGGAGGTGGCTCCGAGTCGAGGGCGGGCGGGGCGTCGAAAAGGTCGTCGGGGTTGGAGACGCGCTCCGGTTCGGGGAACGGGAGGTCGGCGCGGGCAATGCGGGCTCCGGTGGCGGCGGCAGCGACGGAGTGCGCCGTACTGGCGTCGGGGTCGTTGGCAAGGATGGAGAAGTGGAAGTAGAAGATGAGGACCCAGAACATGACGGAGAGCGTGGCGAGGAAGCAGAGGCGCGACTGCGGTGACTTCCCGCCGCCCTTCTCCATGTCGTCCTGGTGCTCCGGCAGGACCGGCCGCCGCCTCATGATAGATTTAGATGACCGCCGTGCTCGCTCCGCTTCGCTGCCGCCGCCGACCCAGGCCAGCCGCACCGACACCCGATTCACAGGCCAGGTTCCGACGAATCCCGCCGCATCAACGCCACACACCAAAACCCCCACGGCCGAGCGGGCAGGGGAGAAAGGGCGGAAGCTTGATCGCCGAAACAATATGGTGGGAATCGAGATGCGGTTCGTGCGGATCGCAGGAACGGGGAGTGGAGGGGAGGTTTTGGTTTTGGTTTTGGTTTTGAAGGAGAACGGATGCTTATTACTATCGCGGAGTTTTTGGTCGCGGCCGGTATGGGATTTTTCTAAGGGGGGAATACTTTATTTTTTGCAGGAGGCGAAGACGGGGAGGAATAAATGTGGGGGAGACGTGGCGCCCGGCGCCGGCCCTCTTCGGATGCGGCGCAAGATGTGAGGTAGTGGCGTGGGCGTAGGCGCGTAGCGGGCGTGGCCGCGTGGGCCGTGTCGGTGGGAAGGAGAAGAGGAAGCAAGGAATGAAGGGGTTACCAGGGGTTTAGCTTAGAAGTCGTATGATCGTGGCATCAGATGAAGATAAACATTTGTACTTTTGCGTGTTCTGAAATTTTGCATATGTCATGTATTTGGATTATCAAGAAACACATCAGTACAACTCACGTACAAACTTATGCACACTTATACATATCTGCTAGGTCAATGAAGTTATCATAAACGCATCATTATCGATTGATACATTGTCTAAAAGAATAACCTGTCTTGACGAGATACACATGTTTCAAGTCTGAGATTTGATCTCTGTTAAAGATCGTACAAACCGCCACTAACTGTCCGAGGAAGGGTTAGGTTATCAATTTATTTATTTAGTTACCTGCTTAAATTCAAAGGATCACATAAATTATGCTCCTTACGTCTAGGTAAGTCATATTTTGACTGGTTAATACAAAGTTTTGATCAGCAATTACTTTATTAGTATGTAATTTATGTGACATAAAGTCACAATCATAAGTAAGTATTTTTCAATACGAATTTAATGACGTTAATTTTATATCACATAAATTATATATTGATAGAGTAATTATTAATCAAAGTTTTGTCTTAACCAATCAAAATATATCCTATATATTCGAACAGAGGGAATATGTCACTTACACTTTTTCTTGAACAGGCTAGAACAAGTTACAGACAAATATAGATCGATGTGTTCCAGGACATGAGATGATAACGTGAGAGGGCAAGTTAGATAGCTGAAATTACGTAACTCTCATCCGTTCTTCACCCCCTTCCCACACCAGCTTCAAACATACACAAAGCATAGTGCAAAACAACACGAATAAATTAAGAAGAATGCTATGCATCTGTAGTTCGATCTTAGTTTTTTATGATAAGTTTTTACTATATGAAAAAATGTTTTCATTACACGGAAAAAAATACTTATATCACGCGGAATTTTTTACATGAGAACGTACCAGAAAATAATGTTTTCATACCAGCCCAATCCTTGGTCTTCATTTTTAGAGGATAGGAGGAGAGGGTGGTCCTGTTGCTATTATCTTTGGTGTCCATGGCAAGACCATGTGGTGGCGTCGACAACTCAAGGATGCAGCAAAAGGTTTTGGGGAAATTAACAAGCTGCAAGAAAGATGTTTTACTTTGTTTTTTTTTCTTCTTCGTGTGAAGCATTTTTGCTCAGTTGCTTGACTTGTCTAGGAGAGGCTTAAGGAGCAAATTACCATGAAGTAGTTGGAGAGGGTGAGCAGGAAAAGAAGAAGCCGAGCTAGATGTCAACTCACTTCCACGTCCTCCTACATGTGGGGCCAATCCGTCGGGACAGGAAATCTTCTGAATGTGATTCAAAGTTAAATTTACGATTTAAAATATGATGTAATTTGGTGATAAATCAGAAATCCGGTGTAAGCTGACACAAGTGCACAAATACCTGGTGGAAAGTAAAATTTACTTTTTAAAAATAAAATAAAACCCCTTTTGTCATAAGAAATCTGTGTCATTGCGTGTTGATTTGACTTTGATTAAGTCAATGAAAATTTTGTAGTACAAACGTAGCAGTCAAATACTATGCTCAATTATTCTGTTCGTGGTGTTACGTGTGTTCAGTTGGATGTAATCACGCAAAAGCATAAAAAAAATTGCGTATAAAATTCAAAAGCTCTAACAGCAGGTGCTTAAATGTCTTTTTTTTTCACGTTCAACAGAAGTCATCAACATATAAAAGGACGTTCTGTTTCATGATTGACTCTTGATGGAATGTTTAGGCTCTGCTTAGGGCACCGAGATTTCCTAAATGCACGAGTAAACTAAGCTGTCTTTTAGGGAATTCACGCAAAAATCATATAATAATATTCTTGGTTCCTCATTGAGGCCTCGATGATGAGGCATCCTCTCCCACATACCACTCTCGCCCTTGTAAACTATATACGGGGACGGCAGGCGCTCCACTACAGCCAAACGTGCACGCGCCGGCGACATCGTCGGTAGCCGGTCAAAACGGGGAGACAAACCGATGTGCAGGCGGTGACGTGCCGGCAGCCGCACCGGTTGCGCCGGCTGAACTGCACAATTAAAGTAGTCCCCCGTCACGCCTACGCGGTGCCGGGTCCGCCTCGATCAGATCCGAAACCGCATGAAGAACTACTGGAGTACTACAGTGCTCTGCCGACACCTGTTCTTGATTCCCCAACCCTTTTTTCCCAGCGAATCTCTTGGCCTCGCTGCAAGGTCTATGTCATTTACTGTGGTTGACAGTGGTCGGGTCGGAACTCGGAAAATCTTGCACACAGATCCCCGTTGGTCTGAGGGGCTGGGCGAGTAACTACATGATGATACGTAGCAGTAGCATACATGATGGTAGCAGATCCTCTTGCATCCATGGTCTAGGAGAACTAGTAGGAGGGCAGGACAAGGACGACCTCCGTGGTGAAACCAATTAATCAAAGGCTCAACACGAAATGCAAGTGCAAAAGGTAATTTGGTCAAAGATCCAAATGATTAGGACATCGTATGATTCTATATCTGTCTATTTGCCTCCATGGGGATCTTAATTCTCCCAATCATATCTTCACTTCAACCGGTCCCCGCATACACCAAAGCATAATCATGATCGTTGCAAGGACCGTACTACGTGGCCTCATCGCCATCAGTAGTGGGTCTCACGAACGTCCCGGAGCTAACCTCTCGTACATGTGTAATGAGTCTCCGGTCACAAAAACTGCACGACGAGCCGCCATTTTTCAAGCGACCCATAAACAAATCTGCAAATGGGAAAGATTATGCAACAAAGGACAGCAACCGATCGAGGCGCTATGCGACGTTTGTTTGTTGGGTCCACGATCACCGGCGTGCATTGGGGGCTCCCGGGCATTGTGCCGGGGACTTGAAAAGCTCCTGCGACTCTCCCATGTTAGCTTGTCGAGACCCCGAGACGGTGACGTCCATGCTACTTTAATTTACTCCTTAACGAAACACCTATGCTACTGCTCGTACGGATGTTAACTCTCGTAATTTGTAGTGAACTTGTAAACAATGCCTCCAGAATCCAGATCCGACCAGAACGATCCTGCCTTCTGACCGCGTCCACGGGGACGTCGACACTCCAGTTAGAGTATAACTATATGAAATATAATAAGTTTTGTTATGGTTCGATTTTATTCTTTGCAGTTTTTTTACTCCAATATATATATATATATATATATATATATATTCGAGACTCAATACAATTGTCGAATGCATTACATCATATTTATCCTCTTACATGGTATTAGAGGATTTCGTTTCTCGACCTAGCCTCTAACATGCCTCCACATCACGCTGTCCCTTGGGAGATCGATCTCTGTGATCTCACCTGGGGGCTGCACATCACATAGCTAAGGCTTGTGTCGTTGATCGCGTCAATCGGCCGCTTTGGAGAGTCGTTTTTCGATCATGTTTGATTGGGTTTTTTTTTCCTCAACGATCAATTGATTGTTTTTTTTATTGGTTTGCATCGCCCGACGCCGTTGTCGTCGCGCCTCTACTCCAACATCGACATCGACCCTTCTGACCGTTCCTTCTTCCCTGACGTCACAACAGACATTAACCGTCTACATGTTGCCTTCACGTCGGGTCATCATTGCCATCACCGAGTACATGCTACGCCATCGAGAACTGGACAGCGGCTATTGACTTCGACATTGACTTCTTTCTCAACGGCTACCTCGATCGTGTCACCGTCTTCTTCATGGAGTTCCTTTGCGCCAACGGCTTCCAGTGCGGCTACCTCGATTACGGCAACCCCGACTTCAACTACGTCGACCACAACAAGCTTTCGCACGACTACGATGCCCTTGCTCTTGGCTACCTCGATATCATCATAAATGGCTATCATCCGTTTGAGCAACTCATTAGTTTCCACTCTAGTTTGAGCATTCGCGACGCTCCTGCTCCGACTGCAGGGATGTTAGAGTATATCCAGTTGTCATGGACTACATCGGATATGATATAATTTGTTGTCATTCGATCTTATCTCTAGGAGTTTCTTGTACTTCAAGTTTTGTAATCTATATATACTCGTACTCGAGGCTCGTTACAATCATCCAATGTATTAGGCTTACAACTTAGACAGGTGAGAGTCATAACTCAGGAATGGGAGGTTGGCTAGAAAAGTCATTTCATGACTTAAAGGATGTCCACTCATATTCTTCAGATATGTAGAATCCTGCACAATACAAGCTTCATGCATTTCTTCGGCGCTCTAGTAAAAATAAGTCCCATACTCTCGCGAAAGTACATACACGTAGCAAAAGAGGTCCCATATTTCTTAGGTTGGCTCCAGACACGGAGTACATACACGTAGCAGAAAAACAAGGCTTAGGTGCTCCAGTAAAAGAAACAAAAATGGTCCCATACTCTCGCGAAGAAGAGATGATGACATGGCTTATGCCCGGTAAAGTGTTCAACTCCAGATCTTTTCAAGGATTACTTCAGGTTAACACCATGAAAGAAAAACCATGCATGGTGGTGGTGAAGTCATCGCCTCCTTTTCGGTGCAGAAATATCCATCATTTATGCGATTGGTGCAGTATTACACGCATATTTATCAACCACAGTAAAGTACAGTTATCACACTAAACTATGTCCTTTACAGTACCTGCTGCAGTGCACACGTGCTGCAGTTGCGTACTATGGCCTAATGCCCAGACAAGTGTCCTACTTTTGCTGCCTGATGAGTTGTAATTAGCGAAGCAATCGATCTGTACTACTTCTGTTCGATAATCTAAGGCGCCTCTTCATTTCAGACTTGTCTAGCAATTTAAGACGTGGTTCATGTATCGGTGTAATGTTGATCTGATTTTCCCGTTAGTGTCCCCGTTGTCCCCCTCTCCTCGCACTCCCGTCGCGTCATTCTTGGTAGTAGAGCTCGCGCGGGGACACTTCGAGTAAGGAGGCAATAACTACACTTACTGTATGCAAATCTTGTTAGTCGAAGAGAGAACGGATCGTTGCAGAGGGCGGGAGGAGATGGAGCCGACCACCGGAGCTAAGCTCTACCACGGCGAGATCGCGTTCCATGTTGACGGGCGCTGCCACGGTGAGTTCGCTCTAACCGTCACGGATCACGGCCACAGCGAGTTAGCGGTCTCCGTCGCGGAGTGCGGCCACGCCAGCCAGTTGGTTGCAAAGCCCCTCGCCCCTCGCCGACGACGTGGACTCACTGGACGCCGCGTACACTACCCCTGACTCTCTCGACGGTGCATATGGCAGTGGCTCCATCGACAACGACGTGGACTCACTGGACGGCTTGTATGTCCCTGACTCCCTCGACGGCGACGGCTTCCTAGACTTAATCAACGGCGGCTACATCGAACATTCATTCGACGGCGCGTTTGTCCCGGATTCATCGGCAGAAGACGATGACAACGAAATGGCCACCGCGACGGCAAAGATTGATGCGTGGATTGAAGAATGAGACGCCATGTCTGCAGAAACACGCAATCATATGTTAAAATTCTTCTACCGGAGTACTATTAAACGATATATTCATTGTTTGATTGTTTTGTGATGCAATAGTCGAAGCGTGCACTCTTATAATCTCTGTTTTCGGATGCGCTACAATGAACAAGTACTTTTAGTTTTCGGATGCAAAAACCTACTCAAGTACTCGTCGCGAGAAATCATCAACAATTCCTTGTTTTCGGATGAGCTACAATACTTGTTTTTGGGATGAACTACAGAAGCGGTAGTGCTTGTTTTTCCGATTAGCTAAAGTACACAAGACCTTGTTTGTGGATGAGTATAGAATGGGTAATGCGAGTAATGTCTTCATCAAAAAGAAACAAGCAGATTTTACTCATTGACAGAGCACATGGCTTCTTGTACAGTCTGAGGATCACAGTGCAAAGTTATCGGAAGATCACCTTTCCTCTCCATTCTTTCCTTCTTCATATGTTGAATTGTATAATGTTGGCTTCCTTTCTCACGCATGATCTCTCTCATGCAAGTCCGTTGAATAAGGAACACTTGGTTTGATGTGGCCGTCGGATATTCTTCATATGCCATTATCACTTTAATGATATCTTCAACATTTTGCGGCGATGACTTGAGAAACAAAGACCAAACAGCTGCGAAAAACCCAAGGTCCAATACATTAAGATTAGGAGAGTTTAAAGACGGGCACATCAAACAAATGTCAAAACCATCTGCTTAGGCTACTCAACAAAACTCTCAAAGTCTTTGAAAGTTGGATCATGAAGGAGTACCTTCTTTATCCTTGACCGAAGAAAACAAGAAGGCTCGTGTGTGCTTTTGCCTCTCCATGCTAGATAGCCAGAGGTTAAATGGGCAAAGAAGGTACTCCTTCACGATTACAAATTAGAAAGATTTGACTACAATTAAATCATATATGAGTAGACTAAAATGAGGGCCTACAGTAGAGGACCTCAACATTGTCTTCCCGGAGACTCTAGTAAGGCTTACCGGCGGTTTCAATTCCATGGACTTCTTCATCCATGCCTTCTCCATCTACCTCCATCTCAACTCCTTCGTCGACTGCAAACGAACAAAGATCAAATATTATTTGCGTCGTGAACATGCTACACTGAACAGAAAGAATGAATGATGTGATACAAACATACCTTGGTGAAATTCATCCCAAAACTGTAATACCCAGATTCGACAATTAGGGTTTGCCTCGCATTCATGCATACATGTCATCATATTCATGCATGTAAACATCCACACACACACACACACACACCTTATTTAAACTAAGACAAAGTACGATGAAACTTTATAGAATATGTACATATCTCATCCTCGGTAAACGATTTTACAAACACCAATCAACTTATTTGAAGTATCAAATAGCAGCACTAACCTTTGGCATGTGGAGTGATCAGTGACCCCGTCGATGAATCACCAGACTAACCTTCCCTCTCTTCTCCTCGGAGTTTCCACCCAAGTCACCTAGTATCGCTAACTTGAACCTAGGGTTAGGGAGCAATTTGGAGAGGAAGGACTAGATCGTACCTAAGTAAATGGGTGATATCTCTGTGGATGAAAAGTTGCCAAAATTTTATATTTAACTTGAATATGTGCATTCCAGTCATGTGCAAAATTTTGGAATGTTTGGAAGGCCCAAAGACCTAGCTGTAGCTCCAGCGCCGAATTAGGTCAAAACGTGGAGTTGAACTAGAGACCAGGTCAAACCAGCTCCAAATCAGTTCAAACTTCTACAGTAGATCCCTAATAATACTTTGAATACCCTGTAAAAATTTCAAGAATTTTGGAGCTGTTTTGAAACATAAAATAACGCAAGAAGTAGCACTGGTATTAGAGAAAAGAAAAAGGGGCCGAGGCCCGTTCGGCCAGCCCACCAGCCGGCCCGCTAATCCCGCCGCGGTGCAGCCCGCCTCGTCTGCCACCGGGCCCCACCGGTCAGCCCCTCCACTCCCCCTCCTCTCTCTGTCACGCGGGCCAGCCCCGTCAGCCTCTTCTCTCTCTCTTCCCCGTCGCCCGGTCCCACGCGTCAGCACCCTTCTCCCACGTCGCCGTCGCCCGTTCGCCTCGGTGGCCGGTGCGCCGCTCCGACAAGCCACCTCCCGACAGCCGCCGCCTCATTTATAGCCGTCCGGACCGCAGTTTCTCCCCCATCTCCTCGGCCCGAACCCTAGCTCCCCCTCCCCAGCAAAACCCTAGATCTACCCCCGTCCTCCCCGTGCTTCCGCCATCTTCCCCAGCTCCGGTCCCGAGCTCCGGCGAGGAATTCCTCGCTCCCTGGTGAGCCTCCGTCCTCCCCGGCTTGCTCCCGAGTAGCTCCCCCTTCTTCTTCACCTTCCTCCCCTCTCTGTTCTGCAGGTCAGTCATCCGAGCTCCTCGCCGGCGTTCCCCGAAGTCCTCCGCCGCCCCTTGACGCCGCCAACTCCCTCCCGAGCTCTCCTGTCGCCCCACACCAGCACATCGAACCCGGGGTGAGCTCCCCTTTCCTCCCCTCCCCTCAGCTAAGCTAGCCCAGCATCGTGGTGTCCCCGAGCCGTCTCCGGTGAGCTTTCCGGCGAGGCACCGCCGTCGAGCTCCTCTGTGGTGGCCGGTCCAGGGGAGAGAGAAGAGAGAGAGTGAGTGAGAGAGTGAGGAGGCCACGTGGCCACTTTTTACTTGGCCACGGGTGCTCATGCGGGACCCACATGTCAGCGGGTGCGGTTAAGGATTAGAAATCCGGGGAAGGCTTAGCTCGGGTACGCGTAGGAGTTAGGTTTTAGCTCGGGGTAGCCCTCGGGTGGATCTAGCATTTAGATCCGGCGCAGTTAGGGTTAGGGTTAGATTTTAAAATCCGACAAAACTTCAAATGTGCATAACTTTTGAAACCGTACGTTGGATTTCGATAAATTTTATATATTTGGAAACCTCGTGAAGAATTCTACAACTTGGTCGAATCAAAAATTAAATTTGAGCAAATGCACTGTAGGGTATTTGTGAATCTAAAGATACTAGCACCGTTTGAGGAGATGTCCTTCGATAAACCCTAATGCGACGACGATAACTTCGATTCCATTGAGTTCAGTGGCATTAGGTTTGTGTCCTCGCATACTTTTAAGATATCAACCTTTATAATGTGATCACCTACTAAGCACCACCACCTTTAGCCCTAATACGACACTACCCCTGTTGGCACGCATACACGATAGCTCCACAACGTAACCCTAACCCACTATCGTAAGAACCCTAACATGCACGCTGGTAGAACCAGGAGTTTAGTTCCACATTTTGTCACCTAATAAAATACTCGTTAGTCCCTTTCTATCGCAGATCGGCACAAACTTTACTACACCTCATATCACATGCGATTCTTCGACAAACCCTAACTTGATGAATAAAGCTCCGAATCGAGCGATTCCAATTGCGTTAGTCTAGTATTCCAGAACACTTCCAAATTATAAAAATTTGAGTTCATGACTCTCCAGCATGAATAACCACTTTCAAACCCTAGTTCGCAATCGAGTGAATCTTGACATGCATGTAGGTTAGGGCCACCATTTACCCTTCACAAGCTCAATTGGGAAACTTTCGATAACTTAAACCCGTAACATCAGTACATTGTTTAGAAATCCATTCATTGCATCAACCCTCATGCATACATGCTGGACTCATTACTTTCGCTTATCGTTTGTTTCCGGTATTCGCATTGCTTGCACTAGAGCTCGAAGAAGGAGACCCCCAGGCTCACGACTCCACGCCAGATCAGGAGCAGTTCGAGCAAGGCAAGCAGAGCTTGTTGCATTCTTTAATTGTCCAGTACCTGTTTTAATTATCAATATGTTGGTGTTTGTATCGTCATTCGTACCTTGTGATTGAGTTCAGTTAAACTAGCATGGTTAGGGTATGCTGCAAGTTATGTCTAGCTATAGTTGAAATTAACCTGATGCACTAAGTATTTGAACCCACTAAGGTGAGATGTGAGCACCGAAGGGAAAGTGTCCGATAGATAAAGTTGGTATCATTTGGAACGCTTGTTGCGACCAGGTGTAAGAAGATTGTCGCGATACCAACCCTGAGGTGACTCCATCGTGATTACTCCCCTTGTCACGCGTGGACGTTAGCGGCATCGAGGCTGGGGTGTAGTTGAGGTAAGACTAAGACCCTTGGAGCCTTGCAACCTCCAAGGGATAAGGCACTCTTTACACTCAGGGTGATCGATTGCCGGTAATGATCCGAGAGATCAAATAAATGTGTGGTCGTGATGGTTCACTGTCAATGTGGAGATATGTTCTGTCCCAAGTAGTTGGGAGATGGCAAGTGAGAGCCACCGTAATTTTATTTTGAGGTACACATGTGACTAGTGAGTACCATCACGTTCCTCCATTAAGTTGCATGGAATCTGGTGTGGTTGTGGTTTCCCATGTTATGTCTTCTCCTGTCGGTGAATTGTTCGTATGATTATGCCTTGCTAATTAGAATTGCACCATGTTTACTTTTGGTTATACTAGTATGTGTAGGACATCTAATCAAGCATGAATAAGTCTTGCGAGTACCCCGTACTCACCTAGGATATTCCTAGATCATTGCAGGTGAGCCAGCGGTCGAAGAATTCTTCGACGATGTCTAGTGCATGGTTTCCTTGGTTGGCTATCGACTCAGGGGTTTTTGTGGCTTTTGGTCAGCGGTCAATGCGCCGCTGTGGGACTCATTTACTTTTCTTTCGCTGTTGTTAAATTACTCCGTACTCGGATATGTTTCCGGTTATGACCGACTGATGTAATCTTATAGTCCGACGTGGACAGCTAGTTTACTATTAACGTAGTGCTTTGTTGTGATATTCAAGATGTTATTCGGGCTGCCCATATGCAATGTGTGTATGATATGAAGTGTATGGGTATGCCGTGAAGAGTTACGGTTGTTCCCCTTTTTACTACGTCGAGCAGGAATCGGTTGAGTGACCCGCTGGCTGAGATGCTGTGCCAGCCAGGCAGGGTGTGGGTGTATTCTACCGGGCTTTTGAGCGACCCACTAGCTTCCGAGCTAGGTTAGGGTGTGGGTAGAATCGTCGGGCTCCTCCGACCTTGCTTTGCGTGGTGGAATCCGGGAACGGCTCTAAACCTTCACCGGATCAGGGAATCGCATGTGGTTCTGGGAAGTCTAGTCGCTTCCGGCCGGCTTGCGTTGGTCAAGTGTCGGATCACTCCGCCTCGGTGAGTACGGCGCAGGTATCGTGTCACCAGGTCGACTGGTCCTTCGGCCCTTGGCGACCATTCGTTCCCCTAATCATATGCAATTCCGGGTCCGTGACAAAAACAATAACTCATTGAGGTGGGCAGCCCTTTTCATTGTTGTCCCAGTTCCACAAGATGTTCAAATCGATTTGAACTCCAGACATTGCTGTAGGACCATGCGATCAGAGTAGAAGAATAGATGGATTGGAAGATGAGTGGTTTGTGGCTGAAGAATCAATGGCGATACTTATAGGAAGGTAAGAGGAATAGCATCGACAGGAGATTGCAACAAAAATTGAAATGAAAGTTTGGCGCGCAATGGCGATGGTGATTGGAGAAGATTGAAACAAAAATTTCGGCGTAGCATGGCGATGGCGAAGATTTGCATCCAATCTAATGAAATCAAACGTGCCCTTTTCCAAAATCAAACGAAAATTTGCATGACGACTCTCCAATCTGTTGCGTATGCCATGTATGCATGTCAGGCTTCTATTGGCGAGCACGGTTGCCACTGTAAACATCGTGGCGAGGTAGGCGGGGTGACTGCAGTGACCGCGGGCGCGCGGTGCCAGCAAGGCGGGCTTATCTGTTTGCGCTGGATTATCGGGATTCCACGGGATTAGCACACTTGATAGGGGTATTTGAGTCACTCGATCGGCTGCATTGGTTTCTGAGTGAGAGGGACAATACGTCTTAGATTGTTGAATGGAGAGAACAACATCTAAAAGAAAAAGAAATGCTTCGAAAACCAAAGGGGGCGGTATGGCACGCCAGCACTTCATGTGGATCATGTGACAAGATTTGGACGGCAGACAGACTCCTGATTAGGCAACGGACAAATTGCTAATTGTTGTGGGAGGGTTACCCGTGCGCCCCGAACGCCAACGAGCAACGGTAAGGCATGCATACCTGCTACAAACTCACGTCTAACTCCTTTGCAGCCATGAGACACGCAGGGTGCGACTACAGATGCGGGGTACAAGCACAAGTGCAGACGCGGGGTACAAGGCGCAAGTGCAGACGCGGGGTACAAGCGCAAGTGCAGACGCAGGGTGTAAGCGCAATTGTAGACGCGGGGTGCAAGTGCAAGTGCAGACGCGGGGTACACGCGCAAGTGCAAACGCGGGGTACAAACACCCCGTGGGCAGGACCCCACCATGTGACGTACCGTAGATGCTAGGGTATATGCTTCCGCGGGGTGGCGTATGAATGACCTGCGTGCCCTTGTCCGTACGGCGGACCGGGGGTAAGACCGTAACCTGCTTAGGGGCAGAATTGTAATCCGGTCATGCGCTCCCCAAGGCCTATAAATAGGGGAGCACCCCCAGGTTGGGGGGTACGGAATACAAGTTACACTCGCTTCTTGACTCGCCCAAATTTTCTCTAAGTGTTTGCTCGCTGCCCCGCGCTCCGTTCCGCTATCCCCTGCGCACACCCGGGTGACCCAGCACTCAACCGGGGGTGCCTCAAGTTCACTGTCCGACCGCGTAGTCGACGACAGTTGGCACCGACCGTGGGGATCGCAGACGAGAAGTCACGTGCAACGTAGCAGCGAGCGCAACGAGATCATGCCTCCAAAAGCGAAGAGAAGCGCCAAGAGGAAACCCGCAGGCGGCTCAGCGGTGAGAGCTGCGTCTGTGAGAACCCAAGCACGCGCGCCCGAGTTGGGCGAGACTTCGGCGCGCACGGAACCCGCCCCGCAGGTCACCCCTGCGGAGGGCGTCGTCGGAGCCAGCACCGTGCAAGGGGCTCCCCCAGCGGCACCCCGGAGGATGGCCACTCGCTCCGTGACGAGCGCCGGGGATCCCCCGGGTGTCGTCGGCGGTCGCCCAGACCCACCCGCCCCCGCTCCCACAGCGACGACGGCTCCGGAGGCATCGATTGACGACCTACGCCGGCAGGCCGAAGAGGCGACTCAGCGTGCAGAGGAGCTTCGCGAACGCCTGCGTGCAACCGAGCGCGACATCCTCCGTGCGACGGCCCAGACCATGCACGTCGCCGACCTCTACCGCGCGCAGCTTGAAGCAACCCAAGCGCTTGCCGCCCCGTTGCCAAACCCAGAGACACCTGCAGCGGACGACCTCCGCCGTCAACAGAGCGACGTGCGTGCAGCAGCCCGCGCCAGCATTCGCCCCCAGCTCCGTCGACCAGGATGCTGAGGCACTCCGAGCCACCATCCAGCAGAATCAAGAGGCGGCATACGCAGCCCTCTACGGCCATGCGGCTGGCACAAGCCCGCCCATGTGACGTACGCGCCCATCCCACAAGCATCCTGCGAAGTCCAACGCCAACCCGCTGAAGTTATCGACCTCACCAACAACTCCAGTCCGCTCAGCCCGGGGATACTGGCGGTCCCTTTTCCACCAAAGTTCCGCCCGGTAGACCTGCCAAAGTTCTCTGGTCACTCTGACCCAGTGCAATACACGCGGGTGTACGAAGCTATTGTGATGGCCGACCTGAACAACCTCTGGCAGCGCCCGGGAGAAACAATCATGGCATTCCAGCGGCGCTTCTCGGAAGTCCAGTGCCAAGTCAGCAGGGTCACTGAGCAAACTATCTGCGAAGCAGCTCGGCGAGCGATAACAAATGAAGCTTTGGCGGACAAGTTGGAGAAAAAGCGCCCAAGCAGGGTGCAGGAGCTCTACGACATCATGCGCGTATATGCTCGCATCGAAGAAGGGCAGATGCTGAGGAAGGCGGAGGCGCGTGCGGCAGCATCGAAGCGGGCGCAGGAGGTGGAGCGGCGCGACAAGCGTCGCCAGCGCCCGCGGGATGTCTATCACGTGTCTACTCGTGATCATCCCTCGGCCGGCCGCCCCGGTTACAAGGAAGACCAAGATCGCGAGGCCCAGCGCCGTCGGGTTCGTGACGCAGACCCGCACCCCAGGCGTGGTGAACATCGGGACCCCGCGAAAGGTCACCCCCCGGCAAGGTTCGGGGTCAGGAAGGAAGGCGTCCCGGTTCTGTCAACGGGCCGCGGGGCAAGCCCCCACCGCGCAACCACCCACGCGCCGGCGCCCGCGACATCCAGTCAGAGCGTTACTGTCACGTTCACCGCGTCAACACCCATTGGACCGCCGAGTGTGACCTGGTCACCCAGCTGCGGCACAATATGCCTGACAGGCGCGAACACTGCAACCAAGCGCCGCGGAAGGCCACGCCGCCTTACCTCCACCACCACCACGTCGACCGCCGGCCCAAAATGGCGGCGAGCCTCGCCGCGTCGTCCATGCTATCACCTGGGGAGCGCGCATACCTTCCCGTCCAAGCGGCAAAGGAAGGCCTATGCGCGGCGCGTCCAGCATATCGCGTCATACCCGCCCACCGAGCTGCCGCCTTGGGCGCTCATACCGGTGTCCTTCGGGCCAGAAGACTCCGTCGGCACCCCGGAGGAAATCAAGCTCGCCTCACTCCGCATCTCCAGCCCAGCAGATAACGAAGTCCGCGAGGCGCCGTGGAAGGAGTTGACGCCATCCGAGCGCAAGCAGCGCTAAACATTGAGCGATGCCAGGCGTCCATGGCAAGGGCGTACAACAAGACAGTGCGTCACCGCCCGATTGAAGCAGGTGATTGGGTACTCAAACGCAAGGCGAATTCCGAAGGTGATGGTAAGCTCAGTTCCAAATGGGAAGGCCCCTACGAAGTTGTCAATTCTACGCGCCCATCTTCCTTCCGCCTCCACAGCCTCGATGGTGTCCTTCTGAAGCACAGTTGGAACGCCGACAACCTCCGCAAGTATTATGTTTAAGTCACATGACAAGTCATTCTGAGTGCATTTATGTTACCCCTCCTTTTTGATGTGCATGTACTTCTAACGCCCTCCCAAGGGCTATTGTAATGGTCGCGCTACTCTGTTATGCTTGTGTGTAGCCCTAATGAATTATATGACATCTACCTCTGCGTATTCATTGCAGCGCTGCGGTGCGTCCGCCCGCACCTTCGCTCCGGCATACCGCGAAGTAACATCCCGCGAGCCCGGCAGCCTCTAACGCCGCGCCCGCCTGAGTGGTAACATCCCGCCGCGGCGCGCGCCTTCGCTCCGGCATACCACGACATAACATCCCGCGAGCCCGGCAGCCTCTAACGCCACGCCCGCTTGCGTGGTAACATCTCGCCGCGGCGCGCGCCTTCGCTCCGGCATACCGTGACGTAACATCCCGCGAGCCCGGCAGCCTCTAACGCCACGTCCGCCTGCGTGGTAACATCCCACCGCGGCGCGCGCCTTCGCTCCGGCATACTGCGAAGTAACATCCCGCGAGCCTGGCAGCCTCTAACGCCGCATCCGCCTGCGTGGTAACATCCCGCCGCGGCGCGCGCCTTCGCTCCGGCATACCGCGAAGTAACATCCCGCGAGTCCGGCGGTCTCAACGTCGCGTCCGCTGGCGTGGTAATATCCCGCCGCGGCGCGCGCCTTCGCTCCGGCATACCGCGAAGTAACATACCACGAGCCCGGCAGTCTCTAATGCCGCGTCTACCCGCGTGGTAACATCCCACCGCGGCGCGTGCCCTCCGCTCCGGCATACCGCGAAGTTACATCCCGCGAGCCCGGTAGCCTTTAACGCCGTGCCCGCCTACGTGCTAACGTTCCGCTGCGACGTGTGAACATTCCACCGCTCCACATGCTCTTAGCCCCGGCATACCGCGTGGTCACATCCCGCCGCGGCGCGCACCCCTTACCCGCCATGGTAAAACTTCACAACCGCATGACAGAAGGCTCGCCAAAACAGTCGCATTCATCGCGTAACGTCTTGTGACTTCAGCGCATTATTTCAAATTATTACAAGCCGAGCAGCGACTAGTCAAATAGCTAGTCGCTAGATTTTTTTCGTTGGGAGCATAGTGTATCACGCCGCTATACCTTATTACAAGGGATATCGCCCCGCTACACTATTACATACGTGATATAAAAGCTAGTGTAATGACATCTCAGGTGGCAGAATCGTGCAAGCAGCCCGCGACCATTGCAAGGAGAGATAGTGCATCATTGGGGGAAGTTCCCCCCGCCTCGGTACCTCCTTCGACGCGCAATGTTTGAAAGACATGTGCTCGGCAGGTCGAGTACCGAGGCACCCAGCCGACGTCTTACGCCCCAAAGTAAGGTCCTGCAACCAGTACAACAAGATGAAAATTGGAGCAAGTGTAGTGGCGAAACCCATAAGTTCATCAGACAACCACATATCAATATCCGAATACGATAGCTAAAGCGTCCAACGTCGCGCGGGGACGTAAACTGGTTGGCGCAGCGACTAAATGACTTAAGTTCAGCAAGTTGTGGAAACCGACATGTCCCAAAAAGAAAGCGTACACCAAGCGTGCTGACAAGCCTAGGTAGTCCAAAAACAAGGCTCTACTCCCCTGAATGGCGTCACACCTCGCCTACTCCGTGGTCGTCGCCTCCGGTAGCATCGTTGTCTGAAGGAGCGTTTGCGGTGAGGGCATAGTCCCAGAGAGCCTTCGTGTACTGCATGCCTGCCTTGCGACGCGCCCACACACGGGACAAGAAGGCCCTCGCGTCATCCTCGATTTCTTCACGTGTGGCGCTGATCTGCGCGTCGCTCGGGGGACGTAGCTCGCCGAAGACAGGGCTCCCCACACGTCCCGCCCTGCTAGGTGCAGGCACGAGAGCGACATCTCCGTGGCCGCCTGTGCGCATGTCTGAGAAACGAAAACAGTTAGTCACAGCGAAGTAGACGGTAAGAGGCAGGCAGAGAAGTTGGGCAGAAGGAGCTGACATGTCCGAAGCGTGGGGCGACATCGCGTATATCATCACACGCGCACGCAGCCCAAGCCAGTCGACCGCGCGCCTCGTCTCCTGCGGGGCCAGCAACAAAGGGCTCCGGGCGCGCGCCCAACGTCGTCCCGAGTTCATCGATCGCCTGGCACGCGGACTGTGCGAAGTGGAGGACGTCCCGCGAGCGCGCGACGTGCTGAGCCTCGCGGTCCGTCAATTCAGCCACACGGGTTTGCTCCGTCGCCAGGTTGGCCCGCAGGCCTCGCACGGTCTTCTCCGAGATAGCCAGCTTCTTAATAAGCTCTGCAACACTGTCCTCCGCCTCCTTGGCCCTCTGTTCGGCCTCTCGGAGCTGCACCTCTCATTCCCTCGCCTTCTCCTCGGCTTCACGAAGCCGGATGCCTCTCTCCTCCATCAGCTGTTGCAAGCTGGACATCTGCAGTGTAGCGAGTAGACTCTGCGGAAGCAAAGGCATGTCAACCCGTGAAGTGTAAAGAGGGAGGAAGGAAATCTAATGTTCTTAGCAACTTACCTTAAGTAGCGCGGAGCTGGATGCTTCGCATATCTGGCGCGGTGAAAGCCCGGCGAAGATGTCGCTCATGTCCTCCACCCCAATGCACAAGGTGATCTCTCGGAAGAAACTAGCCTCGGCCTCCCCGCTGGTAAAACTTGAGGCCGTGAGTCTGCCAGCCGCACGGAGGGGGGACACGGAAGAACCACCCTCGCCGGGCCGCGCTGGGTCGGCTTGCGCAGCGGCTCGGAGCACGGCATCGGGGGGCGCCATGGGGCGTCGGCTGCGATGATCCGAGTGCGGCTCCGCTCCCCTGGTCTCCGGAGCCGCTTGCCTGAGTCGTGGGATCCGCAGCACGCGTCGCACGGAACCCAGAGCCTGATGCCGCCTCCACTGCGGGGTCGGTCCCACCGGAGCCCCCGCGCGACGAAATGACCCTCCGGGCGGAGCCAAACACGAAACACGCTACGGAAGAAGGCGGCGAAGCATCCGCCCCCGTTGAGAGAGGTCGCGGCTGGGTCAACATCGACCCCTTACCCCCCACCTAGGGGCGAGGAGCAACCGGGGGTGCCGCCCTACCTCCACCGCCTGCCGCCGACACGCCCGCGCCGGCCGAGCCACCAAGGTCGTCATCGGAATGGCCCGTGCCCGGAATGTGCCCCGCCTCGGTTGGCTCATCGCCGGACCCGTCGCTCGATGGCGAGTCGACCGAGAGCGACTCGGTCTCGGACGGGACCTCGTCCCCCGACTCCGACAGACCCGAGTGCCGACGCGCCCGCTGCCGTGGCACGTTGGACGTACCCTCGTGGGGACGCTTCCCCGACGCGGTCCGGTCCACCGAGGGCAAGGGAGCCGGCCGGGGAGGGACCGGCCATCCAAAAGCCTCGAAAGACCGGTTGCGTCGCGCGCCGGCTACGGTCCTCGTGATAGCGGCTGCCTCGATCCTGTTGAGCTTCCCGAGCAGTTGGGTGGCCGCCGCCTCAGCGTCCTCCGCTGTCATACCTGACCGAACAAAAACAAAGGAGTCATGGTTGAGAATGCCAAGTTTTGAAGACCCGGAATGTGCTGCACAACCTCGTAAGTGTACCTTCCGCCGGGCGGCAGTCGACAAATGCGAGGGGTCGGTACGGGACCCCTGCCGGCAACCGGGCTAAGCCTAACTCCCAGTGTGCCGCGAGCGGAGCAATGCCCAGCGCGTAGTACTCTTCCACCAAATCCCGCACACATAGCTCCTTCGACATCCGCTCATGAGCGGCTTTTCGAACCCCGTCGCCAGAAGTGAGTCGCGGGGCTGCACAGCTTGGGGGAGTGAAAGCGCGCAAGTGCTTGTAGCCCAGGTCGCCAACTCGGTAGAAAAACCAGGAGTGCTTCCAGTCGTCCCACTTGTCCCTAGTGCAGGACACGGGGAAGGTGCTGCTGCGCCCGCGCCGGAACCGGAAGCTGACGGTCCTGAAGCGCGAGTAGAGGCCGTCCTCGAGAAGGGAGGGGGACGTGACGGGCTCGAAGAAGTAGCCGAAACATGTGGCGGTCCCCCTCAGCCTCATAGTCCGAAGCGCCCACTCATACGAGGCAAGTTTGACGATGGCGTTGGGGTGGAGGTCAGAGATCTCGAGGCCGTAGTAAGCCAGCACCTCGTTGAAGAAGCTGCTGGCAGGGAGACACAGCCCCGCCACGAACTGATCGGCGAACACGACGATCTCCCCCGCTTCAGGTCGAGCGACATCCTTGTCCGGCGGTGGGATGCGTGCCCCGTGCGGTCCCCCGTCGGGCGGGAGGCGGCCCAGCGCGATCAGGCCGTCCAGCGTCTCCCTCGTGATCACGGAGGCGCCAAGAAAGCGGGAGAGGTCATTCTGGCGGTCCTTTTTCCGGTTGATCACATCTCCAGCAGCGGCCATCTGAAAGGGGATGAGAGTGAGCTGCGTCAGTAAGATGGAATGCGATGACACCAGGAAGGTCGTGTCTTACCGGAGCTTGAGCAAGGGGGGAAGGTTGTCGCAGAACCTCGTCGCGCAGCGCGGCGTCTTCCTGGATCCGCTCCAGGTACAGCCAGCCGCGTCGCCGAATGGTGCGCGGACGGAGCGCCCGACGGAAGGCGGCGAGTCGACGCGGGATCAGGTGGAGCCGTGGGAGAGTCGGGACCTGGGATCGATGCGCGGCCCTTTCGAGCGACCGCACGTGAGCGTATGCAGCCGACCGGAGCCCGAGGACGCGTCCCCTTTCCCGCAGCCGGAACCAAGCCGCGGCGCGGTGCCTCGCACGCCCAGCCGCGCCAACGACACCCGCCGTCGGGCTGAAACTCCGCCGCTACACTGGAACAAGCCGAAGCCCGGACGAACCCCGGCAGCAACACGCCCGAAGCCCGGACTGCTCCTGTCACGCACAAAGGCCGGACGAAGCCCGGACGAACCCCGGGTGAACCCCGGACGAACCCCGGGTCCGGTCGCCGCGCGCCGCTCCGCCGGTCTCCCCGAACCCCGGGTGAACCCCAGACGAACGCCGGGTCCGGTCGCCACGCGCCGCTCCTCCGGTCTCCCCGAAGCCCGGACGAACCCCGGGTTCGGTCGCCGCGCGCCGCTCCGCTGCTCCCCGAAACCCGGACGAACCCCGGGTGAAGCTCGGACGAACCCCGGGTCCGATCGCCACGCGCCGCTCCGCCGGTCTCTTCGAAGCCCGGACGAACCCCGGGCCCAGTCGCCGTGCGCCGCTCCGCCGCTCCTCGAAGCCCGGACGAACCCCGGGTCCGGTCGCCGCGCGCCGATCCGCCGGTCTCCCCGAAGCCCGGACGAACCCCGGGTCCGGTCGCCGCGCGCCGCTCCGCCGGTCTCCCCGAAGCCCGGACGAACCCCGGACACGCCGCGCGCCGCTCCGATCTCCGAACCCCGAGCGAACCCCGGACGGGCCCCGGTCGCGCGAGCTGAAGCCCGGACCTGCCTCAACCCCGGGCGGAGTGGCGTGAAGGCGAGGTGTTGGCTGAAAGCAATGGGAAGAAAAAAGGGGGGCGGCGGCCTCACTTTTATAGTCCCATGCCACTAACCGCCCTAAAAAAATGTGTGTGTATATATGTAAAAAAATAAAATAATAATAATAAAAAATACATATATGTATATGCATGAATATAATAGTGATAAATAAAAGTAAAAAGGAAATATAATAATTCCTCCGAAGCCGGGGTGAACCCCGGCCGAAGCCCAGACTCCGCGCGCCGCGTCGCTCCGCCGAAGCCTGGGTGAACCCTGGCCGAAGCCCGGACTCCGCGCGCTGCGTCGGTCCTCCGAAGCCCGGGTGAACCCCGGTCGGACGCCGGACTCCGCGCGCCGCATCGCTCCTCCGAAGCCCTGGTGAACCCCGGCCGGACCCCGGACACCCCGCGTCGCGCGCCGATTTCCTCGTCTGAACGAAGCCCGGGCTCCGCGTGCCGCGTCGTTCCTCTCCGAAGGCCGGGTGAACCCCGGGCGAGCCCCGGGCTACGCCGCACGCTGCGCCGCCGAAGGCCGGACGGAGCCCCACCGAACCCCGGGTTGCCTCGCCGCCCGTCGCGCCTCCTTAACCCAGACGAAGCCCACCGAATCCCGGGTGAGTCCCGGGTGCAGCCACTCGCCGATCGTTCGGCACTGCGCGTTCCCCCGGGCGAGGCCCGGATGTGTCCCGGGTACGGCCGCGTGCTGATCTTCCGTCCCTGCGTGCTACCCCGGGTGAAGCCCGGATGTGTCCCGGGTAGCCTTGCGCTGATCTTCCAACCCCGCGCGCTAACCCGGGGAAGCCCGAGTGAGTCCCGGGTGGCTCCGCCACGCGCTGGTCTCCCTAGCCCGGACGGGCTCTAGCTGAAGGCCGGACGAATCCCAGGCTGCCGAGCCACGTCTGTTCTTCAATCCTGGGTTTTAGCCCCCCAGCTCTGGGCCCCGCGCTTGCTGCGGCCGCACTGCCGGGCTCCGCGCCCTACCCTGGCCTAACATGCCAAGCCTCACCAAGCAGATCCTACCCCGGTGTACCCCGGCGAGCATCGGGCTACCATGGGCAGGTCCGCCTGCCAATCCTGCTGTGCCCCGGGCGTGCTCCAAGTCGAGTGCCAGCCTGCTACCCCGAACGAGAAATCCTAACCTTTCTATGTGCAGGTGTCCTAGTTCGAGCACAGAAACTCAGCATCAATAGGGTGGGAAGCATACGTGCGTCTCTCAAGTATACGCGTGCGGGTGCCAGAGCCAGCTCGAGCGTGCGTGCCATGGACATAAGCCATGTCACCCATGGCCGACATCACGCACAGTGGCGCTGGGCATTGTTAATTAGCTGGTCGTCTAATCATTCGCATGCATGCGAAGACGAGTAAAGGGAACAAGCTGTCGTCAGTCCAAGCCGTGCGCCAACCCCTTCTTGGGGGTACTATACACTGGCCAGCTATCCGACTTCGTCCCATACTCTGCATGGCAGATTTGCCACTCGAGCTCGGTAGCCCCGCCATTTCTTGCCCGGACTCCAAATTCAACACAATTATGAATATAATCGCAAAGATTGGCTTCGACATTTCCCACGTGTCGACCTAGTCGTTTGCTTGCTTAGCGTAGCAGCATGAAGGAGTCTCCGCTCCGGCGCCCTCGCTCCGGACAGTCCTTGCCCCCTGAACGCATCGCCTCTGCGCTGAGAATGAAGGACTTGGTGGCCCGATGAAGAAGGGGACGGGAGATCGACTCCGAGGGGGAGCCTCGTTGGTCCAGGCCGCACGTCAACCCCTCTTTAGGGGTATAACGCCGGTCCGGACGGGCGCTTCTCGGCCGCCCACACCGGTAAGGGGCTACTGTTGTGGGAGAGGTCCCCGTGCCCCCCGAACGCCAACGAGCAACAGTAAGGCATGCATACCTGCTACAAACTCACGTCTAACTCCTTTGCAGCCATGAGACACGCAAGGCGCGACTGCAGATGCGGGGTACAAGCGCAAGTGCAGACGCGGGGTGCAAGTGCAAGTGCAGACGCGGGGTACAAGCGTAAGTGCAAACGCGGAATACAAACACCCCGTGGGCAGGACCCCACCATGTGACGTACCGTACGGCATGTCGTACCGGACGTCACGTAGATGCTAGGGTATATGCTTCCGCGGGTGGCGTATGAATGACCTGCGTGCCCTTGTCCGTACGGCGGACCGGGGGTAAGACCGTAACCTGTCTAGGGGCAGAATTGTAATCCGGCCATGCGCTCCCCGAGGCCTATAAATAGGGGAGCACCCCCCAGGTTGGGGGTACGGAATACAAGTTACACTCGCTTCTTGACTCGACCAAATTTTCTCTAAGTGTTTGCTCGCTGCCGCGCGCTCCGTTCCGCTATCCCCTGCGCACACCCGGGTGACCCAGCACTCAACCGGGGGTGCCTCAAGTTCACTGTCCGACCGCGTAGTCGACGACACTAATTCTTTTTTTGACCGGAACAAATTGCTAATTCTGCACCCTCTGTATTCGCGAGCTAAAGACGAATGATCACCTCTTAATGCACTGCAAGGTAACGAGGGTGATTTGGCAATGTGTCTCCGCTTGCATCGTCATGGTGGCAAACAAACATCGCCTTCGATGATTTCTGGCACCGTTTTGACTTCTCAAGCAGAGAACTCAAATCGTAAGGGGATCGATACACTCATTCTTCTTCTCAGGTGGGAGATATGACAGGAGCCTGATCGACAAGTTTTCAGGGATCATTACGAGACGATCGACAAATCATTATTGTTTTGCGGGCGCCTCTGGTGTTGAGACCCCTTTGGGACATTTTTTGCGAGAAGTTACATCCTCCCTTTTATTTTCTTCTCTTGTTTTAACCTTACAGCCTTGCAGCATGTATTTTACTATCTGTTTATAATACAAAGCCAACATTTGCTGATCTTTCAAAAGAAAAAAAACGAAGGGGCCCAAGAAGAAGAAAGTAAAGCAACACCTTTCATACGCCCAACGGCCTACAGGAATACGTGGGCCTCGCCGCTTCCGTCAGGGTAAACCAGTGCACAGCACATTAATTGGGCCCTTGGGTGGGCTTATTGTTTGGGTTGAATCCCAACTCTCCAAGTGAATTGCATACCAGCTTGCAGCAGCCCGCCCTCGCGCGGTTTAGACATCGTGCACTAGGCCTACGTCCAACGGCGAGCATCCAACAAGAGCTTTCTTGCTTCGTGTGTTCGGCCCAGGATATGAGCTCATTTTTCAGCCTGCAGCCTACAAATGTGGCAGCCGAGCCAGCCCAATTTTCTTGCTTTCCTTTCAGCCTTCTCTCTGATGGATCGATCTGCCCGTTCCCGAACGGCTCCATCCCGCCGCGCCCATCGCATAGCGTCGCAACGTGGAGACCCGGCGCCAAGGCCGCCGATCACGGGAGAAATTGGCTGCGGCCCTCGCCTGCTGTCTCACCGCTGTCGTCACCATCACTGTCGCCGGCCTGTCGATGGCAGCGACAAGCCAGTAAATGGGCTTATACCTGAGTCGCCAATCACCGAATGGTATTTTTGCCGATGCCGACCATATTTTGTCCATGGTATGGTTCTCTATCCTTCATTTCTCACCTTGTTATAATTGACCAATACTAGTACCAGTCAGATTCTTCGTTTTGTTCAGCACTTTGATCGCTACTCATCTGTTATGTTGAATTGTTATGCTAAAGGTTTATACACATTACACGTGGAAAATATTGTATGATGATTGATGAGTTGATAACCCCGGTCATTTTTGTCCTTAACCGTCACTACAAAACTACCTATATTTTTGAGTCCAGGGTGAACTTGTGTACCAGTTCTCTATAGTAACCGGCCGGAGTATTTCATTATCTGGCCTTTTCGTTAATTTTCGTGGAATCAATGTTTACATGCATGATACTGATTTAAGCCATTAGTGTACATTTGTCGTCGATGCAATACATTCAGAATGTGGCATGTCATCACATAATCAAATAATCTTATAACACGAGTGGAGTATGAAAATTGAAACTACAAACCAAACCAGGGATCAAGCTTCATTTCGACCACTCAACCCATAATTTCTAGTACCAAATTATACAAACGCAAGCCCAACATGCTTCTGCATTGATGCATTGCATGCCTCGTTGCACCATATGTTTTGCTGATAGAACTGTTGCATCTCTCGTGGCATCCTCCCTAATCATCTGCCCTAACTTTGCCGGGCACCTTCGTTGCCGTTTGCGTCAGGTGACCTCGCGACGCGCCGTCCGCCATCTCCTTCCTCCGCTTGCTGACTCTCTTGATGACCGCCTCCACCGTCAAGTCCACGGCGTCCTTGATCGTCTCCAGCCTCGACCTCGGGTCCGCGTACACCAGCCTCGGTATCAGGCCGATCACCGTCTCCGTCATCCGCTCCGCGACGTCCCGCGGAATCCTCCGGAGCGTCTCCTCGACGCTGACGTTGCCGCTCCGGATGTCCTCCTCGGAGATGAACACGGAGTAGGTGTCGCGCTCGTCGGGGAGGTGCCACCTGTACTGCTTGTACGCGGACTCCGGGTGGAAGAACACCGGCACGCAGCCGGCTAGGATGGCGTCGAAAGATGACCGCCGCGTGTACGTGTCGCCCGGCGGCTGCAAGCAGAAGCGCGTGCCCTGGAACACGCGCATGAACGTGCTTGGGTTGAGGCACTTCCTGTCGCTCTTCCGGCACTGGATCAGGTTGCAGAAGCTGGAAGAGCCGCACTGCCTGATGAGGTGGTGCCGGATGGAGTTGGGGTCCCCTGGGCGCGTGCCGCCGGCGAAGGAGAAGAGGAACTTGCGCTTCATGCCGCGCATCCGTTGCTGCCACTGGAAGATGTCGGCGTCCCTGGACGGGTGGAAGTAGGTCGGGTACGGCACGGCGAAGTCGAAGTCCGTCCACGGCGTCTTCTCGACGAAGAGCACCGTCATGTTCTGCACGGCCGGCAGCCGGAGGAGCTTGTTGCCCCACTCCGAGTCGCTGTCCGTCTGCCTCTGGTGGTCCACCGCCGTCCTCCCGGATATCAAGAAGTGGTCGTGGCCGCCCATGGCGCGCCACTCAGGCCGCCGCGTCAGCCACTCGACGAGCTCGAGTGGCAAGGCATCCTTGGCCGACGCGTTGTTGTTCCACAGGTGCTGCACGACGTCGAAGCCGGCGTAGTACGGCACGAAGACGGCGGCGGCGCGGGAGGAGTCGTCGGTGAGGCACTCGTACTGCTTGATGCGGGCATGGAAGATGACGTCGAGGCCGAAGTGGTCGGTCGCGTACCACCCCTTGTCCCCGAACACGCCGTCCGCGTTGTCCAGGGCCTTGCCGAGGCCGCCGTTGCCGAGGTAGTCGCACATGTTGATCCACCGGTACCACTTGTGGCAGTTGCCGAGGATCTCGGCGTTGAACCACGGAGGCAGGTCGTGGATGTACACGTACCGCCCTTGGCACGCGTCGACGCCGTCGCCGCGCCGGCGCCCCTCGTCCCCTGCCGCGGGGGGTGCGGACTGGAGCTTCTTCAGCTGCTCCACCTGGTCAGAGATGAAACGCTGGGCGTCCTTGCGACCGGGCGCGACGGCGACGAGAGACGGGCGCGGCGAGCTGACCGGCGCGGCGTCGAAGACTGACTGGTGGTAGTATGAGATGAGGAGCCACGGCGTGGCCGACAGGGTGGCGAGCAAGAGGAGGCGAGGCAGCCAGCTGCTGTGGGCGACTATCTTCTCCATGGTCTCTCGTGTGGATCGCGGAGAGCTCCCGAGTTTCATCAGCGAGTACTGTAATTAAGCGTGCGGAATCCCGAAATGACCATTTATGCATGTGCAGACTGCAGAAGCGCTGGTATACGTGGTGGCCTAAGCTCAAATTAATGGAGCAAAAAAAGGGTTAAGTTGGAGCACTCTGCTTACGACTTGTACATTAATCACTGTCAATCCAATCTAGTAATAGGCACGTTCGTGTGTTCGACGAATGGGGGACTGCAACGTGTCACGAATCATATTGGATCCCTCGAGGGAAAGTCTGGATCCTCAAAATCAAGGGTGGTGCAAGAAATCTAAAAGCAAAAGGAAACTCATGTACTCCCTCCGTCTAAGAATATAATTATAAAACGTATTTTAACGAGTTTTTTTACAGTACCTTGGTACTCCACAAATAGAACTAGGAGTACCAATTAAATCCAACCATTGATTTATAAGGGTATTCTCGTCTTTTTTCCTCCCAATCTCGTTGCACAGCTACCGGCCTCCTCCCGATCCCGTTGCACGCGTACAGACCCGCCGCCTCTCTCCCTCCCCGCACTCGCCGCCAGCTTGCCGCCCCGCGCCGCCGCCTCAGCTCACCGCCCCGCGCCGCCACCTCTCCTCGCCGGCGCACGCGGCCGGCCCGCCGCTAGCGCCTCCGCCCCCGCGCGCCTCCGCCCCGCGAGCGCTTCCGGCTGCCCACGTCTCCGCCGGCCCGCCCCTCCGGCCACCGGCGCGCCTCCGCCGGCCCACGACTCCGGCCCCGTGCACCTCCGGCCCCGCGCGCCTCCGGCCCCGCGCACGTCTCCGCCGGCCCGCCCCTCCGGCCACCGGCGCGCCTCCGCCGGCCCGCGACTCCGGCCCCGCGCACGTCTCCGGCGGCCCGCCTCCGGGAATTTTAGTTTATTTCATTCCAATTCTACCCTCTAAATCAAGGTACTCCCTTACTTAATTTGTTTGATTTAAAGTAATACTCCTTGTATCTAGATTGGAGTACCAGAGAAGATTAACCATTAGATTAGAGTAAATAGACGGTCCATATTTATTCCAGGGTACTATAAAAGAGCTCATTTTAACTGATTAAGACAAAGTTTTAATCAATAATTATTCTATTGTTATACAATTTACGTGACATAAAATTGATATCATAAGATTTCTCTTTAAAAGTATTTTTATTAAAGTAATTATTGGTCAAAAGCTTGTCTTAACGAATCAAAATATACCTTACATTTTGGACAGAGAGAGTATATATTCTCTCGCGATCTCACTCACACACGGATTCCACTCACAGGTCACAACTGGGCAGTCGTTTCCGGAGCGAAGTGTGTAGCATTGACCGGAGAGGTGCGTCGAGGCTGGCTGCGCGGCTCTGCGGCATCGATGCGACGCGATTCCTTGAGATCGCACACCGGTTGCAGGCCAGGCACCCTCGTGTTGCATTAAATCGGAGCTGACACGGAGCTATATTCTGTTTTGACGGGGGATCTCAGATCAAGAGCGGTAATTATGGCAACAAGGCCACTAATCAATCAATTTGCTCGATCTATGGGGGCACGGAACGCTTGATCGCCGCGCGATCGAGGCGCCTTCGCATCTCGCAATCGAACGAACGCGGGAACGAGGAAGGACCGGCAGTCCTAATGCTCTACCATGTCATTTAATGGCACTCCCAATGCATTATATCTTAGGTTGTATCTTATTGTGTTTAGATATAAACTACTCAATGGGTTATATCTTAGTGTTGTATCTAAAAGAGCTCTCATTTAATGTGTTTTGTGAGAGAAAAAGCATGAGATGTCTTGAATTTGGTGCTAAGAACTATATCTAGATTAAGATATAGTTGCTCTCTCTTTCCTCATTAAATAGGGTGCCACATCAGATTTTTGCTTAGTTGGCAGGTTTAAGATATAGTACACCTTGGAGCATTGGGACTGCCCTAAGCAAAAATCTGATATAACACTCTATTTAATGAGGAAAGAGAGAATAACCATATCTTAATCTAGATATGGATCTTAGCACCAAATTTAAGACATCTTATGATTTTTCTCTCACAAAACACATTAAATGAGAGCTCTTTTAGATACAACATTAAGATATAACCCATTGAGCAGGTTGTATCTAATGCAATAAGATACAATCTAAAATACAATACATTAGGAGTACCCTAACGCCGAGGAAACGGGGTGGACGACATCGCAGGGACGTCTTGCGAGTTTTCTGGAGCCTGCGGCCACCGCTAGCGTGTACAAAACAAGGGTTTTCTTTTGCTTAGCCCTGAAGCGATGCACTCCCCACGCATGTTTTTAACAAAAGATGTGCCCCTTGGTCCTTAGCTCTTACTGATAACCATGTCCATATGGGTATGTGTACAAGAAGAATGATTTTATGGTTTAGCGTGCATGCTACAGCGTAATTAACTTCATGCAGGAGCTTGAGTACAGATAAGACTAATGGATTAATACTTCAACCTCTGAAGGTGTTAAGTTGATAATGTCTCTCGCAGTTCCAGATTCGTGTTTTTGCAGTGTTCAGACCCTGGGTGTTACCAATGCTTAGTGCGCTGTTTGTGTGCATGTGTGATGCCAGCCAGTGCCAAGAACAGTTTCCTAATGCATGCTAAGTGCGAGTAGAGCAAACTGTCGTCCTGTTGTTTTTCTTTTATTTAGGGGGAAGGGAAGACTATGTCCTGTGAGTATATTGCTTTGGCAACCAAATTTGTCGGCGAGATGGATTCACAAATTCACAAGGTGAAGGTTGTAAATGCCATTAACTTCTTTCTTTATCTTACGGGAAAAAAAAACTAGAAATAAAGGATGAAGAATCCTATCGGGAGACCGGACGAGATTCCATGGGTAGAGTACGAGAGCAGCACAGCTCGTTGGCCGCGTTGAGTCAACCCCTCCAAATTCTGAGTTTTTCTACAACTAAATTTTTACTCTAGAGTACTGCAAAGAACAATTCGCCACAGAGGGTACCAAGTGAAAATTTCAAAATGACGGCATTCATTAGCCGAAACTTCTTAATAAACGTATCAGTTTCTCACATGATTCGGTCCGGCCAACCGCGGATTACAATTTGAAAAAAATACTACGTATTCTTGATCCCTCAACAATGGACAGTATCATTTTGGTCCCTAAACTTAGAAAATCAATAAACTTGACTCTAGATTTTTAAAACCTTACAGTTTTGGTGCCTCGCTCAACACCAACAACATGGTAGTGGTTTGCAGCCTAGCAAGCATTAAAAAAAAGAAAATTTCAAAAAAAAAGAAAGAAAAATCATAGAAAATGAAAAACCTTTTATTAATAAAAAGTTGGGAAAATCAGCGAAGTTATAGAAAAAAGAAGAAATTTATAAAAAGGGAAAAATTAGAGTATTCTAAAAAAAAACAGGGAGTTCGAGAAAACTCACAAGTAGTTTATGAACACTCAAATAAATCACCAGATTTCTTGAGCATCTTTAAAAAAAATTGAACTTGTATTTGATATTAGGTTGGTATGTGGAGTTAAGCTTCATATCACCCATTGTTGATATTAGATCAATACGCATACCTAAAGCTTAGTTGGCTTTTTTGTATTGTGTAAAATTATGAATATATGTCAGTTGTGGCTTGTTAATAATTAAGATACACCAGATCAATGCCAAATAATGTTCATGTGCAATTATGATAATATATCGATTGTGGTCTATTAATAATAGAACTTCGCCAGATCAATGGCGGGATGGTACACAGTAGATAGATTTCCGATATTTTTAGTATATGGTAGATAGATTTCCAGTGTTTTTTATTCTTAAAAATTTCAACTTTTTCTAAAATTTTCTGGTTTTGCGACTTGTTCCTGATTTTTCTCTCTAACTTTTCAGATTTTTTAAAGAACAAACTGATTTTTTTTGTTCTTCCTATTTTTTCTGTGATTTTAAATTTCATGTTTTTCCCTGATTGGACAACCACGTATGCAAATCACTGCCACATCATGAGTCAAATTGCTTTGAGTGAGATTTAAGACCAAATTTATCTAGTTTTAAATGTTTATCTGATCTAGACTTGGCCGATGGACTTTTGCCTTAAAATTTGCGTTCATGAAGGGTACAATTTAGATGCCAAAGGTACCTCTGAAGTATGAATGTCAGAGTATTTTCGTGTTAGATGCTGCCGAAGAGCATTTGGAGCATCATCTCCGACTTAACCCTCTGGATTCGTCCGTTTAGGATTCTGCTTGGCAAGGATTCTGCTTCTCAACGGTGGATTACAGTTCTCTGTTACGGATGATTTAGTCCAGTTTCGATGAGTAAGTACAAGTGGGGAACCTCCCCATCCCGTGGTGAGTGCCTAAGAATACAATCTGATGGAAGAGGATGGAAGGGAGTGAAACAAACCCAAATTCTAACGAGTTACGGAACAAACAGGAAGTATAGAGTTTTCTCGAGAAACAAAAGTATAGAAAATACACTAGGGCAAGTACTATCAGCTTAGTCTACATTTTCCAAAATTTGCGATTCTGCAGTTCACTAGCTTGTGCATCTCGGCAGAGCCAGCGATCTTCCTTTCCTAGCTTATTTCCTCCGGAGCCTAAACCTCGCCACGCCGCGCTTGAGCGACGAGTCCTCGTCGGCCGGCGTGCTTTCGTGGACTGCCTCTCCGCGCCGGACCCTGGCGATTCTGTCGATGATCCCCTCGACGGCGAAGTCGAAGGCGTCCCTCACCGTCTCCAGCTTCGACCTCGGGTCCGCGTATATCACCGCCGGGATGAGCCTGATCACCTCGCTCCGCATCCGCGCCACCGTGTCCGGGTGGATCGCCCGGAGCGTCGCTTCGATGCTCACGTTGCGCGACCGCACATCCTCCTCCGTGATGAACACTGAGTACCTGCTGTGGTCCTTGGGGAGGTGCCACGTGTACTGCAGGTACGCCGACGCCGGGTGGAAGAAGACCGGGATGCAGCCGGCCACCATGGAGTCGAACACCGACCGCCGCGTGTAGGAGTCGCCGGGAGGCTGCAGGCAGAAGGACGCCTTCTGGAAGTGCCGCATGATGTTGCCTGGGGAGTGGCACTGGCTGCTGCCGAAGGGGCAGCCCAGCTGGGCGCACGCGTCGGACGCCTTGCACTGCGCGATGATCTGCTCCCGGATGTTGGTCGGGTTGTCCGGCCGCGGCGCGCCGACGAACGCCATGAGCCAGCGGCGCTGCTGGTTGCGCACCCTGTCCTGCCACCGGAGCACGTCGAGGTCGCTCCTGGGGTGGAAGTAGGTCGGGTAAGGCACCGCGTAGTCTTTCTCGTGCACCAGCGAGGACTCCAGGACGAGCACTGACATCTCCCGGCCACCCGGCATGACGAGGAGGTTGGTGCCCCAGTTGGGGTCGATGTTGGTGTTCCTCCGGAAGTCCCAACCCGTCCTCCCGGCGACGAGGAAGTGGTCGCGGCCGCCCATGCGCTTCCACTCGGGCCGCCGCATGAGCCACTCCGTCAGGTCGACCGACGCGGAGTCCCCTGGTGGCGTTGTCATAGCCCCAGTGGTAGCGGACGAAGTCGAAGCCAGCGTAGAACGGGACGAAGACGGCGTCTGCCACGGCGGAGTGGTAGGTCAGGCACTCGTACTGCTTCATCCGGTTGTGGAAGATGTTGTCGAGCGCGAACTGGTGCGTGCCGTGCCACCCGTTGTCGCCCGTGAGGACCCTGTCCACCGGGTCGGCGAGCGGCCGGCCGAGGCCGCCGTTGCTCACGAACCCGCACATGTCGGGCCACCGGTCGCTGGTCTTGAGGCAGTCGCGGAGGATGTCGTCGTTGAAGCGGGGAGGCAGGTCGTGCACGTAGATGTACCGTCCCCGGCACGGGTCGGCACCGTCACTCGCGCGGGCCAGCAGCGCCCCGCTGCTGACCATGGAGAAGTGGTAGTAGAGGTACGTGGTCCATGCTATGACCGCGACGACGACGATGAGCCGCCGAGGCGGGAACGCGCTCGCCGCGGGCTTCTCCGGCCCCTTCATTAATCCGTCCGCCCGCCGCGGCGGCTTCTGTGCAGATTTGATCGGCTGGCAAATCAAGAACGCCAAGCAGCAAAAGGCTAATTAAGCAAACATGCAGATGAAGTGAAGTGTAAGCAATGCATCAATCCACAAGGAAAAGGAGTGAAATGACGTACTGACATCTGACAAAAGAGATCGAGGAGGTGTATATATATGTATATATGTATGTGTGCCTCACCAGTTGTATGGTCGAGTTTCTCACGCTTATAAGCTAATTTGCATGTCGATTGGAGTGCAGAATATATATAGTCCAGGATTAGTCTAGCTAGCTATAGAGACTGATGAGAGCTAGTGATGAACTACGAGGGGCCAAGGACTGGCGAGCTATAGCGTAGTGTGGAGTTTGGAAAGTAATCATCTGGGACTCGATTTAGCTAGTACTACTACTCCAAATCTCCAATTGTTAATCTCCAAATCGATGCACACACTTGTTTTTCTAGTACAAACGCGCGCGCTTCGGCGCAGCGTTGACAGTGGAGTCGGCAGTAATTACGTGGTTGTTTAATGCTAGTAAGGAGGAGTACTTGTTTAGTCGGTTAATGTTTTCATGTTTTTTCTGCGAGGGGGCTAATATTTTCATGTTGCAGTTTAAGAAAGGTGTAATGTACTTAATGGGTCAACGATTCTATGTACGTATCGTACACTAGTGTCAATTGAATATTAATCTCAAGAACATATCAAATTGAGTACTGAATCCGTAGTGCAGAGGCAGATCTCGTCATCCCACTTAAGTCAATGGACGGTTCCTGGCCAGGTGCCCATTTTGGTGATCTATTAGATCTGACTCCGCTTATATATAATCTTTTAGCCGTTGGTTAATTACTAGTTTTTTCTAGATCGAAAATCGATTGTCGATTAGTTCATGAGATGGCGGCACGTGGAATTCATGACTGGGTTTTGCTTGGAATGCGAAGTTTCCCTGACTCGGACGGAAATTATGTGAAATCTGTGGGTTCCAAATTCAACAGTATCGCATTTGTTGCGTACTTGTCGGCTGTAGCAAGTAAATGCAAATGCGATATGATATGAACTTACTTAGCACAAAGTGCAATATTGGATTGTCTAAACTTGTGCTAGCTAGCGGGTCAAAATCAGAGACACAACATCTGAAAGCTACTCAAAGACTAGAAAAATTGACGTAGAGTTGTCAAAAAGAAAAAATAAATCAGGCGGCTTATAATATTGAAACTGGTGTAATGTTTCAAGGTGACTTAAAACCAATTGTTTGGACCATTGCACATGTATATGCGTATCTTAAAGCTAATCCACGAGCCAAGAAAATAATCAAGCAACTTATACTCATCCTCTCCACCGAGTAAATAGCAAGCCCAAACGTACAACTACAAGCAGTAGTGATGGTACATGAGCCAAGATCATCATCCTCCAAGGGTTTTCCGTAAATAAATTACGGAATTGCTAAATGACTGAGATTTTCTTAACTTAGGTTGGCGAGATTAACAGTCTGATCTTACTTCGAGATCCCTGTGTGAGTGGGTTTTATTTTTTATAGGTCTAAAATTAATTTTCTATTCTTCTTTTTCATTATTTTCTCTTTGATAACATACGGGATCAAGATCTAAGGGCGTGAAGTGTCGACTGAGACGATTGAAATCTAAACAAACCCAGGATTCATGGGCACTGTTAATGACTTATTAGTACTCCGCGAACCGCGCGGCATCGAGCACGAGACCGTTGGAGAGGGAGCCTCAGCTCCCTCCCAAGACTCATGGGCACTCAATTAATTACCACGAGGTAGTCAAAGTAAAGATGTGAGGGCAGTCGTCGCAAATGATGCATCTTAAGGTGGTTATAAGAAGAGTTGTATCTGAAGATCTATTTTATAGATATGAATCTATGATGCGGCTGAAGATATTATGTGATTGTTGAAGAACCATATGCATACGACTGATTTGATCATGAACGAACGTCTTAGAAATCTGACAAAATTTATGGACGTAGTGTAGAGTATAATGGAGGCCTGCACTCGAGATGAGTAAGCTCAAACATCTCATGCGAGTGATCGATCCGGCTGAGCTTACGGGAAACGGATGGATTCAGACTTCGCCTTGCGCTTCTATGCGCAATGCTTACAGGCTCAAAATTCGAAACTGTAGTAGTACGGTACGGTTCTCAACCGGTTTCGAAAACTAGTACGCTTCTGCAGGGCAATTTGCGCGACCTGCCACGTAGTTGTTGTACTTGTATTTTGCACTGCAACAATATATGATCCTGTAAGCGAGTGAGTTCAGATTTAAGAACTGAATTTGCCAACGGCCTCTGCCAGCTTGTGATTTCGTACTAGTATTCCCGATGCTCTCTTTAGTAACGAAGCTTCTGATTTTGTATCGGAACTCGTCAGGAGTCGCATGCTTGATTGGTGTGTTATGCTAACTAGCGATTTACTACATTTTCCTTTCCTTTTCCATCTGCTTCTAGAAATTAGCGGTGATCTTTGATCAGGCCAGCTCGTGGGCGGGAACGGTTGGGAATGTGCCCTAGATGCAATTATGTAGATGATTATATATTTTTATTTATGATTTATTTAATAATATCCTTCAATAGTATTTTTAATATTGATAAGTACATACATGACTTACTTGTGAAACTCTATATTAATATGCGTGATGATTATTCTAAAATGATCATTAGTCGATAAAATATAAGGGGACACATATGTGTAGGCTAACATTCGTATTGGTTGATGATCATGTTTCACGAGTTATACATATGGAGATATCAAACCAATAACATGAACACGTGTTAAAAAAACAAGGGGTTGGATCGACCTACCATGAAATATTGCGAGAACATTATTGTCGGCGGAATGGGGCCCAGGGTACCCCTAACCGCCGGCGGAGGCCAACCGGATGCCGCAGAGGGTGACGCGTGGCGCTCCGGTCGCTGGGGCCTTGGGCCCCACCCGGATCGTCGTACGAAGCCCGCGGCCAATCCCAAGGAACCGGGGTTCTCCTCCAGAGGCTGCATCCGCAAACCAGAAGGAATCGTGGGCCCCCGGGAATCCACGGCCCATGCGCTGAGCGAGCACTCGGGGTCCGTCCCCGAGCGCTCGGCGTCCCAGAAGGCGAAAGGCGCGCTCGGGGTCCCCTCCCGAGCGCTCGGCATCTTGGCAGATTGAGGGGCCCAGGGGAGCGCTCGGGGTCCGCCCCCCGAGCACTCTCCCTCGGGCTCCCCCTTCAAGGCGCCCCGAGCGGCCCCCCAGCGGGTGCTCCGCGAGCGCGCGGGGTTGCTCAGGGGCGCGTAGAAGACAACTGGCGCCCCTCCTAGCGAAGGAGGTCACTCGGGACCGAGTGCCCGGGGGATGACGTGTCCTCTGGTGGAGCCCTCGTCCATGCACGTCGTCCGGCGCCAAACTTCTCCAGCAAGCCTCCGCCCTGGCGGAGGCATTTAATGCCTGTCATTCCGACGGGGAACCCAAAGCCCTGTGAGGGCATGATGACGATCAGGCCGGGTCCCACCGGTGCAGGCGATAAGCTCTGTGAGCTATCTCTCTCTCTCTCTGAGGGGTGGGCCCGGACTGACAGATTCTTTGACCGACCAAGCGCGCCGCCTCGCACGCCCTGTCGCTGTCAACCCTTTTTACCCCATGGGGGACGCCGCCGCGCGATCAATTGCACGGCATGAGAGGCTGACCTATGGGGCCCCGCGAGAGGACGTCTTACCAATCCAGTCAGAAGAAACCCCGTAAGTCTCCGTCCGCGGGGCCCGCCGAAGGCAAAGGTGTCAGAGCCCCTGCTCCGACACACCGCGAGGCGACGGCCCGGCCGAAAGTCTCAAGTGGGCATTAAATGAAGGTGTGGGCGCTTCCAGTAGCGCCCACGTCGTCTACAGCACAAGTATAGCTCATGTTCTCCTTTGCCGACCTATGTGGTATTCCCCCGAGTATATAAGGGGAGAGCCTGGTCCATGCAAAGGGTTGGCTGATTTTCCTAGGTTAGATCTCTCTAAGTTTACTCCTTATCAAAGAAGCACCGTTCTTCCTCCGGGCTAGAGCTAGAAGAAGAACAGTGCGTACCTCTGTAACTCATCATACTTGCCATATACACACATATATACAAAAACAAGCAGGACGTAGGGTATTACACCTCCGGGTGACCTGAACCTGGAAAAATCCCTGTGTCTCCGGCATCAAGCGTCATAACCGCCCTCATCCTTGGGGACGCCATCACCGGCTCATAAGAAGAACTCTATATCGCCCCAGGCCGAACCGACAAGGGGGTCCATTCGGACCACCGCTAGAGACGTTTACTCGTCGACAGCTGGCGCGCCAGGTAGGGGGCGTCTAGAGTTTTTTCGAGCCTGCTCCCATGGCGAATCCCGATCTGCCCCAAGATGATCTGCCTCAAAATGAGGTGAGCTTGGGCGGAAACGAAGCATCGGACGAGTCGGACCCCGCCGGCCTCGACGATCTGCTCAACGACACCGGCGGGGCGTCATCGGCTGCTGCCCGCTTTGAGTTCCGGCCACGCGCGCGGGCCTCTGGAGATGTTGCCGGGCCTTCTCGGCCGCCTCCGCCTCGCCGTCGGCTGGACTTCGCGGATACCGGGGAAGGAAACACGCTGCAGGCGGCGCAATACCTCCTCCGGCATCCTCCCGTCCCGGTGCCAGCGGCGTCCCCCGTGGGCCCGTGGCTCCAGGACCTCGCTAACCTGATCGACACCGCCCGACGCGAAGCAGCGGCCAGGAGCGTCCACGCTTCTTCCGGGCGCGCCGGTGCCCGCACCGTCCCCTCAGCGGCTTCGCCGCCGGTGCCAGCGCGTCTGCCGCGCGCGCCTGCCGGTGGTCGGCGCGACGGATCTCCACCCTCGGTCGCCTCTCCGGCACGGGGGAACCCTCAAGATCTTCGCCACCGCCTCGGTAGGCGCGAAGTGGAGGACGCACGCACCGTCATCGAGCGCCAGCGCGAGCGCGACAGGGCGGACGAGGTCGATTCCTCCTCCGGCCCTGTCGCCGGCCGCGCGCGCTCCCGGGCGCATCACACCGTCCGGCAAGACAAGGAGACCGGCAACCCCCGTTATGGGGCGGGTTGCCAGGCCTTCACGCCCGAACTTCGACGCGTCACCTGGCCAAATAAATTTCGCCCAGAGTTGCCGCAGAAGTACGATGGGTCTTTCCACCCTGAGGAGTTCCTCCAGATCTACCCCACCGCGGTGGAGGCCGCTGGAGGCGACGAGAAGGTCATGGCCAACTGGTTTCCGATGGCCCTCAAGGGTTCGGCCCGGTCCTGGCTCATGAACCTCCCCTCAGGATCCATTTCATCCTGGGAGGACCTTTGCCACCAGTTCGTGGCGAACTTCCAGGGCACTTTCGAGCGTCCTGGCACGGAGAGCGATCTCCACGCTCTCCGGCAGCGAAAAGGGGAAACGTTGCGGCACTTCATTCAGCGTTTCAGCCAGGTGCGCAACACCATCCCCAAGATATCTCACCAAGCAGTTATCGTCGCTTTCCGACAAGGAGTCCGCGACGAAAAGATGCTGGAGAAGCTGGGCACCCGGGACGTCCAGTCCACCGCGGACTTGTTCGCTATCGCGGACAAGTGCGCTAAGGCGGCGGAAGCCCGTGCTTGGCATGACCCGCGCCCCGACCAATCGACGGTCGAGGGCGCCGGCCCTTCTCGCTCCTCCGGGAAGCGGGATAAGAAGGGCAAGAAGCGTAAGTCCGAGCCCGTCGCGGCGGCGGAGGCTAAGCCTCGTAAGCCCTCGCGCGGCGGGCCCAGCGGCGGCAAGAAGCCACCCCGAGCTCCTCAGCCGAGTTCGGGTCTGTGGTGTCCCATCCACGAGACCGAGCGGCATGACCTCTCCGAATGCCGGACGGTCAAGTTCCTCGCCGAGAGGAACAAAAAGCAGAGGGAGGAGCGCCTCGCCGAGGGCGGTGACAACCCCGGCGGACAAGAAGAAGACCTCGGTTTTCAGGAGCCGCAGGCGGTGGCATGCATCAGCGGGGGCGCCTTCACGCCCTCTTCGCGCCGCCAGTTTAAGCTCTTGGCGCGTGAAGTATGCTCAGCGACCCCGAGCTCCGGCGCATCCCGAGCGCTCAAGTGGTCGGCTCCCCCGATCACTTTCGACTGTTCGGACCACCCCGCGAGCATCTCCGGCGTGGGACGCCTCCCGCTCGTGGTCTCCCCCCACCATCTGCAACATTAAGGTAACCCGCATGCTGATCGACGGGGGCGCATGGGCTTAATCTCCTGTCCCCCGAAGTATTTAGCAAAATGCAGGTGCCACCTGGGGACCTGAAGGCGACGCTGCCGTTCTGCGGCGTCTCTCCCGGCCTCACCATGCCTTTGGGCCAGGTGTCCTTAATGGTCACCTTCGGCACCAAGGGCAACCATCGGACCGAGAACATCATCTTCGATGTTTCCGAGTTTGAGCTCCCCTACAACGGCATCTTGGGGCGTCCGGCGCTCGCCAAATTCATGATGGCTTGCCATTATGCTTACTTGACGATCAAAATGCCGGGCCCCAACGGCACCATCACCGTGCCAGCCGACATCCAGGGCTCCGTCGCCTGCGCCGAGCAGCTTTTCTCCAAAGTCGCTGCTGCCTTCAACGACGCCCCCGAGCTCCCCGAGTCCTCGGGTCCGCCTCCAACCAAGGCCAGAGTCGCTGCCGATGACTCTGTCCCTGTTAAGGAGGTGGCCCTGGGGGAAGACGCGTCCAAGACCGGCAAGATCGGCGGTCGCCTGACCGCCAAATAGGAAGGCGCGCTCGTCACTTTCCTCCGGGCAAACGCTGACGTATTTGCGTGGCAACCGTCCGACATGCCCGGGGTCCCTAGGAAAGTGACTGAGCACCGTCTTGCCGTGCGTCCCGACGCTCGGCCCATCCGGCAGAAGGTGCGCCGCCAAGCACCAGAACGGCAGGAGTTCGTCCGAGAGGAGGTCGACAGGCTCCTCGGGGCCGGCTTCATCCGGGAAGTCCCTGCACCCCGAGTGGCTCGCCAACCCCGTCGTCGTGCCCAAGCCGAACGGCAAGCTGAGGATGTGCGTGGACTACACCGACCTCAATAAGGCTTGTCCTAAAGACCCTTTTCCTTTACCTCGCATCGATCAGATAGTAGATTCCACCGCGGGGTGTGATCTTCTCTGTTTTTTAGATGCCTACTCTGGTTATCATCAGATTAGTATGGCGGTAGAGGATGAAGAGAAAACTTCATTTACAACCCCTGCGGGGACCTTTTGCTATGTCCGCATGCCTTTCGGGTTAAAAAACGCTGGCCCGACCTATCAACGGGCCATGCGTATGACTTTGCAGTCGCAGCTGGGTCGCAATGTAGAGGCCTACATCGACGACCTCGTCGTCAAGTCAAGACGCGAGGAGACGCTCATCGAGGATCTCGCCGAGACTTTCAATAGTCTCCGCAGTACTCGTATGAAGCTGAACCCCGAGAAGTGCATCTTCGGGGTCCCATCCGGCAAGCTTCTCGGCTTCTTAGTCTCAAGCAGAGGCATAGAAGCCAACCCCGAGAAGATCCGGGCCATCGACCAGATGCGCCCGCCGGCTCGTCTCAAGGACGTGCAGCGCCTAACGGGCTGCATGGCCGCCTTGGGGCGCTTCATCTCCAAGCTCGGGGAGCGGGGCCTCCCTTTGTTCAAGCTTCTCAAGAAGTCGGGCCACTTCGAGTGGACCCCCGACGCCGAGCAGGCCCTCGAGGGCCTCAAGAAATATCTCACCTCACCTCCGGTCTTGGTCGCACCGAGACCCGAGGAGCCCTTGCTCCTTTACCTCTCGGTGACGCCCCGGGTGGTGAGTGCAGTCCTCGTGGTCGAGCGGGGGGTCGGGTCCGAGCTCCCGGCATCCCCCGGCCAAGTAAAGGCGCTCGGGTCCAAGCTCCCGAGCGAGGCCCTCGGGGACTTGAAGGGAACGCTCGGGTCCGAGCCCCCGAGCGGTTCTGCCCCCGAAGGTACCTTAGGGCCCCGAGCCCCGAGCGACCCCGAGCAACCCGCCTTGCTCGGGAACGAAGCTAGTCGCTCGGGGGCTGGCCCCGGGGAGTCTTCTACTCGGGTGCGCATACAGCAGCATCCCGTGTACTTCGTCAGCGAAGTATTGCGGGACGCCAAGACGCGCTACCCTCAAGCACAGAAGCTCCTCTACGCGGTGCTCGTCGCGTCGAGGAAGCTTCGGCATTATTTCCAAGCGCACGAGGTCCGGGTGGTTACGGCCTTCCCCCTCGAGCGAATCCTCCGCAACCGGGAGGCCACTGGACGAGTCGTCGAGTGGGCCATCGAGCTCGGGGAGTTCAACCTCCGCTTCGTCAGCAACCATGCAATCAAGAGCCGAGCTCTGGCCGACTTTGTCGCCGAGTGGACGCCGGTGCCAGAAGACGAATGCGAGCAACTTCCCTCCGACCCGGGTCAGGGAGGAACCGAGCACTGGACGCTGCACTTCGACGGTTCCCTCACGCTCAAAGGCGCGGGGGCTGGAGTAGTTCTCACCGCTCCGACCGGTGAGACCCTCCAGTACGTCGTGCAGTTACTCTTTCGCGCCACCAACAACATGGCCGAGTACGAAGGCCTCCTTGCAGGGCTGCGCGCCGCCGCATCCCTCGGGATCCGCCGTCTGCTCGTCAAAGGCGACTCCCAGTTAGTCGTCAATCAAGTGTCAAAAGAATACCAGTGTTCGGACCCCCAAATGGCAGCGTACCTGAGCGAAGTCAGGAGGTTGGAACGGCGTTTCGATGGCCTGGAGCTCCAGCACATCCCTCGCCGCTTCAACGACGCCGCCGACATTCTATCGCGACTGGCCTCCTCTCGGGAGCCGGTCCCGGCTGGGACCTTTGAAGAAAGGCTCTCTCGGCCGTCCGTTGAGGCCGCCGACCAAGACGAAGGGGGAACCTCGCGCCCAGGCGAGTCTACCCAGGCGGCACCTTCAGTGGGAAATCCTCCCGTCAGGCCACCGCCGGGTGAGCACCTCGTGCTCACCATCTGTCCTCAGGTCGTCCCTTGGATCTCCGAGATCCGGGCATACCTGAAAGAAAATATCCTTCCCGAAGACGAAGCCGTTGCAGAAAGAATTGCGCGGCAATCAACAAGGTACGCGCTCGTAGATGGGGACCTCTATCGGCGCGGCACCAATGGCATTCTTATGAAGTGCATTTCTTGGGAGGAAGGCCACGATATACTCGTGGACATCCACGAGGGCGAGTGCGGTAGCCATGCATCGTCTCGCACGATGGTCGGTAAAGCCTTTCGGCAAGGATTTTACTGGCCGACAGCCCTCGAGGACGCCTTTGAGCTGGTTCGACGCTGCGAAGCCTGCCAATTCCACGCCAAGCAGATACATCAGCCCGCTCAGGCACTCCAGACCATCCCCCTCTCATGGCCTTTCGCGGTCTGGGGGCTGGATATATTGGGGCCGTTCCCCCGAGCAGTCGGGGGCTACGAGTACCTCTACGTCGCCATCGACAAATTCACCAAATGGACGGAAGCCGAGGCAGTCGTCAAGATCAACAAACAATCGGCGATCAAGTTCATCCGAGGCGTCATGAGCCGGTTCGGGGTGCCCAGCCGCATCATCACCGACAACGGCACACAATTCACGAGCGATGCTTTCCTCGAGTACTGCCAAGCCCTCGGGACAGAAATTTGCTTCGCCTCTGTCGCACACCCCCGAGCCAACGGGCAGGTTGAGCGTGCAAACGCCCAAGTCCTTCGGGGGCTCAAGACAAGATCTTTCGACAGACTCAAGAAATGCGGCGCTGGCTGGATAGAAGAGCTCCCCGCCGTCCTTTGGTCCATCCGGACGTCCCCCAGTCGGGCGACCGGTGAAACCCCCTTCTTCCTCGTTTACGGGGCAGAAGCGATGCTTCCTTCCGAGCTCGCCTTCCGCTCCCCTCGGGTCGCGGCATACTCGGAGGAAGATCAAGACCGGCGCAGACTCGAAGACATCAACTTCCTCGAAGAGCATAGATGCCGAGCGGCCCTTCGCGCTGCCAGATACCAACAAAGCCTTCGCCGCTACCATGAGCGTCGTGTCAAGCCAAGGTCTCTCGAAGTCGGGGACTTGGTCCTTCGTCGGGCGCAGACGCGGGAAGGCAAGAACAAGCTCTCCCCTATGTGGGAAGGTCCATACCGAGTGACTCGAGTCACTCGGCCAGGCTCGGTGAGGCTCGCTGCCGAAGACGGAATGGAGCTGACCAACTCCTGGAACATCGAGCACCTGCGCAAGTTTTTCCCGTGAATAGCCCGGGTAAGTTTTTGCTTTTAGGGCCGGCTCCCCGAGTGCCAAAAGCGAGTCATGGGAAGTGTCGGGTTCGTCACCCCAAGCCCCGGTCGCTCGGTCTGGTTCCCGAACCCCGAGCGCCGGTCCGGCCAAAGGTCACCCAAGTATCCCGCGCGCTCGCACCCTCGCTCGGGGGCTCCCTTGTATTCCCAGCTATTTACATAGCATTATGGTCTATAAAGATGCTTTTTCCTTGATATGAATCCCCTCATGCAAAGTTTATATTCCTTAATTCAGTATCAATATCAACGCTTCCTCCATAGTTAGCAAAAGCGTGGCTTTCCGCGCGGTGCGGGGCTCCCGAGCCCCCATCTCTCGGTGCGAGTAGGTCCCACCGCTCCGAGCCCGAGCAGTCAAGCTTACCCAAATACTTGTTGTCGGGCCGTAAGACGTTCGGGCAATTAGCTGTACCCCGAGCACGTCCGAGTCAGGGCAAATAAGCCCCTGGCCACCGTGCTCCGCTGGTCAGCAAGACCCGAGCGCCACCCAACTTCATGTCAGCCGGATAGCTTCACTCCTCGCGCTCGGGACAGGTCGGCCGACCCGAAAACCCGAGGGCCGCGTTAACAGGCAAACCCCCCTCGGGACCTGTGGAAAACACCCCTTTTGCTAAGAAAACCGTATAATCATTCGCAAAGTGAGCAGGTTCACCATGATGAAGTTCCCGGGCACCGCCCGCCAGATCAATACCAAGTCACAGGGCGCCAAGTCACCCTGAGGCCCGATCTCTAAGCTAAGCTTCTAAATCGCATTTCTATGTTTTCAAAGCTCCCGAGCACTATATATGAACGACTAGTTTTTTCCTCGCCAATTTTTCCCAACTGCCTTCTGTGCTCGCGATGGGTTTATACCTGAAGGCAGCGATGAAAGTCACGGGGAGCGCTTCGGGTTGTCCGCTCAAAGCCCTGGTGTCCTGCCTGGTTTCTTAACCCTGGACATCAGCCTGGTAAATAAGCCGCCCAAGTACCCTACGCGCTTTCACACGCGCCCGGCGGTGTCTTCCAGTAGCGTTTCCAGAAACATAAGGAAGCATTGCCGAGTTAAAATGAAAGTTCTCAAAGTTAGGAAAAATCATGTAGATACAATGATTAACGCAATACATATCAACAGTTAATTGTTGCAATAATTGTCCCGAGCGCAAAAACTTGGGCAAATTCTGCAGGAAAAGTCCGAAGTTGGAGCTCGTCCTCTGGACCCCTGCGGCCCCGAGGGCCTGTCATCCCGAGCCTTAGTCTCAGCCCTCCAAGCGCTCGGGGGCTGGGGGCCTCACGCCAAAGAGGAGCGCTCGGGGGCTGATCCCGAGCTCGGGCAGGAGTCCTTCCAAGTAGCGGCACGTCTAGCTCTCGGGGGCTGGGGGCCTCGGGTCCGTCCCGAGCGCCGTCCTCGGCTGTCCGCGAGCAAGAGCCAGATGCGCCACCAAAGACGAAGGTGGAAGCCGTTCGGAACTATTTTCGAACGAAAAAAGTTGTGAAAGTAAGGCGTCGGAGGCCAAGTCCACGCCCGAAATCACAACTAAAGCGAAGTGTTCGGAGCCAAGTCTGAGCATAAACTTTGTAAAAAGTAAGATGCTCGGAGCCGAGTCCGCATCAGAAATTGCGCGGAATCTTTCCCGGAGCCAAGTCTGGGCGAAGAGCCCGCAAAGACAAAAGCAAAACGCTGCTGGAGCCAAGTCCAGTACAAATGCAATAAAAGGAAAGCAAGGAGCAAAAGGCCTTCCGGCCAGCAGTTCTTTGCACTACAAAAAATCGCCAATAAAGCACAAGTTCTTACAAAGGGGTTTCTATCCCCCGGACTAAGGATGGCAAAATATAAAACAAAGAAGGAGCTACCCCGAGCGGTCGCCGTCGTCGTCACCGGCATCCACCTCGCGGACGAAGCGCTGGGCGATCTGGTCGGCCACCTTTCGAATCTCCTTCCGAGTTTCGTCGTCGGCGACCTCGTCGTTCCCCTGCGCGGCGGGCTCCAAGGAGAAGCTCGGGTCGCGGCTGCAGTAGCACGCCAAGGTGTGCTCCGCCACCGCGAGCGCCAGCTCCTGGCCTTCTTCTTCAAGCCGGCGGGTCATGGCGTCCCCAAGTCCAGCAAGCCGCTCCGCGACCTGTTGGAAGCCCAAGGCGACGCCCCCGGGGGTGTCGGCTTTGAGCCCTTCCGGCAAGTTGACGTCCCCGAGCCCGGCGTTTCGAACGGCCCTCCGAGCCTGAGAGAAGATGTCCCTCATCAGGCGCGTATGCTCCGCGCGTTCGCCAAGCAGCCCGAGGCGGGCCTCCTCCACCTTTTGCCATGCAGCGGCGGCCTCCGAGCTCTCGCGCTTCCTCGCCTCCTCCACCTCCTGGATCTTGGTTTGGAGGGTGCGTTCGGAAGTGCGCGAGTCCTCAAGCCGCCCCTCGAGATCTCGGATGCGGGTGCGGAGATCCGCCATCTCCTTGGCAAGCTCTTCACGGGCAGCATCGACGCGGCCCTGGACTTCGGCGTTCAGCTTGTCGGTCGCCTTCTCCAGGTCCCCTTCGCGCTTGGCAAGCACCGCCTCCTTCGTTTCAGTCTCCTTTTCGCGAAGGGCGAGCTGCTCTTCGCGTTGCTGAACGTCGGCGGTCCGCGTTTTCAAGCTTTCCTCGCGCGAAGCCAGCCGGTCTTCGATGTTACCTTCGCGAAGGGTGAGTTGTTCGTCGCGTCGGTCCGCGTCGGCGATGCGCTTCTCCAGCCGCGCCTCCGCGTCAGCGACGTCCTTCTCCCGCTGCTTCAGGCCCTGCTCGCGCGAGGTTACCTTGGCTTCGATCCGAATGAGGCGGGAGGTTCGCTCATTAAGGAGGTTTTCCTTCTCGATGAGCTCCCTCTTCAGCTCGTGCATGGCTTCCCGCAGGCGATCGACCTCGGCCATGCCCTCCTCGTACTCCCGCTTGGCGATGCGGGAGCGAGCCAAGAAGGACTCCGCCGCCTCCGCAAGCAAGGCCTCCCGATCCTCCAGCGAGGCCTCCTTGTCCGCCAAAGCCGCCTCCTTGGCGGCGAAGTCCTCCTGAAGCTTGTTGATGGCGGCGCGCGCGGCGTCGAACGCGTCGGGGGGGATCACCCGGGATGCTTCGTCGCGCCGCGCAGCGCGCTGCACCCGCGGCAGCAAAGTCAAGGTGGAGCACCCGAGCACCTCCTCCCGAGACTCGGGGTACTCCACCACAATAGAGCCGCCGGCCCCCTTCTCGGGCCGAAAGCTGTCGGCTCCCTCCACGGGAACCGTCTCCTGCTCGGGCTCCGCCGCCTGCTCCTCAGCTCCGGGGGCGCCCAGCTCCTGCTCGGGCTCCGCCGCCTGCTCCTCAGCTCCGGCGGCGCTCGGCTCCTGCCCAAGTGCCGCCGCCTGTCCCTCGGGCCCGGCAGCACTTGGCCCCTGCTCTTCCTCCGGATCGGCGCCCGGCGCCTCTGCGTCGGCCCGCGCAACCTCCGGCGGCGCCTGCGCTTTTCCCTGCGCGGCCGTTTCCGCGCTCGGAGCAGCTTCTTCCCGCGGGACCGCCTCGGCTCTCGGGGCTGGCTCCTCGCTCGGGGTCGGAGTTGCTCTCGGGGCCGGCGGTGCGCTCGGTTTCGGCGCCGCGGAACCGCTCGGGACAGAGGTCCCGCTCAAGGCCGAGGTTTCGCGCGCGGCCGCCTGCGTGCTCGGGGCCTCGCCCGCTCTCGCGTCCCCACCCGCGCTCGGTGCAACCGGAGCGCTCGGGACCGAAGAAGGGCTCGGGGACACTTTGGTCTTCTTCGCCCTGAAAAGCCAACAAAGCCAGGCTCGGGGTCAATTCCCGAGCACGATACTCAAGCAAAATAAGGCAAAGGTGAGGTTCATTCTTACCGCCACTTGCCCTTCGGGACAACCGAGTCCGGGTCGGAGGATCCCGGCGGGTTTTTCCTCTTCTGTCCGGTGGCGGCGTCCGCGCCGGCCGCCGGCGAGCTTCCAGTCGGCGCGGTCCCAGTGGCCCCTCGCCCCGAGCCACCGCCTCCATTCCCTGGCGCCTGAGGGCCCGCGGGCGGAGGGGGCGGCGGAGGCGGCGCAGAGGGCCACCGCCCGAACTTGAGGCCGGCGTGGGCAGAGCTTCCCTGCCCAACGTCTCCCACCACGGCCGGCTTCGGCGTCTTTTTCTTCTTCGCCGCCGGCGCCTGCGGTGGTGGAGACGGAGGTGGCGGGGCTAGCCCCTTGCCCTTCGGATCGGCGGGGTCGGCAGCAACATCTGCCGCCGGGGCGCTCGCGGCTCTGGCCGCCCGCGCCTGCACCTCGTCTTCATCTGAGAAGATTCGAACGCCCCCAGCCGGCGCGCGCGGGTCAGCTCTCGGCGCGGACACGAAGCCGTGCGCATCGCACACCGGCATCATGTCCAGGATACTCTGCCGGTCCGCGTGCACGCAGAGTGGCAGGTCCGGCCGGGCGAGCTCGGCCTGCGAAGGATCTTGCTCCCCGAGCAGCACCTTCAGCAACATCGCCACCACGGCAGGGGTCAGGTTCTTGCCAGCGCCGACCTCCGTCCGGCAGAAGTCATCATCGCCGGTGTACATCCACGCCGGTCGCGCGCGCTCCCGTAGCGGCGCCAGCCGGCGTCGGAGGAAATCGCCGACGACCATGGTGGCCGTCAGCCCCAGCTCCTGAAGTTGGGTGATGCGCGCCACCGCCAAAAACAGCTCCTTGTCGCTCGGGTCCATGTACTCCCATGCCTTCGTGTGCTCCGCCGGCGCCTCCGGGATCAGCAGTTCCGTCGCCGGGTCGGTGTTGACATAGCACCACTGCTGGCGCCAGTCGTCCCATTTATTCCGCAACTTCTGCGGAATGTAAGGATCGGCCTCCTTCCCTCCCCGGAGCTGGAAGTTGGCGCTGCCGGTGACCTCCGCTCGGCCGGAGCCCCGCGTCCTCCCGACCGATCGGAGGACGAAGTAATGCCGAAGGAGCGCCACCGACGGCATCACCCCGACGAACATCTCGCAGAGGTGGGCGAAGATCGCCAGCACTACCACGGAGTTGGGGGTGAGATGGAGAAGGTGGACCCCATAATCCTTGAGGACCTCCATGAAGAACGCCGAGAATGGCGGCAGAAGTCCCGCCCCCAGGAAGCTCGTGAAGATCACCGCTTCGTTCGCCCGCGGGTTCGGCGGGTACGTCGCCGCTCGCACCACCGTCGGGTTCGGGCGGCCCTCCGGCACCACGATGCCCCGGACCTTGTCCATCGCCTCCTCGTTGAGGAGGCGGGACTTCTGGAGCACGCTAGGCGAGCTCGGGGTCGGGGAGCCGCTCTGCCGGGTCTTGCGGCGAGTCATTATGGTGGCGAATTGGTGGCGGAGAAAGCTTTCGGGAGGCGAAAATGGCGGCGGCGGGAGGAAGAAGACGAAGAAAGCGCAAGTACTTTGGGAGACAGAGCGTTTGCGCAAGGAGGCGAAAAGTTCAAAAGTGAGAAGTGGTTTTCTTTTCAAAAAAGAAAACCGCAGAAGATCAACCGCAAGACGGTTTCCAAAAACAATGATGGACTGTCAATTTACTGCCGTTGGCAGTGAATTTGCAGTCGCGCGAAATCCGGGGCACGCAACCGTCCGGAGCAGCGCGCTTTTCCCGCGCGGGCGTAACCCGAAGCGCCGCGGCCAGGTGGCGCGTGCGGATTGGGCGTCGCTCCCGCTCCGCGCGCGGCGCATTAAAAGCGCCCCTCCGCAGGGCGCATCAGAATGGGCCGGCATCTTTTTTGGCCCAAGAAGGAAAGGCCCTATCCCCAGTCGCAGCCCTTCGGGCCATTGCTGGGAGATAAGGCCGGGGGCTACTGTCGGCGGAATGGGGCCCAGGGTACCCCTAACCGCCGGCGGAGGCCAACCGGATGCCGCAGAGGGTGACGCGTGGCGCTCCGGTCGCTGGGGCCTTGGGCCCCACCCGGATCGTCGTACGAAGCCCGCGGCCAATCCCAAGGAACCGGGGTTCTCCTCCAGAGGCTGCATCCGCAAACCAGAAGGAATCGTGGGCCCTCCGGGAATCCACGGCCCATGCGCTGAGCGAGCACTCGGGGTCCGTCCCCGAGCGCTCGGCGTCCCAGAAGGCGAAAGGCGCGCTCGGGGTCCCCTCCCGAGCGCTCGGCATCTTGGCAGATGAGGGGCCCAGGGGAGCGCTCGGGGTCCGCCCCCCGAGCACTCTCCCTCGGGCTCCCCCTTCAAGGCGCCCCGAGCGGCCCCCCAGCGGGTGCTCCGCGAGCGCTCGGGGTTGCTCAGGGGCGCGTAGAAGACAACTGGCGCCCCTCCTAGCGAAGGAGGTCACTCGGGACCGAGTGCCCGGGGGATGACGTGTCCTCTGGTGGAGCCCTCGTCCATGCACGTCGTCCGGCGCCAAGCTTCTCCAGCAAGCCTCCGCCCTGGCGGAGGCATTTAATGCCTGTCATTCCGACGGGGAACCCAAAGCCCTGTGAGGGCATGATGACGATCAGGCCGGGTCCCACCGGTGCAGGCGATAAGCTCTGTGAGCTATCTCTCTCTCTCTCTGAGGGGTGGGCCCGGGCTGACAGATTCTTTGACCGACCAAGCGCGCCGCCTCGCACGCCCTGTCGCTGTCAACCCTTTTTACCCCATGGGGGACGCCGCCGCGCGATCAATTGCGCGGCATGAGAGGCTGACCTATGGGGCCCGCGAGAGGACGTCTTACCAACCCAGTCAGAAGAAACCCCGTAAGTCTCCGTCCGCGGGGCCCGCCGAAGGCAAAGGTGTCAGAGCCCCTGCTCCGACACACCGCGAGGCGACGGCCCGGCCGAAAGTCTCAAGTGGGCATTAAATGAAGGTGTGGGCGCTTCCAGTAGCGCCCACGTCGTCTACAGCACAAGTATAGCTCATGTTCTCCTTTGCCGACCTATGTGGTATTCCCCCGAGTATATAAGGGGAGAGCCTGGTCCATGCAAAGGGTTGGCTGATTTTCCTAGGTTAGATCTCTCTAAGTTTACTCCTTATCAAAGAAGCACCGTTCTTCCTCCGGGCTAGAGCTAGAAGAAGAACAGTGCGTACCTCTGTAACTCATCATACTTGCCATATACACACATATATACAAAAACAAGCAGGACGTAGGGTATTACACCTCCGGGTGACCTGAACCTGGAAAAATCCCTGTGTCTCCGGCATCAAGCGTCATAACCGCCCTCATCCTTGGGGACGCCATCACCGGCTCATAAGAAGAACTCTATATCGCCCCAGGCCGAACCAACAAGGGGGTCCATTCGGACCACCGCTAGAGACGTTTACTCGTCGACAATTATATTCTTACTTGTCATCTGTTGGACTCATATATAATGTATATGATATATCCTTAGACTTGAAGTTATTGTATGTACTCGAGATATGGACCGATTTACGTAGAGATTGCCAAATGATACTCCATAATTGGGTAGGTATAAAGACGCTTTCAGATTTGTTATAAAGCATGCATGCTATGAGGCATTATCGATCAAGATAGGATTTGTTCCTCCGTATTATGAGAGATATATCTCTAGGCCCCTCGAGTGATCAGATACAAAATTGCATGGCCATGCTAATTTGGTTAAAGAGTTAACCACAAAAGGATATTCTTAGTCACATGATCGAGAAAGAGTGGTTTAGTTAGCCAAACAAGGATGACATATGCTCGCCTTGGGCTTGACGGATATCATGAGACAAAGAGAATACCTATGTGTTGACGATTGGTAAATCGCCGATCTTACGGTAGTCGTGATCAGAGAGATTTGTTGAAGGGTAGGGACCCCTGGGGCCGCTGATCAAGCAATACTGGCTCGCGAAAGATGAAGATTTTATACAGGTTCGGGCCTCGTCAGGATAATAGCCCTACGTCCTGTTGGTATATATTGAATATCGAGCAGAATACAAAGATCTGTCAGTGTTTAGCCTAGATGGGATCTAAACCTAGTCATGAATCTCCTCGGGCTGATCTGCGAGAACTCGACTTCCTTGAGGCGACGGACTTTCTCGGAGGTGTCAGGTGGCGGATTGAAGCTTTGGAGTAGTTAGAGCTCAATCTCTAAAGGCCTTTTGCTTCTCGTCTTTCTCGTCCCTTCTTCATAGGGCCATCAGAGTCCTTTTATGGGGGGCACTTCATATCTGATACAAAGTCATCTCCGACCAGGACTCGATCATCCTTAAACGTAGGGATATACTTTCTAGTTTAAGGGGTATCCTGATATCATACGAGATGTCTCCTTATTTTCTAGAATCAGTTGTGAATACGTCAGCCACTCCAGATATCCAGGGTATTGCATACGGATACTACCTCGCATACGGTATGAATATACTACTCATCATCAATATTCTTCTCATTTTAGTCATTCAAGCTAACCTCATTTACATAGAATAGGTTTTCCAGGAGTATTTAGTGCACAAGTCAAATCGAATTTTCTTGACACTACCTTTTGTTATAAAGGAGACCATGAAAATAGGAGGAAATAAATACAAGATTCCTCACTTAAAGAAAGGGATGCTAGAAAGACAAGGGAGCCTTCTTGTGCAAATCAGTTGTGAATCATCGTTGGTAGATGTGACCATGGCACAACTCATTGCATAATTTGCAACAGATGTACTACTACTAATTCGTTGGTAGAGATCAAGCTAGGAGCACTACTGATTTGATGATTGCCTAATTTTGTTTGCACATGTATCATGCTACCATATGCATGAGGTTTAAGATGGAACACCATTGTTAAGCATAGGTTGGACTGAAAACAATTTTAAGAATCAATACAAAGCTTAATCCTAGCATTACTCCATGCTTTAGAAGAATTTAGGCATATAGATCTTGTACAAGACCTTGGCAATGGCCTGTTCACATTCTGGTAACTCCTTAAAACCATCAGGCAAGCATCTTCCATTGAAGCATTCAGCTTCATGAGATTCTTGGACGTTGGGTTCAATGGAGTCTTCCACAATGTCGGGAAAAACTGTTTCTTCGACAATGTCAGGCTCGAAAGTATCTTCAACATAATCTATTGGAGCTTCAACGCTCTCCCTCTAGTATGATGGCGACCGCGGCAATGACCACGGTGGCCATGGCGGTTCTTTGGCAATTTTAGGCTTTTGCGAATCTTCAACAGAATCTGGTGCAGCTTTAACGCTCCATGCAAACGATGGTGACCGCGGTAGCGACAGCGGCGGCGATGGCGATCTTGGCAGTGACGGCGCTGGCCGTGATGGTTCTCCGACAATGTCAGGCTCTTGCGAATCTTCAATGAAATATTATGCAGCTTTAACGCTCCATGCAAATGACGGCAAGCGTGGCGGTGATTGTGAGAAACTTGTGTGGCACCAATCTAATGAAGTATCATGGGAGAGGGGAAGGTGACCATCAAGGGGTTGAAGAATTAAAACCTAAATGAAAAGAAATAACCTTACCATGTTCACCCATTTCCTTCTTGTTTTCTTGATTCTCCATTGTTCTTCCTTCCGGTAGCAAATGAAGTTCAAATGACTTGTACTCCATTGAGTACTAATACTAGGGGGTGTTTGGTTGGGCTTCTAGGGGGCTTTCCATTGGAAAAAGCCCCAGCCCAACCAAACACCCAGCTTTTGGGGGGCTTTTCACAATAGCAGCTTTTACAAATCAGTGCAAAATGAGTCCATTGCGGGAAGCCGGTCTGGACCAGCTTCCCGCAGTTGCCACTTAACGTACCTCAAACCTGCCCTTCGAGTTGAAAACAAATTACACTGCTTTGCCATTCTTCTTCCCCGATTCTTTCTCACAGAGCTCTCCCCGATCCCCTTCCTCCCCGTCGCGCCCTTCCCATCCCCGCCACGCCGTCCCCACCGCTCCCTCCCCGTCGCGCCTTCCCCGTCGTCCCCGCCACGCCCTCCCCACCGCTCCCTCCCCGTCGTCCCCGCCGAGCCCTCCCCACCGCTCCCTCCCTGTCGTCCCCGCCGCGCCCTTCCCGTCGTCCCCGCAACACCGTCCCCGTCCAAATCTCCCCTGCCGTGGCCACACCGACGCTGCCCCATCCAAATCTCCGCCGTCCCCGTCCGGATCCTCCATCTCCACCTCCATCCCCCACTCCGACCTCTCCTCTTCCAGCGCCAAGGCCGCCATCGTCACCTCCACCAACCGCAGCTCCATGGGCTTGTCGTCGTCCACTTCCGCCCCGGATCTCCCCGCCCCCACCCTGCGCGTCCTCGCCTCCGTCGCCAAGGTAACCCTCCAACCCAACCGACCACTTGCGCGCACGCGCACCACCATCGGCATACGTCTCTCCGCGGGCGTGGCTGACCGATTGACCTTCTCCAGCTTCTTCCTCGCGCTCGATCATCAGGTGGTGGCCAAGCGCCTGGCCTACGACGACGACGGCTTCACCTTCCCCTCGGTGGTTCGGTGATCCTGATTCCGATCCATTTGAGTTCGAGTTGCTTCACACTTCTCGTGTTTTTGGCGCTGGAATTTTGGATGCGATCCTTTATTTTGTGTTCATCTCACTTCGCGGTGGGAATTTTTGACTGATTCGTTGCGTTTGAGATTTCATTGAGGTGATCATATATGCATAATTGTAGTTCATTACGTCCGTGTTGATCTGCAGGCATCTTATGAGTAGTGAGATTCTTGCCTTGGCTGTGAAATGGAAGTTTGTCTATCTTTGGTGAATTAGTTATTTAGATAGAACAGAGAAAGATACTGAAGTGGTCATGTTCGCAATAGCCTGCAAAGCACTGGTGATAATTTCTTGGATATAAAGATAAGCTGATAGAGTCGTATAGGTACCAGTTTTGAGATCATGAAGTTATTATTCATGTAAGTTCAATTGTATAATCCTCGTGTAAAAAGAAAGAAAGGAAGAATTGGTATAATCGAATACAGTCAGTTCAGTTTTCAGCCACTTGTTTGTAGTGAATTGCTCCTCTGGCCTTTTTTCTGTTGGTGTGAGATGCATGCTGTTAAATTGGAGTCATTTGGTACTTAGAATAGACATTATGTGTTCTTCAGCATGCTTAAACGGATATGTTCTTTTGAGGAACGAGACTGTAAAAGAGATCTCTTTATTTGCCATAGTATTGTGAGAACTGACAAAGTTGTGATCTCCATGCTAGTTATTTCCACAGTCTCTTAAAAGCTAAAAATCTGATGTGCTAAGATGTATGCTAGAGAAGAGAGAGAGAGAGAGAGAAACGAAGAGAAAATAAATAATATAATTTGAATTTTACTTATGTTAAAAATAGTCGTTTCCGTATTAATTCAGGTTGAAAACATATCGAATATGTTATGTCAGTATAATCACACTCATTTCAGGGTAATTAAGTACCAAATAGTGTAAAAATACACTCAAATCAGCTCATATACATACTCTCAGTGTAAAAATACCCTCAAATTAGCTCATATACATACTCTCAGCGTAAAAATACACTCAAATCAGCTCATATACATACTCTCAGCGTAAAAATACACTCAAATCAACTCATATACATACTCTCAGCACTCTAGGGGTATTTCAGACATTTCCTCATACAACAGCCAATAGCCACAGCCCAACCAAACACGCACGACCACAGACTCATGTGCCAACAGCCACAGCCGCTATTTCAAACAGCCAGCCAATAGCTGCTTTTCCAACAGTCACAGCCCAACCAAACAGGGCCCTAGTACTAGTACCAGTTCAATGTTTGGGAAGTGGAAAACACAATAAATGCCCAAGTTGATGCACTGGAGCACAAAACATAAGGAGTATTAATCAGGCGTAAGACTGAACGTAGCACAACTAAAAACTCCAAACGACAGCTTCTTGTGTACTTTGTGAAAAACTCTAAAACGATCATTTTTCTATACTGGAGGGAGTATTAGTGGACTACAATCAATAGATCTTCATAATTATAAATAGATCACAGCCGATAGATCTTCATGACTTTACCTAAACAGATCATAGCCGATAGATCTGCATAAGTGTACTTAAACAGTCACAACATATAGATCATCATAATTTTACCTAAACAGGTCACAACCGATAGATCATCATAACAACCGATAGATCATCATAACTGTATGTAAACACATCATAGCTGATAGATCTTCATAACAGTACCCAAACACATCATAGCCAATAGATCTTCATAATTATACCTAAACATTTTATAACCGAAAGAGCTTCATAATTATACATAAACATATCACAACCGATATATTTTCATAACTGCACGTAAACATCATACGGTCATTGATCTGATATCCTTATTAGTAATAGACCACAACTGATAGATCGTCATAACTGTATCTACATATTATTCGGCATTAATCAGGTCTATCTTAACTATAAATAGTCCACAATAATAGATATTCATAATTTTACACCTCATACAAAAGTGATATAAGCTTTGTGTTTGCATATTGACATAATATTAATGGCCAGTGATAAGAAGCTCAAGTCCATATACCGATCTAATGTCCCATACAGATGATCAGCTAATCATGATTTGAACTTTAGTTCTGCATGACCTAATATCATGTACAAACCTGCGATATGACTTTTTATTTCTCATACTGATCTAATATCATATAAAAGTCTAAAAAAATAAAGATAAATAAAAATATTTCTAGTACAATTATACGGGACACCGTACTAATTAGTGATAAAGTCAAACAATTGTCGTAAAAAAATATGGATATCGAATACCCGAACATTACGATCTGGCATCACAAATGCGTGAGCCATCCCAATAGTTTCTCTGACTTGATCCTCTGGATTCATCACTGGTTGGCAAGAAGTTTGCTTCTCAATGGAAGGACGACTATTTTGCTTCTTGTACCAACTACCTGCAGTTTTGCATTCTGGGTGGTTTTGTTCAGTTTTGATGAGTTTATACAAGTAGGGAGCCTCTCGCCCCTGTGGGACCTAAGAAATAATTAGATGAAAAAATGATGGAGGGAGTGAAACAGAGCAAATTCGTCAGTGAGTTAATTATGGAACTAATCAGACGTGTAGATAATACAATACTACAGAGTTTTAAAAAGTGTTTTAAAAACAAAAAATAAGTGTGTATTTCTAATTGAGAAATTATTATTTCTAAATCAAAGATTATGAATGTTGATTCTTTACCTAACGATTAATTAAGTAGTTATATAACTTTCTGTATCTAAAGTTGTATAAATATTTTTGTTTAACTATATAGTTGATTCCATATAATTTGATCAACCTAAATATAATAATTATTCAGGTCACTCGGGAATAGCAAATCGAAAGGACAACACATTAGTGCAAGTAATGTCGTCTTAGTCCACATTTTTCTCATTCTCGGAAACCTAAACCTCACCATCACGCCGTGGGGAGGCTCTCCCCGTTGTTATTCCTGAAAAGAAAAACCTCGCCATGGCGTTGTTGAGCGACGAGCCCTCGTCGGCCCGCGTGTTACTATAGGGTGCCGCTCTGCCCCGGGCCCTGGCCACCGTGTCAATGATCCCCTCGACGGTGACGTCGAAGGCATCCCTCATTGTCTCCAGCTTCGACCTCGGATCGGCGTATATCACCGTCGGGATGAGCCTGATCACCTCCTCCCGCATCCGCTCCACCGTGGCCGAAGGTATCGCCCGGAGCGTCGCCTCGATGCTCACGTTGTGCAACCGCACGTCGTCCTCCGGGATCAACACTGAGTAGCTGGTGTGGTCCTTGGGGAGGTGCCACGTGTACTGCAGGTACGCCGACGCCGGCAGGAAGAACACCGGGATGCACCCGGCCACGATCGAGTCGAACATCGACCGCCGCGTGTACGAGTCGCCGGGAGGCTGCAGGCAGAAGGTCACGTTCTGGAAGTGCCGCATGATGTTGCCGGGGGCGTGGCACTGGGTGCTGCCGAAGGCGCAGCCCATCTGGGCGCACGCGTCGGACGCCTTGCACTGCGCTATGATCTGCTCTCGGATGTTTTCTGGGTTGTCCGGCCGCGGGGCGCCGACGAACGCCATGACCCACGGGCGATGCTGGCTGCGCACCCTGTCCTGCCACCGGAGCACGTCGGCATCCGTCCTGGGGTGGAAGTAGGTCGGGTAAGGCACCGCGTACAGCCTCTCGTGCAGCAGCGTCGTCTCCAATGCAAGCACCGACATGTTCCGGGCGCCCGACATGGTGAGGAGGGTGGTGCCCCAGTTCGAGTTGTTCTTCCTGCAGAAGTCCCACCCCGTCCTCCCGGCGATGAGGAAGTGGTCGCGGCCGCCCATGCGCTTCCACTCGGGCCGCCGCATGAGCCACTCCGTCAGGTTGGCCGACGCGGCATCCCTCGCGGCGTTTTGGTACTCTTCGCCCCAGGGGTGGCGGACCATGTCGAAGCCGGCGTAGAAGGGGACGAAGATGGCGTCGGCCACGGAGGAGTGGTCGGTCAGGCACTCGTACTGCCTCATCCTGTTGTGGAAGATGACGTCGAGCCCGAACTGGTGCGTGCCGTACCACCCGTTGTCGCCCGTGAGGAGGCTGTCCACCGGGTCAGCGAGCGGCCGGCCGAGGCCGGCATTGCTCACGAACCCGCACATGTCGGGCCAGTGGTAGCTGTCGCTGATGTTTTGGCACTCGCCGAGGATGTCGTCGTTGAAGCGGGGAGGCAGATCGTGCACGTAGATGTACCGTCCCCGGCACGGGTCGGCGCCATAATTCCCGCGGCCCAGTAGCGCCCAGCCTCTGAGCTCGGTGGAACGATAGACGAGGAAGGCGGTCCATGCTATGACCGTGAGGACGAAGGTGAGCCGCAGCGGCGGGGATGCGCAGCTGGCCGCCGCCTTCTCCGGCGCCCCCTTCATTAATCCGTCGCGGCCTAGCTAGCACCGTCTTTCTGTGCAGATTTGATCAGCTGCCTGCCGAATCAAGAACGCGAGACAGAAAAGGGCAAAGGATCATGTGGATGAAGGAAAGAGCAAGCAAACATCAATCCGCAAGGAAAAAGGAAGTGTTAAAGTAGCATTGCATGCATTAAAAGAGAGATGCGTGCGCCTCACCAGTTGCATGGTCGAGTACCATACTACGGAGTATGTCGGGTACTGTAGAGTATATGAAATATATATACTGGCAAACTGGCAACGGACCGATGGTTGGAATCCCGATTACCGAGTCCGGGTTTCTGAGAGGAGCAAGACGAAAAGTCAGCAGATCGAGCTCCTTTGTTGTAAAGGTGGGACTCGGGCAGTGCCATGCCGGCACGGCACGAGCCTGGCGTGCTTCGGGCCGCCGCTTGACCGTGCCGGCACGGCCCGCAGTGACCACCGTGCCGTGCCGTGCCGGCACGCGCAGCCGTACCGGCGGCCCAAACACGGCACGGTGGCCCGCCGTGCCGCCTCCGGGCCGTGCCGGCACGGGCACGCCACAGACGGGGAGGACGAGCTGCGCCGGCGCGGGAGGAGGTGGCGGGCGATGGAGGCGGCGCGCGCGAGGAGGGGGCGGGCGGCGGGAGACGGCGCGCGCGAGGAGGGGGCGGGCGCCGGCGGGAGACGGCGCAAGGGAGGAGGGGCGGTGGAGGCGGAGCGCGCGAGGAGGGGACGGCGCCGGCGGGAGACCGGGCGAGGAGGGGCTGGCACCGGCGGGAGACGGTGCGAGGGAGGAGGGGCGATGGAAGCGGCGCGCGCGAGGGGGGGGCGGGCGGCGGGAGACGGCGTGCGCGAGGAGGGGGCGGGCGCCGGCGCCGGCGAGAGATGGCGCGGGAGGAGGGGCAGTGGGGAATTGGGGGCGGTGGGGGATTGGGGAATTGGGGGGAGCGGCCGAGTGGGGTGGGGAATTGCGGAGGGGGGTTTGGGGGGTTTTGGGAGGAAATTTGGGTGGGGAGGCGGGACGAGCCGGGTTTGGGGGGGACATACGACGTGGGGAGGCGAGACGGGCTGGGCCGGCCCGAACACGACCCGCTGCATCGTGCCGGGCCGTGCAGCCCATCGGGCGCCGTTTCCAGGCACGGCCCGGCCCGAGGTGTCGTGCCGTGCCAGCCCGACCCGTTTGCCAGACATGTCGGGCCGGGCCGTGCCGGCCGGGCCTCGAGCAAGCCCGGAATAACCCGGCCTGAGTCCCACCTTTACTTTGTTGTAAGATGCACCCAATGATATACATGTCTAAGTAGACTTTGCACTTGTACAAGGAAGATTAAAAAAAATTAGATTACCTAGGACGAACTAGACAACTTTTCATGGATAGAAGAAACATATGCATCAAATTCGAGTTGAAGAGGGCCTGAAAGTTGGCTAGGCTTAGTTCCTACTACAAATGAAAAAGTAAATAATACCGTCATTAAAACACAACATAAATAAATAAAGATATAATAGTGTCAATTAATGTTATTTGTATATATCTCTCAGTTTAGTTTCTTGACAAGCTCGTAGCATGGAGTGGTCTTTTTTCTCCGGTGACACGTATACATGCTAGTAGAACGTATGATGCAGACCTTAAAAAAAAGAACTATGATGTAGATTATTAATTACTTAAGTAATTTAGATAAATAATATTTGTGTCATGTTTGTGCCATATTTAATACATATACGTCCATGTTTAAAAAAATATGTAACGCATACACATATAAGATGTCATATACTATGTCTTAAGTGCATAAATATAATTTAGCTTTATACCCTAAACCCTAATAAACAATATTTATATAGCCAAACTTACCCTTGATCAAATGGATGACAAAAATAAATACTCCTCTTACCTTTTACTCAATGGGAGTGGAGCACTTTAAAAGAGCTCAATGGGAGTGATAAAACTGTTGTGAAACGTCGTGTCTTCTCCAATAGACATGACTATTGATCAATTACAAACTGCTATTAGCAGTTGCTAAGTGTCTCATTAAAGAGACAATTCCCTTCTAGTGGCAACTGCCATCTATTCATTATGTATATAAGTGTACAAAGTAGGCCCCGACAAGGCCTCGCCCTCCGGCGGGAGCGCCCAGCTGCCCCATCACCGAAGGCGCCCGAGCCCTCCGCGGCCGGCGTCATCGGCCTTCTCCATCCGAGGCGGAGCGGCGGCCCCGTTCGCCCCTCCTCGGCGTCCCCTCCAGGCGGCGCCCTTAGGCAGCATAGCGTCCTCCGGCGTGGCCACCGTCGGCCCCACACCTCCCTCCGGTGGTCTGACGCCAGCCTCGCCCGAAGGCTTCCTCCGGCGGGGCCCCCCTTCCCCACTCGACATCAGCCGGCGGCGCCCACCTCCCGGCCTCCCTCACCAGCAACCGGCGACGGCGGTTTTAGGGCATCCCTAAACCGCCCGCTCTAATAAAGGCCCAGGGTGGCTCGCTGGGCCAACACAAGCCGGCCCAATAGGCCGGCGCGCCTCACGGGCTGCACGGGCCAGCCAAAGGCCTATCCGAGCAAATTATCAAAAAAAAGGCTAGAGGCTGTATATTTGCAGTTTAACCCCCAGTTTTTGTATAATTACGTACTCTTCAGCATCAGTTGAAAACATTGCAGTAAAACCCTCAGATTTTCTGTTAATTGCATAGTAGCCCTCAGACTTAATGTAATTTTATATTTCAGACCCTCATGTCTTAGTATATTGCATATATCAATATGTAATCATGCATGTATTATGTATCACACTGCGATATGTAATCATGCATGTATTATGCTAGCTACACTGCGATATGGTGTTCAGGGAATAAACTATATTTGATCTAGCAAGTACTACTACTCCAATTGTTAATCTCCAAGTCAATGCACACCCTTAATTTTCTAGTGCAAAAGCGCGCGCTTCAGTGCAGCGTTGACAGTGGAGTAGAGCGTATATGGTTAGCTCGCCACCTTCATGATTACATGGTTGTTTAATGTGTTTAATACCATGTTCTATGTGTGCAATAATATACTAGTAATCAAATGAGTATTGAATCCATGATGCACGGGCAGATCTCATCATCCCACTTGCATCAATGGATGATTCCTGGAATCCTAGCAAGTTGTCCTTTTTAGTGATCTATTAGATCTAAAGTCACTTATTCGTTTCAAACATAGATATGCGCCACTTATATCGGAGTTTTTGACCGTTGATTACTAGTTTCTCCCGGTTGAACACCGATCATTGGTTAGTCTATGAGATGACAATACTTGGCATTCACCCTGTGCACAGCTTCGGATGCAAAATTTTACCGATTAAATGGGATTTCTTTTCTAAGAAAGAGGCGAGAGCTCTCCTTGACTAGCAACTATATACGTGCAATGCATATTTTACACAATATATATTGTATGAAATTATACTGGCATATACAGCCGAGAGTAGAGGTATATGTTACCAAATATTAGATGACATATGGAACCAAGAGAAGGGACAAGGGAAGCACTGTGCACAATAGTGCGGAACAGAGATAATATGATAGAATCTAAAACATCGAGATGATGTAAAGTACAATTATTTGGTGACAATTAAGAGAGAGATTGTGCAATTAAGAATGCATGAGTAATTATGGGGTGCAAGGTTTCAACTTATTTTCTTATTTGTTGGATCAATTTTTTTTTGCATGGTCTCGATGGATCGGATCAAATCTAACTCATGCTTTTTATATTGTTATAGATAAAAAAGAGTAAACATGTGAAAGACGGAAGGCATGAAAAACTGTGCAGCCATTTTCAGATCATGATGAACATAAACATGAATAAAATCATTAAAATTTCACCATTCTCTCTCTTCTGAACGTGAACATATGTAAACTTTTCATGACAAGTAAATTTTTGTAAAATATGGTAACTGAAAAATACATTATTCTGATCGGATCAATTATGAACAAACAGTTCCACCATTGTTTGTTCTACCATGAGGTGTGCACAAATTCCTCCTCTCTCCCGGATCTGAAATTTCATGAACTCGTCCCCATCTATGAAGGTATGCACAAATTTTGGATCCGACCATCTCTCTTCTCTAACTAATTCCTAATCCAACTAGTGAGCTTAATTCAAAAACTGTGACCAAACCGTGTTGAATTTCAAATTGATACAATTGAGGAAGTTGTAGGCTTCATCATAAGCTTTTCAATGGCACCAAGTTTACCCAAATCAGAGTTGTGATTCAAAAGTTACAGCTAGAATTATGTTATTGTTATGCTATTTTCCAAGGCTGTGATTTGTTGAGTTTTATTAAGTGGTCTGAACTGTATAATTAAAATATGAGATCAACATCAAAGTTTTTGGAAATTTTCTGTAGATTTTAGTATAGTATTCATTTACTGATGTGGATATGTGGAATTACATATACAAAAATAACAACAAGAGATCAGAAAATATAAGTGGCCTGATTTTGTCGAGAAGCTCTAAGTTGGTGGTGATGGTACATTGTCCTTCTCTAACTAACTTGCACACTTCTCTCTAACTAACTCACATAACTTGCACACTTCTCTCTAACTAACTCACACGGCAAAAGCTCTCTTCCTAACTAACTCGCACACTTCTTTCTAACTAACTCGCTCACCTAAAGCTCTATGGGGAGAAGGGAAGGGAAGGAGGGGAAAGAGGAGGAGGAGGAGAAGGAAAAAGGAGGAGGAGGAAGAAGAAGAAAGTAAATTTCGGGATTTTGGTCAAATTCAATGAGTTCTCGAAGAGAAGGGAAGGGAAGGAGGGGAAGAGAAGGCAGAGAAGAGGAAAGAGAAGGAAGAAGAAGGAAGAAGAAGAAGGGAGGAGGAGGAGGAGGAGGAGGAGGAGGAGGGAAATTTCGGGATTTTTGTCAAATTTGATAAATTCATGTCAAATTTGATAAATTCATGTCAAATTCAAGGTTCATGCTACAAAGGTAGTCTCTAATAGTCACTATATGAGAATTGATGGATGAAATATGAAGAATCATGCCCGGTATTTGATCTAGGGTTTTGAAATTCAAAATAGTGAGCTTAATTTGAAAAACTATGACCAAATTGAAGGTAAGTGACCCAGATTTTGTCTAAAAGCTCAATTTAGGATAGGTATACTTATAGCTCTACCGGCAGCGGTGCACGACAGTGGCAGCACGGGAAAGGGCGGTGGTAGCTTGGAGGGAGGGCTAAATGAGAGAAGAGAGAGAGCACAGGTTGGAGTGGGTTTTATTGTTTTCTTTTTTCCAAATTGAGTTGGATTAGGAGATAAGTGAAATGCGATGGCATTTATTGATTGAACGCTCTAAAATTCGTTTGGACTTTAATTTGAACAAATTTATAATCTGTCTGATCGATTCAATGGGATGAACATAACTACATAACTATAGTCTTGAATCTTCCATTCAACGCATGGTTTAAAAAGTCAAAGTTATCCATTTGTCTCGGGTTTTCAGTCAACCTTGATTCTAATAACTCTGACCTTGCTTTAATTAATTCTGGAGTGTTACAGCTGGAGGCGATGGGAAATATGACGGAGATCCATCAAAATTGGAAAAGGCACGCACATACCGGTGGAACGACGGAAATTGGTTTCGGATGATGGCAGAGCAAAGAAACGATAGTCAGGGACAAAGTTGAGGGGATGACAAAAAGAGGAAAAGAGGAGAAATATAGGTGATCGCCAAAGAGGGAAGGAAGTGAGAGAAAGAAGCCATTGATTGTTATAAAAAACCACACGCATGTCACTTTTAACACGCCTGTTCACAAAATAGAGCGACCCATTTATTAGTGTCTTTATACATCTCTCTTTGCCTCGTTGCAATGCACGGGTATCTTACTTAGTAAACTTTAAACAATGAAGTTTAATCTGTTTAATCTGTTTAATCTGACTTAGATTCTACACTAATTTTTTTGTTTTAAATACTAAACTTTCTAAAACCGTTTGTCCTAGACCTAAGCCTAGTTCGGACGATGGTTTTGCATCTCGACGTTTAAAGAAATAAAAGTTCATGGATGTATGAAATTTAATAAACAAGAACATGCTGAAATTAATACATCCATTTGTGTCTTGCAGAAAAAGACAACGAAATTTTACTCGTCACTTGTATTTTTTGCACAAGACACAAGTGCTCATATTATTCATGAATTTTACGGGTTATGATTTTATGGAATTCCCTCCAGTCATGAATTTGTCTCACATTTTCTAGAAACCTCGGGATGCAAACAACTATGTGACCTTAGATTGACTTTAGAGGGTGGTTCTGCACTCCTACAGTTCCTAAAAAATGTGAGAAAATTTATAGATATAGAAAATGCTATAAATAATAAGTTGCAAAAATTTATCAAAAATTCGATAATTTATGTCCTGCAAAGAGAAATGTGTTTCTATCTTGTGTCATATAATTTTTTTCTCATATTAGTTGAATAATCTCAATACAAAATCGCCATCCAAATCAAGATAGGATTTAAGACAAACAATTTTAGAAAGTCTAGAATCTAAAATATAACATTTTGTAATTTAAGGTTTAAGTCGTAGCAAGCACCTTAGTTTAGGGTTCAAGATGGATATTTTTCTAAAATAATTAATCAATATCTTGTAGTATTGTAGCGTCAGAGAAAGTTCTTGCACCTCTCGGTGTTTTGTAGTGCACGTGCATTGTGTATCATGTGCAACCATCGATCAAATTTATACCTGAACAAATGCGCGAGTCACGCCGAAAGTTTTGTCTGACTTAACCCTCTAGATTCATCAGTCATCACTAGCTGGCAACTTTGTGTTATGGACGATTTTGTTCAGTTTTGATGAGTTTATACAAATGGGGAGTCTTTCCCCCTGGCGGGGACTAAGAAATAATTGGATGAAAAGTGCATGGAAGGTAGTGAAACAAAGCAAATTTGTAAGATCCGATCTAAGCGACACGTATCAATTTTTCCCATATTTTATACGAATACGCGAGGTTAGATCCGATCAATCACCAAAGCGGACAACTCGCCAGGATTCCATGAGCCGTCCATTGATGTAAGTGCAATGATGAGATCTGCCTGTGCACCATGGATCCAATACTTAATTTGGTACTCTATTTTTAGATTAGTTGTCAGTTTAGTTAACAAGGATATCTCCAGAGAAAATAGCATTCTCTTATATTTTTATTGTCATCTCATCCATTTATAACAATAAAAAATTATATGATAGGTTGTGCTTTGATGCCATTCTAATAATTAATGTTTATACAGATGTAGGATTAAAATTAAAATAGAAAATACGTGACGAAGGAAAAATATATTGTACAACAAAGAAAATATAGATGTCTTAGACGTGAAGGGATCATCCATTTACCAAGAAAAATCAGCTTTCTCTCTCTTCTTTCTCTCTCCTCTAACTCATAAAAGTCTTATGTACATCTTTAGGGTCTGTTTGGTTGGGCTGTGGCTGTTGACAAAGCTGCTGTTAGCTGGCTGTCTAAAAAAGCTGATGTGGCTGTGGGAAAATGAATATATGGCTTTTGGTTGATCCAAATCATCTACAATATTTTGAAAAATGAGCACAGAAGTTTCAACACATTGCAAAAAGCTAGCAAATGACAGTTTTTTCAAACAGCTGAATTTGCACTGCAAAGTCCACAGCTACCGTTAGCAAAAGCTGCTAAAAAGCTGACCGTTTGGTTGGGCTGCAGCTTTTTCCAGTGAAAAGCTGCTGAAAAGCCTAACCAAACACCCCCTTAAGGAAAGACTAGTGTCACATTGTTAGAAATGCCCTAATATACTGCTAGAGTACATATAGAGATCTGTACTGACCAAAGTACAACCTTTTTAAACCGCAACATAAAAACTGACCCACTAACATACTCCCTCTCATTCATAATATAAGTAGTTTTAGACTTGGTACAAGAATTAAGGAGGGGTTGGTTAATGTACCAAATAACACTATTATCTTTGTCTTTCATGCAATAAATAATCTAGAATATGTAAACATGAGAAAAGATGTCATTAACCATAACAATTAAAGAGGGGTAGACTAAAAAAACTGATATAAATGTGCATTGAAGTTCTAAAACTACTTATATTTTGATAAACCTATTGAATCCTAAAACAACTTATATTATGAATCAGAGGGAGTATGGTATTAAACAAGTACTTAACAATCATTAACCATGTAACCAATGTCGACCATGAAGGTGGCGCGCTAACGATATACTCAGGTGTCAACGCTGCAACGAAGCGCGCGTTTACACTAGAAAAACAAGTGTGCGCATTGACTTGCAGATTAGCAATTGGAGTGGTAGTACTTGCTAATCGAGTCCTAGTTAATTGCCCAAACACTGCAGAGGGTGTACCTATCCGGTCCTTGGCGTATTTCACCGCTCTAAATGAGCTCTTTTAGGTGCTCCACTTACCCTAAGAGATAAAAAGGAGTACTGAATTTTAACCGCCCATTATTCAAGGATAAGTTTAGCTATATAAACATTCTAAGTATAACAAGTTCAAAAAGGAATATCTTTAACGGATCTAGTGGCCTTCTTGAAATATAAACTCCCATGTGTACATGCTCTTTCTTCTTCCCCTTAAAAAAAACTCCCGTATACTACACATGTTAGTTAAAACATTGTACGTACCTTACATGTTGAAATACGTATCTTTTTCTTATGAAAAAGTTTATTTTAAAGCCTGAACTTTGGTACGTGGTTAGCGGTGGCTATCGAGCCATCTCGACTCGACTCGACTCGACTCATAAATACTCGTTAATTTAACGAGCCAGCTCGACTCGACTCGTTAACGAAACGAGCTAAAATGCGAACTCGGCTCGACTCGTTAATTACTCGAGTAGCTCGTTTAACTCGTTAATTACTCGAGTAGCCCAACACTTTTTCGGAAGCTCCGACATTTCCGGAGGAATCGACTTTTCCCTCCGACTTCCAACTCGGGCGGGAACAGAAGGTGAATTCGGATCTTCCGAGTTCAATCCCGGAGGCTCCGGAAACGTTCGCACTTCTCCGAAGCTATTCTCGGAACCTCCGACTTCAGTCCCGGAGGTTCCAGGGTTGGAACGTCAGAGACTCCGAGGACGTTCCCCGAAGCTAAACTCGGAACCTCCGACTTCCGTTTCGGAGTCTCCGAGCTCGTATCTTCAGAAATCCCAAGGACACGCGTCCCCCGAAGCTAAACGCGGCACCTCCGATTTTAGTCTCGGAGACTCCGAGGTCGTCTACCGGTTTCCATCAACTAATATTGGTATATCTGAAATCTATTTCGGAGGCTCTAAGGTTAGTTGCTGTTTGCTGCCATTTCTCTGCCGTGGCACCATACTTAGCTGTTTTTGCTGTCGTGGCAAGCCAACGACAACCAGACTTCAGCTCTTTGTCCGTTTGCTTGTTTGAGTGAGTCTCTGAGATCAAAAAAAGAATATATAGAAATAAAAGAAGCCACATAGAAGGCCAACAAAAGAAAAAAATATCTCAGAACTCTCACTGTTCTTTTAGGGCTTTTTGTACCACATCTATTTGAGCGTCAATTATATCTTTTAGGCATTGATTGTCTAGTACCCGCTCCTAGGCTAGGATCAGCAACATCGACTAGTACTTTGAGCACTTATTCAACTTGCACTTGCTGAATTGATTCAATAAAAGTAGACACTATAATTTTCTAGCAAATATATATGAGAAATTACAGTAATAGAGCAACCCTGGTCTGGTCATAATAGTACATATAATTACAACAATAGAGCAAGAAAATTACTAGTGATAACAATAGGCTAATATAACTTAAAAGTCCACAGTCAACTCCACAGTCCAAAAGACTAATATAACCACACTTAACATCCCTCCATCTTGACTTGTTTTGACTCCTTGCACCTTGGATCTTCAAAAATAATCTGTTAAGGCTCCTTGCATGCATTCATTGGACCTTCAGAAAATAGTTTGACCAATCAAGACAAATCCACTAGCTCAATGTACACAAGATAATGAGTGTAGTACTTACTTTTGTTCTAATAGCTTTCCACCACAGACTCAGGAAAAGGTACCAATTCAATGTCATCCTCAACATCTTCTTCCTGTCAATGGAAATGGCATAACTTAGAAACTAAATCTGTCAAAAACAATTGAAAGGCCAAAAGACACATACCACTATTATTGGAGGTTTCTTATCAATTTTTGATTCCCGTATGAAGCTAGAAGCACATACCAAGGCCTCCACAATTGTTGGGCGCAAAGCACTACGGTAATCATCAAGTATTCTCCCACCAGTACTGAAAGTCGACTCAGAGGAGACACTAGTTGCAGGTATAGTCAAGAATCTCATTGCCATCTTTGACACAACAGGAAACCTGTGGGCATTCAGCCTCCACCAATCAAGCAAAACAAATTGTGTGTCCTCTAGAGAAAGGACTTAGATGGCTCTGTAGATGTCTCTCACAGAAAGGACTGAAACCCACTTGACACTGTGGCTATTGAGCTATTTGTTTGCATACTGGAGGATGACTCTGCCCTGCTACTCAAAGACTTGCTACATCTATGTTCAGACTCAAAAGTGTCATATAGCTCATACAACTCCAATCTCGCATCATTTTCCTCACTTAGAGATTTCAATTCACCAAAAATCAATTTAAAACAATATTGTATATATATCTCATCTTGAACCTAGGGTCGTGCCGGGGAAGATGGCGAGTCTACTCGGGCAGGTCAGCTTGCCCGTCACTTTTGGTACTCCCGATAACTTCCGGACCGAGACCTTCACCTTTGAGGTCGTCGACTTTCCAGGATCGTATCACGCCATCCTGGGGCGTCTCTGCTACGCCAAATTCATGGCTGTTCCCAGCTATGTCTACCTGAAGCTCAAGATGCTGGGCCCCCACGGGATAATAACGGTATGAAGCAGTTTTCAGCACGCTTACACGTGTGACCTGGAGAACTGCAACCTCACCGCGGCTCAAATCGCTGCAGCCGACCTTGACAACCTCAAGTCGGCCGTGGTTGAGGAAGCACCCCCGGCCAAAAAAGTTTCAGCATCGACATCCTTCCAGTCGGCACGGGACACCAAGTCGATCCAGCTCGACCCGGAAGACTCCTCCAAGACGATGTAGATCGGGACCACACTCAGCGACAAATAGGAAGGTGCGCTCGTCAGTTTCCTCCGTAACAACCGGGACATCTTCGCGTGGACATCTTCCGACATGCCCGGAGTTCCGAGGGAGGCTGCCGAGCACTCTCTGAACGTTCAGCCGGACGCTAAGCCGGTCAAACAGCGCTTACGCTGTTTCGCTGAGGACAGACGTCAAGCAATAGGAGAAGAGTTAGCCAAGCTTCTAGCAGCTGGCTTTATTAAAGAAGTGTATCATCCCGACTGGCTTGCGAACCCAGTTCTTGTTCGTAAAAAGAATGGAAAGTGGAGGATGTGCGTTGATTACACTAGCCTTAACAAGGCATGTCCCAAAGATCCTTTCACTCTCCCTCGCATCGACCAAGTGATTGATTCCACGGCCGGTTGTGAAATTTTGTGCTTTCTCGACGCTTACTCGGGCTATCATCAGATCAAGATGAAGGAGGATGACGAGATCAAAACATCCTTTATCACTCCTTTCGGGGCTTTCTGCTGCGTATCCATGCCTTTCGGTCTGAAGAATGCCGGCGCTACGTACCAACGGTGCATGCAGCGCTGCCTTCAGTCACAAATTGGCAGGAACGTGCAAGCCTACGTCGACGATGTGGTGATCAAGTCCGAGAAAAAAGAAGATCTCCTAAATGACCTGGAAGAAACCTTCTCCAACCTTAGGAGATTCAGCATGAAGCTCAACTCCGAAAAGTGCATGTTCGGGGTCCCTTCGGGCAAACTACTCGGTTTTATCGTTTCCGAACGGGGAATCGAAGTCAACCCGGAGAAGATCGATGCCATCATCAGGATGGGTCCCCCGAGGGGCCTCAAAGATGTTCAACGACTAACAGGGTGCATGGCGGCTCTCAGCCGATTCATCTCCCGACTCGGCGAGAAGGCCCTACCCCTCTACAAGCTCCTGAAGAAATCGGACAACTTCACATGGACATCCGAGGCCCAGGATGCCCTGGACGGGCTAGAGAGGCTCCTGACCATGTCTCCAATACTGGCCGTCCCGATGCCCAACAAGCCGCTGCTCCTTTACATCGCAGCGACCACCCAGGTGGTCAGCACAGTTTTGGTCGTCGAACGCCCCGAGCCCGGCCACATCCAGAAGGTTCAGCGCCCGGTCTACTTCATCAGTGAAGTGCTGTCCGAGTCCAAGGCATGATACCCATAGATACAGAAGATCATTTACGTGGTGTTCATCACATCTCGGAAGTTAGTCCACTACTTCCAAGGGCACCCGATCACGGTGGTCAGTTCCTTCCCGATTTCCGACGTCATCAACAATCGTGACTCCACGGGGAGGATCGCTAAATGGGCAATGGAACTAATGGCATTCGGCATAGTTTACGCCCCCCGCACAGCCATCAAGTCCCAGGCTCTCGCTGACTTTGTGGCCGAGTGGACAGAAGTCCAGTCTCCGCCCTCTATCGTCGACCTCGAACACTGGACGCTCTACTTCGATGGCTCACTGATGCTCCAGAGAGCGGGGGCTGGCATCGTGCTCATCTCTCCGAAAGGAGAGCGCTTCAAGTATGTGTTACAGATCCACTTCCCGGCATCTAACAATGTCGCCGAATACGAAGCTTTACTTCACGGACTTCGCATTGCCACTTCACTCGGGATTCGCCGCCTCCTGGCCCGCGAAGACTTCGAACTGGTGGTCCGGCAAGTCATGAAAGACTGTTCATGCAGAGACCCCTCCATGGAAGCCTACTGCCAAGAAGTGCACAAGCTCGAAATCAAGTTCGACGGCCTCAAAATTACGTATGTCCTACGCCGAGACAACAAGGCCGCGGATGCACTTGCTAAGTTGGGGTCCAGTCAGGATGTCGTCCCGGCTGGAGTATTCCTCCAGGAGCTGCATACCCCCTCCATCAAGGCGGAGATGACACCCGAGGTCAAAGAACCACAAGTCTAGGAATCCGATGACACCTAGCAATCATCACCAGCGGTCTTAGTCGTCAATCCTGACTGGACTACGCCTTTCCTCGACTACCTCATACGAGAAACTCTCCCGTCGGACCCGACAGAAGCACGGCGCCTCACCCGCTGCGCCGAAGCTTACGTCGTGATTGAGGGAGAGCTCGACAAGAAAAGCACCTCTGGAATCCTTCAGCGATGCATTTCTCAAGACCAAGGACAGCAACTACTACATGATATTCACTCGGGAGTCTGCGGATACCATGTGGCGCCCAAGTCGCTCATCAGTAAAGCCTTTAGGCAACGCTTTTACTGGCCGACTGCCGTTTTGGACACCGCCCACATCGTCCACACTTGTGAAGGATGCCAGTACTTCGCCCGGCAGACACACTTGCTGGCTCAGGCACTCCAACCTATTCCGATCACCTGGCCCTTTGCCATCTGGGGTCTGGACATGGTGGGCCCTCTCAAGAAGGCTCTCGGGGCTATACGCACCTCTTCGTTGCAGTCGACAAGTTCACCAAATGGATTGAAGCCAAGCCGGTTGCCACGATAACTGCAGAAAAGGCCGTCGAATTCTTTCGAGACATCATTTTCCATTTCGGCGTCCCCAACAGCATCATCACAGACATCGGCACTCAGTTCACTGGTCGCGCTTTCCTCCAATTTTGCAACGACTATAACATTGGCCTTAACTTCGCCGCCGTGGCTCACCCACGCACGAACGGGCAGGTTGAGCGGTCCAATGGCTTGATCATGCAAGACATCAAACCTCGGATCTTCCAGCGCCTGAAGAAGTTCGCGGGCAAATGGGCGGCCAAGCTGCCCTCGGTACTCTGGAGCTTGCGAACTACACCAAACCGGTCCACCGGTTACACACCTTTCTTCATGGTTTATGGTGCCGAGGCCGTCCTCCCGACTGACCTAGAATACGGATCCCCGCGCGTCCGAGCCTACAATGAGGCCGAGTCAGAGGAAGCAAGACAAGACGCCCTCGATCAGCTTGAAGAAGCACGCGAAGTCACATTCCTTCGATCGGCAAAGTACCAGCAGGGCTTACGGCGCTATCACAATAGACATGTGCGTGGCCGTTCATTCAACCTTGGTGACTTGGTCCTGCGCCGAGTCCAATTCTGCAAAGACCAACACAAACTTTCACCACCCTGGGAAGGTCCGTACGTGATCGCCGAGGTCCTGCGCCCAGGGGCTTACCGACTGAAGGACAGCGACGGTAACATCTTCACCAATGCATGGAACATCGAACAACTACGTCGCTTCTATGCTTAAATTTTTCATTCTGACAGCTCGGATATATGAATACACTTTTCTCTTTCGCTCCACATGAAACAAGTTTGGCAGTCCCCGAGTGACCTACTATGCACGCCAACAGCTAACGCATAGCGGACACTTGGGGATCACACCCTCTGGGTGCACTCGGGTGCACTCGGGTTTCTTCATGTGCGCAAATCATTCTAGTACTGTGTGTAATCCGACGCTAACTCTTTGACTCCGATCGCCGGTTTACGCCACAACCTTATGCTACACGGGACAAAAGCTCATGGCTAATCTCTGCAAAGGAGGCTACAACGGGTCGGCAAGAGCAAAAATGAAAGATCCGCATACACACGAACGAGTCGTTTTGCAAGGGAAAATTAATAGACCTAATCAAACGCATAATTAAAGATCACTGAAAATTCCCGAGTGCTTTACATGCAAAAGTCTTCACTACAAAGAAAAACAAACACTCGATCCCCTCGAGCAGTTCACATACAACTATCTTTTTTACAGGCCGGCGCGGTCCATAAGGGAGTTCGCCGTGGTCTCGACGATGTTCATCATCTCTGGAATATCTTCGTCTGGAACGTCAGCGGCGTACCCCTCCCCGATCGCCTGCATATCAAGCGGCGGGTAATGGGACCTCGCCACCACCAGGGCCACCACGGCTCCTGACCGTGAAGCCTCCGCCTCCAGCTTCTTCACTTGGTCGGGCACCTGCCGAAGGCGCTTCGTGACCGCTTCCAGGGAGTCTGGGGCCGGCTCTTCCTCCCAAAGGGCACCGCAAGCTGTTCGACCCACCGCCTGCAGTGACTCGGCCAACTCGCAGGCTTTCTTGAGGCGAGCTTGAAAAGCTACAAAGGTAGAGCACGAACATGAGCAAAACAACCGACGGGCCCTTACCAACTAAGAGGCCCGAGTCAAAAGCTTATCGATCTCGGAGTCCGCAGCTCTCTAGTCTGCCGCCTCGGCAGCCTCCAGAGAGTCAGCAGCCCTCTTGTTCGCCATCTCTGCCGCCTCCAGAGCCCGCCTCAGGCTGCCATCCATGGCAGCAGCCTCTTTCTCCAGATGCTCTACGTGGGTCTTCTCCACCACGAGCATCTCCTGGAGCTTGGTGGCCCTGTCCTAAGAAAGGCCCGCCTGCAGGGCAGCAATTTCAACCCCGCGCTGGCGGGCCAGGCCTCCGCCGCCTGGCGGCTCGCAGCCAGCTTATCCCACTCGGCCTTGCGAAGGTCGAGTCGGTCGAGAACTGGCAGCCGATCCTGGAGGAAGGCGGTCTTGTCTTGCGACCGTTGATTCAGTTTCTGCAAAGAAGAGGTCATAGAAATCAAGCCACCCGGAAAAAATAGCAAGACCCTCCACTCGGTCCCACGGACCCAGCGGAGGCTCGGGGGCTACACCCTCCGGGTGCACTGTTCGTGCACCCAGAGTCAAATCTACAGGAAAAGCAAGAGACCCTCCGCCCGACTATCCTAGTCAAACGCAAGCTCGAGGGCTACACCCTCTGGGTGCACTGTTCGTGCACCCAGAGTGAAAACTACGGAAAAAGATAAGGGTCCCCTGCCCGACTATCTTAGCCAGATAGAGGCCCGGGGGGTTACTCCCCACGGACACACCCACCGACAAGAAAAAAAAAGGGGAAACGTCTTACCTGCATCAACGGACGCAACCTGCCGTTCAGCAGGTTAGCCCCTCCTTCATCGTCTTCATCAAGGCCGGGAGCATCTCGCGGAGTTGGGTGGCGACGTCCGTCGGGTCATTCCACTCCTCCTCCTCCCGGACGTAGTCAATCTCTCGGATGGTCAGGGTCGGCCGCGCGGGGTCCGATTGCCGGACCCGGAGCGGCCGGAGCGCCAGCTCGGAAGACGGTCGGGGAGGCGGAGCGGCGCTGATCTCCTCCACCGTAGACGGCAGCTTGAGATTGCTTCTGCGGTCTGGCGGGGTGGCTCCAGTTGAACCTGGGCTTGCCCTCGACACTTCCGAACTCGGGCCGGCGTCCCTTGATACACCCTGAGCCGACGCCCCCGCAGAGGGTTCCTCTACCTGAGGAGCAGCAAGCGAGGCAGAAGGTGCACCAGCCCGCTCAGGAGACGCTCGGGGGGACGAAGACATAGCTGCCCGTGGAGGCGACAAAGGTCGGGCATTCGACCCCGACAGGGCCCCGGGGCACTCGACGGCACCTTTGGGACGTCTCCCGTCCTTTGCACTCTGCAAAAGAAACCCGGACCCGTCAGTTCCAAAGAACACAGATAAGCGAGCAGTCGCTGAAATACTTACTTGGTAGATTGGGGGGACTGGGACGCGTTTCTTAAGCCCCGAGGCTCGCCGCCCGACCACGGCAGCAGACGGAGTCGACGACGTCGCGGATCCGCCTCGATCCCCGAAGGCGGTGTAGGCGGTTCTTTTTGCCCCCCGGCCGAGGGGAACTTCATCTTCGGCCGCCCGAGGAACTCCACTCGGGACGGCAGTCGGCGCCACCGGATCGGGGCCAGCGGAGGAGCCGCCCTGCCCCGCCGGATCAGCGCCCGTGGCAGACGGTGCCACAGGGTCGGGACGGGCGGACAAACCACTCTGCTCCGACGGATCGATGCCTGCTGCAGTAGGCGCCGCCGGGCTGGGACTGGCAGTCGAGTTGCCCTGTCTCCCCAGAGTAGCGCCCGCCGACGGCCTTCGCCTCCTGGACACGCGGAGCGGGACGTCGTCATCTTCTTCCTCTTCCTCCGGAGCCAGCACACTCGGCGGAGGAGGGCTAGGCACCACAGTGGCCGGCGCCTTCCCCTTTGAGGACCCAGCGCCTTTTGAAGACCCGGCGTCGGAAGAGGATGCTCCGGTCGTCCCCTGCGGTGGTGCCACGCTGCTGGGAACATCGGCATACCATGGCTGGTTCCAAATCTCCTTCTCAGGAAGGGGAACATCGAAACTAAAGCCGAATAGAATCTGCAAATTCAGAAGGCAAGGGAATAACCAGAGTCACACTCAGTGGCGCACAAGTAAGAAGAGTCAGGAATTTGATTGCTTACCTGACTCGGAGGGTTGGCTCTGCTGAAGGGCGGCGGTCTTCCGGAAAAATCTAGACTGGTCCCCTGAGCCATGAGCCTTTCAACCCGGCGCTACACAATATCCTCCGGGAGCTCTTCGGAAGACTCTCAGGTGGTGTCGTGCTCGTCGGTGTACTTGAACATCGGGTGGGCCCTCAGCTTAGCGGGCTGCACCCGCCACCGAATGAAGGTGGCGACGACGACGGCTCCGGTAACTCTAGCCTGGATCGCCTCGGCAAGCTGCGACAGGAGGACCGCGATCCCGTCCTGCTCTCGGTCCAGCGGCGGCTCGAACCAGCTCGGCTTGACTTCCGGAGGCTCACCCGTGAATGCCGAGAACGACGGTGCGGGGTTCGCGTAGTAGAACCAGTTTGCATGCCACCCCTTGTTGGAGGTCTGCATCGGCAAATTTAGGTACTGTTTCGCTACCCCGGACCTCAGTTGGAACCCGGCGCCGCCTACCACTGCCGGCTGGCCCTTGCTTGGCTGCGGCTTTACCATGAAGAGATGCTTCCACAGGGCGAAATGCGCCTCAATGCCGAGGAAGCACTCGCACAGGGTGATGAAGCACGCGACGTGGAGCAGACTGTTGGGGTTGAGGTTGTGCAGCTCCAAGCCGTAGTAGTAGAGGAGGCCCCGCAAGAAGGGGTGAGCGGGCTCGGAGAAGCCCCGCTCAAAGAAGGATCCGAGGACCACTACCTCACCCGTGTTCGGGGTGGTAAATGCCTCCCCGGCGGCGGCGCACCACTCAATCAGCTCCTTCGGTGGCAGCACTCCAGACCGCACCAGGTGCTCCAGCCGTGACTCGGTCGCCGAGGATGTCATCCAGGGAACCATCGGGTCGGCGGTGGAGGTCTTCTCGTTCAAAAGTTTCCACACCAAGGCGTCCTCCTCAGCGTCGATCGAATCTGCCGCCCACTCAGGGGTTTGCATTCGGTGCCGGCGGAGTGGGGTTAGGGTTTTTTGGTGTGCGGTGGCGACAGTGCTCGAGGAAGACGAAGGGGTTTGGGCACAGAGGGAATGAGGCGTGCACTGGAAGGTATAGGTGGATCCCGCCGTTCGCCCGGTCTTATAAAGGGGAACATTTCGAGCGGTGCGACTCTTCCGCTTCAACGTGCGCGTGATTTGCTCGCACCCACGACGCGCCTCTTCTGCTTCCACTGCGTACAGTAATGGCCCACGTCGCGGCCTGTTAGCGCCCATGGCACTATTTTCGCCGTGGTTTGCGCTATGTAATGGGAGGAATCCAACGATTGGCCTTCCGGGGTTAAATAACCGTTCGGAACATATCCCTGCAAATAGCAACTGTAGCGAGCTTCCCGCAAGCCATGAGCCGGTTACCGACGAACTCGGGATCGGGCATTATAGTTTTGATGAAGGGTTTCAAGGATTGGCCTCAAGCAGGAACGCAATCACTTGAATACACCCGAGTGAAGGGTAGTTATGGTGCGCCTTCCGCAGGCCACAAGTCGGAGGCCGAGCAACTCGGAGCTACCGGATTCTCCACCTGGACCTTCTGAGAACGTCGTTTCGAGGGCTTCAGGATCCAGAATTTTCGGATTCAGTGGAATGACCCGGTGTAAGGCTTTGCCACTCGGGAATCTATGCACCATGGCTTGTTTCTCTGGTTCTGACACGAATTTTGGAGGCATTCCTTCAGAGGGACACTAGCTGGACTCGAGCCACTCAGGAAACCAGGTGCTACTCGGAAATTCAGTCGGGATTCATAGTATGTTCCCCGCTGGGCTATTAGCCGGTCTCTGTCCATCAGGATAGACTGAATACCACCAGAATTTACCCGCTACTCATTCATTTGCCATGATATTCCTGCCTTACGGGTGAATATTACTTGACTTGTTATTGTCTTTTCTACAGGAGTTCTATCAGTCCCTCACAATCTCCCTGCAAGCAATCATAAGGCATGTGCAAGCGGAGGCCACTCGGGAAACTTGTCTAGGGGAGCTGGCCGACAGCAGTCAGATCGTGAAGGACTCGGGGGCTACTGATGATGACATGGCACCCGGGTATCATCAAGGAGGACGAATCTGGCCCTCTGGCCATAGGGTGGGCCGGGCCGACTACTCGGAGTCTGACTTCTACACGGGGGGGGCACCTCATCAACTTGGAGTACAAGACAGGGATAAGCACAAAACCGGCAATCCCGGATTCTGTTGTAACTAATTAGGAAACCAATGTGTAAACCGATCCGGCCTCTTGTAACCCTGCTCCGGTCATCTATATAAGGCCAGGTAGGGACCTCCCGATCGGTATCAGTCTATCTTTCATATGCTTCTAAGCACCTCCTCACACGGGATACGAGCAATACAATCCACCAAACACAGGACGTAGGGTATTACCTCTCCTTGAGAGCCTGAACCTGTCTAAACATCGTCTCACGTGTGCACCCATCTGGATTTGCTGTGCTCACGCCTTCCCATATTCAGTATTGCCGGAATAATACTCCGACAGTAGCAATAACCATAACATTGTTCTTGTCCTCCCAATACTTATCAAATTTTTCTAACATTGCTCTTCCCATCTTGCTCATATGTTCATCCCTAGAATTACATGCAGCTACCAATGCAACCTTGACATTGACTATGTAAGGATAGAAAATATTTGCAGTGGGGTATAGAGAGCCTGATAATACCGTAGTGACGGCAGCAAAAAGCCTTCAAAATTGGCTGCATTTTGCTATACAGTGTCTAATCTTGATGTGAAGGTTCCCACTTGTAATTCATATCACTATCACCATATTCAGTGAAAGCGGCTCTATAGGGAATGCAAAATCAAACATTCTGTATATTGAACTCCACCTTATTGACACATCTAGACACAACCCTGGTCCAATTGTCAAATTCATGGATTTGCAAATTTCAAGGAATTTGTACATGCGGGATGGAGACTTTTTCAAATACTTCACAGTTTCCCTAAGCTTGCTTATCAATACCTGAAGTGGTTCAAGGCCATCATTTACTACCAAATTGACTATATGAGCACAACAACAGACATGAAAATATTTAGGAATAAACCTCTCAGTTCTCCTAGCAATAAACTTGGCCATCAAATTTCTCACCACAACATCATTTGAAAAAGCATTATCAAGGGTGATGGATATGATCTTATCCTCAGCTTTCCATTCAGATATGCATTCAAACACTCCCTGAGCTATGACATTTCCTGTGTGGTGGATCTAACTCAATGAAGTTCATAACATGGCATTGCATAACACAAGAAGGATCTATGTAGTGCGCAACCAAAGCCATGTAGCAAATGTTTTGGTTTGATGTACACAAATCACATGTCAGACTAATACTCTCAACAGCTCTGAGACTCTTCCTAAGGAGTTCTTTTTCTGATTCATAAACCTTTATGCATTCACACCGTATGGTTTTCCTACCAATGAACTTGTATAATGGATTTATATACCTCATCAACACATTAAACCATATGTGCTCTACCATTTTAAAAGGATGCGCATGCACAATTATCATCTTAGCAATGAGCCTACGGGTTTCATCATGATCATATTGACTAGAAACAACTGAAAGAGATGAATCAGATTTGTCGAGATCATAGCCAAGTGTACCTTGAGCTAGTTGCCTTCCTGCCAAGTTAAGGAAGGGACTACACTTCTGTAAATGTCTATTGAGACTAGACGTCTATCCTCCTTGACTGTAAGCAAACAAAGATTTGCAATAATTGCACTTGGCCTTCTGAACAGTCTTCCCTGGCTCTATCCTAGACACAGCATTGACAACTTTGAAATGATTCTAACAATCTGCACGCTTTGCTCTTCCTTTCTTCCCAGCCTTAGCCTTAGGAGAAACTGAAATACCCTTCTTTCTTTTACCTCTACTAGTTGGCTTCACGCCATGTTGATCAATTGATACATCATTGGAAGGTTCACTCTTCGACATGATATCATTCATATCGTACTCATCCTCCTCATAAACCTTGTCCTTATCATTTTCCTACACATAGAAAATAAAAGAGCATCATTATTCTATTCACATCCCACACTCCAACATATATTTATTAATCTGTTCAGCATAACACAATAAATAAGGCATCAGCAATACATATAACATATATATGTATAACATGTATGAATAAGGCATATATATGAATAAGGCATCAGCAAAACTGATTAACAAATGCAGATCACAACATATGAATAAGGCATCAGCAACGGCAGTGCTCCAATCTAGACTCATTTTCCATTTTGCGAGATTAATAAGACTAAGCTGGCTACTTCAGCAATGATAAAGTTAGCAATTTAGCATTGCATTATCAAGAAAGAATAAATCATTCTTATGGCAAATAAGCCATCATTATTCTACTAACTATGCTCTGCAGCTAAATCATTCAGTGCTAAAGAAGAGACAAAATTGGAATCAAACAGGTGCTGATGATTCTTACAGACGCTGATGGTGATGCGGACACAGTAGCGGGTGAAGAGGTCGGCCCAGTCGGTAGGACCACGAGTAGTTCTCGCCAGTTCCTCTAGGTTGCTATGCCGAGCGGCCAATCGAAGGAGAGGAGGAAGCTTGCGAACGTTTCTTCCGGTGATTCTTGGACTCCAAGCTAGGATGCTTATCCATTGTGGCCGGAGACGACGTCGCGCGGTCGAGTGGTGCTGGACCTACTGGTGCCGAGCGGTACTGGACCTGCTGCTCGCCGCAGTTCGCTTGGTGCCGCGTGCTCACCGGTGCCACGCCTCGCCGGTCCTGTGCCTCGTGCTCGCTGGTCCCACGCCTCGCCGCTAGCTAGTCCGGCTCGTCGCGGCTCGCCGGTCCCGCGCCTCACCGCCGGACCCGTGCCTCGCGCTGCCGGTCCCGCATGCTTGCTGGTGTGCACACTCGCTGGTGCCGTGCCTTCCCGGTCCCGTGCCTCACCGGATGCCGCGCCTCGCCGAAGCCGCGATGGGGTGGCACTGCATCAGTTGGCTGGAGTCGCGTCGCCGCCCGCTGCCCGCTGGAGATTCTCGGGTAGGGCTAGGGCACAGCTGGGGGATTGGCGAATTGAGGATTGAGGACACTCGGTTGGGCCGGATGTTGTTGGGCCAGATTATTTTGGAGGCCTGCTAGGTTAAACGAATTAAACAAGTAGCTCGAGTACTTGATAACTCGACTCGTTTAACTCGTTATCTTAACGAGTTAAAACTCCAACTCGGCTCGACTCGTTAAGGATCGAGTTCGAGTGAAGTCGAGCTGAGTTTTCGAGTATTCGTTTAACTCGCGAGTTCCGAGTTTTATGTCCACCCCTATACGTGGTACAAAATCAAATCCTGAAATTTTAATCCCTGAATTTTAGCCCCTAGACTTAGCAATCCCAATCATTTTAGACATGTGCCTGTTTGGCAAGCTAGGTAAAAAGTAGATCCTGGTCATGCCATCTTTTTTCTCACTTGAGCTATGGGACTCATATGTCAGTTTATTCTTCCTCTTCCTCTTCTATCCCCCGAGTCTTTCTCTCTCTCCCTCTTCTACGCCGCCCATCCCTTCCTACCCCAAATCCTTTTCTCTTTCCATTTTTCATGCCACTGCATCCTGCACTCTTCTCTTCTCTTCCATGCCGCTCACCCCTCACCTGACCCTAGCACCACCTGGACACGCGAGCACCGCCACAAGCTCTCAGCGCCACCACATGCGACTGCTACGTCATGGCCACCCGACTTTGATCCTGCTAGCCTGGAGCTCCGTCACCATGTGTCGAGGATGACCATGACGTCAACACAACCTTCCATCTTCCTCGTCTCTGGTCGCCACCTTGATTTATATAAGAACATCGCCTCCCTCTCGTTGTTTCCTCTCTGCTAATTCAACAAGCCCATGACCATGACACCTCCGCTACACGTGCCCACCATGGAGGCCACCTGTGCTCGCTGCCGGTGCAGCATGCACAATGCTACTCTGGCTCATCCAACACCATGGTAAGCTTCATGACGACATGCTCATCCCATTTTTCTCCTCACGACCACCGCATCACCGGCGAGGGCGAGCTCGCATCAAGCCTGACCATGGCATGAGAAGAGAGAAGGTGGAAGGACAGTGTTGTCCTTAAAGGAACCTGACATGTTAAATCCTGTTTAGTGTGGACGATAATGGCTGGGATCCTAGTACATCCAAACACCTAGATGGGACATAGGGAAATGACCAGGATTGCAAACTTCAGGGTCCAAAATTCAGGGATTAGAAGTTTGAGGTTTGATTCAAACGACATCAAAGTTCAAGGTTTTAAAATAAACGTTTTCCTTTTTCTTACCACGTGCAACCGTTTTAGAAGAGATGTATTTATGTTCTATTATCATGGAAATGCACTTTTGTACTTAAAACATACGTATATGGCATCTTACATGTCTATGTGTTACATATGGCACAAATACGATTTGTCTAGATTACTTAAGTAATTAATAGTCTATATCCTATGTTCTACTAGCACGTGCGTGTCACATTAAAAAACGATTGCTCCATTGCGACTAGATGTCGAGAAACAGAAATTGGAAGATTGAAATAAAGTTAACTAGCTATATACTCCATGCTCTGCTACCAACGAGGAAATCATGTACCTAGCTAGGGACTTCAGGGTCTCTTCTTTTAGGCTTATTGTACAGCTTATGGCTCAAATAAGCTAGAAGCCAAAAAGAAGAGGTGACTGGTAGAGATAAGCACCTTCAAAAACCATTGGTAGCTAGAAGCTGGTCCCTGGGAGCTTCCCGAGCTTATACTTGAACCAGAAACGAAATTGCCCCCGAAGTTGTACAGCTTATTACGAAAAACTGCCACTGCCCTCACATCTCCATCTCTCTCCTGAGCGCCTCCTCCCCAACGGGCCGCACTCCCTCTCCTCTTCTCGAGCCTCCCCCCCACGCGCCGTCGCAACAGTCCCCGCCGCCGGCGCTGAGCTCCCCATCCTCCTCCCCCGCCGCGCCCCCCACGCAGTGCTCCCCGTCCCGAGGCTCCCGCCCCCACGCGCCGCCGCGACTGCCCCCGCCGTCGGCGCTCACCTCCCCATCCTCCTCCCCCGCCACAGCCGCCGGAGCTCCACTCCTCCCACCATCTTCCTTCCCTGGTCACAGAGCCGACGGAGATCTTGCTCGAGCCCGCCGCTCCTGAGGACGCTGTGCCGCCGCCGAAACTCCCGCCCGTGCCTTCCGAGCCATCGGTCCCGAGCAACCCGCACCGCCTCCAAGCCAAAGCCACCGACGCTCCCGCCTCCCCTCCCCCTCGCGGTCACATCTGCCGGAGTTCCCGCTCCACCCGCTGGTCCCGAGGATGCCGTGCCGCCGCCGAAGCTCTCCGTCTCTTCAACAACCCAGATCCGGCGACGCAGTGCTCCCCGTCTCTTCAACAGCCCAGATCCGGCGGCCCATCCATCTTCCCCATCCCTCACCGGCCCAGTTCCCTCCTCCCTCACCACGAGCTCGCCGGCCCTCTCCCGTGAAGACTTAAGGTATGCAAGGGTATATGCACTGATTTTGTTATAGTTTGATTTTTGTATATGAAGATATGCACTGATTATGCTATATTATGATTTTTGTATATGAAGATATGCACTGAATGTTGAGCTAGTGAAAGTGTTGTTGATTCTACATGAATGTATGATTGTGTGATTGCCATGTGAAAATACGAATTGTTGTGTCTTTGCATCATTGCTTGTGTGTCCTACTTGAAATTGGATCACTTGGCATTTGTTTGGCGCAGCTTGATGACATTTAGGGCTGCAAACATATCATTCCCACCGTCCGAGCCATGATGACATTTAGGGCTGCAAGAATAAAGGAAACCAAGCGAACTATTTATTCAGTATATTTGTATAGCATATATTTGTGTAACTAGATTTTAATGTTAAATGAGTTGAGTATATTTGGTACTATGATGCAAAATTACAAGTTGACAATAAATGTTATTTGTATGTGTATGCCATGGTGATAAATAAACAGTTGACAGGAACGAAATTAGCAAATAAACATAGCACAAATAATTCCAAGGGCATTACAGACATTGCACCATTCATCTCAGCAAATAAGCTCATATCTCAGAAGCCGAAAAGAAGGGGATCAGAGCTTATTCCCACCAGAGCTTCTGTGGGCAGTTAAGCTTAAGCCGGTTTCAGCACAAGCCGAAGCTGAAAAGAAGGGGGCCTCAACCTTTGTCATCAAGCTCACTTGCTCCTCACCTTTGGCAAAGCCACCGTGCTCGCTCCGCCGAGCTCCTTCTAAGTTAGAGTCATGCTTATGTGTCTTGCTCGGTCAACATACAGCACTCTACCTACGGCTTCAGAGCCACACCTAGTCGAGTGTCTTGTGTCATACTTTTTTTATTGGAGACTTTTTAAAGTGTTGGTTAAGTTTATTTTTATGAGTCTTTATTGCATTTAAGTCATTTCTTTTTAGAGATTTTTTCAGAATATGGAAAGTGGAGGTGGGTAGTATGACATTATTACTATCATTGTAACCAACTCACATTTATATAATAGTAAATATAAAGATTAATACTTTTATATGTAGCAATTGTTTATGTGCAATGCACGTATTTATTGGATGCACTAAACCAACAAATATATCGTATTGAAAGCACTAAATCTACCATTAAAGCACCGAGATATACAAAATTCACAACACTTTTAGGCATAATTGAAATCTCTCCATGAAACCCAATAATAAACAAGAGAATCATCTTAACTTTGAAAAGCGAACCCGTTGAATATTTGTCCTTCAATTTTAGACCAAAGTAATACAAATATATTGGTAAAATTTTGTGAGATATTTTTTACTGAGTCGCTCAGTTGCTGAGGATATGAAACCTTCCAACAAAAGGATGAAAGAGGATCGAGAGGTGTTGCATGAATTCACACCACGGAAAATAAAAATGTGCACCTTGATTAGGAAATGAAAGGTAGAGGTGGAAAGTGGGTTGTTAAGGGATTAATTTCGTAATTAGTATGATAGTGACTAGGGAAGGACTTAACTTTATGGATAGCTATTGGATGAGAATTATGAAAGTGAATAAATATTTAGGGACAACCGAGATGAAAAATATCTCATTCCAAGTTGTAGTTTTATATTGGTATAGATTTACTCATTTTCCATTATGTTTTAAAGACGTTATAATTTGCTTCCTTATTCGTGGAAGTGCAACGTCTAGTGTACCTTAAGACAGTCCCATTACTCCACCATGTATTGTATCTTAAACATGCCCAACTAAGCAAAATGCCGATTTGAAGGCCTAATTAAGGAGGAAAGAGAGATGTATTATATCTTAATCTTGATACGGCTCCTATCATGGAACCCAAGATAAGTTATGTAGTTTCTCTCACAAAACGTATTAAATGACAACCTATTTAGATACAACACTAAGATACAAGTCATTGTGTATCTAAACACCACTAGTACATAATCCATTTGTACAGACGGTTCGTAACTCATGTGTGGGACACTTTCCCGAACCATCTGTACTAAAGCATATGTACAAATCATATTTCTACAGATGGTTTTTGAACCGTCTATACAAAAACTTATCATAGACCGTTTCGTACTGGAACCGTTTGTAGTAATAGAATACCACAAACGGTTCTTTAACGAAACAGTGCAATTTTTGCATTATTAGTTCTCCTTTGGAACCATCTGTGACACGCTTTGCACAGACGGCTCCGTAGAACGGTCTGTACAAGGGCGTCACATTAAATGAATTTTGTAGTAGTACACATATTTAATGCATATGATACATCTTAAAATGGTATGCACTAGGATTGCCCTTATATAATCATTAATAGCATCATACCTGGTAAAATATGATAATCTCTTCATGTCACAATGTTGGTAATTTTAGAATCTGTAGAAGTCAAATATTTTCAGGTTTGATTTTAATATAGAAAAATATTTTGACATCTAGAACGCCAAAATGATACTACTACATTTATACTTGGTTCTATTTAAGATAACATATTTTCATAAAGGTTAATAGTTAAAGTGTTAAGTTATGTTAGAAACTGTCTTAACATCTAACACGATATTTGTTGTGATACGAAAGTAGTAGTAGATATTTCCCACTGGACCACACACAATTCAGGAAAAAATCCACTTTTAGCCCCTTGCCGCAGGTCAATGCCAAGAATAGCCCCCCCCCCTCAAAACTAAAGCCAAAACCAAACCCGTAGATCGTTCTCAGGCCGACACGTGGCACCTACCGCACCCTAGACCTGCACCGTGAACCAACCGCAGACCGGCTGCGCGGCCTGCGGGTGGGGCCCGCGCCCCATCGCCTGCCGCAGGTGGGGCGTGCGGCACCCCCCACCACAGGCTAGGCGTGCAGCGAGTGCGCTGCATGCTGTGCGCCACGGACGAATTTCGTTGCTTACTTGCATGCGTGCGGATGCGGTCCACGCAATGACAGTACGTCCAAACAAACTGGCCGAGAGCAAACTAATATGTGGCGTCGTTGAGTAATTAATTAACTTGAGTTCAACAGTTGCATGCATGCCTGCAGCTAGCGCACATGTAACGGTGTCAGTTTGACAGTTGCATGCATGCATGCTGTGGCAGTCCACGCACTCGCAGCGAGCAACGAAATTCGTCCGTGGAGCGACCGGCAGCGCACTCGCCGCACGCCTGGCCTGCGGTGGGGGGTGCCGCACGCCTCACCTGCAGCAGGTGATGGGCGCGGCCCCCACCTGCGGGCCGTGCGTCCGGTCTGCGGTTGGTTCACGGCGCAGGTCTGAGGTGTGGTAGGTGCCACGTGTCAGCCTGAGAACGATCTACTGGTTCGGTTTTGGCTTTAGTTTTGAGAGGGGACTGTTCTTGATATTGACCTGCGACAAGGGACTAAAAGCAGATTTTTTCCCACAATTCATGGCGCATATTTACTTGGGGGCACCGTAAAGATCTCAGCTATGGTAGTCTCGTCTTCGTCGGTAGCTAGTTTTAGTCTTGCGCCTCTCAGACTAGACGCGGACTCGGGAGCCGGGACTCCAACCATCATTCCGCTGCCACTATATATATATATTCTACAGTACGACGTTATTTGGAACCCGGGTTGTTCCTCGTATGGAAAAAATACTCCTACATGCAAATTAATTAGAGTGATACTTTCGATCCATACAACTGGTGAGGCGCACGTATCTCTCTCTTTCATTAACTAGCGTGATACTCTCGATCATACTACTTTTTTTCCTTGTGGATTGTGTGTCTTGCTTGCTCTTTCCTTCATCGAGATGATCTATTGCCTTTTGCTGCTTTGCGTTCTTGATTCGGCAGCTGATCAAATCTGCACAGAGAGACGGTGCTAAACCGCGACGCGTTAATGAAGGGGGCGCCGGAGAAGGCGGCGGCCAGCGCATCGCCGCCGGTGCGGCTCATCTTCGTCCTCGCGGTCATATCATGGACCGCCTTCCTCTTCTATCGTTCCTCCGAGCTCAGAGGCTGGGCGCTGCTGGGCCGCGGGAACTATGGCGCCGACCCGTGCCGGGGACGGTACATCTACGTGCACGACCTGCCTCCCCGCTTCAACGACGACATCCTCCGCGACTGCCGCAACATCAGCGACAGCTACCACTGGCCCGGCATGTGCGGGTTCGTGAGCAACGACGGTCTCGGCCTGCCGCTCGCCGACCCGGTGGACGGCCTCCTCACGGGCGAGAACGGGTGGTACGCCACGCACCAGTTCACGCTCGAAGTCATCTTCCACAAGCGGATGAGGCAGTACGAGTGCCTGACCAACCACTCCTCCGTGGCCGACGCCGTCTTCGTCCCCTTCTACACCGGCTTCGACTTCGTCCGCTACCACTGGGGCGACGAGTACGAAAACGTCGCGAGGGACGCCGCGTCGGCTGACCTGACGGACTGGCTCATGGCGCGGCCCGAGTGGAGGCGCATGGGCGGCCGCGACCACTTCCTCATCGCCGGGAGGACGGGGTGGGACTTCTGCAGGAAGAACAACTCGAACTGGGGCACCAACCTCCTTGCGATGCCGGGCGCCCGGAACATGTCGGTGCTTTCATTGGAGACGACGCTGCTGCACGAGAGGCTGTACGCCGTGCCTTACCCGACCTACTTCCACCCCAGGACGGACGCCGACGTGCTCCGGTGGCAGGACAGGGTGCGCCGCCAGCAGCGCCCGTGGGTCATGGCGTTCGTCGGCGCGCCGCGGCCGGACAATCCAGCAAACATCCGAGAGCAGATCATAGCGCAGTGCAGCGCGTCCGACGCGTGCGCCCAGCTCGGCTGCCCCTCCGGCACCACCCAGTGCCACGCCCCCGGCAACATCATGCGGCACTTCCAGAACGTGACCTTCTGCCTGCAGCCTCCCGGCGACTCGTACACGCGGCGGTCGATGTTCGACTCGATCGTGGCCGGGTGCATCCCGGTGTTCTTCCTGCCGGCGTCGGCGTACCTGCAGTACACGTGGCACCTCCCCAAGGACCATGCCAGCTACTCAGTGTTGATCCCGGAGGATGACGTGCGGTCGCGCAACGTCAGCATTGAGGCGACGCTCCGGGCGATCCCTTCGGCCACGGTGGAGCGGATGCGGGAGGAGGTGATCAGGCTCATCCCGACGGTGATATACGCTGATCCAAGGTTGAAACTGAAGACTGTCAAGGACGCCTTCGATGTCGCCGTCGAGGGGATCATCGACAGAGTGACCAGGGCCCGGGGCGGAGCGGCAGTCCATAATAACACGCTGGCCGGCGAGGACTCCTCGCTCAAGGACGCCATGACGAGGTTTTTCTTTTCGAGAATAAATGGAAGGAGAGCTTCCCCACGGCATGGTGGTGAGGTTTAAGTTTTCGAATTTTAATTGAAACTTTGTACTAGTGTGTTTTACTGCTCTGATTAGTTCCATCACCGATTATTTATTAGTCTATGAGATGACAACATATGGCATTCATATACGGGTTCTGTTTGTAATGCAAAATTTTGCCTATTCATACGGGCATTGAAACTTATGTGAAATTTATGGGTTCCAGACATGCATTCATCTGTACTTAAGATTGTCATTTATCTTGTACTTGTGGGGTTTAGCAAGTAGTAAATGCAAAATGCAACATGACATGAACTTACTTAGCACAATGCTTCTCATACTGATGCTAGTATTACAGTGGACTTGTGTAACATGGGATTGCCTTCTTAACTGAAGCTATTGGGTCAAAATAAGACATATAACATCTCAAAGCTACTCTAATGGTTAGGAAAATTGACCTGGCTAGAGTTGTAAAAAGACAAACAACTTACAAATAATGAAACTGCTGTAATATTCTGAGGTGACTTATGCTTTTTCAAGTATAAGTCAATTTGTATTTTTAGCGTTGCACCTGTTAAGGATTAGACACAGCCATATACTTAAGCTAATCGAACGGCCAAGTAGATCCAATTATAATAAATCAATTTACAGATATCATACGCAATGCTATGTTATACGCTAGCGCACGGCTACAACTAAAATGGTATGGTGATAGTTTCATAGTAGGACATCTCCGATTTATGAAACTCACATACGTCATACGGTGGGGTCCAAAAATTCTTGCAATGTCCACAATGTAAAGGTTCCTTGTGGGTCTTGGTTGTTTGGACAGAGAGGATTAGAGATAAGTTTTTCTAAAACAGGTTTCATACAATTTTTCAGAAAATAAGTTTTAGTTTGTTTTTTATTACGAGAGGATTTCTAGAACACTATGTTTGGACTGGAAAATAAAAAATAGAGTTTTGAGTAACACGATGCTTGGATATTTCTAAACGCATTGTTCTCTTTCAATTTTCGCTTCCATCAACAGTGCACACAGATCGGCATCAACATAGAGAAAAGAAATCAATTTCTTCTCCTCAACTGATCCTCGGCTCCTATGTTGTGTTGTACTAGTTTCCAATGACATATGTTTTCTATCTCGATCATGTCATCATCATCACCAGCAACGTTTGTCGTGTTCTTCGTGTCACTAGTCGCCACTCAACCTCGATCTTCCTGTCGTCCAATGTCGATAGTCCTGCATGACTGCCTCCACGATCACGAGCACGTGATCATCTATCTCGTGCTCATTGTCTATGCATACTCCATGGTGATTGTCATCGTGCACAAGTTGCTCGTCTTCCATTCTAACCATCATGTTAATGTCGGGGGCAATTCCACCGGCTCATTCAGGTGGGTTAGCCAGGTGCCGTGTTCTGCTCCAACTTCAGCCATTGGCAAATCCACGTGCACGGTGCAAACCAACGCCTCCGCTGTCCGTGCAGGCCCCTGTGGCCTAACACGCAGCCGTGTGTCTGGACAGTCGGTCAGTGACTCGTTGGAGATTTTAAGTGGGTTTGCTTGGACTATGCTATTTCTGAATAATATTTTCTATTTCATAGGAGATCTTGGTCCCTTATTTATAGTTCTAGCATTAACCGGTCTGGAATTAGGTGTAGCTATATCACAAGCTCATGTTTCTACGATCTCAATTTGTATTTACTTGAATGATGCTACAAATCTCCATCAAAATGAGTAATTTCATAATTGTGATACACGGAGTAGCCGCCGGCGAACACGATGGGGAGCCTCAACATGCACGTACATTCGACCCTGTATGATGCAAGTGTTTTAGTAATCCACGAGGTAGTTAAGCTAGCCAAACAAAGTTTTAGGTTGTTAGGTTCTTAAATGAGTTCAACGAAATCTGATTCTGTGAAAACTCTGTAACCAAACAAAGTTTTAGGTTGTTAGATTCTTAAATGAGTTCAACGAGATCTGGTTCTGTGAAAACTCTGTATCCAAACCACCCCAAGCTTGACCACTCGCCCTCCTCTCATCCTCTTAAATATTCTTTCCTTTATTTTATATCTTGATACCGATCCATAAGTTCTGTTTTACGCTTGGTTCCAAAGTTTTGCTTGTGGCCAACGTCCAGAATGTAACCCAGGTGCTTTAGGCCCTGCTATTCTTTTTGCAACACCGTGGATGCTTCTAAGGCTTCTCCCAGTGCACAGGTGCTTAGAGCAAGTGCTTAGTGTATGAGGGATTTAGAAACTAAATTTCTCAATGCATAGGTGCTTACTTTAATTAATTAGTTGTAGGATCTTTTGTGGACATTTAATTGGCAGCAAGGGGAAAAGAAAGATGATAGAGGCTAGGAGATCCGCACGGGATCTAAAATACTTGGGCCTCGTGCCTGGCACCGTTTCTTCCTAGAGACACCAAAACTATCTCTCTTCTTCTTAATTATCTCGTCACATCATTTTCTTGCCTATATGGCATGTCTTAGCACCAGTCCAAGTTGGAATATTGGGAGGGGTCTAAGATCATCAACCTCTTGGGGTCCACATTAGCGAACTTTGTATTGTTTATTAATTTCCAAAACCTAGTCGACGTAAAGATTCGATGAACCACGTGCGTGCGACTGATTTGAACATGAAAGAACGTTCTAAAGTCTGACAAAATTTGTGGATCCAATACACGGTATAATTAATGGAGACTTGCACTCGTTAATTAAGAGGGCGCACAATGTCTCGTTGCAGTATTTTAGCCGTCCATTCTGTACGACTGGCACCGGAACTCACGCTGGATATTGCTAACTATTGGGGAGGATCCAAGGAAGTTAATTGAATCTGACTGTCTGAGCGCACGTAGGTGTACCGTCCCCGGCACCGTTCGGCGCCGTTCCCATTCGCGTGACCAAGGTGCATCCCATCGTCTTAGAGCATGTGTTACAAAATTAATCTCTTTAGCATCGAATCATCACCAACTTTCATAACTATGACCGTTTAGTTCCACTAATCACAATATCAAAGTTACACAACATAAGATCTATCAAGATTACATGAAAGAAAAAGATGACACTAATATTTATTAATAAGGTTTAGTCGAAGCCTACATCCCGAGGAGCTGACTACGGACACTCCGCTCTTGTATCAATGAGAAAAATACCAGGCCCGACGTAAAAGTCACGCCTTTGCCTGCCAAGATACAACATACCTCCGATCTAGCTTCCCGAGGCCGGCTGGTCTGACCATTGCCCTAGGGTGATCTGACTGCCCCTTTCGTCCAGAGCCAATCTAAGTCTCTATCTCTTTTTCTCTTGTGGTTATATTATGTGGTACCCCTTATGTAGGAGGTCTAGGATACACGAGTTCAACCTGAACTCTATCCATATCCTACTACGACTCTCCGTTGTATCGTAATACAAAATTACGCCTTCTCTAAATCCGACTCATACACATATTCGACACAATCTCAACAAACTTCACCTTGGCGAATATGTCTCCACCAATGAAGTTGTCTTGCTCAATGACCTGAACCACCGATGAGACTCCAATGCTACTCCCGGACTCTACCATGATTCCATCTACAACTGTATTTCCTTCTTCCTTTCATCACAATCAACGATCCAGCGAAAATAGAATCCTCTTGCATCCCTCATATGTGCCCAACTTCCCGAAGTATCCGCTCAACGCCATCATACATTGGTCTTGAAATTACCACATCCCGACAACACTATGAGCATGTCACCTTGGTAACCTCTTGCCAGACCTATATGAAATCGAGCAACTCACTGTTAGGTGTCACATAAATGAGTTACTTGAATCCAACATCCTCGCTCATACTGACTTCCTGTCTAAAACTGAAGGAATTCCACAGCCATATCCTGAGTCATCTCACTAAGTTAGATTCGCAGTTGTCTCATCATTTTCTTGGACAGTCCTCCACATGTCCAACAATAGAATAAGCGACCTTGTCTTCACCATCAACCTCACCTCTACTTGCCCCTAGATTAGTGATTCTCTAATTGAAGACATCTACGGGCTCCCACAAGCCTTTGACATGTACCGACTTTCTAACCTTTCAAGAATTTCCATTGGCAAACTCATATTTATCACATGCTACCCAATCCCGATCGTCACAGTCGTATGGTCCCAACCGCCTTGATCTTCCGTCCATCCAATCTTTGGTTCTGCTCATCCAGCTTAACATCCCCCAAAGTCTTCAATTCTGACTTATCTTCCAAAGCTCGAAGTCCCTAGACCCATCAAGTTGTCGCCACCTCGAATCTGAAAAGTATCGACGTCGCCTCGTGGACCCCGATCAGACCCCCTTGGGGTCGGTCGGCAGGGCGGTCAGACTGTCCCTCTGGCCGGTCAAACCGCCTGTGTAGTACCTTGCGTCCGCAACCACACGTCTCGCCACAATTCTCGTGTCGAGCCTCCGCAACCCTAGTCAAAGATCTCATGGCAGCTAGCCCACATCTCCTTCATCTCTGCTGCTCTCCAAAGTTGATTCTGAGTCCCACGCATAACCTCTGGACCAGCGAGTACTCGTCTCCTCCGGATCACGTGCTTCTCACCTTGGTTGAACTAGGCCACAATTCTCCATGCATTTACATCGTAGCCTTTCCCTCAGCCTATGCCTTTCAACACAATCGGTGTCCTCTCCTCCAATTCGCTGACTCGAACTGAAACTAACTCTGACCAACCAGGATTATGGTCCGTCCTAATCAAGAGTAGAATCCCCCCATCAACTCTGCTCCACCTTCAACACGACTCCTGGTGGTTATACTCGCCACTCCACGCCCTTCAATTCGGCCTCCATGCGCATGTACACATAGAACCAATCCACACCCTCGTCGTATCGAAACCTGCAAGCCACCTCCGGTGCAAACCCTGCACCCTGGGCTCACGCCTGTGCATTGTTGCACACTAGAGATCCACAACTACCACAACCCCACTACGAGCCGACGATTGGCTCGCCCTGGCCGAAAGTCGCCTATGCTGTAGCCGTCGAGCCCTATCTAATACCTCTGTGTCCTAGGTCCGACCCTACACACTATCGTACTCTAGAGGACTCAGTCCTCCTTGGCTCGGCGAGCCGACGATGGCTCGCCCCTGCTGAAAAATTGCTTCTGCCTGTCCTGCTGGCTTGACCGGCCCTAGCAACTGGTCTGACCGGCCAGTGTCATCGTCGTGGCACCCTGGCTGGCTCAGGCTCCAGGCCGAACCCGCCCGTTGGCCAATCTGACTGGCCAGGATAGGCCAGCCTGACCGCCCGTGCCTAAAGTCACGCCATGTCTGTGGCGTCCGACTCAAACTCTGGCCCGAGTCTGAGTCCAGCACGCTTTCGTCCAATTTGACCAGCCCTCCTGGCCAATCTGACCACCCGTGAGATCACCGCACACCTCCGGCCACTGCCTACGACCGGTCATCCAATGGCAGGTCCGACCGCCCCTCCGGAGGTCTGACCGTCGATCGTCCCACGCCGTCACGCCCGTGATTACGCTGTTGCTCCAAAAAACGAGGAGTTGTTGATAGATCGCGGCCTCCTTGAACTCGTCATCTCCTCCTTGACCAGACCGTCCCAGGCCGCCTGCCCATAGTGTCTAGGACACCTGCCCAGATCACCTGATCGTCGTGCTCCACCTTGCGCCATGTCCGTCCCACACATTACCATGCATTGCTTGGCGCCTTATAGATGCACACGCTAGACACGTATGCTGCTGCTCTCGCCGATCGTGTCCATACATGTCGACAAGCTTCTTTGATCTCTGTCGAGATCTTCTGCACTGCCTCTAGATCCAATCTGAACCTCATGCTCTGATATCACTTGTTGCAAAATTAGCCTCTATGGCGTCGAGCCATCGCTAACTTCCATGACTAATACCGTGGCCGCTTGATTCCACTAGTTGCAATACTGAAGTCGCGCAGCGTAGCATCTACTGAGGTTGCATGCAAGAAGAAGATGACATCGATGTTTGTTGATGATGTTCAGCCGAAGCCTACATCCCGAGGAGCTGACTGCGGACGCTCTGCTCCTGTATCAATGAGAAAATACCAGGCCTGACGTACGAGTCACGCCTTTGCCTGCCAAGATACAACGGACCTCCGACCTAGCTTCCCCAAGGCCGGCCGATCTGACCGCCACCCTAGGGCGATCTGACCGCCCCCTCCATACCAGAGCCAATCCAAGTCCCTATCTTTTTTCTCTTGTGGTTACATTATGTGGTGTCCCCCTCCTTATATTGGAGGCTTAGGATACATGAGTCCAACTTGAACTCTACATGTATCCTACTAGGGCTCTCCATAGTACCGTAATACAATATTATGCCTTCTCTAAATTCAACTAGTACACATATTCAACATAATCTCAACAGGATGGATAAACAGTTACGGACGAAGAAGGTTACGGCGAGGACCGCGATGAAGCACAATCATGGTAATACGTTGGCCACCGCCTTCTCCTTCTGCTTTGCACCGATGAACGAGCAACCCCTTTGCCATCAGCTAACGCATCAGGAACGTACGCAAGAGGAAGTAGATGGATGCTTGAGTATGTTTAAGGCTAAGGAGTTAGTTGAAGCAGAATTGGCTGAAGCAAGAGCTAAGATTAAGATGAAGGAAAAAACCAAGCAGGTAGCTGGTGAAGGATCTACAGCCTTTACCACTGATACTGTGAGTATGAATGTGGATGCTAACACTGAATGTGGATACTTGGGTGATGATTTGACTCAGCAAGGGGCTGATCAAATCCCAATCTCCCCACTTAAGAATTTTGAAGATGAATTGGATAGACAGCTGAATGGCTCTTGCGGCCCACAGGCTAATGATAAAGGTAAACATTCAGGGTCCAAGAAGCGCAGTGTGTCTAAGAAAAAGAAGAGTGGAAGCCGTAGAAAGAAATTCAAGTAATGGGGATTCTCTTTTGGAATATTAGAGGTTTGGGAACACCAGCTAGGAGGAAACAATTGGGAGAATCGATTCGACCTTGAGGGCTACTCACTTGTTTCACTGCAATGTCAAACCGGTAATAGGGCACTTGGGAGGATTGCTCATTGCGGTTAAGGAGGAATGGTACCAAATAAACTAGGGATCAAACGTTCGATCCTGGTATTAGATCGGATGTCCGTGAAAATATTTTTTCTATGACATGGCAGCAACAATGAGCCTATTGTCATTTTCTTGCCAAGTACAGCGGAAGATATGATGGTTAATCCTGGCAGCAGCAGTATGGCCATTGTCATATCACTTACATGTTAATGCAGATTTGGCAGAAGGCGATGTTAGTGCTGAGTTGCCCATCGAGTTTCACTAAGGGCCAAGTCTGTTGCTGATAGATTTTTCTACGAGCGGTGAGAACGCATGAGCGCTGTGAGAGACCATCTTTTCATGAGCGGGTGGTTGCGGTTGTCATTAACTCAGTCACCACCTATCTAGCGCCTTTGTGCTTCACGAACATGCGTGTAGGGCATTATGTTCTTATTGTTTTATTCCTCTTCCGAATCTTGACAACAGGCCTCATATTCTATGTGTCTTCTTTGTCCTCACTATTACACAATCTTGGGCCCACTAACCACCAGCGTTTTAGCCCCCATTGCGTCTCAGGCCCAACCACAGAGCAACATGGGCTTATAAGAGGTCTTGGACCATCTCCCCCTAAAAGACTAACCTGATAGGAGGGGTTACTCTCACTCTTATAAGTTGTGTTCAGCCTCTGTCCATAACAGATGTGGAACTAAACCCAACAAATCTCCCCCTCACACATCAGTCATACTCGAGCCCGCTAACACCAGCGTTCCAGCTCGCCAACCATGACCGACAATTGTGAGCTCTCCGAGATTTGTATCCGGGTACCTAGGCTCTGATACTACTTATTACGCAATCTTGGGCCCTCTAACCACCAGAGTTCTAGCCCCCATTGCGTCCTAGGGCCAACCACAGAGCAACACAGACTTATAAGAAGTCTTGGGCCCTCTCCCCCTAAAAGATTATCTTGATAGGAGGGGGTACCCTCACTCTTATAAGTTGTGTTCAGCCTCTATCCATAACCGATGTGAGACTAAACCCAACACTTACCAGCCTTAGAGCAAACAATTGAGACCCTAGCTATGTTGCGATCGATGACATATTTCCTCTTGTACTCATACCTTATGCCGAATCCATACCTTCTTGCATACGCGCCGTAGTGGTTTTCGGCTGTTTCCAAATTGTCAAAACTCATGCTGAGGAAATGTTGTTGCGGTGTAGAAGTGATCTCAACAGCATTGTCATCATCATTGTGCCATGAGGACATGCTGACTGGACCCTTGAATGGTCGCCCCAGTGTTTGCATGCATGCTAAATTATGATGGACCAGAGTCAATGGTGCCACTAATACTCAGCGGCGGTAATTCTGCATTCTGACTTGTCCCAAGAATTCCATGTTGTTGCACATCATTGCTAATTGTAATCAGTACAAAAATTGTAATTATATCCATGATCGGATGGTAACTGTGGCTGAGATGCCAGATAACTTTTCATTATACCGATGATATTTTTTCTGACCTGGGTTATCAGCTTGGTATTCAATCATTGGAAGTTGGATGGAGCCATTATGTGCTATACTTGTAGTATCTGGTCCAGTTGGTATGCTAGAGATGTTGTCTCTCTTGTTTTCACTAGCTTCATGGTTGATGCTGGAATCCATTTTAACCCGAGAGAAAATTATGTTTTCTTCTTGATCATGCTGATATTACGTATGTACCGATAACACACAGAGAATTGACACTTGCTTCTGTAAAAAAATTCAGGCAACCGACGCATGCATTATGTGGATAAGCAGAAAAGACATATTGGCTTTGATGTATATTGGTGTACATTCTTATTGAGCACATTTTCTCGTTTAGGATTGGCTGAAATATTTTTTTAGATTTGACTGATATATGAAGGAAAATGATTGAGTAGATTACTATCTAGCCTTGTAAATAATATATAGCATGTCGAAGCAACCTTTTTTGACTGTTTCTTCTATGTGGTGCCTGATCAGTTGTGTTCTAGTAGAGACTAGCATGAACCCGATGTTTTTGTTTTTATTTAGGAAAAGTAGTTGTTTTGCCGTTTTCATTAAATAGAAAAAAGAGAGATTGTACAGGGAGCTCAAAGAGCAGGAAAAGAAAGGGACATCTACATTTCTGAAATCAAAGAGAAACTCCGAAGGTCAAGTTCTTCCTTCCCAAGGAAGGCGACCTCCAATGCGCTCGTGTATTTATTTGAAAGATGCGTTGATTTTGCTCTTTTCATGCGTTCCATGGGACGTTCATAATGGCTCCGCTAAAGAGCTTTCGCTGAGAACTTTCTTTAGCCTTGATGCCCGACTCCCACCAGTCCTCAAGGGAGGTGAAGGAGGGACCGTGCTTGGAAAAATGTCAAGCCATCCTGCTCCAATGCCCCGGACGCGTCATGAAAAAATGCAGCCTCGCGAGAAGTGTTCATTTGTTTCAAACTCTATGGAGCATAGTTGGCAGACTTGGTCATGCAGCCACCCTCGTACAGCTAGCCTGTCGGTCGTGAGGGCCTTTCTGTGAAGAAGAAGAAGAAGCCAAGCAAAAATGTTACATTTTGGCTCTATTCTGGAGTTTCAGACTTTGCACGCCGTGAATGGGGTAGAAGCGTCACAAAATTAGAACTTGTATGCCAAGGCCGTAGTGTACTCTCCTTGAGACCATAAAAGTAGAAGAAATCCTTTACCTGTTAAAAGATCTGAAGCTTTCCCCGTGTTTTTATCACATAATCTTGTTTGATTATTGTCAGTTTATGGCTTCTTTGGTGGTGTCTATAGATGTGTAGTTGATGCTCCTGTGCGTTAGCTGGGGAAGAAGAAAACAGATGAGCTGAAGAGAGCGTTGTACATCAAATCGAACACGGCACATGGGATTGGATGTTGGAGTTAGTATTGCCGGGCCCGTCTCGCGGTCGCGCGCCGACGAGCGCTCGCGCTTCGCATGCAGAAATAAACAACCCACGTAAGCATCAAATGTGCGGGGCCCATTTTTCACACGCAAGCAGGTGGCCCAAACAACCGTCCGATGGGCCGGCCCGTCTCGCGCTTGCTTGCTGACGCGCGCTCGCGCTGGACGCGAGTCGTTACTGTACCGCGCGCTCTTGATGTGGAAGCAGGAGGCACACACAGCTGTACGATGGGCCGGGTCAGTCTCGTGCTTGCGCGTTGACACACGCTCATACTCAGGAGGCCGCTCGTGATTATATGGCGCCGCACCATAGAGTTACATGACGCATGGTCGTCCCTAAGTTGCGCCTTTTTTCTCCGAGGGGAGAGACCATCGCTTGCATAGACTGCGTGTCCGACTCGAAGTCGGCTCTCCGTTCTGTTGGGCCTTTGCCGTTCGTTATTGGGCTTCCTGGGCAGAAATTTCATGGCCCAGATTGAAGCTGGCAGGGGGCCGAACAAAGCCCAAACTGAGAAACAAAGCCGACTCGAGTTATGCAGCGGAGGAGTGGGGAGAGCGGCCCCAACCAAGGGGGAGGCGGGAAACGGAAAACCAGCACGCGCCGAGAGCGAGCGAGGGCGAGAGAGAGAGAGAGAGAGAGAGAGAGAGAGAGAGAGAGCAATGGAAATCAACGGCGAGGGGGCGGCGGCGGCGAGGCGGAGACGGGGAGAAGCGAGCTGGGATCCCTCCTGGAAGCCGTCAAATCCTCCGAGGTGCGTCATCTCATCCCCACGCGTCTCTTCGTCAACTTCGCGGTTCCGTTTCATCCCTTACGTCCCGTCCGTTTCCACGCCCCTAGGGTTTAGTTTGGTTCGAGCCTTCCGGGTGTTGCCGCTGTGCTCTGGTTCGGTGTGCGTGTGAGTATGGGATTCGGTAGGATTAGCAATGAGATGTTTGGAAGCGGGTGTTCTTACGTGGGGTCTGGTACGAGTGATGCTTTTCAGTAACCTTCCGATTTGTATTTGGGGTCGTACGCGTTGCTCGATTGGTGTGATTCTCACTAGAAATTTATTTTCCTGTTCCTTTCCATTTGATTCCATATGTTGCATTTTAAAACACAGCTAATTTGCCTCGATGCTTATGTGATGGAATCAAATGATATGTGCTAACGTTCAACTGGTTATAACAGGTTTTGGAGAATAGAATTTCCCTTATCAACCAACTTGAGGGTTCCTCTCAGTTTTCTGCAGATGATCTGGGCCTAATACTTGAATGTCTTGGTGTATCCTTTTTCGCACTTTCCTGTTTTATTTTTTGTATGCTTCCCTTTATTAGATGCTAATCAGAGACATGATGGTATATCTTGGCAGGGAGAAGAAGATACTAATTCAGTTTGCTTTAGTTGATTATTGCTTTAAGTACTTGCTGTTACTGCCTTCTGGTATGTTGCTTTAACAGCACTTTAGGTATCTTGGGATGACTCCTCATGTTCAGGTGTATCACACTGCATGCTACACCAGTCAATTTTGCAGGTTGCTCTGAAATGCTCAGATTTAGATACAACCGGTTGCCTGGGGCAATTTATTACTCTTGGTGCAAAGGTACTTCTTACATTTTCAAACGGTGTTCTGCTTCACTGCATTTGCCAACTGTAGCTGCATATTTGTTATCTTCCTGAATCAAAGAATTCTGTACCAGGCCAGCTCTTGGTGTGGGAAACATCTTCTATGGTCTGTCGAATCTATTGATGAATCTGAAGTGGTCCAAGAGGAAGAGCACAACAGTTTATGCGCAGAGGTTGTGGGAACTACATCTTTAAGTTTGATTACCTTGTTTGTGTTTCTTTTGTTAGAGTTGGATAATTGGGTTAACAAAAATTCTTCTGCATGGTTAATGCTTCTCACAGCTCCAGATAGCTTTATAGCCTAAAATATCCAAAGTTCTAAACCAAAGAATCCTGTCTTATATGTGATTTCACCTTATTCTTTATAGCTGTCACTGGGACCTATAAAGTAGTACTTCTTGCATAAATTATGGACAACACTTCCCATTGTATCAAGACATGATGTTGGATATAAAGAAAGAAAATGCACATACAAATCCATTCAAGTCAGACCCTTTAGGTGCATTTGCAGGCAAGATACAATAATAATACTCTAGCACATTTCAACACTAACCTGTTCATTTTTATTTTATGCTCCATGTTTCTACATCTGGAGTGCCATCACATCCTTTTTTAATTCACATGATAGTGGTTCTCCCTAAAGATTTCTAATGGAGATTCAACTTCTTGACTACAGATAATTTCACTGACCTTAAATATCTCTATCAAGCTCCTTCCTATTGCGGGAAAATGCATTATGGTAGATATGGTGCATACCATTGGTGATTTTATTTCAGAGTTGCTAACATTGACAGAAAGCTCAATAGTTGACAAGGTACAGTCCCTATCTTCTGCAATGGTTGCATCGGCTGGTTTAACTGGCACAGGCAGTGGCAAGAACTTTTATGTAACCTACATAGGAGAAAGCTACTCATTCTGAGAAAAGAACACTTTATTTCCTTTATGATCACTTTGTTTGATATTATGTCCTACAGGATAGTTTTGTACCTTACCTTCCTTAGATATCCTCCCTCTCCTGAAAGTAATTCAACAATGAAATCTAAAGGGTAAAAGTAAATAGTGTGCTGCTTGTTAAAGTAAATATGTTACCTTTCACTGATAAGACCTTCCCAGATTCAAATTATTTACATGTTTTTTAGCTACTTCAAATGGGCTGGTTTGTGAAAATATTTGAAATGTGTCCTTAAAAGAACGAAAGAGTCAGTCTTTCTTCATCAGACTAAAATTAATTTTGATTTTTTTCTGACTTTGATCATATGCAATGGCAACGCTCTTTCAAACTATTGAAATGTTAATACTGCAGAAATGATATCATGGTATATGCTCTCTGATAGATATCTGTTGACAGACAATTCATGGAGTTGCAGCACATGTTGCTAAGGCTGCACCTGTTATTCTAGATGAAACCATTAAGCTGTGCAGAGCATACATTGAGGCTGCAAAATCAGATATCTGTAAAATGAGCATGCTTACAGAAGAGACAACTGTGAAACAAAAAGAGGCAGATCTTACTAGCGATGTGACCAGGATTACAGCATGCACTATTCAGGCCTTGTGTAAAATAGGAACCTATGCAGCATCCAGTGGTGGAAGCCAGGTGACTTTATTGAATGTATCATGGAAGGGGGTAGTTTCCTTGCTGCAGCTTGGTAAAGGACTGATAGGAGTACAAGTAAATGTCAGTGATATCATTTTGACCCTTATCTCCCTTGTCATCGAATCTCTGAGGGTTGCTGCTGAGACATGGTGTATGTCATTACAAGAAGTCCTTGGTATCTCTGAAGCTAGAAGGGCATTCTTACCAATCAAATTCTTCTTAATAAATGCCATAAGGATTTGTTCTGTATATCCATCCGAAGCGGTGACTATATACAAGAACATAATCAGGTGTGCATTGGTGATATCATCCTCAAGCATTTTATTCAGCAAAGATCCCCAGTTGAAAGCAGCAAATGAGGCACTTGTTGAATTATTGGAGCCTAATTCCTTTCTTTTACTAGACACACTTATGAAGTCATCAGAAGTGAGACCAGAATCCAAATGTCAGCTTGTGCAGTATTTTTTGGAAAATGAAGAAGCAAATAGTCCAGCTCACATGCAGCAAGATGATCAGAGAGAGACAAATTTGGCTTCACTGGGTTGCATTTTCTCTATGGATCCTGATGTTGATAATAGAAACAGAGCACTTTTACCTGCTGAATTTATTGTGTTTTTGCACTTCCTCAATGTTTCCCCATGCTTGAGAGAAGAGGTGGTCATTGAATTATCTAAAAAGCTACAAGTTCTTCTTCATATCTTAACACTGGAAGAAGTCTACTCTTATGTCCTTGGCTGCCAAATTCCTGCTTTAGATGGTCCTGACCATCCTCCGCGAGTTGTCTGGCAACCTGTGTATACTTCTCTCGTACAAGCCTTGAAGACTTTTATGATTGCTGCTGCTGCTTCAAGTGTTGCTTGGAATGAGTTGGAAGCCTTCTTACTTGAGAACCTTTTCCATCCTCATTTCCTTTGCTTGGAAATTCTAACAGAGCTATGGTGTTTCTTCATGCGCTATGCTGAAAATGAAACTTCTGCTTATTTAATTAATCAACTAGTTCTTCTGTTAAAGACTGTAGCGTCACCAGAGAAAGTTATTGCACCTCTCAGTGCTTTGCGGAAGGTTGCACGCGCATTGTGTATCATCTTGAGCTATGCATCATGTGCTACCATTGATCAAATTTATACTTGTGTGCTGAATGATGATAACTCTTCCAAGTCATCAATCCTGCTATTAGCATTGTTGATGGAAGGATTTCCTTTTGATTCATTATCGGATGGTATAAAGGTGCACGCAGTGAAGAAATTGTTTACTTCTTTTGCTGGGTATCTACAGAGCTGCTCGAAGAATCATGGCACAATTGATTTGCCAACTTCAAGTTCGGGTGTAATAGGTCTTCCTGTACATGCTCTAGCCTCTGCATTGCAGCGATGGTAAGTCCCTTCTCTCATAGTATTATCAAGTCTGATTCCAGAATGCTGCTTTTCATACTCTTCTTGCTTTTGTGCAGCGAAATAAAGGACTCTAATACCATAGATGGGAAGAGTATTACCACTATGTTTAAGTTCAGCATCTCTCTCATTAATCTGTATAGAACTGCACCTGACAGCAGTAAGGACCATCTTGCCCAGCACATTAGTTCCATATGTATATTATCTCAAACATGAGGCATCTCTGTGCATTCAATCAGATGGAGAAGTTAACTCTGGTGTTGCACACCCTGATCATGTCCAGTTCTGATAATTCAAAGGCAGTGCTGTCTCAATGCAAACCATCAATAGCTTCTTTTATGGCAATCCTTGGCCACTTGAACTCTACTGAAGATGACGCTAATGTACTTTGTTCTGCAATGTGGGATTTATACCATTTTTTGTTGAGGGAACGGCATTGGGCACTCGTTCACCTTGCAATGGGCTCCTTTGGGTACTTTGCCGCCCGCACATCTTTTACACAGCTCTGGAAATTCATTCCTGGAGATGCTGCCCTTTCATATAATACAAGCACAGGGGTGGACATAGATGAGAACGGATTCATGTTGGAACTTAAAGCTTTTCTTCAGAAAGAGGCTGCCTTAGTCGCTGGCAAATGGTCTGAAGAGCAAATCCGTTTTCTAGTTTCAGAGGCGAGAGCGCTGAAGAAACTGGTTGAACATCCTCTGAAATTCCAGTAGCTCCAGAGCCTGGGAAAGCTGCGATTGGTAAGGATGTCAACAGAAAGAAGAGGAAGATGCCAGATGGAATCTGTGAAGGGATGCTGCTGTTACAGAACGGTCTCAAGGTCATGCGAAGCGCTCTCAATGAAACGGACTCTGCTGAGCTCAAGGACAGTTTTGCTGCACACTTGTCGCGCCTTGAGATGGCAGTTTCTCAGGTTGCTAGCTTCTCTGATAAAATCTGACACTCTTCACTGTAACTGTACAGTCTTCAGATGGTAGCGCACCAGTTGCTGCCGCAGTGTAAAAAAAATCAAGATCCCGGTGCGATCCACAAACAACTCATTGTTGACTGTACGGCGAAAAACAAAGCTAATTGCTGGCTTTATGTTAATCCTTGGTATATAAATCTTGGAATCGTATGTTGGAATCAATTAAGGACATGACGATTTCTTTGCAAGCAAATGTACATGAGGTATTTCTCCAAATTGATCACAGCATTGTGCTGCTTTGATAATTCATACTTCCTGCGGATGATGCAAATACACACTGAAAGCATCATGAGACGCACGCAAACAAATAAGCCATGCACAGGTAAGAAGTGCAAAACAACCAGGGAAAAACACGGTCTACTAGGCAAGATGGACAGTGATCCTGAGCAGAGTCTCGGCGCCATCGGTGACGTGCTGCCCGGAGGCGATGAGCGAGCGCACCTCGGCGAACCCGCAGGCGCCCTTGAACTTGCCGGTGCCGCCGGTGATGGACAGCCGGCACATGGGGGTGCCCACCTTGTACACCCCGAAGAAGTTGATCGTGTCCCCGTACTCACCGCCCTCCATCATCGCCGTGAACGCCATCATCTGCGACGACCCGTCCGCCGCGCTCGCCACGTACACGCCCTGCGCGCGCCCGAGCGGCGGCGCGCCGAGGTCGGGCCCGCTAGTGAGCACGTCGTCTATGACGGTGATGGTGCCGAACCCAAGGCTGAGCCCGTCGGGGCCGAGCTGCGCCTGCGCCGGGGCCGCGGCCGCGGCCGAGGCACCGTTCGCCGTCTGCGCGAAGCCGGCGCCGGCGAGGCCCGTGTCCAGCGGGATGCCGTTGTTGCCGTTGTACGTGGGCATCGCGCCGTTGGCGTTGGGGATCGCCACGCCGTTCTTGGGCGTGGAGAAGCCGATGGGGCGCGCGAAGGGGACCTGGCCGTTGTAGATGTTTCCCAGCAAGCCCGTGATGGGCCGCGCTGTCGGGCTCGAGCCGCCGAGGATGTCGTGCATGTAGAGCTCCAGAGGCGCGTCCGCGCCGCCGGCGCCAGTGCCGATGCCAACGCCAGCACCTGTGCCACTGCCTGACTGCGGGTTTGTCGCGGAGACCGCCGCGCTCGTCGTTGCCGCGGCGGGTATCTGCGCATGGGTAGCGACAATATGGAACATGGCGATGAGAAGGGTGGCGAGAGACACGGCTGGTGATGGGTAGGCGATCATTTTCGGGTCAGGCGCGCGTGTCTTGGTGATTGCACCGTTGGCACGAGTAGAATTTATATATGAAATGTTTGGATACAGTTTGGAAGCACGAATAAGCAAGTGAAGCAGTTGTGTTTTCGCGTCAAAAGCATCTGGATTTCTGGAGCGAGGAGTGAAGCAGTTGGGTGAACGAGGAATTGAAGTGGTCATACCAGAACCAATACACACGAAATAATAGCAGGGCAGGCCATGGAATGACAGAACTGCAAGAAGCCGAGGCACGGCCATGGTGACGCGCCATGAAATGTTGAAACAGTAGTATTTGCCGGGAACCCCAAAGAGCAAGCCCATGAGCAACAAGATTACAATCTCTCTTCACATGCTTAGATTAAGAGCAGCTTTGAACTCATGTAACAGAAGGCCCAGCGCTGACAAATCCTCCCCGGCTCCTTTAGGCCCTTGATCAAATTCCAGCAGTCCGATTCAAACATCGCCGGAAGGCTTGTGTATTCCTGAATTAGGCGAACACCCTTCAGGCCGGCTAAGAGTTCAGCTTCCTCCGCAGCAGAGCATGTCGGTAATCTCATAGCAGTAGCAAGGATGGCCTCCCCCCTACAATTACGAACAATGATGCCTGCTGAAGCCAAACCTGATGCTTCCCAGAAGCTACCATCAGTGCTCAGTTTGAGCCACCCTTCCGATGGCGCCTCCTAGTGATGAACGGCCTTCCGAGGAGCTAACCACAGAGCAATAGGAACCGATGCAGCCTTTCCTTTGAAGTCATCATCCCAGCCTTTAATATGGAGCAGCGAGTTGACATACGACACAAGAAAGTTTGCCGAAGCTCCCACAGATGCAGCGCCCCGAACGTGCACCACATCATTCCTGAGGTACCAAGCGCGCCAAAACAACATGAGGATAAAGACTCGCTGACAATCATCACCCTGATACAGCAAATTGAGGA